>JANRMT010028174.1:81930269-81952786 GCA_026402145.1 Polypterus bichir lapradei
ATAATAATAATAATAATAATAATAATAATAATAATAATAATAATAATGGGCGACACAGTGGCGTAGTGGTAGCGCTGCTGCCTCGCAGTTAGGAGACCCGGGTCCTCCCTGCATGGAGTTTGCATGTTTTCCCCGTGTCTGCGTGGGTTTTCTCCGGGGGCTCCGGTTTCCTCCCACTGTCCAAACACATGCAGATTAGGTGGATTGGCGATTCTAAATTGGCCCTAGTGCGTGCTTGGTGTGTGGGAGTGTGTGTGTGTGTCCTGCGGTGGGTTGGCACTCTGCCTTGCGCCCTGTGTTGGCTGGGATTGGCTCCAGCAGACTCCTGTGACCCTGTGTTCGGATTCAGCAGGTTGGAAAATGGATGGATTATTGGATGGATAATAATAATAGTAATAAACATATTGAAACATTAGCTAGAAAATGTCTAACATATTTATTAGCAGTCTAAAAAGGCTTGAGTGTATAAATAAGTCTTAAGTCTAGGTTTAAAAACAAAAATGGTGGAAGGACACCTAAAATCAACCTAAAAACGTTTCCACAACCATGGAAATGCAGCAGACAATGCTCAGTCACTTTTTTGTTTTGTGTCTGTGGCACATGCAGGATTTGTTTGGCTGAAGATCTAAGAGACCTGAGAGATAAATAAGAGCAGAGAAGATCTGAAATACATATAAGGTGGGACCATCCCATTTTAAGCTTTAAAAACAATTAATAGTACTTTGTATTGAATTCCACACACCCCTTTCCAGTGACCTCATGAGCCCTCATGCTTTCCCAGTTCGTCTGCTGACTTCATCAGAAGAGTCACCAGAGACATGAATGTCACTGCCAAAGTAAGTAAACCTATCGACAAGGTCAATATTCTCTCCGCAAACAGACACACTGCTGATGGCTGTGCCCAAGAGGTCATTAAAGGCCTAACTCTTGGTTTTTATCCCACACACTCACCAGCCCAGACACTCAGACTCCTCGCTCAGTCTCTCAAGCACCCCAATCAGAGCCTCCATTGACTCAGTGAAGATCACAGCATCATTGGCAAAGTCAAAATCATTGAATATTTCTTCACCAACAGATGCCCCACAGCCGCTGGACCCCACAACCCTGCCCAACAACCGGTCCATGCAAGCAATGAACAGAATAGGAGCAAGAACACACCTTTGATGAACCACAGAATCAACTAGCAAAAACACAGATGTTCTGTTTCCAGTCTGCACAGTATTCACAGTACCAGTGTACATGATATCCAGCATCTTCGGGGGGATCCTGCAAAGTCTCAGAATGTCCCACAGGGTAACTCGATCAACTGAGTCAAACATTTTACAAAAATCGACAAAGGCTGCAAAGAAATTCTGGCAATATTCGCGTATGTGCTCCATGAGAACCGTCAGTGCCAGGATGTGGTCGATTGTAGACTTCTTAGGTGTAAAACCAGACTGTTCCAGTCACTGGTAGGTGAGCAAGTGATCACGAATCCTATTGAGGATGACCCTAGAGAGGACTTTACCCAGCACTGAGGGCAGTGTTATCCCCCTGTAGTTGCAGCAAACCAGACAATCACCCTTTCCTTTCCAGATAGGGACGATAAGTCCTGTTTTCCAGTCAGTTGGAATGATACTTGTAATGCAAGGAGGACAGCCTTACCACCAGCCTGGAAAAGTTCAACCTGGATACCACAGATCCCTGCAGCTGTCCCTACCCTCAGCTGGTTCAACACCTGTGAGATTGTGAGATTGGGTGGTTCACAGCTAATTGGATGATCAACCCAGAGATGTCCAACGTCCTAGCCGGAGGATCAGCTTTAAACAGCTGCTCAATATTTCACGCCCAGTGGGTCACAATTGCAGTGTCATCTGTAAGGACCGTTCCATCACCTGCCTTGCCTGCAACTCTCCGAGGAACAGATTCAGAGGGGTGTAATGCTTCGATTCCTCTGTAAGCAGGATGTGGGTAATTAGATCATAGATGGTATGTCACTTGCTCACAGATTCCTCTAACAAATGCCTCCTTATCTGCCCTCATTGCCCTCACAGCCATCCTTCTCAGTTCCTGGTACCATAAAGTTGTGCACTAAAACTCCTCTCGATGATATCCATGGTGCCCTGCGAGATAAAACACCTCCTTCAGGGAACACTGGCAACACCAACACAACCCTCAGCAACTTTCATGGTCTTGTCATGGGAGGCCTCCCACATCATATTAAGATTGGCAGTCGCACCCAAGTCTACAAGTTCCTCACACAAGCTGCGTGAAGACTCATTAGAAACAGCCTAATCTTGAGGTCTAGCCAGGTCCAGCCTCATTCTCCTAATAGGAAGTAGCCTATTGGACCTAAGCTGGATCTTCAGAGTAGCAACAACAAGTCTCTGGTCAGAATTCACAAACTGGGCACTGTTGACCCTGCGCTTCTGTAGGAGCCTCCAGCATCTGCCCACAAGGATGTGATCAATCTCCTTCACCGCACTACCAGCAAAGGGTGCTGGAACCAGGATACAGGGATCCACAGTCACTGACCTTTTGCAAAGTCAAGCAATATGGAGCCACTTTCATCACGGTCGCCAGACCCATGGGGACCGGCACAGTCC
Organism: Polypterus bichir lapradei; assembly: GCA_026402145.1. Taxonomy (NCBI): domain Eukaryota; kingdom Metazoa; phylum Chordata; class Cladistia; order Polypteriformes; family Polypteridae; genus Polypterus; species Polypterus bichir. The sequence continues at coordinate 81,932,855 of JANRMT010028174.1, forward strand.
TCATAGCCAGCCCTGTCAGTGCCAGTGGTCACAATTGTGATGTTATGAATGAAGCTTTCCAGATCCTGATATGACAAAATAAATTTAATTCTAGAAATAACCCTCAACTGGTAAAAACTACTTTTAACAACTGAACTAATTTGTTTGCCAAAATTATTTGTTGAGTGAAGAATCAGGCTTAGATTTTTGGCATGAGATGACACACAAGTGATGAGATGATCTGAATTTCTAAAAGCATGCCTTTGATATCCAATCAAAAATAAGATATAAAGACTCATTAGTGCTTTGTATAACCTAAGCATAACCTTTCTTGACTGATACTCCACAAATTGTACTATATAACCTACTGTAAAATCTTATTAGCCTTCTTGATTGCTCAGTGCACTGTCTTGAGTCCCTAATGGCTGCTAGGTCCTTCTCATAAGGTGAACTTTAAAGTTTCAGACCTCCCATTGTGTGTTCAAATCTAACATTTTCACTTCCTACTTGTAATAATTCATTTTTAATTACATTAAATGTAATCTGTGACAGATTTGCCAAGGTCTTAATTCCGACCAGGTACCTTTGTAATGATCTGACTAATACTACCCAATCAAGACTTCCACCTAGCTTAGTATCTGAGGCAAGAAGATGAGGCAAGAAAACCAAAGTACACATGCAATGCACATAGGCTCGAGGAGAACATGGAGAATGTTCACAGGCAGTCCATAAAAATTCTGTATCTACTGTAAGATAACAAAGTATGATTGCAAGTTGTTGAAATACATTTTGGTGTAAAGTAAAAGATTACAACTTTCCAGGAGCAGAACCTTATCCAAGTCAGGTCTAAACTCACACTGCATTAAAGTATGCACTTGTTATGTCTAAGTCTTCTGACATGAACCTAAAGCTAAATTTGACATAATAATAACAGTACTATACCATTTATGTGTGAATTTTCTTTCTTCAGACATCCAGTTATGAAGAAATGGCCTTCTGATCATTACTGGTTCTTTATGAAGTTAAATGTCGAGCACATCAGGCTGCACAGCTGGTTAAGAGGAATGTCCTTAATTTCACCAGACGAATATTTTAAGACAACACCAAATACAACCTAATCATCCTTCTTCGTCTTTAAGGTTGAGTGACTCAAGAGGTGGTTTTTCCATGCATTTACTTATGAGTTGGGAAACTGAAATTGTATTTTGAATTTGATTTTTTTATTGTGCACATAAAGGCTGCTTGCCATTATTTTAAAATGATGCCTCGTGATGCAAAAAGAAAAGAGACCTAGCTGTCTTTCTACTGCCAAAGCTTGTCCTGTTACTTTCACTTTCATCATGAAAACTGAATGTCTGGCTATTTTCTGCTGATTGGAGCATTTACAATGTACAGTATGGTTCAATTCATAACTTTCTTAGAAAGACTATTGTTACTACAAAAGCACAAAGGTTTAGATCTCTGTTGTGTTTGATGTCATTTTCAAAATTTCTGCAGAGTTAGGAAGCATGATCATTTTAAACAACAGTGCAAGAACAACTGGATGGACTTCCTATCCATCAGTCGGCCAGACTCACAGGCACTGGGCCAATTTAGAGTCACTAGCCCACATGTTTGTGTGTTGGTGCACTGTATAATAAATTTATTATAAACATTTTTGGCTTCGTTCACACATCACACTTATAGAAAGTTTGGTACATTTTTAAACAATCAACATCCAAGGGACCTGAGCCCAACCTCCATAATGCAAGTGCATAGAATCAAAATTTGATTGTTATTATGCAAACAAGAGTCAGTTGCTTAAGTATCCTATTCTAGGGCCTTTTCTGGTGTTTGGTGAGATCATTTTATGACAGATTTAGCATAGAGTGTGAACAGCGCTGACAGTAACACTAGCAGACTTGCCCACATCCAGGAATGGAATGGCTATCGGGACTGGTGGGCCTCCCTCTCTCAGTGGGCAGTGCTTTCTGGCCTAAAACTACTAGACAGATCAGAAGAGTAAATAAATAAGCAAGTAAGAGAGAAACGTGACTTGAGTGGGCTGCTCTGCATTTTCAGTGGATCTCTCCAATACTTTAAGTCTAGAAACTGCTGAGGTGTCCCCTAAAGCCCTAACCTAACCAAAGCAAAGAAGAGGGAAGTGCAAGACAAAGATAAGAGGAGAGTATGGAGAAAATGTCATTATGAAAATCAAACGGGTGAAGTCTGAAAACTAAGGGAATATATATTTAAATCACAGCAATGTGTAAGAAAATTAGGGATTTACAATATACGCAAGGGACTGCTGCATAGTCAGAATGTAAAAGTTTTCAGCTCTGGAGATCGCTTACTGTGACCATTTACAGTGACATCACATTCAAGCCAAGATAGTTCATCAGAACACTGAAATTAACTGAAATTTTAAATGATTTATTAAGCAACAACTGCTGTGGTGAAAAAGAAGTAGAAATACTGTATGTTATTGCCATCCGGTATTAAATGAGACAGCGTTATAGTTTTACTGACCTTATAAATCCCATTTAATTAAGTTTAGCACATTTCAGTCAAAAAATCAAGCAGAGTGTGTGTTTTCCTTTTAGCTTGATTATTTTTTTTGTCTCTCATTTTTTTTTGGAACAAAATGGTTGTTCTTCTGTATTTTCTCACACAAATGTATTTTTGATTGAATTGTGTGTTACAGTATATGTTTTAATTAAAATAAAATTTATAAAAATTCAATGAGTATAGCATTTCACACATTAATATATAAGCTCCTTGATGTTAACCCTAAGCATCTCTATGGCTTGGGATTCTATGCAAGTACGGTTAAGCTTGACTGTCTCTCTGGGATAGCTGTATTGTTTGCATGTACAGTGTTAAGCCCAAACAGCACCTGGGACAGGATTCTGCCATCCTCTAGTGGATAAATTTACATACTGTACTATTAAAAAATTACAAATATTTCGAAGTGTTTTGCTATTCCATGATAACTCATCAGTACTGACTAGTGGGGCGGTGGCATGGCGTGAAAACCAAAAAATATCAAGCCAGTTTTAAAACAAACTGAACCTGAACCATTAGTTGAATCAAGTGATAGTGATGACAGTGTGTGAATTGGTCATCAGGTGTTGATAGAGACAGTGAAACACATGCATACAGCACTGTACGATTGAACCATCATGATATGCCTGGTGAATTTGGTGGCATGAAGCTTCAACATGGCAAAAAGGTTAAATGATTGTTATTAAGTGGAAGGACAAAATAGATGTTAGCCTCCTAAGCGATATACACAATGCAACAACTGTCAGTGTTCATGTTAGCAAAAATGTGGAAGTCACTAAGCCTGGCACTGTGGTAGCCTACAATAACACAAGGGGCGCATCAATCGTGCACATCAGGCACTGACATTCTAACAAATCATATGCAAAAACAGAAAAAATATTAAAAGAAAATTGTGCAAACACTCTCCTACTGTCCTGATTGTAACATCAGGATGTGTGTTGGTGACCATTTAAAAACATATTACACGAAGGACGTGTACTAAATCTTCATCAGTACAGCAGTGGACACTAGACATACCTTTTCTACTGTATTTATGTTGATTTTTTTTGTAATTACAGTACATGTTTTTGCTTTACATAATAACATTCATTCTTGTTGAAAAAATTCAATGTTTTAGGCTTGTTTTTCCAGGGGTAAAAGTAAATTGGGGTTGCCAAACCTTTGTAAGCTAAGGCCTCCAAAATATTGTGACATTTGGTCAGTACCTCCCACTAATACAAACCAATACTGCAAAGCAGAATATTATTTTATATCTTACTTTTTGCCAACCATAGTCATACAGTGTGATTTTGAATAATAGAAAAATATTAATAAAGGCAAATGCCTAACTGTAGCAAACTGTTGATACATATGTGATCGAAATTCACATGATACCTCTAGGTTAGGAGTCCGCCACCTTTTTTCTTGATGTACCAGCTCCTGGAATTGAAATGGTGTAAAGTATCGCCATTTTTTTGTTCTTGTAAAGTACTGAATTCTTATAACAGGAACAATTAAAGGAGATGTTTTTTTAAATTTCACCCCAATATTGCACTTGGAGAATATCATGTAAGGATTTTTTAATGTAGTTGTGTGTCTTTTTCTAATATACTCCAAATGCTAATTATTTTTAATATAAGCAGTAGTGTATTTTGATGTAAAGTAAAAAGGTTAAAACAGGAGGAAGATAACTTAGAAATGTTTACAAGTCAGTGGGAAAGCTGAGCCTGCTTCATGGCACAGAGGGTCCCAGTTTTGATAACTTCAAGCACAGTTCTCCTTCTAGGTGCAGATATTTTCTGTACTTATTTTAAAAAAAGGACAAAGTTTACCAGACATTAGAAACTCTGTCCAAAACAATAACTTTCTGTTCTTGATTAATATTAACCTCTTTTGCATTAACCACATGGGTGACATGGGCTTGAAATTCTATTTAAATACAGTTAAGCCTGAATCAGACTTAGGGTGAAGTTTAAAGATCCGCTTTACAGTGTTGAGTCCAAATAATTCTTGGGACAATATTCTGCCATGTAGTGGATGAAATAACATAATGCTACAAAAAAAAAAAGAATATTTCTAGGTGGAGCCTTCAACCAAAAACACAACGGCAAACAAAAGATTGTAAATCCAGTTTCATAACAAACTGAAACTGAGCCATAGCTTTAAATGAGTAATTGTGATGACAATATGATTTGGTCATCAGGTTTTGACAAGGACAGTGAAACTGACATCTCTTCAGTAGATTCCAACTTGCCAGGTTTTAGTGATGTTCATGTTTGGTGTTAGCTTCATACTAATGTTGACAATCCTGCACAATCATATTGGTCAGGTACTGGTACTGTCTAAAAATGTCTGTTCATCATGATTATCTGGACTATTTACGATTTGTCAATGATAGTCTGGTGGAGAAAATAGTTGTTGAAATGAGTTGCTATTGTGAGAAGTGTCAGAAAAGTCACAGTAAGCCATTTGCTTGTCACAATCACTGGTGTTTTTTCAATCTCCAGATGCTGCCGGGCATAGTAGTAAACCACGCAGGAGATGATACTAGTTCACACACTGGTTGCTGCAGACATATATTTTTGCTGAAGTTATGAGTGCAGTTTTTCACTCATTACCAAATGCCTGCATTTCACTTATAATGCTGACTATGGTGAAGCACTGAAATTGTAAAACTGTGGGATGTGTATGCAGTGATCATCACAAATATGTAGAAGGTGTATGTTCCCAATTGAAACATAAATACTAAGAAAAGTCTCATAGGTTACAAGGAAAGGCTGTTGTGGATGCAGTACATCGCATCCAAATGGGCATGATTCAGTATCAAATTCTACATGCTGTGTGAAGCAAGCTCTGGGTACGTCTGGAACCTGATACCTGTAGAGGGACCAAGTGGGGTGGCAAGTACATTCAATACAATTGTGTGGTTCGGTCACAGACATTCTACCCCCTCATGTGCAAACAACAGAAAAAATATTACAAAAAATCTTTTGACATTTGCTTGAACACTACCCATGTGTATTGAAGATAAAGCATGTATACTAAATCTGCATCAGTACAGTAATGGACACTGGACATGCCTTTCCTGCTGTATTTATGTTGACTTTTTGGTATTTGTATATTTCTGTCTCACATAACATTTTGCTGTTGCTGAAAAAAAATCAATTGTTTTGGTTGTTGTTGAAAAAAATGTAATGCTTTTGATTTGTTTTTCCAATTGTAAGGATGATGCTAAGGAGAATATTGAACACTAAAAAGATTATGAATATCATGAAATGATGATTTTATTATTAATAATTGTAAACAGTTCTTTGTTTTTCCTTGCATATTCTGTCAGTTTCTAAAACTGCTCTAAAAATGATGGTAGACCAAATATGTATACCAAAATTGAAAATATTTTGAAGGCAGACCAGGCCTCAGTGAAAGAAGATATGTTGTGTTCAGGGGTTAGGGATTGGGGGATTAGGAGGGGTGCAGAAAGCAAGCACTGCCTTCTTAAGATGCACTCTTCCAAAAAATACAGTGGCCTTGGCGCATGGTTTCTGGGGATATTTGATCCTGGAATGGATTAACTCGAGGAGTTGGGGAATGATAAGAGAGGTATTACGTCAGACACTATGTGAGCAGTCCCAAGACTGGATACTGTCCAGATCATGCCGTAACCTCTTTTGGAGAAGTCTAGTGAAAACAAATAGTGACCCCATATAAAAATGGAAATAGCTACAGAAGAAAAAGAAGAAGTAAACATGAATGAAGCAGGGTGGAAGAGACTGGAGTGAAGTCTTACAACAGGAACACTGTGAGATGTGAGCATGGAAACTCAGGATCAGCCGCTGTGTAGCCAAGGGGCTTTTAAAGGCCCTTTTCTTCACAGTTTTTTTGGGATGTCTTTGATTACCAACTGACTGCTGCTCACAACCACTGCTCTAAACTTTAACTACATTGGTACAGGCCTACTGTTGTGCAACAACTGAAAAACATTTTTAGTTTTACCTCTTTAAAAACTATGTGAGGCAATTTAAAGACATTCTTTAAAACTATAAAGATTTCTATAAAGAACATCAACCTCAACAGGATTGCCAGAGCTCCCTAAGTGTCCTTCTGGTCCCCAGTTGGAAACCTTTGCATTATTAGTAATGATTTAATGTGAACCTTATTTTACATAAGAAAATAAAAAGAACATAAGAAGTTTGACAAATGAGAGGTGACCATTCAGTCCATCAAGCCCATTTGTTTAGCTAATAGCTAAGTTGCCTCAGTATCTCATCCAGATTTTTCTTAAAGGCTGTCAAGGTTTCTTCTTCAACTACATGTCTCGGTAGTTTGTTCCAGAGTCCCACCACTCTTTGTGTAAAGAAGTGCTTTCTGGTTTCAGTTTTAAATGCATTTCCTCTTAATTTCTACTGATGTTCTCGAGTATGTGATTCACCCTTAAGATAAATGTTTACAGGTCAGTAGGAAAGCTGAGCCTGCTTCATGGCACAGAAGGTTCCAATTTTGATAACTTCAAGAATAGTTCTCCTTCTAGGTGCAGATATTTCCTGTACTTATTTTAAAAAAAAAGGACAAAGTTTACCAGGCATTAGAAACTCTGTCCAAAACAATAACTTTCTGTTCTTGATTAATATTAACCTCTTTTGCATTAACCACATGGGTGACATGGGCTTGAAATTCTATTTCAATGTTGCTGGATCAACTTTATCAATGTCTTTGAGGATTTTAAATACTTGGATTAGGTCCCTGTACTGTCCTTTCTGCTCGAGGCTAAACAGGCTTAATTCTCTGAATCTGTCAATGTCCAAGTCAGAATCAGCAGCAGCATCAGGTGCATGGCACCAGACCATCACAGGGCAGATATGCATACTGTGCCAAGTTCAGTTCAAATAATTGATGTAAAGTGCACATCTACAGAATGTGAGAGAAAAATCTGGAATGCCCAAATTTAAAGGCTGTGTGACGTGTCACCCCATCTTTGGCTGTTTCCTTACTTGCACGCAGTACTGCTGCAATCTCTAGTCTCCATGATCCTGAACTGGATATGGGTCCAACAGTACAGAGACAGTTTTGACTAAGAATGATTTTTTGGTGTGATTACTAATGACTTTTTTAAAAGTAGCATATACAACAAGTGCTTAAGCGAAATCATATCTACTATATGTGCCTAGTGGGAAAATTATATCCCAGAACGCCTGTGTTTTGATCAGCTGTAACAAGACGGCATTGATCATAAAGGTCATTCTTTCGGGAAGGTTAGTCAGTGGTCTGTAATGGTCTGATTACCACTCTGCAAAATGATGTGAGGATTATGGGTGTCAATAGTGATTACAGACAGTGTAATAAATGAATATGTGAATGGCTCCAGGACACTGGTGTGCTTTGTTGTGGTGTTAAGACTCAGTTCCCAAATTAGATTAATAGATTGCACGTCACGGCCTGAAGCTGCTCCCGGAAGGCTGGCTGGTGCTGATAAAAATAAATGTGTCTGGCTGGTCAGTGGAAAGCCTGCAGTTAAAGAACTTGTGTTTATCAGACAGCTAGCTGCATTTCTCTTTGAAATTTCTCTCTAATCACTTATCATGACAGATTCTAAACACACTGTATCCAGTCCAAAGTCACAAGGAGCTGAAGTAATGGACAGAAGATGGATATGCCCACCTTTATAATGTGCTAGTCTAGAATCACTAGTCAATCTAATGGCATGTCTTTGGAAAATCTGAGAAAACCTATATGAACATCAGAAGAAATGATACCACCTAATATTAAAAGCTGACCTTCTGGGTAAAAACAAAGAGTTTCTTTCCAATAAATGGTGTAATACTCAAGTCTACTTTCAGTTGAAGGGGCATTTAGTAAATGTTACAATAAGCTGGCCACTTAGCTTTAGATGGGCCAAATGAATCCTCATAATCTGTGCCGTTTGATCTGACTGTCTATGCAAAACCTGCTGACTATGTCTGATAATCAGCTGATTAAGGTTCATTTTTAACAGTGGTAAAGTTGCTTGTTTGTGTACATGGTAAACCTTGAAAAAGACCATTTATTGAAACAGTTAAAATTTCTGCAAATATGTTAAAATGGTTAAGTGCTTAATACAATTTAAAGGGAGCAAGAATCTACTATATAATAAAACACTAAGGTCTGTGTGTCCAGTCCCTCTGAGCAATCTCATGGGTCAATTTGGCTTTGGTGACATGATTGAAAGAAGAAGTGCGAGTGTGAGGCGTACGAGGAGGAGTAAATGTGTACAAGGCACGCTGAGTATGCTGCCTTCAAAGATCTGGACAGGAGTTCAGAATGGCGCCTCAAAAATAATGACAGATTCAGAGAAGCAGGCTTTATGGGAACACGCTCGAGAGGGGAAAGTCTGGTAAAGAAATGTTAGTAAAGGCATAAGGCGCACGCTAACAGAGTCGCCATTAAAGACTGAAAGTATAAAACCAGATAAGATGCTAAGAGGAGAGTCTGAGAAGTAGGCTTTATGGGAACATGCTTGAGAGAGTGAGCACTGGTGGAGAGATGGCTACACACACGTGAATACAGAGGAAAGTAGCTTGTAGAGCTAACATTTGTTAATTATTCTGTTACCTGTCTTCAACAGGTACCGGGGCTAGTTTTAAATATAAAATGGAAGACGCTAAGCTCAAAGGAGCATACACTGAAAAGGATACAGAGGATTCTGTTGGTAATGTGCACAGCATTTAAACAGGCTAATAAAGTATATAAGATACACTGAATAAGGTTTCCCTCAAATGTTTTACTGTGCCAGGTTCTGGTAAGTATGTTAATGAAAAAAACGCGGCTCTGCAGAATGCACAAAAACGTCAGTCTGGTTATTGGTGGCACTTAACAGAATGTCTTAAGGAAGTTCAACACTGAAGGTTAGGAGGAGAACGAATGTAGATCTTCATAACAATAAAGAAATGGTCAGCAAAGTGATTGCACAAGCTCCTTGAAGATAAACAGCCACCTCACCACATCTTTCATGCTTAACTCTTGGAATAATAAGGAGGCCATTATTAGAAGATCTAAGGTGCATGTATGACCTGTAATGTATGGTGACAGACATGCCAAATTATAGGAAAGAGCAGGATTATTTAAGGCTTTATATACCACTAGCTGTGCTACCCGTCTAAGATGGGTTGAAATCAAAGTAATCCACATAGAACTCAGTGCTAATGTGTGCAGTGCACCATCTACTGGAATGTATTTTGTAAAATATGTGGCAATAAAATGTATTGCATCAAAAACATAAGTAGTAATGCATTTTATTGCTACAAATGCTTGTGAAGCACTATCTATTGGAATGACACGGACACAGCTACCGGACAGACATACAGATACACAGACACATAGGTATTTATCCTATTTTTAAGGTGGATAACTACATGGTAGAATTTTAAAGTCAATTCTAAATTAACTAATGTAACACCCAACTAATGTAAGGTGACAAAGAGTTGCCTTTTGAATGTGTAGCCATTTTAAATTCCAGAGGAATTATGTTATAATTGAGTCTAATTTCTTGAAGAATGATTTGTTCATGTATATCGGAGTACAGTACACTGGAACAGATATAGCAGGTTAGGAAGGATGTTCATTTTAACAGTGTTAATTCTCTCTTGCTAATTGGAGATGGAGAGTGGGCCATTTGTTAATATCTTGTCTGATTTTATTCATTGTGCTTCCAAAATTATGCTGGAAAAGATCTTTAAATTCACTTGCGATGGTTATTCCCAGATATTTAACATGTTTTTATATTATGAATAAATAGATATCTAATCTAGTATGATGTACTAGAGAGTTCACTGGGAAATTCAGAAATCTTATGTAACTCTACTAACATGATTAAGACTAATGGTCGAGATGATTGTGAGTTTGATATATAAAGCACCATATCGTCTGCATATAGTGATATTTATGTTTGATTCCTTCTCTGATAGGCCCCTTTACCTGTGGTTTCTTCAGATATAAATAGCCAATGGCTCAATGACTAATTCAAAAAAACAATTGGTGATAATTGGGCACCTTTGTCAGGTACAGTACCTTGTTTTAATCTAAAGTATTTAGAGTTTGGATTATTAATATGGACAGAGGCCTCTGGACATGTATAAAGTAGTTAAAATCATGAAGATATACTGGCGCCAAAATTGAAACTGTGCAGTGTAGTAAACAGATAATCCTTTTTGGGTCTATCAATGACTTTTTCTGCATTCAAAGATAAGAAGACTTCCGGTGAGTCATAAGTAAATTACATTAAACAGGCACAGAAAGTGTGAGGCTGAGTGTCAGCCTTTAATAAATCTATTTTTGGTCTTGTGGTATTACAGAGGGAAGAACTTTCTCAATCCTTAACCTCGTTATCCAAGAGTGAAATTGTCTATATGATGCACATTGTAGCAAGTCTTTAGTTTTCTTTGGAAAGTGGTTATTAATGCCTGGCAGAATACTTGGTGTAAAAGTGTGTTTCTTTTAGCCTCTATAAACATTGTTAATAATAAAGAAGCCAATATAGCTGAACCTGGGCCTGCTGGTTTCCACTTTCAAATGATTTTATGGCATCCTGTATTTCTAAATGTGTTGAATTAAAGTTTCATCTCCACTCAGAATATTGAGCTGTGACACAATACATTCTTGAGTAAATATGATGTACAGGTGAAAAAATGAAATATTCTCTTGAATTTGGATACAAAAATATAAAAATGCACCATTTTTACTTAAAATAATAAATGACACCTAATGCTCAGAAGCAGTATATCACTGATCAGTCACTAAAGTGAAAAAAGTATTCTCACATCTTGCAGGCTTAGATTAGAACATTAGAACACTGTAGACGAGAACAGGCCATTCAGCCCAACAAAGCTCGCCAGTCCTATCCACTTATTTCCTCCAAGAAAACATCAAGTCGAGTTTTGAAAGTCCCTAACGTCTTACTGTCTACCACACTACTTGGTAGCTTATTCCAAGTGTCTATCGTTCTTTGTGTAAAGAAAAACTTCCTAATGTTTGTGCGAAATTTACCCTTAACAAGTTTCCAACTGTGTCCCCATGTTCTTGATGAACTCATTTTAAAATAACAGTCTCAATCCACTGGAGTAATTTCTTTCATAATTTTAAACACTTCAATCATGTCACCTCTTAATCTTCTTTTGCTTAAACTGTAAAGGCTCAGCTCTTTTAATCTTTCCTCATAATTCAACCCCTGTAGCCCTGGAATCAGCCTAGTCGCTCTTCTCTGGACCTTTTCTAGCGCTGCTATGTCATTTTTGTAGCCTGGAGACCAAAACTGCACACAGTACTCAAGATGAGGCCTCACCAGTGCATTATAAAGGTTGAGCATAACCTCCTTGGACTTGTACTCCACAGATCGTGCTATATATCCTAACATTCTGTTGGCCAAGACGGTGTTTTTACAAGAGATTCACCTAACAAATAAGGATCAATTTCAACTGAAAAAAGGCTGGATTGGCCAAATCTTTCATTCAAGAGGTATGGGAATTTTAATCCATAAAATAATCCCACTTGTAGCAACAGATGTAGTATGTGATCCTAAAGGGTACTATGTAATGTTTGGGAGGAATTCTAAAGTAATTCTGGCAAATATATGTTCACCTAACATGGATGACAGAGAATTTATTTAAAATGTCTTTGCACTGGTTTCTAATATGAGCGCTCATAAAATTATAATATTTGGGTATTTAATTGAGGAAACTTTGTGATCAGAGTGGAATAAAAGAACACTAATTTATAAATTGTCCTGTATTTTTATAATAACATTTATTTAAAGTATATAGCACATTTCTACATGGAAGTGTAGCACAACATAATTTACAAATAACAAAAGACAGAAATTAGTTTCCAATGGATTTAGAAGTAAATGGTGATGGCTGATCTGAAAATATATGCTGTGATCAAACAGCAAGTTTGGAGGAAGAGCAAAATAAAAATCCGTCTGGTTTAAAAGAACAGACCTGTAGGAATTCCAAGGGCAAAAGAACACCCAGCCCCACGGGCATTCTACATCATTGTGACAGGAATTGTTCATTAATATCCAGATATGATGCAATCTCCTGTAAGATTTAACACAGAAAGTCAGTGATGGAAATGTGTCATGTCTTCTGCCCAGATTCTCTTCAGACTATCATAGGACTGCCCTACCTGAAAGAATGGCCAATATATGACTCCATGTTAAGCCTACTCAAAGGAAACAAATTCTCATACCTAGTCATCCAGTGTCTGAACCCACTACATTGAAGTAAAAAAATCAAAGCAATCCCAACACTGTATGGGATTACAGTCCACCCCCTGGCATACCCATGCATATTTGCCAGTCTTACTCATGCTGAACCACATCAACAGTGTCAGATTTTTGTAAGTGACTAAACCAGTATGGCAAGATTGAGAAATGTAAACCTGAAATATCTGATCATTCAGGAAATTTCTAACCTGTTGCTAAAGAATCGTACTCGGAAACTTCAGTTTCAGGATACACTCATCTCTTTGTTGATTGTCAAATGAGGGAAAAAGGAGACAACCAGATCTTTAGCAATTTTGGAGACAAAGCCATATTCATGGGGAAAAACTCAGGGAGCAGGCTGGTCCTCTCGGTCTTCTCCTTAACTCCTTGTGTCGTCTCTTAATTCTTTGTTTTTCTGGTATGCAGAGCAAATTTCCTTTTGCCATTTGAATGGCTGATAATATATCAGTTTACTTCTTGTAAGTTGTAGAAGGGGTGCATGCAGCTTTGTCATCATGGAGTTAAAACAGCTTTAGCACTTCTGATCAAAGGCCTCTCCTTATTATTTTTCCCACTTATATGTTTACCTGTATTAAAGATCTGAAAATCTCTCTAGTCTGGAGGTCACATGAAGCAGTTTAGGATGACAGTTGCTGCTCAATATGACTTCAATTAAAGTTTACACCACCATTATGAAAAAATAATTTTAACTTCAAAAATAGCAAAATTACACTTTGAATACAGTTTGTTACAATGGTTTGAATGTGTTTGATCATTTGTTTATCATTCCCATTTTAAAAGAAGACCAGTTTTGATGTATCACATCATTAGTGAGCTGTCTTGTCTAGAGTTAGGAGCAACTTCTGAAAAGTCTGTGCCACAGAAGAGAGACACTTGTCAGTGTCTCGCTACATTTTTAATGCACAATAGCGGGCTGACAAAGATGACTGACCACTACAGGGCCATCCTAGTTGATCTTGAGGGAAAACCCACAAGATATTTAATCCAATCTTCACAGACAAATTCTTCCAGAGTATTACAAAAACAACCAGTCCAAATCAGCAGCTACCTGAGGCACTAGTTCATCATACCAACGTAAGCGTTGACAAGGCCCATTTAGAATTCAGGTCTAGACACTGACAAAAAGTACTCATTCTAGATGCAGGAAAGTTTCAGATGACAGAGATGTAGCACATAATAGAAGTGAAAAAGAATAATGTTTTCAATACTACTAACTGACTACTTTTTGTGTTAAAAATAAGTGAAAGATTGTGAAGAAATATTGTTTAACTAGTTATAATTTGCTTTGTTTCAGTAAATCTGTCTGTGCTTTATTATTCCATTATTTCGAAACAAAAAATGTAATTAACATTTGAGAAATTCATTATTATACTTGAAGATTACTGTATGCAAAAAATGAAAGATATTATCCCTACTCACTTTATAGAAGCAATTCTGTACACTTTTGGAAAACAGGCTTTATTGGGAACTAAATATCAGATGTTACTCACGGGGGCTTTGAAAGGCATTGATGGGACAATGGAAGGCTGTCTGTTCACAGATATAGAACAATGAAAATGAGTACACTTAGGGGTTCTGGCTCATTATATCCCATAAGTCCCAAACTCAGATAATTATGAGCAATGTGCCCTCTAAGAAGTATAAATCAAACACTACAAAAGACAAAAAAGGGTAATATGTGAAAATTAAAAATGAGGGGACTTTGCCAGTCATGGTAGGTTAGTCAGATACTAGCTATTGCATCATGAGTGCAAGAAACTGCACATCAAAATCAGCTCCACCAGCCACAACATGACAGTTGGACATCCAAAGATGTGTTTTTTAGTCATTTAATCTTTATGTTATCCATTAAACATTATATCTTTCCTTCTGGACGCTGCCAGTTAATTGATTTAAATGTGAATGTGTGGAGACCTGGAGCAAAACCAGGATAGGGTGGAAGTATTATATTTGTCTCCATCCCTGGGAAACAAGTTAAAAAGATTGCTGTTGAGAATCAAGTGTGGTCAGACGAGCACCACAAGGTCTCTCAAAAGAACAATAAGTTACACAAAATAAATTAAGCTTAACTTTGATCCAAAGGAGAAGATGAAACAATAAAGTTTAATTAGTAAAAAAAAAAAAAAAAAATCTCCCTATTAATGAATCATCTCTTGGGCACTGTTGGCATATTACACACAAAACAAAATGACAAATGTTACAAAAATGTACCATAAAAAGTCCCCAGTATACCATGGAATTATCCTGTTGCCTTTTTTTTTTGATGATGATGGACAACGCTATTTAATGACAAAGACTTGAACATCAACAGTTTCAGAAGTTGTCATCTGGCCTAGATACAAGACAAGTTTAAAGTGGTACAAGGAATCCAATTGTAAGAATAAAGTGTGATGTATAGGAAAACCCAGAGATACAGAGCATTACCAACATGAAATGACCACATCATCACTTACTGACCTTACAAGCTACATAGAATTGAACAGAATATGACAATATAACAACAGAAATGGAAATACATCCAATTTATGCATGCCTTTACATGGCATATGATAAAAGAAACTTCTTAAATGCAAAGATTGACATCCGGTCCTGTTTACATGAATCCATGCAATAAAACATTACCAAAATTTAAACAATGACTTGATATATTCCATTAGGGATGGAAAACAATGTGCTTCTGCTACAGAGAACCATATATTTAAGGAAACAGTTCTGTGATGCTAATATGTATTAGATGCAGCTTTGAATAGATGGCTTAGATTTGCTGCTCATACAGTAGATCACATAAGAGTGGAAACTAACAGGAGGGAAAAGGCTGGAAAAAAGATTAATTGAAACTAATATCTATAATAACATGATGGCCTTGAAAGAGAACCTAAAAACAGGTGAGTTTTCTAGAATCTGGCAACGCAATGCTGGTCTTATTGTAGAAAGAAGAAAAGAAACTTTTACACATGATATGCCCAGAAATGGACAAGCATCCCACCTATGTTTGGTTACTGTCTTGCACGCCATGATGCCAGAGCAGGCTACTACCCAGATCCAGGCTCCACTGTATTCTGCATTGTTCTGCTTCACATAACCTCTGGATTGAGGTTCACAGAGATGGGAAGTGGCGCCTGTTGTGTATTGATCAAGTATGCAAAAAAGAATTTCACAGTACTTTATAAACTGTATGTGACAATACATTTCAACCAATTACACTAAATTGCATTTTTTGTCAAACCTAAATCTTTGATTTTTGAAAGAGCCTGCACCATGACCACCTATGTTCATAAAACCATTTAACATTAAGCTTTCTGTAGCATGGCAGAGAAAGACAGCAATTAAGAGTGGTATATTTGGGTGAGTAAAAGTAATGAGTAACTTTTACTTGTTAGCAGACATTTATTCAAGTCCATGATATGATGAAGCAATTCTCTGTTAGGCTTTGACGCAAATGCAGAGTTGTGATTCATAGCAATTTTAAATTAACTTTGAAGGATTTTTAATTATCTTTATACAATTACCAATTACATGCTTCTGGAGCTGTCGCCTATAGTAGGGAGTCCTGCAGAGCAACCATTGTGAATATCTCTCCAATTTCTTCTCCCCCTAATGCAGGGGTTGCAAAATTTTATGTGTTTTCTTGTTATGCAGGGATACAACATTCTCATGTAAATGCAGAGCTGTGCGATCAGAGGACGTACACGCCAAACAACTTTAGGCATTTCAGAATTAATAAACAACCATTTTATGAATACTAATAAATACTAGGTTATTTTAAATTACTTTAATATTTAATAAGAGAGAGGATCAATAAAGAAAATATACAATATACAAAATAAGAAATACTTAACAGCCCTCATTGAGTCTGCATCTCAAATTACACTAACTTGGACACTACCAACCAAAGCATTAATAATAATGTTTCTTATAATAATTATCAATAAATAAAAAATAATTATTGTTTTTAAAAAAATGTAATAAGATCCTGCTTGTTAACAGTGTTATTACTGAAGGTCTGTAAAAATTTTCTAGTTTGCAGTGTGGAGTATTAGAGTGTCCCTCAGTTGGTAATTGCCCTACTAATTCAATTACTTATTCATAACATATTTAATTAATATTTATTAAAAGTAAAGAATTCCAGCATACAATAGATCACTGGACTGAATCCCTCTAATTTATAGGTACTTTGATACCTAGGCAGAATAGGAGGAAATACATTTCTCCAAGCATGCACACTCTCGGTAGCCGCTTATTCTCTGCTCTCCAGGTGTCTGGCTCATTCTGTGCAGGCAGCTGGCTTGTGGTCACTGAGTCTGCTTTTGATAAGTTTTTCATTTTTTTATTCGTTTATTTAATTTGGTTATATATGTTGCCAATTCATATTTTTATGAACTTTTGATTTTTTAACTTAACTTTTTTTTTTTCATTTCATTAATCCTGTGAGATTTGTAGTGCTCTTTCAGGCTGAATTTCATTTCTTTCATTTTTATTGCTACATGTTTTTTCTTCAGATTGTCATGAAGAAGCTCTATTATGTTGGGTGGCTGGGTGCCACGTCCAGGGCCCTCTTTTATAAAGTCTGCATAAGCACAAAAAGAGGCTCGAAATGAGCTTACACAAATTCCCATGCAAATGTTAAGAGTTATAAAAGAAAACATGTCAAGGAAACGTATATATTTATGGCAACAATGATCTATGGTCCGCAACATTTCAGAGAAACTGGGAAATGACGACACTTGATCATGCAGGGAGATCCAGCCAAACCAGTTAAATGATGACTCACACACATAATTCATATCACTGAGCTGTTATTATAATTCATGTTGACATAACAAACATATTACATTTCAAAAATGATAAACATCATGTCCAGGCAGGCAGTGTGGTGTAGTGTAGTGGTTAAGACTTTGGTCCTTAACCTTGAGGTTGTGGGTTCAAATCCTGCTACTGACACTGTGTGACCTGCCTGCCTCACTTGACCTGCCTGTGCTCCAACTGGAAAACCAAAAAGAAATGGAACCAATTGTGTCATACTGTAAGTCACCTTGAATAAAGGCATCTGCCAAATAAGTAAAATGTATTTCAGCCCTCTTTTAAGAGGGTCAGTGCAACATAAATGTATTGAACATACACATTTCTATATTATTTTTTTTAGTTCTATCAGCTACCAGTTTTCACTTCTCAGGAAACTGATCGACAGGTCAACAGTATCTCAGCCAAGCTTCACTTCATCATGGGCACTGTGGTGGAAACCACTGACCAACCAGTGAGGCCCTACATCCAGTTTTTGTATAGTATGTGTGTACATACATAAAAAAGAGAGACACGTTTTTACCAAACATAAAAGTTAGTTTGCAGCAGTGTCCGGTTCGCTTAAAGTAGTCGGAGCACTTTACTGCACTCATACTGCAATAAGGACACCTTGCGAGAATGAAGAGTCTTTTGTTACCAATAAGCAGTTACATTCTGTTAATGCACAAGTCATCCAAGATGTGACTGGCAAACACTGTGTCTCTAAGGTCTGGTAAAATCCATGATTCATTTATTTTGAGGCAAAGTAACTTTAGACGTGATGGTGCTGCATATGGTGGCTGGCTTGTTGCTAAGGTAACCCTCAGTGTTTCATATGTTTTATACTATTCATTGTAACAGCAATCACGTCATTATATGTGCCAGACGATGGTGTCTTACACCTTTCCCGGACCTCCAGAGTGTAGAAGAGAGTCGCTATAATGTCGCACATGATCTTGCGCTCTCAGTTGCGGAGCACAGTCAGTTAGATACTCTTGAATGCAGGTGGCTGAGTCTCGACATGTCAAGAGGGGGCTGCTCTACCTGCCAATGAAGTCCTACAGCATGGTGATTACATATGTATGAGAGTCATTGTAGCATTCTCCTTATATGGATGATTCAAGGTGGCATTTGAGGTACGCTCAAGTATGCATATTTACAAGGTGATTGTGAATAATAAATGGTAAATTGAGTAGGATAAATCAAATTTTTTTGGCATGCTTTTTTTTCTGTGCCCATATTTTCACAATCAGATCCACACAACGTTTTTATAAACGTTTTTTATTCTTAAAAAAATGAGCATACTGCCCTCTCTGGTTGCCCATGAGCATGCTTGTGTCTTACTCCCCTTGAATCCATTCTTCAGTAAAGAAAGACTGCAGACTAAACTCAGATTCAAAATCCATCCAGTGGTTTCTATCACAATGTTGCAATAGATAGACAGATTTACAGGTTTATAGAGAGAGTCATTATTGTCATGTGTACAGAGTACAATAAAATTCTTATGAGCTAATCATTGTGCAATATGTTGACAGTCTCTGGTGTCATATTTAGTGAGTACAACCACCTTACCTCAAAACTTCAGTTTTACTAAAGTGAAACAATGTCCATAACTTGAAGCCTCCATCTTGCTTCCTGAAAATTCTCAGAACAAATTTGTCATAAGCTATACAGTATACAGTATATACTCATATTTCTTTCTGCAAAACTGTGAAATATACTGTGCCTTTTCAGTGACAACACAAACATTGCTAAGGTACCTGTAATTGAATTACTCTTTTGTAAATATTCTGTAAATATGACAAATTTATCTGTCAATGAATCCATTTTATAGCCCATTTATGTCAATTTTGGGTGTCAACTATACATATAAACAAAATAGTTAACATTGATTTAAGTTTTATTATAAAACCAAATGCTTAGAAAAATCATTTAAAATAAATTACATTTGTAGAGATGCTTCTCCTGCAAGCCCCAGACAGCCAGTGCGGCTTTTAATCCTTGAGCTATTCCCAGTATGCACTGGTTATATAATGTGCCACTTTTTCCAGATCCATTTCAATTTAGTTTCACTTTAGAAATAAAGTGAAGAAAGCACATCTTGAGAAAAATAATTGTAGGAGGGGATGACATATCTTTTATTCACAGTGTTGATATTTTTTTAACCTTTGTTGTGTGTTAAAGTGAGCCATGCATCTTGGTAAAATGCAATGTTTTCATCCATCTCCATTTGCCTGCAAGAACCTGCTGTATACAAAGATAGATTATGGGGTGAACCATATCTGTGTTTTGGGCCTTTATCCTACACTTTGTGGTTGTGTAAACTTGCTGATAGATAGATAGATAGATAGATAGATAGATAGATAGATAGATAGATAGATAGATAGATAGATAGATAG
>JANRMT010028174.1:81952796-81992449 GCA_026402145.1 Polypterus bichir lapradei
TAGATAGATAGATAGATAGATAGATAGATAGATAGATAGATAGATAGCACAAATGTACTTATCAAACATTATCCATACAAAGCAAAACAGTATTTGGTGATGTGAGATATGGGTACAGCCTAATAATGGACTGTTTTTACTTGCATGGACAGCTTTTTGGAAATCATATTTAGAGTTCACAGTTACAGCTTCCAAATGCAATTTCCACACTTGCAATCAATTCCTGACCTTATACCTGATTACTAATTAATGAAATAATCAGGGAACTGCTCCCACCTGCCTATGGAACAGCTTGTCTGTCAAATGTCCATATATTTTTGAGCCCCTGGAATTGCAGGGTGTGAGGCTATGCAGAAAAATGGCTATCATTCCTAAATGGTGCATACAATAGTTTTGGTAAGCACCCTTTAAATTAAAGCTGAAAGTCTACACTTTAATCACGTTAAAATTGCTTTATTTCAAATCTGTCGTGGTGATGTACAGAGCCAAAATTATGAAAATTGTGTCAATATCCATATAAATATGGATCTAACTGTATACCAGCCTGGTAACTCTTTGATTGAAACTTGTGTGTTAATCTCACAACAGCAGGCATTTTCTCCAGGTTCTCTAGTTTGTGAATATGACTGCCTCACAATGAACTGACTCCTAGTCCAGGGCAGGGTTCTCATTTGCTCTAAATCATCCAAATATAGATATAATAAGGATGAATGGATGATTTGTTTACTGTACACTGTATGCCACCGTAAAACCATTTTGAAACACTGTATTACAAAAGGGAATTCAAGTTCCATATCAGTCTATCCTGAAGGAAGTTTCCAGTCTAAAATTATGCAAGGATTTCAGTAGTGAATACGGTGAATCTGAGTACATACAGTACATAGATATTAAATCTGCTATATAGTTTAAGGTAGAAGGCAAGGCCCAGGGTAAGACAAGTCCATGCTATAATGTGAATTTTAATTATGATATATACTGTGAGGGCTTCATTAAGACCCTGGAAATATAATTCTTTGTAGCCCCACCACCTCATTGACTTTTCTTCTACAACAAAAATGCCTTCATTGTTTTAAACACATTTAGACTTGCAATCAAGTATGTTTAAATTTGCATGGTGGCACAGTGGTAGCGCTGCTGCCTTGCAGTTAGGAGACCCGGGTTTGCTTCCCAGGTCCTCCCTGCGTGGAGTTTGCATGTTCTCCGGGTGGGTTTCCTGCCCTGTGTTGGCTGGGATTGGCTGCAGCAGACCCCTGTGACCTTGTAGTTAGGATATAGCAGGTTCGATGATGGATGGAAGGATGGATGTCATACATGGCCATCTTAATAGTTCTTGTACCTGTACAGAGCACAAGACTCTGATTAAACCTATACAAATGAAGTCATGTTAAAGAATAGCTATTTAAACACTGTTCTATTGAACACTAATACCTATAAAACATTGAGACATATGGTATATATAAAATATTATTAATAAATCCCATAAACAAAATTGCTGTTTAGACTACAAAGAATTATTTCCAATAAGCTTTGAAATGGCAGTACGGCATTCACATGCACAGTCACTGCAGTGAGCACACGACTGTCTGTCAAATACACACACTGTATGTCACTGCAGAGAAATTTGCTCTGATTTCCTTCTTGGCTGCACGTCCTCACCCACAGCTTCTAGATCCAAACTTGGGCCACTGGACTCTGAGTGCAAAGTGGAGTCATCTTAGTCGCTGGAGCTAAAGGAGAACTCTCCCTTCTGGAGTGACCAGTAAGATTTCTGACTGAGAAGGCATCTTCTTTTTTGCAGCAGGATCTGTCTATTTCAACATTGCTACAACATATGAATCAAAGTAAAACCTCTTCTGCTTGACAATAAGACAATAATAGCTAAAATGAAGTGGCCTAGCTTAGAGGCTCTGTGAGAAAAATTCTGGAACTTCAGGATGTTGCTTTTGATAGTTAAGGTGATAAATACCTCTATTCTAGTTTTATCAGGTGCCAGAGGAGTATGGTGGCCTGAACTCAGCTTTTTATCCATTCCATGTAATAACTCTGAAGGATTGTGCTTTCAATAGTCAAATAAATGAATGTCACTTTTTCACTTACATCAGGAACTAAGAGAGGCTGATGTCCTGTTTTTCAGATATTTTTCTATTCCATTTAATAAGACTAAAGGATATTTGCATAATTATTGCTTCAATTTTAACTTGCTTTTAGTAAGTGCAGATTTAACAGCCAAGCACACTACTGTATTCAATAATATGACTGTGCAGTTTGTCTAGGTAGCTTCACGTTCAGAGTAAAAACAGTTTCATCAATGGGGTGCAAGTCTATAACAATGGCCATTCACACAGAAGCACACTCACATATTCCCATATAGAATTGCCAATTAGCCTAACATGTACCCATGTTTGGAAGGCAGGAGGGAAAATCCATGCAGACATGGGGAGAATGTGTAACTATCACACAGATAACAAATAGGTGCCCGTGTTGAATACAGAATGCTGTATTTGGTAGGCAGGAGCACTAAACTTTACATCAGATGCTGAAAATCATGTTCAATGTTAATTCTGTACTTTTAAAAATGAGAGAAAAAACAACTTTAAATATATTGATTATGAAAACAGCAAAAAAATGTTTTAAGTTTAGCAGCATATGATTTTAATGAGAAAAGGGAGATTTTCTGGCCATCTTCAAAAAAAAGCTAAATAACAATAATAGTTGCTCCGAAGCAGACTAAAGCTGGCAGGAAGAGATATAAAGCTGATGAAGTGCAGGTGGTCAGAAGTATGTTTATAACTTGTGGGAGAAAGAAAAGAGAGCAGCCAAAGGCTGCAGTGCACAGCTCTAAAAAATATTTAGCTCCAAATAGCTAAGCCCTAAGCCATCTGGGTGAGGAAAACCTTAGCTATGCTTACTGGCAATATCCCAGTCAATATGCTCCAGTTCTATAAGCAGATGCTGTATCATCACACACAAAATAAAAGCCCACTGTCTAGAGTGAAAAAAGCTTCAACTGAAAACATGCTATCTATGTGAAAACTAAATAACAGAATATAACTATCAAAATATTCTGCATAAAAGAAACATTCTAGGTATAAACAATGGATATGGCAATTATGTACTACAAAAGCCA
The DNA here is from genome assembly GCA_026402145.1 of Polypterus bichir lapradei. Lineage (NCBI taxonomy): Eukaryota > Metazoa > Chordata > Cladistia > Polypteriformes > Polypteridae > Polypterus > Polypterus bichir. Next base: position 81,955,924 of record JANRMT010028174.1, read on the forward strand.
TTGAAGACAATTGAACCAACAATGTTAGGGGAGCTTCAGACCAAAACATGAGCAGACAAATTTGTGAGTGACTGGAAAATTCAAACCAAGGACTCTGGGTAATGAGAAGCCTGCAGTAGACAGTAATAATTGTGTAGACAGTGGTAACTGAATAAGTGTAGAGTTCTATATATATATATATATATATATATATATAAAGAAGGAAAAAAAATCTACAGTTGGCATGCTTCCCTGAAAAAAATAAACCCCTGGATATTTGGAACACAGAAAAGTAAAAGGTGTGGTCTCTCCATTCGTATTCTACAATACAACATGATGTGTTATAGCATCCACATCTGTGGTGTAATCATAATTTAATTCTGAAATTGGTACCATTGATGAAGTTGCTTCCGAACTTCTGTCATGTCTTATTCCACAGGGTCAGGAGGAGTAGCTTGGTTGATGTAGTTATGGTACCAAGTCCTACATCAGGAATGCCAAGGAAAAAACAAGAATGGAAAAGGGATAGTAAGAGCTGGTCTTAATGTTAGTTTATGAAACTGTTAGATATGTCTGCTTTGTCAACAGTGAAGAGGTGAGGGGCTGGGAGTAAGGAGTAGAACATAGTGGCAGAGTAAGTTAATAGCAGAGTACAAGGCAGACCTAAGTTACGATGGATAAGGTAAAAGTTGTTTTTCAATTTTTATTTGGGTTCTTTGTTTGTGTTACCATTAGCTAAATTTATTGTATATTTATTGTGCATTTGTGTATTTGTGCCACCATTTACATTTACTTGAACAAATGCTATAAAACTAAACAGTTACTTGACTGGAAAGATATTGCTAGAGGTAAAAGCAGCACCAGGATGCCACAAGACAGTGGGTGAATCCTATAGAAAATATCCAGCCACATAGGTGGGAGGAAAGGTCCTATACATGCCAGTGCTGTGGATAGTACAGTAAGTAGGTGAGCTGTATGGCCCAGAATCACAATAATCGGGGCCCCAGCACAAGTGAGCGAGAGCTGTGGTCTGGGGAGGAACATGCACTACATCAAGATGCTAAATGGCACACCCTCAAAGAGATGCTTGACTCTCTAAGAAAAGAGACAATGAACATATTAGTGAAATACAATCACTTCTGTCTAAACTCATGCTAAATGTCTACTAATAGACCTTTACTGGATAACTGTTTTGTCAGCTCATCTTTTACAGTTCCATCCATCCATCCATTTTCCAACCCGCTGAATCCAAACACAGGGTCACGGGGGTCTGCTGGAGCCAATCCCAGCCAACACAGGGCACAAGGCAGGAACCAATCCTGGGCAGAGTGCCAACCCACCGCAGGACACACACAAACACACCCACACACCAAGCACACACTAGGGCCAATTTAGAATCGCCAATCCACCTAACCTGTTGCTGCCTTTAAATGATCTGCCATTACGTTAAGACACTGCAACTTGCCTATAGTTTTCAAGGTCTGTCAGATCAATTTTTTAAACAATGGTGCAAGTATAGTTTCTACTCTTGAGGAACTTAGTGATTTCTGAAAAATATCTGTTTACAGGTTTATATATTTAATCACTAGCTTTTTTGAATGCAGCTAATTAAATGTGCAGTCTATTTGCCTTTGTCCCTTTTAATAGTACTTATTACATTTCCCCTTTGTGTGTCTTAATATACTCCACTGTTTCATTACTGCTTCTCTTGCAGTTACAACACTAGAAGTGCCTTTCAGAATTATAATTTGTTTTCATAGTATTATTTTTCTCCATCTGCCTTTTATAAATTTAAATTTCCTTTTTAACTGTTGCTCTAATATGTTACGCATCCTATGGAGCCTAAAGATGTGTGTTCTATAATAATTTCTTTACTATTAACTTTACATAACTACTGAGGAGATCTTATGTTTCCAACTGTTTTTAATTGTTGGTGTAAACTTATCTTCAACTATAATAATCCCAGTTTACTTTTTTAAGGCTTTACCATACTTGCCCAAGTCTACCCTACAAAAAATAAATGACACAGTTTTTCTCTTTCCTGCAAAACCCTGAAGTAAATTAAGTTTTGATAGAAAATTGATACTGTTTGATGATTGGCCTAAATTATAATAAGCCTACTATTGCATATCAAGGTCACTGGATCCAAATGGTTTAGTAGTTTATATATATAGGTAGTGTGTTTTGATTATTATAAAAATACTAAATCTAGACAGACTTAACCAGATACATTGTTCTTAGCACTCTCTGATTCCATGACCTACTATTTAATAATAAATAATAATAATACATTTTATTTATATAGCGCCTTTCCCATGCTCAAGGCACTTACAGAATATAAGAAAGAACGGCAGGGTATACAGTATATAGCATAGTACAAAGCAAATAAATAAATAAGGAAGATTAAGACAGTAAATTCAGAGAAAAGCCTAACAGACAACATAATTGATGGTCTAGCACACACACATACAGGTTACATGAGCATCTTGACAGAGAGGTAAACTGAGAGAAGGGTAATAAAGTCAAGTAGAGCTAAAAGCCTTCCTGAACAGATGAGTTTTGAGTTGTTTTTTAAAAGAATTCATGGAGTCGGCTGACCTGATTAATTTCGGTAGGTCATTCCAGAGTCTGGGTGCTATACAGCTGAAGTCCCTGTCACCCATGGAGTGTAGATTAGTGTGGGGCACAACAAGATTACCAGAATCAGAGGACCTTAGTGAGCGGGAAGGGACATAGTGATGGAGAAGGTCACTGATGTAGTTTGGTGCGAGGTTATTTAAGGCTTTGTAGGTTATTAGTAGGATTTTATATTCGATTCTGTAAGACACAGGGAGCCAGTGAAGACGGAGCAGGATGGGTGTGATGTGCTCGCTGTTGCTGGTTCGAGTAAGGACTCTTGCAGCCAAGTTTTGAATAAGCTGGAGCTGTGATATAAGATTAGAAGGGGCACCTGCCAACAGCGAGTTACAATAATCTATGCAGGATGTGATAAAAGCAGGGACAAGTTTCTCAGCATTAGAAAAGGAGAGGAAGGAGCGAACACGGGATATGTTACGGAGGTGAAAATAAGAAAGTTGCCTTATGTGATTTATGTGGGCGGAATAAGAAAAGGAGGAATCAAAAATGACACCAAGATTCTTTGCAGTAGAGGCAGGTCTGATGAGATCACCGCCAAGATGGACTGGGAAGGAGCTCATTTTATTAAGTTGCATTTTAGTCCCAATTTGCAGGAGTTCAGTTTTGTTGCAGTTTAATTTTAAAGAGTTCTGCTCCATCCAGGTTTTAATTTCAATAAGGCAGGTTGTGAGCTGAGAAAGCTCTGATGAAGTTCCACTTTTAACATTGAAGTAGAGTTGAGTATCATCTGCATAAAAATGATAGCCCAGTCCATAGCTACGAATAATATGGCCAAGGGGAAGCATATAAATACAGAAGAGAAGAGGGCCAAGGACAGAGCCCTGAGGAACTCCTTGTGTGACTGGCGCCAAGCTGGATCTGCTGTTGCCAAGACTAACAAACTCTTGCCTATCAGTCAGATAGGACTTGAACCACTGGAGGGCAGTGCCAGAGATACCCAGCATGTTCTCCATTCTGGACAGTAGAATGTCCTGTCTGACAGTGTCAAATGCTGCACTGAGGTCTGATAGAATTAATATGCTGGTTTGTCCAGAGTCTGCTGCCATAAGCAGATCATTGGTTACCCGTAGCAGAGAAGTTTCACAGCTGTGCTGTGCCATGAAACCAGACTGAAAAGGTTCCATCAAATTATTAGAAGTTAAGTAGTTGGTGAGCTGGGAGCTACAACACGCTCAAGAGCTTTTGACAGGAAAGGTAAGTGGGAAATAGGCCGGAAATTGTTAAGATTGTCAGCATCAAGACCAGACTTTTTTAACATTGGGGTTACAGAAGCGATTTTAAAAGTGAGCGGCACAGAGCTAGTGTTAAGGGAGGAGTTTATTATTGTTGTAGCAGCCGGGATTATGGCATGAAGGCAGGATTTAAGTAGTGTGCTGGGGATGGGGTCCAGTACACAAGTAGTTGGTCTCATCTTACAAAGCAGGTCATTAAGAAAAGCAGATGTGACTGGTGAGAACTTAGAGAAGGAGCTGGATGGGGTGGGAAAACAGGGAAAGATATAAACAGATGATGTATTTATGTTAGTTGAATTATTTAGATCTTTAATTTTGTTACGGAAAAAGTGGAGGAAATCCTCACAGACTTCAGTAGAAGAGGTAGTTAGGCCAGATGCAGGTTCGAGTAGTTTATTAACTACAGAAAACAAAACCCTTGGGTTATTGTGGCCACTTTCTATTATTCTGCCATAGTGGGTGTTCTTAGCAGCAGTTAGTGCTTCTCTGTAAGCTCTTTGGTGGTCAGAGAAAGCCTGGATGTGCACGGTGAGGCCAGTCTTACATGACATTCTCTCAAGGGGTCAGCCAGCTGCTTTCATAGATCGCAATTCTGAGTTATACCAAGGAGCTGAACATTTAAAGGAAACCTCCTTATGTTTTAAAGGAGCTGTTTTATCTAATGCTGAATGAAGGGCTGAGTTATAATGATCAGCAAGACTATCTAGTGTTGACGGAATAGGTGCAGACAGTAAAAGATCAGAAATGGATCCAGAAAGGATAGAGGGACAGATATTTTTAAGGTTTCTGTAAGAAATTTGTCGTTTACAGGTAAGAGGAGGTAAAGGCAGTGAGACAGTGAAAAATACTGCTTTATGGTCAGAGAGTCCCAAATCAGTGCTGTAAATATTGGCAACAGATAGTCCAGAAGTGCAGATCAGATCCAATATATGACCACCAGAGTGGGTGGGAAAATCAACATGTTGTGTCAAGTGAAACAGTCCAGTAAGGATAGGAATTCATTTCTCTGTTTAGATGTAGTAATGTCAATATGGATGTTGAAATCACCAAGAAGAATAATTCTCTGAGAGTAAGAGCTTAGGTGAGTTAAAAGTTCAATCAGATCAGATAAGAAGGATGCATTGTATTTTGGGGGAAGATAAAGAACAATGAGTCTTTCCCAGTTTATATTTAGTCCATGACTATGAAATTCCCATCTAAATTCACATTTTGACCCTTTTTTAACAGTATTAATTAACATTGCTCTCTACATGTGGGTGTTCAATAATACTAATCTCTGATTCATACCTTTATCTTTACAGACCTCTTTTCAAAATTCTCACAAAGGTGTGTTTATCCCCTATGTGAAACAGGCTTGTATTTAAATTTTGTTTTAAGCGTATACTCACTGTGGCATGTTGGCTCAATAGTTAACACTGCTTTCTCACAGACTGAGATTCCTGCTCTTGAGTTCATTGCTGACTGTGTACATTTGGCATGTTCCCTCCATGTCTGCATGTGGGAGTTTTCTTCCCACGTCCTCAAAGATGTGCATGTTACACTATCTGGTGATAATAAACACCCTCCATCAGAGTGTGTGTGGGTGAGCTGTTCCTGCCTTGTGCTCAGTGTTGCCAGGACAGGTACAAATTATGTGGATATTACACTGCCACCGCTCTGTTTTTTTGGTTTTCCCTGTTTTCACTACGTTGTTGTTATTTGTATTATACTGAACCTCATCCAAGTTGTCTGTTATCATTGGTATATTGATTTTTTTAATGCTTTCAAAAGGTTATTTATTTATCTTTGGGCAAATGGAGATTACAATCTAAATGCAATAGCCAGAGACAAAGTGTGCCTTTTAAGAGATACAACAAGTCTTTTTTTATTCTTTAACTCTTCTGTTGCAGAGTTTATGTTAATATTCTTTCATCCATTCCTGCTGTACATTAAACACACAATATAGATCTCACAGCCTGTTATACTGTAACAATAACAAGGATTAATAAGAAACTGTTCTGTACAATAACCAATTAGAAAGTATCAAAAGCCATGTGTGGGCTATTGTTTTGGCTGGTAACTCTGCAGTTAGATTAAACTGGTTCAATAAATAGATTGATAAATAGATGAGTGGATTATTGCTTGGCTTACCAGATAGACAGTTGTGGCTGTAAATTCAAAGTGATGTCTTTAGCTGGAGATGTTTATTACCCTGAAGCTTTAAATGGTAGTAGTATAAAGCAGGGGTCGCTAAGTCCTGTCCTGGAGGACCACCGTGGCTGCAGGTTTTCATTCTAACCCCTTTCTTAATGAGTGCCCTGTTTGTGCTGCTAATTAACTTCCTGTGAATTCATTTTAATTGAATTGCTTGTTTAAGAGTTGCTCCCCTGACTTTCTTCATCGTTCCTCTGAATTACTTCATTTCTTTCCTTAAATGGCACCCAAACAGAAATGAAATGTGAAGTGAGTGAACCAAGAGAAGACCAACTAAGTGAAGACGTCAAACTCCAACCAATTTCTCTGCAATCAGCTGCTTAATGACGTGCCAATTCTTGTCGTTAATTAAACCCGTTCTTTAATTTCGTGGCTTGTTGCTGCTCTCGTGGTGCATTAGCAGACATTTCCAAAATTGTTAATTTTCTCTTTCTAAGAGCGCTGGTAAAAATGTTTTGGGGACCTGAGAAGATCAACATTCCTGAGACCTTCATCTTTCTTTGTTTTTAGATATTATATGATGGATGCAGTTTGCTAGTCATGTTTTGGCTCATTTTGTATCTTATTATTGTTTGGCTGTTAAATAAGAAAAAAGAAACAATGAATGGGTCTGAGTCTTCAAGAGCAAGTCAAATAAAATTAGTTCAAAAGAAGTTAATTAGCTGTAAAAACAGGTTAGAAAAGGATTAGAATGAAAACCTGCAGCCACCGTGGTCCTCCAGGGCCGGAGTTGGCAACCCCTGTTATAAAGGATACACCTGTGTAACTTAGAATTTTGCAGCTGAGTTCTAAAGTTAATTTCCATAATACATTCTTGCAATGCACAGGTATTCTAAAGAAAGAACTGCAATGCAACCGTTTTCGCATATTATACTGTAGTTCAGTAAATGGTTTGTACTTTGACTGACTTTGTGTGTATCAATGAAATTTTGAAATACATTTAACAGAAATCAGAAATGAGAACATGGCAAGTCTTACATGTCAACATGCAGAACCAGCACATAGTCACAGTGCCTCTCTCTTCAACTAAGAGGCAGCATTAAGTGCAGCCATATTTACAGTTAATTGGCCATTTTAAATTCAGCACAGATTCATTTTCGCCTGCTCAGATCAGGACAGAATTAAATAGTCTGTTAGAAATTATCTACATTAATGAGTTGCAGCAGACACACTGTCTAGACACACAAATTACACCTGCAGTTACAAGCATGTAAACATCTTAACTTATGGACGATGTCCATGTTTGTAACAGAACTCAGAGTGCAGCATAAAATGTGAAAGGCACCCTGAAGCGTCAACGGTTTCGGGATTTTTGCTTTTTCAAAATTAAGTTTGTTTAATTTCAACCACTTTGTTTACTTTTGACTGTCTTTACAAGCATGCCCACTGACTAATTCAAAATATCACTGATTAAGCAACCTTTTTTTATTATAATGCATCCTAAGTTATTTGGTGTTATGGCTTGATAGATAAACAAGTCAGTTGCAATGTGCATTTGATATTTATAATCCGAGTCAGGCCACAATATTCAAAGAGTATGGAAATATTTTGAAGATACAGTATATGGGACATTAAAGAAGAGGATGAGTCTGGAAGTTACTACATCAAACATGCCTTTTAAAAATCTGTCTATTATTTTTTCTGCTGTTACAATAAAAACAGGTCAGAAATGACACCTGTATACTCGGTCACATTTTCCAAAACATCCAAGTTTATGTAAAACTGGCCCATCAGCCTGACTTAATTATTTGTATCCATGCTCTGCCACTGTAGCTACTAAAATTAAACAATATGTCTGAAAGCACTGCTTGTACATAAAGATGAACAAAATTAGGTTATTTTAAAAACATCATCATGTTCTTAACCTTTAGCTACATTTAGTTTCCACTTCTATAATAAAAATAACTCTCAATCATTCTGTGTAATACAAATTTATTGATTTTTAAATTCATAATATAGCATAACATAGCATTTGAAAACCCATTTGATCAAGCAGTACTGGGCACAAAGCAGGGACCAGCCCTGACATGGTGGTAGTACATCACAGTACACACTCTTACACAAACTCATGCTCACAGGGCCATTTTCAAATCATCAGTTATTCACAACATGCATATCAATGAGATTTGGGTGTAATAGATAAGTACCTGGAGTAAACCGACACAGACTTTGAAGGAAAAATGCAAAAATGCAAGCTTCATACAGATAATTGCTTGTTGATTTCAAACCCAAGACACTAGGCCCTGAATAATCATGAGGTGTTGCTCCGGCAGTGTTAAATATTTTTTAAATAACAAGGAAAAATGAAGCCAACAAGGAGCTGGGGTCCTAAGCAAGATAACCCAGTTTAACGTCAGATAATGTGAGGCAATGGGAAAATACAGTACAGCCTTAGGATAACTTTGGTGCAGTGACTGCAGTCTTGAGATGTGTTGTTTGGTCTTCTGACTCTGGAATGAGCATCTGTTAGTGTTATATCCCTTGGCTGGTGAAAGAGGCAAGCTGACAGGTTTGGTTTTGTCTTGGTCTCAGGCTTTCTTCTGAATTGTCTACTTCTGATTGCTTTGACAAACAGAAATGTGATTCTTTGTCCTGAAAAAAACACTATCCACCTTTGTGTAATTTAAATCAGTCATTGATATAGACAGCAGAATGATTATATTTTAGACATATGAAAGAAACTGCCTTATTAGACTAAACATTTTCCTTTGAGGTAAAAGGTTTCCTTTATTTATTTTGAACACAGTTAAGTTTCCTCTCTTGGTCATGAGGAATCTCCATTTAACACCATTTATTTAAAGACTGGGTCCTCATAGTCCTGTAACTAATCTTTATCCATTATCAAACTTAATTCAGTTGAGGCTGCTTGATCAACCTGTAATCCTTTACCTTCAAATACGTCACTTGAAGAAACAGATAAGAAATCTAAAATTCATACATATGACTCAATCAGTTTTTTTTGTGTATCTAGTGTTATTCTCACAGGAAACTTTGAGCACAGCTCTTAAAAGCACACAAAAAAACAATTTAAAGCAACACGACAACAAAGCTTAAAATGGGATCTTTCAGATACATGAAAAAAAAACATCAGCAGGAGACTTCAAAATTAAAAATGAATTACAATGAAGGAACGTAGATAGTAAAAAGCAAGACTTAACACTGATACAGTAGAAACAGAAGAGTCAGAGAATAAAATAGTTATATCAATGAAAGACAGGAGAGATGAGGGTTTTAAACATGATTTGATGGCAACCACCAATGAAGCTTTACAGACAGTACTAAAGAGTAACCCCAGAGAGTAGAAGCTAAAAAGCTAGTAGTTAACAAATGTTTCAAAACAAGGCTTTGGAATGGCCAGAAAGTACAGATCAGAGGGTCTCAGGTGTCTGGTAGGTTAGAGCAAGCAATGGTGATGGGCAGACTGGGGTATTAGAATTTATACATTCCTAAGTCATAAGCAGCATTTCATAGTAGAAAAAGGAGAATTTTCAGTATTCATTCTTTAATAGGAGCACCAGTGCACCACAGTTGTGCATTGATTAACTCAGTTGCTTCACAACTTCAGAGTTTGGGTATGATTCCTGGCCTGGAGACACTGCTTTCCTCAGCCAAAACTAATTTAAATTATACACAGTACTTGTGTGTGTGAGTGAACCTTGAGATAGACTGGCACTGCAATTTTTATCCTGAGACTGATAGGCAACCTGCAGTGTGATGGAAGGAATTCATGAACCATCTGGTTGACATCAATGGTATGAAATAATCTGTTAAATTGAATAAGGAGACTTTTCGTGCAAGATTATTAGGTCTCTGGATTGGGCTAAATGTTGCTGAAAGGCCACAATAGTGATGTTGCAGCGGTGTAGGGAGGGAAAGGTTGTGTGTAGGAGGTGTCTGGTGCGGCTATAAGACATGACTTTAAGGAGGCAGGTTCTAGCAAACCATTGCTTAACTAATGAAGGGTTAGCAGGAAACCAGCCAGATACTAACATGACCTAGGAGTATCATAAGTGGGGAACATTTTGTATTGAACTGATTTCTCTACATGACTTTTGGCAGAGATTTTAACCACTACAGCTGCCAGATCTGAAGGGATTGGTAAGATTCAATCAGAAATGATGTAGGCCCTGGATTTCTTAGTGCTAGGTAGGTTAACAAGGCCCTTAAATATTGTGTAGAAGGATGTTTAACACCTTGAGTCTGGCAGACTGTGTCTGTGGTGGAGTACCACAGGGTGTGTGCTAATTACACAGTAAAGACACTGCTCAGCTTCTCTGAAGAAGCTCCATGCCAGTCACTGGAACTGATACTCCATCTCACAAGTCAACGTTGGATCCAGGAAGAGGATTGTGAATTCTACACTGACTCATTTAATCTCAGGATTTTAGTTATGAGTGAGGCCGTGACTGCATAATTGATTAAAGTATCTTTGCTGTGACATCAATATGGAGAGTGTCCGTCCACTTTTGCAGTTGTGATACCAGAATGAAGTCCTTGGAAAAAGTCCATCATAAACCAGTCAATCTGTGTCCTCATCCTCAAATATGGTCAAGAGCTTTAGGTAGCAACCAAATAAATAAAATCATGGGCACAAGTGGATGAAAAAGGTTTCTTTGGCAAGGTTACTAGGCTCATTCTTCATATCAGGGTCAGAGAACTTACAATCTGAGGGGAACTGGTAACAGCAAAGTTACTTCCTTGGATCAGGTGGGGACAGCTGTTTTTGTGCCTCCCACAGTAGATTATTGCACTCAGCCAACTAGGAGGACACCCTGGAGAAAAAGAAGACTAGTCTCACCTATTTAGTTTGAAGCCTCAGAGGCCCTTACCAGAAGAAGCTATTGGAAAGTGAGTGAATAAGTATATTTTAAAAGGTGTTTGAAAGTGGTTTATACCTATATTGTACACATTAAGAACTTTAACAAAAATATTTTAATAAGTGGTAAAGACTCAAAAACTTAAAAATGAATTATTCAGTAATCAACCTATAGCTATATAGACAGATGGAACCCCTAACTCATAAGACGCAGAGATGGAAATTACACCAGCAACACCACATCAAAATTTGCAGAGCTTGATTTCCACCACTAGATGGAGTAACCCTTCTTCTTTCCAGCTATACTATACTATTTATGTTCATATTTTAAACAAACACTGTTAAATGTTTGTGTGGATATCACTAGTAAAGGACCTGGCACAGGTACTGATTCGGTGGAGCGTACACTTAATCCTGTGTCTGTGCTGATTGTGCTCTCTATCCTTTAGGTTTCTTACCACATCTGAAAGATGTTTGTGTTACCTGGAGAAAAATTAGCCCCATGTGAGAGAGTGTGTCTGGCAAAGGACTGATGATCTGGTTAACAAATTTCCCCCAGTGATGCTATAATAAGCACTGGCTCCCCATTACTCTGAAACAGACAATCAAATTGTAAATAGAAGGAGAGTTAGCTTTATTGTTTATTAGACATATATATTAAACAAATTACCATTCAAAATTTTACTTTCTTTAATAACTTTTTTTACAAGAAATGTGTTTTTAAAATTATAAAAAGCATATTTTTTTTGTTAATGATGCTTTTATTCTTATTTTTAAGGTATACATGACAAGATGAAACATTTATATAATAGCTTTTATGAAGCTGTTCTGCTGTATTTTACTGAAGATTCACAACTTTATTTGCAATTAATAATTGTATTAAGTAAACAAAACTACAAATCAAAGGAATTAAAACATGTGCTCCTCCACTCATTTAAATACCTGTTTAAATCAAACGTAGGATCCCAAATCCTACCCAAGAACCAAAATAATATATGGCAAGGAAGCAGTGCAGAAAGATTCAACACTAATACACACAAAATACTGTAGAATGAATATGGTAAAATACTACAAATATTGGTGGTACAGTTAAGCCAATAGCATTTCCACATTGAAAAGGATAAAGAGAGAGATCTATCCAAGGATTAGGTAGAATTAAATGTGACAGATTAAGGATAAAGATGTCCATTTGTGAAAGCCATATATATTGTAAAAGGCCAGTCCTTAGGCTGTATTTAAATACTGTCATTCAGAAAGATGCAAAGCATCACAAAAAAGTATGTAAACCTCATCTGAAAGCATCTAGAATGACTGTTACACTCCACACATTTACTGTATGTTTGCCCAGATTAGACATGCAGATAACATAAACATCATTATTATACTCCTAATATATTAATTCCTGAAATTTGGAAATTCTTTTTTGAAAAAGAAAAAAAGAAGAAAAAGAAAAAGGTCTGTGGAACAGTATACAGTACATAGTGGATTTATTAGCATGTGGAAGAGGCAGTCTCTCTCTGCACAGGAAACAGGACAACACAGCAGCAAGTGCTGCTCATCATTCACTGAGCCTTTGAACCTGTGTATTTTGGAGTCAGACAGACTGTACTTCCTGCTTGGTAAGTGCTGGCGCAGCCCCAGTCTATGTTTGAGACCACTTACTAAGACTAGAGTTGCAAACTTGTTGTAGACTGCGGTAGCACTCCAGGTAGTTTTAATGCAATATTCTTTACCGCCATTTTCCCTGTAAGCTTGGGTTAGAATAATGTGCCCTCCCTGTTGTATCTCCCAACTTGTGTGAATGAAGAAAATGGCCATACTCTGCCAAAGAGAGATTATTTTCTTGTATATGTAGTGCTCTCTATTTCTCCCATTTCTCCCCTCAGTGGCTGGTACAAGTTAACTCAGTAATGGAATGTACAGAATGGCAATGGCATGTGTTATTTATTTATTTATTTTTTTCTAGATTTCCAATTCTCACTTGCCAAGTAGTCAGTAAGCTTGTGTGCTGCTGTGTACATGCACAGTAGTTAAAGGTTTTCTTGTGTGCCAGGTCAGTTTTGCAGCTCCCTTTGATGATACCCCAAGTGTAGGTGGAGAAGATGTTTGCCCTCTCTTTTTGTAAAATGTAAATTAAACAACAGTTTTATTGACACAGTGATGGAGTTAGAATTGCCAGGCCTTGAATACTACCACAGAAATAATGATTACTCATGAGGGTGCTACTTTCAAAGTGTGGTGCAGTACATATTTTTGAGAAAAAAAACTTTTTGTTATTTGTGCAATATTAAAAAATAATTGATGTTGTTTATAAAGCTTTTAGCTTGTAATGGCTAATGATCTGAATGCTATGAACAAATCAATAATTCATCCCAAACGTTTTGGGCATTTCAACTAATTATTGACATAAATACCCTGTATTTTATATAGCGTACTTTCTGCAGCAATTGCCCTCTCAAACTACTATACCAGTACAGAGCCATAGTTTGTTTATATTTTTTATGTTTTGAGCACACTCAGGTTAAGTGACTTGATCAAAGTCTCTGAGTCTGACGCATGGATTGAATTAGAAACCTTGCTATTTATCTTCCAATAGGTTGGCCTCAATGACACACAAGTTACCCATACCAAAAATGTAATCTATTTGGTTTTGCCATGTAACATACAGTGCCAAATGAATATGACAACAAATGAATGAGTATATAACATGAGCCTTGCATAAAGTGTAATCTTTAAATATTTGAACATATTGACTCCTGTTTACAGGTGTTGAGGCTATATATCCCTTAGCAGTCTGCTAGTACTAAAGTCTGGTCACTGCCCCTTGACATTTTTATTTTCAAGGTATTAATTTGGAGAATTATTTTTAAAATGTATACATTTGTTAAATTACCTGTACCTGATTTGTTCATGAATAGGGCAAAATACGGAGAATGGACTAACCCCGTTCGAGGAGCTTCACCCTTTTGTGACGTTCGATTGCGAAGGACGGGCCGTGACGTCACTTTGTCTTGCTCATACAAAATGTGCTGCTCCGCCCGTCGCGTGCGCCGTTCGTCTTCTTTCCACAAACACGTGTGCAACTCGGCAGCTATAGGTTCCGCCCAATCGCCTGCTCGTGCCTACCTGACCCCGCCCTTCGTTGGTTCATGTATTCTTGCCACCTAGCAGTCACTCGCGCCAACTTTGCTTGCCTAGCGACCCGGAGGTACTGGAATGTGGCGGGAGCACGTCAATCATTATCTAGCAAGCCAATCAGCTATAAGATATTTAGTGACTAACTAATCGGTTGGAAGCGTTTCTCGTCAATCACTCTTTAGACCAAGACAATCTACTTCAGAAGTCGTTCGCCTGCTACGTGCTCCCTCTTTGGATTGTGCATATTAACTCCACCCCTGCCTGACACTCGCTCATTACTCACGCCCCTTCGACAACTTGACACCGCCTCACGCCTCAGCTTACCGAAGCGAGCTGCTTAAAGCTGAGGCATAACACACAGATAGCGGCTGAGTGAGGAGTAGAAGGGACCGGGTGGAGAGGAGGACAGTCGCGAAAGTAGCTCCTCCATTGGTGGAGGTCATCGTTTAAGAAAACTGGGACCTGCTGATGAGGCGGGAAGGAACACGTAAATATGTCACAGGAGGGAGACTGCAGGGAAGTTACGAATAACGGGTTGACACTGACTGGCTGCTACCTGTCCTGAAAGAGGACCTACGCTCACTTTGTTGGTGAAAATAGCAAGAGAAGTTTCAGACTCACTTTGTTTCAAAACGTAGATAATCCTTTATCTTTCGTGGAATGAGTCTTAAAGTGTGATTAAGGGGACCATTTATCAACAAGATAAATTAGTAAGGTACGAAAAAATTCCTTCTCGTAGAGTCGACCACCTATGGGAGGTCAGCTCTGAGTCCCTTGTGCAAAGATAACACTTAACTTTGGCAAAGAAACAAGGCCATGCGTGACGCTTTGCTGGTTACCTGTTCTTCCGTAAAGACTTCATCATCTCCCTCGATGTCATGGCGGCTCTGGAGGTATTTTCTGGCTTACCTTTACCTGGCGCAGCTGTTCCTAAAGCAGTCTTCTTGTCGCTCCTTGGAGTGGCACACTGCGTTTGTGAGCACCACCTATCTGGACCCTGATTCTAATGTGACCGTCAGTGAGCATACAGAGAGCGGCCGCTATGGGGACAGCTCCCCCAAAGACACGGTGCAAGGCTACGTGGGTATCCCTCGCACCATCAAGGACATGGAGGGCTGTGACGCCAGCGCTGACTATTACGTCCCTTCGCTTGGCGGTGCCGAACTACCGGAGTCCTGGATTGCCCTAGTGGCCCGAGGGAGTTGTACCTTCAAGGACAAGGTGCTGAACGCTGCCCGAAAAAACGCGGTGGCCGTGGTGATCTACAATGAAGCGCGCCTGGGAAACGCCACCGTACCGATGTCTCACATTGGTGAGTGTCCCTTGGGGTGAGCAGCCAGTGTGAAAAGCTCGCCTTTCGAGGCTCGGGAAATCACGCTGTCATGGACCTGAGTAGGTGCGTGGTTCGGTGAGGTGTCAATGCTTGTGGCTCCCATTAGTGTATATTGAATTCGTTTAACGGCAGTGGCATTTTTCCGCCTTTGACCTCTTAAATCAACTACCCAGATTTTTGGTTTCAGCTATACTTTAGTGCAACCTGTGCCTTTTGTTTTGCTAGACGTATATTTTAGCTACAGTGTTCATTTTACCTCGATGTATTCCTTGTCATGCGTAGTTTACCTTATTTTGTAGATTATAGTGGCAAATATTGCCATGTCCCCATTCCAATTTCCGTGTTGGTTTTCATGGTGAAATACTTTATGATTTCCTCCGATGCAGTGTTTGAAGTGGAACCAAATTATTTGCGATACTAATTTTATGCCGATACAGTGACATTCGATCATTGTTCAGTTTCCCCTTGTAAAGATTCTAGAAAAGGTGTTTGGTCTCACCAGTACTCTAAGAAAACGTGCCGACACTCGTATGTTGAAAGTGTTGAAGGTGCAGGTACTGTGTACCAGTGAGTACCGACCCACTTCCAAGCACTTCTCCGAAGTCATTTGTTTCCTCCCACATTCTGAAGGTGTAAGTGGTAGGGTGATTGGCAGACCTAGATTGACTGGTGTATTTAGTAAATAAGGCGCAATATTTAGCAGTGCAATTGCATTTTCAGGCATGTCTGCTACTTTCTATTCATTCCCGGAGGTTGTTTCACCACCCTGGAAACGAGTGTGTTGGAAAGTCATTTCAGGGTGTAGGGCGGTTTAAAATAAATGCTTGTTAACATGATGATAAACCATATCCAACACTTAAGTGCTTTTACCTGCTGTACCTTTATCTATTCCATTTAGCTTTCCTTGGGTATTTATGGCATCACTTTATTCCCAATTGGTTGATTATTTTAAAATGTGTGGCTACTCTGATGCCTTTAATGTAGAGTTAAAGTAGTTTTATTCTGTAGTCCAAGTACATAACTTTTTGGAGCCTTTTAATTGACCCACTATGAGTGAAAGTGGTGTCCCATCCAGAGCTACTACCTACTTTGTACCCACTACCATTGGACACAGCTCCAGCAGCATGTGCCTCTTACAAATGTGAATGAAGGGAATTTACCTCAAGCAAAAAACTCAGTTATGTCTCTTAAATTTCCCAGTGGTTGTGAGCATGTATATAGCAGCTGGTTGTTGGCCTGTATCCATTGTATAGATTTGAACAGTTAAAGATGATGTGAAAAATGAGGTACAGATGGAGTATGGTGTTATGCAAGCAAGGTTATAGATGAGTCGTGTGTCTCCAGCAATATACTCATAGTCATTACAACATGTGTGTTGTATGCCTAATACACATTAAGTTGATATATGTTAGAACAGATTTCAATTTTTCAGTTAACTTTCATTTTTAAATATAGTTTTTCATGCTACTATATTATTTTGTCTGTTATTTAACTTAAAGTTATAAAATGGCATACCATATTATTTAAGAATAAGAATAATACATATTATGTTGTGCTTTTTTAAAGCAATATTTACCTCAATTGAAAGTTGTATTTAAATTGTATTTATAGTGTTCCTGCAAAGCCTATAGACATTTTTGTTTTAAATATATACTTAATCTTGTTTGGATAATACTGGTAATAAGATAATTAAAAAGAAAAAAGTTTTTAAAGTAGGCACAGAGGGACGCATGATGAATTTGGATACTTCTCTTTGTCTAGTTTTTCTTTGAGTACTTTGATTCATTAGAGCCTCTAAACAAAGGACATCTGGCACCCTGGTGCCTGGCCACAAGTGCCATATACTCTCTCTTTATGAGGTGTTCATTAATTGATTGAACACTTTTGAAATAATTTTGAAAATAAAAGCAAGTTTGATTTGTAGATGAATGCAGAATACTGAAACTGAGGCATGTAAGGCATTTACTTTGAAATATGCATTGCACCTCAACATAATCATTTCAGGAAAGAGTAAGCAACTTTTTAATGTTTGTTACAAATGTGTAAAAGTCCAGAGTGGCTTGATTCTCTGCACAAAGAATATCAAGCAGTTTAGATGAGAATCTGGCATATGGCCGCATCCTGACGGCGATTTAAAACTTACTCTGCAATTTCCCATTGAGAGTCATTTACTGCAGGCCTGGATTGAGATCAATGCAAATTTGAAACAAGCTGTTAGCACAATACAAAAGAGGAAGACCTCCCTTGGGAGGCCAGTCTAACAAAGCCCAGGAGCCATTGCAGGCAGAAATGCACAGCTTGAACTTTCACAATGGTGACAAGTGTGGCCTAAGTCCCACGTTATCAAATGAATGTGAAGTGACAAAGACCGGTTCCTCATTGTTTTACAGAATTAGACAGCCATGCATATACACCAATTCATATAATCTTATTCTCAGATCCACTTAGTTCAATTCAGATTCACAGAGGACTGTAGTCTATCCTGGAAGCACTGAGCTCATAGCAGGAACTAGCCCCGTATAGTGGGTCCAATTAATTTTAGTCCCCCGTTCCCCCCCCCCCCCCATAACACACACTCACTCTCACACTGGGGGTAATTTTGAGTCTCCAGTCAACCCAACCTGCATTTTTTTGGGACCGTGGGAAGAAAACCCCATGGAGACACAGGGGTATTGTGCATACTCCACATGGATAGTGTCCTGGGGCCTCATGTATAAACGGTGCGTACACACAAAAATGTTGCATAGGAACGTTTCCATGTTCAAATCGCGATGTATAAAACCTAAACTCAGCGTAAAGCCACGCACATTTCCACAGTAGCTCATATCCTGTTGTACGCAAGTTCTGCGCTCGGTTTTGCAGACTCGCGGCACCCAGCGTCAAAGCAGTGCTACCGTTCCAGTGTGGTTACCCTTTCTTCTTTAGATCCACATCCCTGACGCGGCTTTATAAATACACTGAAATTAACCGCATATATTTATTAGTTTAATGCATCTGATTGTAATTAACCTGTAACAATATAATGGTCCATAGAATGGTCAAACTATTCCATATACCATAACTGCTTTAACATTGTTACTCTCACTGCACCTTCTTCTTCTTCTTTCAGCTGCTCCCGTTAGGGGTTGCTACATCGGATCATCTTTTTCCATATTACTCTCACTGCACCACTCGGAGTATTTATATCACTGTATCTGAGTGTGAATCACAGCTGTACAGCAGCTGTTCGGAAAGAGAATTATTGGTATACAGCATCAAGCACACACTGCCTCAGCCATGCTGTCTATTAAACTGCTGTCATATGGCAAACACTTTAGAGCCTTTCCTCGCGGTTCAGAAAGGTTCGAAGGTCGCGCATGGTGCAACAAGCATCTTGCATTAGACATCAACAATCACTGCGCCACCGTGTTCCCATGTTTAATAACATGCTTTAACTCCTATCATCATGAAAATTATATCACGTATACATCTCCATATTTTAATTATTCAGAGAGCTGTAATATCACGAATATAATGGATTCTGTGTCCTGTCAGAGGAAGAGAAAGCCCAGAAGCACATAGTGATTCACACACATAGAGCACATAGAAGATCAAATACAAAACAAAGCATTTAATGTGCTACTTTAGTTACGATGGGATTTGAGAAACTAGTAAATTAAACAATTTTAAGATCAAGTTTATAATGTTCTACTTTAATGACAAAATAAACTACGTGATTAAAGTGGAAATTTCGAGATTAAAGTTGACATTTGGTGCTTTTTTCCCCCACTGTGTGCCTTTTTTTTTTATCTGTACCCTGATAAGCTTTCATGTGACACTCAGACGGTGGGCTACGACTTGGCTTTTCACGGCGACTTTGATATCTGACAACTTCTTTTTTCTTTCGGGCAATGTGCGACTTTGTGAACGTGAGCTTTCGAGTTTCTCCGACACTCTATGTCACTCGATCAACTTCCTTTTGTTGTTTATACCACTGTTTAAACCAACAAATAGTACATTTTTCTTTCCCTCCACTTGGTATTCACTGAAATTCTATTTTCCCTCGTGCTTTTGCCATTGCCTTTTCACAGAACACTGAGCTTAAGGGCTATTCATATTGATTTGCATATTCAAAGAGGCGTAATTCTGGGAGGAGTTGGGGCGGGGCAGCAGGCGCGTGCATGTGTGTTAACTTTCACTCTGACCGGGATTTATGTAGCAGAAGAACGCGGAAGTTGGAGTTCGCACAAATTTATGCATTTGGATTTTTTTGTGCGTAAGTACATTTCCGCTTTTGTGCTTATGTCATGTTATAATGCGAATTCTACACACGGCGTTATGCATGAGGCCCCAGGTGTGAGGATTAAACCCATAAAACTGGAATTTTGAAGTACTGCACCTTTTGCTGCATACTTAAGATAAAAAAGCCTTTTCTCCACAATGGAATAATTTTATACAGATAAACGATATGCTGGGGGAATGTAATAGATATTTGTTTTGTTAGAAAACACTGCCTTGCAAAATAGCAGTCTCTATAGTTACATGATTTTTTTATCAATATGATAGTAAATACGTTTATAGAATTGTTGTCACAATTATAGAGTACATTTTAATTCTTGCTTGCATGTAAGATATATAATATTTAAAAGTATGGGTTTCATTTTCCCCAAATTCTTGTATACAGCTTAGTGACTACTTATGCCTTTAAGCTCTTTTTGACATCAATCAGCCACTATTGCTTGCAGATTTTCTATTTTTTATTATTTTAATTACTTATATACCCTAAATCATAAGTAAATTACTTACCCTAAGTAATCCCTCTCGACTGTCTAAACATTTTGTGAACCTGAGTTTCTACTTAAACATTTGACTTTACCTTAAGATAAATTTTACTAAGATGAGTTGTAGTGTGAGCAGTTGTGTGCATGATATGGTTAAGAGTATATATAAGTGCATGCATGAGCATGAATAAACATAAAAAACCCTTATTTAAAATATCAAATGCAAAAAAAAAAATCCACTAAAAATAATTTACTTTCTCCAGCTGTAGCTGAATGCCTTTTTTTATATTGTACTGATGAAAATAGCGCAAAGATTTCAATGCCATGTAAATGGAGTTTTAATTTGATTAGGTTTGAGTGATTATGAGAGTGTGATTGAATGTTAACTGTGCTGAGCTTGTGTTCAGTCTAAGGTTGATTCAAACTCAATAAAGGTAGATAAGCCTGTAACACTGTAATAGTACGTGTGGAAAATGGATGGTTGGAAAAGCTGAATGTGTTGAAGACTGTAACCTTAATTAAATTAAGTATTGCTGTAGAATTTGGTCATGGGGATAGCCCCCCATTACAATACAAATATACAGTACACGGTTATACTTTTTCTGTGTACTTATTAAGTGATCTGAGATTGTGTTCACTATTGACATGCCATATGAGGAAGTTTGTTTGGTTGGTAGGTTACTCAGATGCCACTTTAATACCTGTAACCTTTGTAACTATATACTGTGTGTTCTATTTGTATTAGAGGCTGGGTATTTACAAAATGTTTTGTATGCAATATTACTTTAGATTGAGATATATTTACACTCTTCAATCTATTAGTCCCTTCCGTGTCACAGTACTATATAAGTGCATTGCCAAAATGTGTAGGTTATTCAGTGAAAATGAAGCTCAGAGCATTTTTCAACATTATTTTTCTTATAAAGAAAATGATAACAGAAACACTTTGCTGTACAGTGCTGTGATATCAAAATTCTGTAAGGTATCTAAAACACCTGATTTTTGAAGCTACTTCCTTATGCATTGAAAATTTCATTAGCTGTTTAGATAATCCTCTCATCAGGGACAGAAAAGTATATTCTGAAAAGAGATATTCTCCCCTCATGCTCCTTCTACCTCTTTAGTCAAATTGCTAAGCCTGACACAGGTTTCACATCTCTGAATTTGGCCATTCGTTCTTAAACTCTGTCAGTGGTAGTTTTGATGGCTGCTTACTTGTGCTGCTCCAAATAAATAGAAATTGCACAGAAATTGGTTGTGCAGATACATCACAGTTGTACTTCCATTATGTTCAGGTACTGTGTCACCTGCACAACCACATCCTTGCTGTTATATAAAAGAGTAAGATAACAATTACAAATTATTCAGCACATACACTGTATTCAGCACCTTTGCCGAAAGTTACTATGGGCTTACTTAAGCCAGATACTACCTGTACTACTTACAATAGATGGTTACACATGCTCCGTCATGAGTACTTCAGAAGGCAGGCTGGAGAATGTGTTCTCACAATTCTTATCAGGCAGGACCGTAAATGTAAATATTTACTGCTGACACTATGTAGAGCTTATCCATAATACCTTAAAATGTAGTCCTAGGCAATTACTGGAATTACTTTATTTAAGGAAATTCTTATACTGCACAACTAAAACAAAAGACAAGGTTTTAAATGCATCATCTGAATCACACTGAAATGTTTGATCACAGACATGGTCTTGGAGCTCTCATCTGTCATAATCAATGTGCTTATTTTCATAGGCTTTAGTGTCTTTGTATCATTCTTAGTAGCATTTATGCCTGCCTCAGGTAGAGTGCATAGATCCTTCTAATTTTTTACAGTTCAGATGCCACCAACACACCTGAGATTGCATGCTGCTAAAGGAATCTTTCCAGCATCACCAGCACAGTGTCCCACCTGGTGACAGTCTCATTTCACAGGTTGTGTGCTGATAGGTTCAGAAACTTTTGTTTCACCTTCAGAACATGACCAACAGTGGTGACACAATGAAAGAAATCTACCAATGTTTCTGACTCAACTAAGCAATCATCAAAAAACAAAGATTTACAAAGCAAACTGTAAAGCAATGTTAAGTACTCCTCCTGCAAGACTACCAAAATGCAGGATCTCTATAAAAGTCACTGCACAGGCCATGTTTGTTCCATTATCTGTCTCACTGGCATAGTGTTTCTCTTTTAGATCCCATTCATTCAACACCTCAGTCAAAAATGTATCAGGGTTGCTACACATTGCCATGGTCTGGTGCACATGGGGCCTAGTCATCAGAAAATGTAAATAACTATTACATTAGTTTGTTCCTCTGGAAGCCTGGATATCACAGTTAAGGGACACTTTATGTGCCAATCTGATGGACTCAATAGTCTTTTTTAAAGCCTTAGTAATTTCTTCAAATGTATATACATAGGTTAGTTAAAATGCAGTGTGGTTCTAGCATGCTCATAAGGTTTTAGGAACTTTCACTGTCAGCAACAATGTAGTGGCTTGTCCTTGCAGATGCAAATGGTGATTAAATAGTTTTTTGAAGCACAAGGCAAAGTAGATGGACGACTACATGTAAATGAGTCTGGCCTAACCTACCTAACTTACACAATGAAGGCAAAGGAACACTCCAAGAAACTCTTTGAAAAAGTGATTGAAAAGTACAAGTGATGGGTGGATACACTGGTTTTAGAATACAGGGGAACTACATAAGAAAGAGCAGAGCAGGCTATTATTTCTTGGGAGGCTGCATTCCTTTAATGTGGGTAGTGACATCATTAAAATATGCTATAACTTTCTGATGGCCAGTGCGATTTCCTATGCTGTGATTGGCTGGGCTGGTAACATCACTTCAAGAGAGGCCCACTAAATCAACAAGCTAATTAAAAGGACAGGATCTGTTATATTATTATATCTCTCTATTATAATAAAGAAATCTTGGGTCGAGACATGATTTTCTTGGAGACACATTAACATCCCGCGAGACAAGGAAGTGAGACAAAAGGTCAGCTGCTGTACAGGCTTTTAAATAATCGACACGCAGCGTGACATGCAGATCACGCAAAAAAATGTATTTGTTTCCCATTATATCACTGTTTAAGAGGGGGTTTCGGAGGAGCAACTACATCTCTTTAGCGTGCGTTCAGCCCCCCTCTTCACAACGCAAGATGCAGAGACGTGAAGTGGCTGGCGCATAGCGTGCCTGGGGTGGGAATAACTCATTCATTACAGATTTATAACTGGTAAATATCAAGAAATAAAAAATGAATGAAAATAAATGAAATTAAATAACAATCTCTTTAAGTTGTATATCTGGTTAACCAAACCTGGGGGTGGGCGAGCAAAGCCCCCTAGTCTCTATATACAAAAATCAAATGTCTGTCTGTATGTCTGTCTGCTTTTCATGAGAAAACTACTTTAGTTCAGGTTTATTTCCTCTAATTTGCTTGAACATTCCAGTTGATTTGTCAACTTCTCTCATCTTGCTAAGTATCATAGTTCACTTGCAGTACTGATTTATTTTCGTGAATCAAAGAGAGACGTAGCAGGCTGAGGAGAGGTGGGCGGGACCCTCCTCACTCACACTCCAGCCAAGGGGTGTGTACCTTACCTCCTCTCAGGTAGCGAACAAAAAAACTACTTAAGGGATTTAAATCAGGTTTTCTTCTATAATTTGCTTGAACGTTCTGGTGTATTTTGCATCTTCTCTCATCGCGCTAAAGAATCATAGTTTGCTTACAGGAGCAATATATTCGCAGTAATCCAAGACAGAGGCTGCAAGCCAAGGGAAGGGGGAAGTGTAACATAAGGAGTGGGGAGCTAGGCAGGGACCTTCTTACTCAAGCGCCAGCCTCCATTCAAGTCGGTTTACTTCTGCGTTTTGGAGTGTACCTTGCCTCCTCTTAGCTAGTGATGCCTGTTTGTTTATTGACTTTTAAAATTTCTCCTGTTTCACTACCGACTAGTATATGTGTATGTATGTGTGTGTATATATACATATATGGTGAGTCAAAATTATGTTAACAATTGAATTGTGAAAATAATTTATTCACAAAACATACTTCATATGTGCAAGATGATTTACAGGAATGACTCAACATGTTTGCCATCATGTTCACCACACTAAAACCAACGGGCAATAGTACCATTTAAAGTCCAGATGCACATTTTGCGGGGAATAGATGATATCACAGTCCATATTCTGCCCTTCAAGTCATTGATATCACGAACATTTCTGCTATACACATGCTCCTTCACCATACCCTATAACCAGAAATCACAGGGTGTCAAATCAGGGGAGTGTGGAGGCCATGGCAATAGTCCACCACAACCAATCCATTGACCTGGAAAGGTGTGGTTGAGATAAAAATAATCCATTAGTGTTAACATAATTTTGACTCACCCTGTATAAATGTATGTATGTGTATATATGTGCTGACTCCTCACAAGCTTTGTCCACCTCCCCCTGACTCTGGTTGTATGAAGTGAGATAGGAAGCTCCTTTTATTTTAGCTGCCCTGGGAGTGCTTCTGAATATCCACCCGAATGGTCTGTCAGCACTTCCAGGTGAGGTAGAAATCCCACAATGTAGGGAATTCAGTCCTCATAGCAACCCCAGTGGCACCCAACAAGGCTGAGTTAAAGAACTCCAAGTCCCATGATGCCCTGCGAAAATCTGGGGGCACCGCTGCAGCTACGGGAGTTGAAGCCTCTTTTTTTTAAGTGACTGTTAGCTCTGATTGAGGGAGGACAACATGGAAGACTGATAGCAGCGCGATGGCACCTCCTTAGCATGCGTTCAATAGTCCACCCTACCCCCCCCCCCCCCGACAACGCGAGCAGCATTATACGTCCTGAGAAAGAGATTTAACCACGCCCAGGGCCGGAAATAAAGGACAAGTATTTTATTTACAACGTCACTTGAGACAAGGCAGTGAGACATCATTTAAAACAAGTCCATGGACAGCTAACCTAGCAGTTGTTGGATTGCTGTTGGCAGACACGCTTCATGTGCTCCCAGCTCTTAAAACAATGACAAGAGATTAGCAAAACACGCAGCTCGCCAGCAGCAAAAAGCCTGCAGATGATCAGACTGCTTCTCCTTAGCATGCGTTCAGCCAAACTAGCCCCTTACCACCCCACCCCCTTCACAACGCGAGCGACAGAGATGCGAAGTGGCAAAAGGACAGCTGCTGTACAGGCTTTGAAATGATCGAGCATCGAGACAAGCAGAACTAACAATCTTTTTTAAGTGTACTAGGGCGCCCTGCTCGCTTCGCTTGCCAACCCCTGTGTTTAGTTTACTGGATATACAATACAATACAATTTATTTTTTGTATAGCCCAAAATCACACAAGAAGTGCCGCAATGGGCTTTAACAGGCCCTGCCTCCTGACAGCTCCCCAGCCTTGACCGTCTAAGAAGACCAGAAAAAACTGCCAAAAAAAAACCCTTGTAGGGAAAAAATTGAAGAAACCTTGGGAAAGGCAGTTCAAAGAGAGACCCCTTTCTAGGTAGGTTGGGCGTGCAGTGGGTGTCAAAAAGAAGGGGGTCAATACAATATAGTACAATACATAGAACAGAATAAATCCTCAATACAATATAAAAATAAAAATTCTAGAAGTACGGAGTAGAATTTCACATTAGATGATATCACATAATATGATTTGGATTTGTTTAGAGTCCTGGAGACCTCATTCATCAAGCTGCCTCTCCCATTTGGCCATTCCACATCTGAAATAGCGCTAATCCGATGAAAGGACCCCTCTTTCCGACGATTCCTTCAATCCTCCATCAGGGATGACTTTACCTTAGGCAGGCAATATACAATTTAAAGAGATTGTTATTTTCGTGGGAGCTGTTACATATGCATTATTTTCACTTTTACTTTAAAAACTTTTGTAAAAATAATACTTGTCCTTTATTTTCTACCCCGTGCATGGTTACATCTCTTCCTCGCCAGACGTATAACGCTGCTCGTGTTGTGAAGGGGAGGGGTGGCTGAACACACGCTAAGGATATGTCGTCGCATCATCTGCTGTCTTCCTGCTGCTGGCGAGCTGCATGTTTTGCTTGTCTCTTGTCGTTGTTTTAAGAGCTGGGAGCACATGATGCTTGTCTGACAGATGCAATCCAACAACTGGCAGGTTAGATGTCTGTGGACTTGTTTTAAATGATGGCTCACTGCCTGGTATCACGTGATGTTGTAAAAACAATACTTGTCCTTTATTTACGGCCCCGGGCATGGTTAAATTCTTGCAGGATGTATAACGCTGTTCGCATGCAGTGGGGGGTTGTTTGGTGGTGAGCCGCTGCCCTTTTTCCTACTTTGTGTCTCTGCTGCTCGCGTTGTGATTGCTCCGTCATCATAAATATACACCTGACTGAAGTGTGTTTTCTTTGAAATTAAACTTGTCGTTGCTTTAACTATTGCGGGTCCACAGATTCTCATAGTGTATATTCCATTATTGTGTAAATCTACGTTTTGTGCATTGAATGATGTGCACTGAGACACCTGTATTTGTGTGTGCTGCTTCCTTTACACTACCATTTTTTTTTTTTTTTGCCCATTCTCTTTCGTCTCGTGGTTCTTTATTTGTCTTTCGTGATCTTAACGTGAAGATTACGTATCGTCTACTAGTCATTCATTCCACAGGATTTTTTTTTATAATAGAGGGATATCCGGTAAACAAAACCCAGGGGTGGGTGAGCGAAGCGACTGCCTAAATGTTCATCCACATTATCTAGTAAAGCATCAGGGGTAGCTCTAGGTGAAAGGTGTAGGAAGTTGGGTGGGCTACTTTTAATAAAAAAGTTTTTAATTTGTATATAGAAGGAAAAGTGTGTAACTGGAATATGAAGTTGGGAGCTTAATTGTTCAAAAGATGCAATTACATTATCACTACAGAGGTTTCTAAATATCACAGTCTTGAGCATCCCCCATAGATTGAATAATGCCTACATAAGAGAAGGATGAAATCAATGATTATTATGTATTGGGGCAACAGATGAGAGCTTCTCTGCCATAAAATGTGTCCTACATTGGTTTCATATCGTTCGTCAATGGTATATAAATGGTAAATTGATGATAATTATTATTGACTGGAATTCAGAGCAGAATATACTAAGATGACCTAGAACAGGATTTATTTTCTATTTTAAATCAATCAGATGCAGATTCATAGACATCTGAAAGTTTATAGAATTTTTATGTATGAATATTTGCAGCCCTGTAATTTAACTGAAAATTAGGTAGTGACCTGCCCCCTTGTGTTTGTATCACTGTAGAGTTTCCTTTTTGATACAGGGGTGTTTTATGTTCCAGATAAATGATTCTACAATTGAGTCTGACTTCTTAAAAGAGTTTTGTTGAAGTATATGGTGGTGCCCTGAAAAAGATACAGGAGCTTTGGTAGAATATTCATTTTGACAATATTGATTCTCCTGGCAAAAATAACACAGAGGGAGGACCATCTATTAATATCTCGTTTCGTGTTTTCCATCATACCACCAAAATTATATTTAAAGAGATTTTGATGATTCCTATAATAATTATCCCCAGATATTTAAATTGTTCTGATATGATCAAGAAAAAGTCTTTCAGCCTAGTCTGATGTGCCAGGGAATTCAATGGAAAAATCATACTTTTCATCAAATTAATTTTGAATCCAGAGATAATATGAAATTCTCCTTAATACTAATGGTATAGATTATTATGGGTCTGAGATATAAAGCAACATATCCTCAGCATAAAGAGTTGGTTTCTGTTCAATTCCTTACCTTCTGATGATCCTCTTCATTTCTCAGAATGTTTTTCAGAGATTAATAACCAGTGGTTCGATGGCACTCACAGAAAGCATTAGGGATAATGTATACCCTTGTTTGTTAATACTGTTAACTAAGACTTCTGGATTAATATAAAATAATTTAATATTTGCAGCTATATTGGGTCCAAACTCAAATGTGCCCAGTACAGTAAATCTATATCCCCATTCAACTCTATCAAAGATAGAAAGACATCAGGAAATTGTCTAATTTTGTAGGTGATTATATTACTTTAATTAAATGTCAAAGATTAGATGCTGTCTGTCTCTACTAAATATGGTTTGGTCTTGTGATATTACAGAAGTAAGTATTTTTTCAATCCTTCTAGCTGAAACCTTTGCTATTGTCTTAACATCATTATTCATCAGTCTCAGTTCCTCTCAAGAATGTCATTTCCAGGCCATGAAGGCAACTACCAGAATGTTGACACCAGGTGCTCCCAAGTTCTTAAGCCCACCATGATTCACATACTGTATATTTTTTCACTCTGTTCATAGTTGTTGAAGGTATTTTTTAGGTCAATGCTTGTCCAGTTTCTTTTCTAGATAGTAAAGGGTATTTGTCCAACATTTTCTTGCATGCTTTTGGTTTGCAGAATTTGTTGTTTTTTGTGTTTTATTACTGTTTCTGGGTCTGCTTGTGTTGACATACCATTTAATGTGTTGGTGAATGAGGCTTTCAAGTGCTGGATAAATAGTAATAAACATATAGACCAAAATGTCTTCCAACTTTGATAGCTACAATATCCAATTGTAAAGCCTCATCTTCTGTACAGTATGTACAAAGTGATCTGTGCATAGCATTTGTTTTGCTTTCAGCTGCAGTTATGTTGCAATTTTTTTTTTGTAGTTTGAAGCATATCAATTTTTGGTATTTTCTCACTGTTTTTACCAAAAGTTTCAATGAAAAACATCACAAAGTTATTAGGTCTGTTTGAAATGCACCTTTAATGTACAGAGTATATATTTAATATGTAATTGAACAACTAAAGTGTAACAAGATAATATTAAAGAACATTAGCCCTAAATAGTGGGGGTTTAAGTTTCATATGCATATTGTCATCAGCTCATTCCTGTGAAACCAAACCCCACTCTCACCATGGTTCAGGTCTGTGTCTATGCTCTCTTATTGGATGCTCAGTTTTGGATGTGGAGTAAAGATTTAGTCTGGAACAGTTGTGGTATAGTAAGGGGGTCTGTTGGGAGCTTGGTGGGGGATGGTGTCCACATTGACAAATGAAGTATGATAGCCAGAGATACTGTATTTTTGGTACTATTCTTATATATCAGCTACATTTCAAGCATTCTGTTATATTCTTAGAGGAAAAAGCAAATATTTTTTTGTCCTATATTTTAGTTATGACTACTCATTACCATAACAAGTTTACTTTTGTAAAATTTCCAATTCTTTATTTTAAGAACTTTACACAATTAAAAATGTCCAGAAGCTAAGCCATCCTTTTGATCTCTTTCCCATTTACACACAGATGAGTAAAGTTGCTCTGTACGCATTTACATTCTTTTCAGCCTATCTTGCCTAGACTTTCTAGTAAGAAGTACTTAATAGTTAACTTTGTATTGTCTCTTCTCCAATATTGCCCTGCTCTGTTTATGCTTTGTTGTGTTTGATATATAGTGTAGATCAGTGAATTTCACCAAAGTGTTATTTCCAGTGAATTTGCTCCGTTTACCTTCGCCCTTGATGGTTATTGTTGTTTTTTTTTTTTTTTTTTTTTTTAATAGCCATTGAGAAGTCCTCCAGTGCTGTTAACAGCTAACATTAATGGGACCACCCCCTAGGTCTATAGTGCTGATCATTTGCATTGCAGACTATGTGGGATGAGTTATCTGTGCTTGTAGCCAAATGTGCAGGTCGAGTTCCACGTCAAAATTAAGAGAAGGATGCACATGCCCTAATCATTTATCATAATTAGCCATAATTGGCGTGGCAAGAATGAAAACAAATCTTGAAGGAGCATGAGCCTCCCCACTCCTCCCCCAACAGAGGAGACTCTTTGAAATAATAATAGTAATGAAAGATTTATTACTAGTTACAAGACGTTTCTATCTTTTTGATAGAATAAAAAGTACAAACCATCAGCAAAGACAGTTTAGAGAGCCTTCAGCGTGAAAACAGAATGAGCCAGCGGTTTCAAATATGACACGCTGCTTTGAATTTTCTGCCTTTAAGACTTACATATTTTTTCTGACTTTTGACTATGATTTCTGTATTTCCACTTTGTTTTGATTAAATATATATTTGCACATTTCTGACTTTCTTCTTTGATCTCACAGAGGCACTGTAGAGGCACTGTAGTCGCACAGCTCAGGTCACCTTTTTGGCCAAAATAATGACACATACTGTATACAGCATAAATAATGAGTTACCTCTGCTTGTGAAGTTGTACTGTATTATAATAAACAGTTATGATTTTTAAAATGTTAATTCTGTCAATTGTAAGTATCCAAAGTGCTTGGCTAGACCGCTACATAGAGCAGGTCTACCTACTTTTTTAGTTGCATCTGATGTCTTTGAATTGCCAACTGTCAACAGTGTTTGTGAGCAACTATGAAAACTATCAAATACTAGACAGTAAAACCTTCTGAATGAGAAATGTTAAAAGTCATTAAGCAGATACAGGTAAGTTACCAGAACCACAATGCTAAAACTATAACTCAAGACGATAAATGGAATGCTATGAGTTATTAACCATAAAGTTTGTTCAAGGCTTTTCATCAATGTGCATGTCAATCTTTGAGTGCCATGTCAGTATAAGAGAAGGAGGCACGTGCTCTGCGCATGCATTAATAATTAGCCACGTGCAGATAAAAAACAAACTTTGAAGGAGCCTGTCACCCCCAATTTATTACTAATCATGATGCGCTACTTTGAATTTTCTGCTTTTAAAAGACCTACATATTTCTTCTGACCTTTGACTATGATCTTGGCATTTCCGCTTTACTTTGACTAAATCTATGATATCGCATCTCTGAATGCGTACTTTGTTCTTTGATATGTCAGAGGCACGGTGGTGCAGTTGTTGGCACTGCTGTCGCACAGCTCAGGTCCTCTTTTTGGCCACAATAATTGGTCCAGTATAGTTGGCAGATGTTTTCCTAGCCCTCAGGGACAATTTAAAGATGACTGCACCATTATAATCAAGTCAAATCTAGTTCAGTTAGTCCTTCTCCATTGACTTTAATGCAGTTCACCAAGTTCGGCTAATACAGCAAACATTTCCGTGATTTCGAGGAACTCACGGCAAAATGAACTCGGCAATGTTCACTCATCACTATTGATATAGAAATTTTCTTTAAGTAACCAACATAATTTTACTTAAATTTATCACAGACTGAATACCTATATGCATATCAATGGATGCTAAACATTTACATGTATTGCTTGCTTATTGAAAATCTTACATAAACAAATTGAGCCAAAATAGTAAGCGATGTATTTTTGCACACAGCATTTTTGCACACTCTCTAACCTTTTCCAGAAATGCCTTCATAATTTTGTGTTAGAATTTCTTGTTTGAAGAAACAATACAAAGAAGTTGGAGCCATTGTGAAAGAATAATTTCCTGTTTGTATTGGGATCAAGTGGAGTAATGGTTCCATATCCACATTATTTGACAACTTGGGTGGATAAGATTCTCCAATATTACTGGCCAGAGGAAGTCTTGCAGCAATGCAGCTTTGATTTTGACAAAAGTAGAGCCATTTGTTTATTCTGATTTTCTCAACACTTGCCTTCAGAATATGTGTATTGTGTAACACTTTGCAGCTGTAATATCAGCATCAATAAGAACATCTTTAAAATAGAAAATGTTTCTGTGTAGGAATGGATCCGTACTTTTTCCACAAAATAAAAAAAACACATGTCCTGTTACTTTTGTGGCTTTTTTTTATTTAGTGTTTTCAGATAAAGATGGCAGCTCTGCTCATATTTCACTATTGGCAAAATATTAACAAGGTGCTCTGCATTAACATTCTAATTGCCAAAAAAGTTTTGTGGTAAAAGTTTTCCAGGCATAAGGTCTTTTTCCACTTATTGTTTCAACCTGCAACCCAATAGTGCTGGACTTTGTTTGAGTCAATGCTGGCTAACACTGTCTAATTTTGACTAGTGCAGTTGTCTCAAAATGAAATTGCAGACACAAAATTTTAAAAAAGTGCATCAGTCAAACTGCCGAGAATAAGGTTAATAGTATTTTTGTTACCCATAATACATAATACCCATAGCACATTGTATAAAGATATGACTGTACAGACTTGCCTTGGAGCTGTATGGTCTCTTCAGATAAGCAGGATTGTACCCCTGTTGTCTTCCTGTATTTTTAGTTTTATTTGTTTTATTTTAAAATCTCTTTTGTTTATGTATATGCATTTTGAGAAAAGATTCTTATTTGATTAGAGAATGCTCCCTACTGATTTGAATCACTCCATATCATTTACATTTTTTTATCTACTGAAATTTGAATATTTACATATCTTGTGCTTTGTGAATACTGTGTTATTAATTTTAATTGTATTATCTTCATGTTTCAGCAAATTCACTGCCCTTTCATTAATTGTAAATAATGCAAAGTAAATAGAAACCCTCATTTTCTTATTCCTCACCAATGTAGGATGAATTGTGAAATAGTTGGGGATATGGGAATGCTCGACAAGCACTTACTCGGTTCAGAGCACATAGCACCACCTTAATTGCAGATTGATTTTTTGATCATGGACAATGGTCTGATTGTGTGTTCATTCTTGAAGGCAGTAACATACGCTGCAAGCCAACAGTGCAACAAAAGTCCTTTTATAAATCTTATTTCATTTTTTGAAATGAAGAAAGATCAAGTTATCAAAAGGTGCAGACAAAACAAATCAGCCATTTACAGTTTACATGAGGAATTTGAACCAACTCCCCAGCCTTTCCTTCGCTTGCAGTAGTGTTTGTCTCATTTTGAAGCACACTCCTTTTCTATCTTGTTACTCTATAAATACAGTTTTTATGCTTATAAAAAGAAAACTTTATATTCCTTTTAAAAGTTTCATTGTCTCTGTCGGCATCTTGAATTCCTTCTTGTCCTGTATCAGCAAGTGTCGCCCACATATTACGATTATAGGTTGCTGCAGTTTACATCGACTGGACATTCTTTTTCAGCCAAGGGCTCACATACGAATAAAATAACATTTTCCCCATCATTTTCATAACAGTTCTACATTACATACAAGAGTTCTGCAGATGGTAATATTAGCAAATGTATGTGTAATATGTCTCCATCTGTTAACCAGAACTCCAGTTCACTCCCCAGCGATAGGCTGGATTGAATGAAGGATTCTGCGATCCACTTTTCATTTCTTGAAAGAATAATTCAAGGGAATTATGTGTGTTTTTAAAAATTGATGCACATTTAATATGCATGTGGGTATTTAAACATTATGGCCACAATTTTACAAATTTATTAGTTTGCAGTATGATGACCTCAGACCTAATCTTGCTATAGTTTTTTTAATACCCCCAGATGTGAATATACAGTAAATGTTTCTATTAAACATTATTGTTATGCATACATAGTGCATTCTCAATCCTGCATAATGTGAATTTGAAGTTGTTGGGATACTGAAGCCTATTTCTTCAGCATCAAGCAAAAGCCAGGAACAAACCCATGAACAGGGCATAAATTCATCTCGAGCCCATACACACACTCACACAGGGATAATTTAGAATAGCTAATTAACCAAAAGGGTATGTCTTTGCGAGGTGAAAATAAAAACTGGTGTACTGGGAGGAACATGCAGACTGCACACAGTAATCACACTGCTACCCCATTTAATAGACATATAAAAGAAATTATAGTCTCACAGAAGGCCTAACCTTTTACATTCTGGTCTGTTATGTACATAATCTGGAAAACATTTTTTCTGCTGTCTAGTATTGGTGTGTTTTTATTTAATGCCTGGCTGTCTCCATCACAAAATGGGCATATCTGTTACAGTATATGCCTGGCCAGTTTCTGCTCTTTCACTATACAGTCAGAATTGTTAAAATCTTTGATATTTCTAAGAATGCAGCATTTCTTCAGGAAAGTTGAATACTTATATGTAAAGAATAGTTACAGGGTTATATAAACTACACAGTTTAAGTCATACTGTTTATTAGGTATCTGAAAGAAACTAAACCTATGATTAAGGGTTGGTAATGGCTATTGGCAAGGATCCAGAAAGATCTTTTGAAGTGCAAAATATGTTTTAACTGATACTTTTTATCAGTAGTCAATAGCTTTCAAATACATTTGTGTAGTGAGCAAGTTCTGATCTCTACATAAAGACATTTCCTTCACGTTCAGTCTAGCCAGGCAATTATAGCATTCTCCACCAACAAATCCAAAACACATACTGAGAAATTGAAAAGCTCTTTGTAAGAATAAAGGCAAGAGTAGGTGTAACATTTGTAAACCAGAATTATCAGTAATACCACACATTGTGTGCTTTAAATTTTTAAAATTTTCCAGCACTTTCTGTAAAGACTTTGTATTGACAAGCCATTTTTATTCTTAAGGCAATATGCAGCTTGAAAGGGATAATAAAATGATAGACTTTGGGTATGCTGAGCATGAAAACTCTGTGATATGACTCAAGAGATCTTCTCAAACTGTAAAACCAAGTTCAAATTTTAACACTAAATTTTATAAGTAAATGTTCACACTGTAATTGGTAGGGACATAACGTGCAAACTTCAAAAATCCATTTTTCTCTGTTGAACACCTTTGTCTTTCAGTTTTGTTAACTGCCACAGTGCGATCAGGAGTGGGTGCTTTGCTAACTGGCGTTTACAGTCACAGGGTCACCTTGGGTTCACTTTAAATACATCTTTTTGACTTTTATTCGCCTGTTAACACTATTAAATCAAGTATTGTATGATGATTTTATTTTCTGGAATTAATAATGTGCTTCACAAATTCTTTGTCTCTTGTTCCACATTCTTTTTTCACTCTCTTTTTAGATTAATTATTTTGCCCTTAGATGCCAAAGCTCCTTTTTTAAATGAAATAGTATATGAGGATTAGTGGTTGTTCACACCTCTGCAGAGTCTTAACTACAGTAGTGCAATAGCAACAACATCCCAACTAATTAGAATAAGTCTGCATAAAGTCAGCTGCCAGCTTATGCTTGTGTTTTCACACTACCAAATGTGCTGGAATGCCAAGAGAAAGGATCTAAAGGAAAATGTGTGTGAGACAGAATTTAGAAAATGTTCCTTTATAACAATAGTAATGGGAGTCCACATCATTCTCCCTTGTCATTCTACTGGGGCATGGTTTGTATTGAGAATCATCTGGATGATAGGTTGGAACACATTTCTATAGATACTGGTTGAACTATGTTCCTTGTTCATTTGTAAACCTTATTTAGTTTTTCATATTTTGATAAAAAGTATAATGATGGCCTCCCTGCATGGAGTTTGCATGTTCTCCCCGTGTCTGCGTGGGTTTCCTCCAGGTACTTCGGTTTCCTCCCACAGTACAAAGACATGGAGGTTAGGTGCATTGGCAATTGTAAATTTTCCCTATTGTGTGCTTGGTGTGTGGGTGTGTGTGTGTGTGCACCCTGCCCTGGGTTTGTTTCCTGCCTTGCACCCTATGTTGGCTGGGATTGGCTCCAGCAGACCCCCGTGACCCTGTAGTTAGGCTATAGCGGGTTGGATAATGGATGGATGGATGGATAATGATGGTCTTACAATCCTTAAAATAAATGTGGTCTATGCTTCTGTCATAGGTGGCTGGGGTGGCGACCCAGCCAGGAGGACCGGAGGAGGGCTTGCGCCTTCCCCAGACCATCTGGGGGCGACCACCCTGGTTCCTTTGGGGGCCACGGGTAGAGAGCTTTGAAGCTCCACCCTTTAGGGGCCCGTGGTCACCACCAGGGGGTGCCCCCATGCCTTTGGAGCCCTGTACCTCAGCACTTCTGCCACACCAGGAAGTGCTGAGGGGAAGAGGAGCAGGGACACCCGGAGTGCTTCCGGGGATGCAGCCGGCACTTCCGCCACACTGGGGCGTGTCGGCAGGAGATTGCCGGGAAGCACCTGGAGCACATCCGGGTGTGGATAAAAAGGGCCGCCTCCCTTCATTCGGGGCGAGAGTCGGAAGTGGAGTGGACTGAGCTTGCTGGAGGAGGCAAGGAGGCGGCCTGAAGAAAGTAAGGCATTGTGTGGCCAGGACTTTGGGGACTTGTGGGGTTTTGTGGTGCACTTGACTTTTGTATATATATTGTAAATAAACATGTTTGTGGTTGACATGAACGTGGCTGCCTGTCTGTGTCTGGGCAAGCCTCCACAGCTTCAAATATTAAAATCTGTTGAGTATATTGTTATCTTTGAAAGACGCTTGCTATACATTTTTTGCTAATTCTATTACATTTTTGCTGAGGATTGGTTTGAATAATGTTATGTTAATTGGTAACTGTAAACTGGTCTGATGTGAAAGTGTGCATGAACTTGGTCTGCTGTAGACATTTGACCCATGGTTTGATCCTGCTCTACATATTCCTGGCATAGGTTTTGGCCAACCATGACCCTATCTATCTATCTATCTATCTATCTATCTATCTATCTATCTATCTA
>JANRMT010028174.1:81992459-82003890 GCA_026402145.1 Polypterus bichir lapradei
CTATCTATCTATCTATCTATCTATCTATCTATCTATCTATCTATCTATCTATTACATTAAACACATTTGAAAATTAATATATATTTATTGTGGAAATGTCAAAATATAATTTTTAATTTGTTCACATTTCATCAGAACTTGTAAATTTACTTATCTGAAAACCCAACTACAGGTCATTTGTATTAATATAGAGCAACTACAAAAGTAAGTAAAATTACATTCATTTTGGAAAACCTCTAAAAAAAGAAAATATGTGCAATACGTAAATTTGACAGTGTAAAAGGTGAAAATCCAGTGGTAAAAAAAATGTACTGTTTTGGTAGCCTCTTTGCATTACATGTTTTATTTTCAAGATGTTTTAGCTAGATGTTTTCTAATAGCTAATATGTTTCCTTCAGTTACTTTAAAAAAGGTTATTCCCTAGAAGCTGCAGCTATTTTTCAGCTAGCATGTGTAAAATAAGCTGGGACTGGAACAGCTCAATAGGGTGTGGGCTTCAGCACTCTCATTTTGAAAAGCTAGATAAACCATGATGCAGCATTTTCAGCTTCTGAGTAACTAGAAAAAGGTTGATATGTGAAGCAAAATAAAAAGTACACTATGTCATGTTAATTTATCTACTGCTTATATATTTTGCTTGTAGCTTGTATTTGTGTTGTGTACTAAACAACTAGTACAGGTGCTTCATTCTACAAACTAAATGGCAGGGTTGTAAAATAAGAGGTTTAACAGATGGACACCACCTGTGTCATGTTTATCAAGGCTTCTGTCATCTGTCCACCTATGTCCTCAAAAAAAATCAATCAGCTGATCCTTTAAAGAGGCTCCATTTTGCTACTTCATCACACAGTTTTCAGTGACCTAATTAACTGAACATAATATTGTCACTTGGGAGCATCTGGTCACAGATGTACTCAGTGTATGTATGTGGGTTTTTCTTTTTGAGAATGGCTCCATATTGTGCTATCAAAGTATTTAATATACAACTTATCAGTTTATTTAATTTTATTTTTTTCTGTTGCTTAACTCAGAAAAGATGACTAGCCAAACTGTTAAGAGACACAGTACCATATTTATTTTGCAACAAATTCTGTTTTTCTAAATGCTTTTGATTTTTTTCCTTTCAAATTGGTGCATTATTTCTTTTTCTTATCTTAAAATATTACTTATTTCATTTTTGAAAAACATTTTTTTTTAATAATCTTCTTAAAGCAGTATTTCACTGTCATTTTCTGGATTCTTTCTTTTTTTTAGTAAAAGTTTGATAGTCCTTTTTTTATGACATCCTGCAGTAACAATAGTAATAGTGAATGCTAAACAGGGAACCTATTCCTTTAACTCTATCTATCCATTTTCCAATCCCACTCATTCAGAGCAGGGTCCAGGGGAAGCTGGAGCCAATTCCAGCAAGTATTTGGCACAACACTAGAACATTCCCAGTACCAGGCACTATTCCATTGCAGGGTTAAAACAAAAACACATCAAGGGCCAGTTTAACATTGCAGATCTACATATCTTGCATGTCTTTAGACTGTGGAAAGAAACTGGACCACCCAGAGGAAACTCAACGCGCAAAATCATTCATTTTTTATTCACTGAATATCTGTACTGATCAATGTGAGGTAACCTGTGGCCTGGACAGTGCAAATATGTTTTAATAAGTATTTGCCTTTAGTATCCCCATCCTAATTTAATTATATACAATTTCTTTGTTGCTTAACACAATATAATAAATTCTTGAAAATGAGTTCTGCTTAAATAAAAATATGAATGCCTTTCTTCATTGTTGTATTTGATATATCAAGGCTGTATCAGTATTTTGTAATTCATGTTTTAAACTCTTCCCTAATTTTCTGTTACAATGCTTAAAACTGTGTTGTTCTTTTTCCCTCTAAGTTCGTTTTTCACTGTTTTCTTTTTATTCAAACCAGTACTATATATTAAGTATCATTTATTTTAATCTAACATTTTTTATAAAAAATAGTGAGAAACTATGTTTACATGTATATTTTTACAGTTTGGCTCACAAACAGAGTGAGCCAACAATGAGGAGTGAACCAGTAACTTTGAGATTTAAACTCCAATGTAGGGACTGTCTGTGGCATAGTTGATATGAGTGCCTGAAGTGCTCCCTGGTGATAGGGGAGTATGCACTCAAAACTGGCACATGGCATACATCATGCATGTAGTTTTCTATGCTATTTTAGCTCTGTTTAAGAACAAAATGCTGCATAAGCATTCTGTAACACACACTGCTTTTGACAGTAAAATGTTGAAGATGTACATCTGCTTATCCTCAGTCACTGACTATTTATCAGTATGAGAAAGCATGTCACCATATAGGAAGGCTCCCTTGGCACCCTTGGCTGATAGCAACAAAGAATTTAGTTCTTTTGTGTTTTTTTAATAAATCCAATATTAATATACATTGATAGATTTGTGGAAAAACTATGAAATTATTATAACAAACCAATCTTTATGATTCTGGAAGATTATGCTATAGATATTGTAATTGTTGCTGCTAAGCATTATGCCAGGGATTGTGAAACTGGCTAAGTGCTATGTGATGGCTGTTGTATTTTGCTACAATTATAGTAACTTCTAATGCAGGCACCAACTCCTGCCTTTACCTTGTTTTATTAGAGACTTTCTTTTTATTATGACACAGTGCAATCAGAAATGGTTGGTCAAGTTTGATTTATTTACTACTGATGTCATCCCAGCTGTTAGACTAGAAAAATCAGAGATAGAGAATGAGTGGGCCAATGTATTATTGTCTGATCTTTTAATAGTCTGGTCTCACCAGCTTATGTTTATTACCTTTTAGTGCTCACATTCTTGTTAGTGGTTTGCTCTCTTAATTGCTTATAAATATTGTCTGTAAGTTTGGCAAGTTACCAGATATGATAAGATGTCCTCAATTAATTTTCATTTGATTCTGTAAGAAATCACAAATGTAACTGCTTTAATCTTTAAAAGGAAAGAAGGGAACAAAATGTTAGCAAGATAACATAGGAAAACTACTGGTAATCACATGCACATATTTTATGAAGTTTTTAGATAAATTAAATAAGCTCTGGCTAGCTGTTTAGGCATGGCAATATTATATATACTGTAGAAATAAGGCAATAGCACAAGGTTTGTATAATCTTGAAGTCTAATTATAAGCAGGATTTGACCCTTGATACCCAACATGTTACAAACATTTTGGAAGCAAGTTAGATGACCTGGGTATTTGCTGTGGAGTAAATTGCTTTGAGGTTCAGAATACTTTGAAAATAGAGGTAACAAAAGCCTTTTGTGAGTTATGACACTTCAGTATTCATTTTGTCACATGAAAAGCTAAAGAGAGAGAAATGAGAGATGTAAGAAGGGAAGAAGAGAAAACATTGGAATAAATGTAGATCCCTTAATGATAAACCTCACTTGACATCTTTTTTACACATTTCTTTGTATCCACTTGCAGCCTGTGATTCCAAACAAAGTACAATTGAAGAATGACTCATGCCAGCATGGCTTATTGCATGTGATTGTACAGCACACAAGCACCATCCAGTCATTATTAAACCTGCTTAATTTGGTAAAGGGCTGCAGAGTTTTATATACTATGGTGCAAGTATGGATTTTTGTCATTGCAACTCAAGCCAGCAGTGTGTTAAGATCTCTCATAAGTGAAAAATAATACATGCTACTAACAGATTACTCAATGTTGTAATTCAAGTACTGTTTTTTTAATTTAATTGTGCAAGAAAAGCTTGTGAGTCACTGCAAAGAAAGCTGCAACATTTGTTTAACTCTAATAGGGACATGTTAAAGGAAATATCTGTAAGCAAATTACCTTGTTAATCTTAGCAGAGAGATCTAGATATCCTAAAAGTAGACATATCCCTGCATGCAACTTTGCAATCAGGTGCTTGATCATTTATTTTATAAGTAAGGAACTTGTAAGTAAATCATGTTTTCTGATATTTATTTAAACCTTTCTTGTAATGGTCATCCAGATGTACTTTCATGATGTTTGTGAGAGTGTGTTTCAAGGGTGATGCTATCAATAGCTTTGCTTATTCTTTTTGAGAATTTCAGAGAAGCTTTTGCTGTGTGAGTGATGCATTTTTTCACAGCATGGTCTTTTTAAAAACATCTCTACTCAACATTTTGCAGATTTTATTTGTGTTTCTGTGTGCTTGCTGAGTAACGTACAGTAAAACACATTTTGGTAAATGGTAGTGTGAGCTTTGTAGCCCTGTCAAGCAGGGCATGAATCCATGCGAACACAAATACTCTAAAAATAACAGAAAAGGTTTTTTTTAACAACTTAAAGACTGAACATAATAATTCTAAAGTCCATTTAGGCTTACCTAAACAGATCACAAATTTTCTAATCTGTGAGATGCCAGCTGTTTTCTCCACTTCACACAAAATACAAGAATAGTCTCACTTCTCACCTCTAAACCCTTTGGAACTTCTGGCTTCTGCTCATCCTTGTTGTTTTCCATGTGAGACCTTGCCTCTACTCTAAGATCCCTTTGATTATGGAAAGGATATACTTTTGAGGCCCAGCATCAAAATACGTCCACTTCTGTGCTAGGCCTAAATCTATAAAAATCCTGAGGGATACTAGACTTTCTGACCATTAAAGAGTCAAACAAACCTGCACCACTCAGTCTCCCATTCAGGACAATGTAATGTGTGCTGGGCACCCTGTGCCCAGTCCTGTCCTACCTCATAATGGTTAATACATTTTAATTTTGCAGATACCTGTCCTCTGGAGATTTTTTTATGGTATGCATTTTCAGAGGAATTGTGATTGTATATTAGGTTTTGTTATACCATCTCAGCATCTATTTATAATTTTTTCTTTATAAATTGAAAAAGATACTTTTAAGTACATTATAACACTGTAACGAAATGCACCGTAGTTCAGTGGTTATCTGTGGTATGTTATAGATCCTGCATCCTGTGTTCAAATCCACACCTGCTTTTGTCAGTGTGGATTTTGCTGAGTGGGTTTCTCCTCCATGAACTTTGTTTTTCTTTTTATATCTATGTATACTAGGAAAAATGGCAGTTCTAATTGGACATGTGTTATGGGACTTTAATGAATTGGCACCCCATCCAGAGTTGGTTCCCAGGGTGTTTGCATAATGTTGCCAGGATGGGTCATAGCTCCTCTAGACCCTGAATTGGATCGTTTGTGGGTGTGAGCATTTTGGAGTTCAGCATTATGAGTACATTTTCAGTGCATTCACTTTAAATTCTAATGCTAAGCAATGCAGTTGCTGGGCCTTTTTGTACTACTAGCTGGGCTGCCTTGTGCATAGAGTTATCAAGATAACACTGTTTTGGTTTCTAGTTTCTCTGTTTGTCTCTCTCTGTTATCTGCTGCCTAAGTGACTTTAAATTACATTGGTCTTTTTATGTGTTTGTATATGTGTGTAGGTCAGTGTGAATGTGCCCTGTTAAAGCAGGTTCCTGTCCTGATGCCATTGCTTCTAAGATAGGCTTTGGGCACATGGAACCCTGATCAGAACAAGTACATAACTGAATCAAGGTTAATTACTCAAACCCAAGTTTCGGTTAATTTTCAGTGAATATTCAGTGAAGAATATCAAAGTAATTTCCAGTGGAGTTTGCTATTTAAGGACACTTTGGGTATATGGACTTCTGAAGTAAGGTTAGTAATAAATTATTAAAGGTTTTTATAGCAATGAAATACTAGACAAATAATTTTTACAATTCTGTATAATTTTACACTTGTGATACAATTCCTATCCATTTTTCAAACCTTTGGTTTCCCTGGGGAGTCCATCATAGTAGCAGTAGATGCAGTACAGGAAGCAGCCTTATAAATAAAATATTACAGAATGAATGCACAGAAACTTTCTGGTCAAAAAAATCAATGTGCATCGTCCCAAGAGAATGACCCACAGGTGTAAACATGATGCTGTTTTACATTTTGATATTGTAAATGTATTTGCAGCAGAGGGTTGGAAATCCTGAAAATGTGTGCTGCCTGATTGAAACCTATCAGATAATCAGTATTACATTTATTTGCCTTATGCCCGCTTTGGGTTTATGCAGCCTAATTAATTCAATATGTTTAAAGTCTTTGTCTTTTCAAGAGTAAAAATACAAATTCTGACTGGATTAAGCATATTTGAGAATGTATAGATGAATTTGTCATCACAACTTTGTCATTATTCACAAAACAAATCAGATTACCATCACAAACAGTGAATTCAAGGTAATTGTTCTTGATTTCTTGGAGTATGAACGGTCCAGACAAAAGACAGATTTGCATATCTTAAATTATGCTTGTAGAGAAAAGCCAAGCAAAATGACACTTTTTATTGGCTAACTAAAAAGATTACAATATGCAAGCTTTCGAGGCAACTCTGGCCAAAACTAAATAGCTAGAATGTATTCAACACAAAACCGCTTTCAGCGG
This sequence comes from Polypterus bichir lapradei, assembly GCA_026402145.1. NCBI lineage: Eukaryota > Metazoa > Chordata > Cladistia > Polypteriformes > Polypteridae > Polypterus > Polypterus bichir. The sequence goes on from JANRMT010028174.1 coordinate 81,998,908, forward strand.
TTTTGTTCATGCAATGTACAGATTAAAATCAAAGCAGCACTGAAAGTAGAAGTGGGACAAGCAAGAATTTGTGGTTGGAGAGGTGGTAGCGGGCATATGTCCAATGATACCAACTGCAGCAGGCACTATCTTTATATATAATATAGTATAATGCAATAATTATTGCAAAAATAATACATTGTTTTTTTGAATGGCAGGAATATGCTTTTGTATTAATCATTATTACATTTTGATTTTGTTTGGAATGTATTAAATACATGCATTTGCTGCTCATTGGGTCAGAAGCTTTGGCGGTTGTGAAGTTAGAACTTTGAAAGCCATAGATGTTTCTTATGTTTAATGTATATGGACATATAAATTTAAAATCTTTTCTCTTAGACATTTTAATGAAAATTTCCCCATTGGTTCTGTATAATTCTTTACAGAGACAGACATGAGGATATGATGATAAGAATTCTACGTGACCATCATCATCAAGCCTTTCCGTGAGAACCCTAAATCCAAAGAGGACTGTTTCATTTATGTTAGGTAGAATGCCCAGAGGGGACTGGGCGGTCTCATGGTCTGGAATCCCTACAGATTTTATTTTTTTTTCTCCAGCCGTCTGGAGTTTTTATTTTGTTTTTTCTGTCCCCCCTGGCCATTGGACCTTACTCTTATTCGATGTTAATTAATGCTGATTTATTTTGTTTTCATATTGTGTTTTTTATTTTTCTATTCTTTATTATGTAAAGCACTTTGAGCTACTGTTTGTATGAATATGTGCTATAGAAATAAATGTTGTTGTTGTTGTTGATAACATAAGCCTGTTTTTGAAAAACTAGGATAAAAAAACAATGCCAGTTCTATCAGTGACTACAAGTTGTGTTCTTCAGTGAACACTAGGCTATCCATCACCTCAGTGTCTCTTGTGCCATTTTCTTTGTGGGCCCAAATTAAAAAGAAATGATTAGACATCTCAAAAAACTGAATAGGATGCATCATTATAACACATTGTCTTTGTGGAATTTGCATGATCTTCAGTATCTTTCCTTCCACATTCCAAAAACATGCAGATTATGTTTATTTGGAGCATTAAATTGGCTCAATATGAATGAGGGTGGATGTTTCCTACAATGATCTGACACCTATCCAGGGTCTTTGTCTGAGGCTTCCACGATACTCCCTTTCCCTTCTGTGACCCAGCACTCTACTGAGTGGATTTGGTAATGGATGGATGAACAAATATTTAGATTGTGCTTTGCTTGTTGACGACTCAAAATACACCTGAGGGCATCTTATTTCTGCTTCAGTTGTTTCTGTATTATTATAATGTGGATCATGTTATTGGAGTTGGCATTCTTTACAGATAACCAAGGCACAGATCTGTTTCAAAATATATATTGCTTCATTTGCCTCTCTCAATATGCTGACACTTAATCAGTTTCCTATAGCAATAATTTTTACTTTAATTGTCAGAAATGATTAGTCATTTAATTTTGTTTTCGGCTCTAAGAGTGATAGAAAATAACATCCAAATTAAGTCTGCAAAGTTACATTTTAAGGGGTTTTTATAATGAATGCTGGTGTGGATGCTGTATGTTTATTACATCTTCAAGAAATATCCAAAAGGAATGAAACAAAAAGAATGATTAATTCTCTTTCCACACATACCAATATTCCTTCTGAGAAAAACAAAGTGCAGCGGGAAACAGTATTGGTATCTTCATAGAGATCGAGAATTATACTTGAATTACAGAGCTGAACATTATTGCCCCTTTATATTACAAAAAAGCTTCATATACATGCTTTTAATTTGTAATTTCATTAAATAAATAATATATGAAGTACTGTCAACACAAATCCATTCATTATCAAACCAGCATCATTTAATTCTGGTTGCTTAAGAACCAAAGTTTAAAACAAATGTATTTTTCTTGATAAAATATTGTTATGTAAATATTTCAGGAATATCAGAGCAGTCCACGAAAGTATAGCATGTTAAAGTGAATTGGAGCTTTTGAATTGAACGCACGTTTCTTGACCAATGAATGAGTTGGGGAGACACTTCTCCAACCAATAAAATACACATGATTTTAACATTGTCAGCATAAGACTAGATAACTGACATGTGGGCTGTGCAACTTAACTAGCATGAGATTTTTTGATGGACATTATTTGCTATTCTTCAGTGTTGGCCCCCACTGAAGCTCACTTTATGAGAAATTTTCTTATATCTGTTTTCCATGAACACACAAGATTAAAAAATGTTCTCGGCTATGACTACAAACAACATGTGGTGACTAACAGATAAAAAATATAATCTTTGGGTGGAGTATGCCTTTAACAGCTGTCTCCTCATGATGAACACTTTTTTGGATATTATTATTCTGAAATTATCTTTCCTTTACATCTCTGGTGTCCAAAATGGGGTAGCTAAATAGTGAAGTTGCTAATCCTAATGTGATTTGAATTAATTTACACTTATTCAAATGTTGCCCCCTCAATAGACTTTTGGCATATCTTTCCATCTTCCCATTGATCTCCATTTCATACTTCTTGTCAGAAGCACTTCTTGCAGTATGAATACTTGCTGTATTTATTAGTGTTTAAGTCCTGCTTCAGAGATGGCTAAATTGCCCTTAAATCGTTAGTAGTTCAGCTTCTATTTTGACTTTTCTCTTACCACATCATTCTTCTTCTCAACAATCATTTCTGCATATATCATAAATAGTCATTTTGAATCATTGTCTTAAGCACACCCAGGTTCACTAGGTTCTTATTCCATATAGGAGTATCTGTATATTAGTACATTAGTAATAAAATATCCCTAGTCATAATCAAGAGTATTTTTTTTAACATTTTTAAGGGACATAAACATGTTATAAGTGACTTCAGAAGGGCAAAGATCAAAATAATTACTGGGTATTTAGTAAAGGTGTTTCTTTAAATGTGAAATATATCTGATTTGGCTTGTTATGCTTGATTTTTAGATTTGGATAATATTGGTTAGAACAAATTAAGGCTTTTGGAGATGCTCGCTGCATGGATAGGTTTTATATTGTTTACCTCATTTACTGTGGGTCTTCTCAATAGGATAGCATGGTATAGCAGAACTGAAAAAAGTATCTAAAAACCTAATTTTTAAATTGTTACATTACTAGCATTTCTATATTTTCGCTACTGGAATTAAATGTTAGTTTTCACGACTACCCCTAGGCTACACGGGGAATAACATGTTTCAACACACTCTGGACTTCAAGGGAGGACCAAACTCCCGGTTTTGAAGTATTTAGCCTTCACAGAGGATATAACATTTCTTTGACGTGATTTTTGACTTTATCAAACCCCTACCCATGCTTTGACACATGCAAGATGAGGGGTAACACCAGGGTGGTAGGATAGAAACAGGGGTCAGGGTGGGGGAGTTGGGGTTGGAGTTGTCTGTTTTTTGCTTCGGAACCCTTTTGGTACTGATCCAACACTATTGCCTGCAGAGCAGTTAAAGCATGATCACAGAGACTGCTGTATTATCTGGGTATAGGTCAGTACAATAAGTTCTATAGGTGAGCCTATACTCTTTAATGATATCTAACAATGAAAAAATCAAGAAAAAATGGTTGTTTGGCTGTGCACTTTTTAAAGTTGTAATAGGTCAAAAAACAGCTCAAATGAACAGGTTAATTAGAAGACCATTAATCAAAATTTTAAAATGTAATTACCCACTAACAGAAGACAAAGAAGTAAAATGTAACACATATAAAACAAATTGAATTCCAGAATCAATAGAGTCCTAGTATTTGCAGTGGATGACCCCCTAAAAATAATTTTTCCAGTTTGGCTTATGCTCTTAATTCTTTTACATCAAACATTGAAATAGGTGCTGTAAAGTCCGATAAAAGTGCATCTAACCTCCAAATTGAAATGTGTTTGTGTATCTTCATTGGAATTAGTTAGCGCAATAATATAACATACAGTTGTATTATAACTGTATAACTGTTGTTTTATAACAGTTCATACCTTAACACCATCAGATACTCCTTCTCTTGCATTCCCTTGTTTTCCTCACTATGCTTTTCATCCTACAAGTATGAGTTTGATATATTCATAATTTTTTTCTTGACGTATGTGGAGTCTTTGTTATACCACTATCTGGTGGTAATGTATGCTGCCTCAGGAATTACCCTTAAAGGCTTGTGGTCACAGTGTCACAGTCATCATCCATCAACAGTTCCCCAACATTAATCCCTTTTTGAAGAGCTAAAATGTCAAGAATATTCTTGAGATTCCAATTTCATCATATAGCCTGTATAAACCATGATACATTGCACTTGGGTGTACCAGCTATATTGTACTTGTATTTCCAGCATAGATGCCCTTAACTTCAGCAGTTTTACATTCAATAGATGAGAATTGATACAGTCAAATGTAACTTTTTATACCTCTCTATAATGTGGTTATACTTCCCCATTGTTGGATTTATTTGCTCTCAGCATAATGTCAATATCCTTCCTGTGTTTGCAGCCTATTGTTAGCTTTATGATGACAGTTTGCTTTGGCCTTTGTGAATTATCAGTTCTTGAACCTGTTATAACCACTCCTTCATCTTTTCCATTTGTCTGTTTCCTACTTCTGTTATTGAACTTTGAGGCTGTCAGCTCTTGTTTTTCACTGCTTCTAGATAAGTTCTGATAGTCCAAGAGATGTCTAAATTGTTGATGGTATCCTTAAAATAATGCTTACAGGTTAGTATCCTTATTAAATTATTTATAGATTAATAAGTGCTTCAACGGAATCCTAAGAAAAAGTGATGGAAAATATAATTATTCCTTAAATTAATATATATGAAAGACAACAACAAATATTGAATCACAAGTCATGATTGAGTTAGTAACAAATACATTAGTTCTTCCTTCTAAAGTACCATGTGTTGTGAGTTGACGACCTCACAAAAGAAAAACCAGACCTTCTCTCACCTCTTCCCCACCACAGACCGATACAGAC
>JANRMT010028174.1:82004290-82080721 GCA_026402145.1 Polypterus bichir lapradei
GGGGGGAGCAATCTCTTCTTTTCATAGAGAGCACCATGACCTCTGTCTAGGAGGTGTTGGTCCTCATTCCAGCCCCTTTACACTCAACATCAAATTGGTGAAGTGCATGCTGATTGCCACAGTCAGATGAGGCACAGAAGAAAACATAATCTGCATAAAGCAACAGTGTCATCCCTAGCCTCCGCAGCTGGATACCCTCACATTCGTGGCTGCTCTGTGATATACTGTCCATGAAAACCATAAACTGGAGTGGTGACAGGACATAGCCTAAATGGACTCTGACAGCTACAGTGAGCAAATTTGATTTAACGGCAATCATTCAGACATGGGTCTCACCGCATTCCTATAGGCTTTGGTCATGCCCAGTGTGGAGGATCCCATCACTTTTGCCAAAGTCACTGTGGTGATCCAAACACTTTGTGGTGGTAAAGCTTCTAAAGTAGATAAAAACTGACCAGAGATGTTAAAAGCACAAGACATTGTTGGGATAGCATGGTTAATGCGTCTATTCAGTATGAAATGGAAGGTAGGTAAAGCATCCTTGGAAATGCAGACTGGTGTAGTGGTCCCCATATTTGAGAAGGGTGACCAGAGAGTGAGGCAGTTTGCAGCTTCTATCAGAAATACTTCCAGGTGTCCTGAGTTGCTTCTAGGGTGAGGTCATCACCAAAGCTGTAGCAGGGATACCAACTTAGAGCTGTCCTTAGTTGCCTCTGGTGCTAATTACCATATGCTAATGCAAGTTACAGGCAAATCCCATGCCACATAAGGGACAGAAGAGCACTTTATACATGCAACCCCCACTGGTGATGAGATATTTTTTAAAGTTCTTTCCTTTACTGAGTTAGACACTCTTGCCTGCCCTTTACTGGCCAGGAAGTGTTAACTATGACATCTACCTCTATTCCTGGATGCTTCAGAAGTGAGACCATTTACTGTTTCTATCTCATATTTGCCAGTGCTCCTCTATACTTTGGATGTCCCTGTCTAATGTAAACTTGGAACAAGTGTTAAGTATTTTTATTTGTATTTTCCACATATAATTAATTAATATATTTTAATATATAAAATTACTTTATTTCCTGACCCACAGCATATATGTTTTGTCCACTTACATACAGGGTCTGGGCTGCACTGTTTTTTGTTTATTTTATTTACATTTTCATCTAAATGACAAATACTTTCTTAATACTTCTGGAGAAATAATTTGTATTATTAAAAAATGTTGATAACTATCATAATACCCATTATTGTTATGTTTAATTTGCCAATTGCAGTGTGTGGTCTCAGAAAGAAAGTATTTCAAATGTTGCCAACTATGTTACAAAACCTTACTAGCTTAAAGTTCTTCAAATGGTTCTTCCTTTTTTGGTATAGAAGTTATTTGCTATTGTAGTCATTACTTTGAGCTTCTTTTGTTAAAATTGGGAAAAGGCTCCTGTGTGGTATTTTTAGTCAGGGTTTGGATATAATATTCACAGTACACCACAATTTAATTTGTATGATACAGTATATGCTGTAAAGCTTCATTACTTAATTTTGTTACTTGTTGAGCAGTGACTCATATCATTTTTCTTTTACAAATATATTCTTTATTATAAAACTTATACTGATGTTTGATGCCTATGTATGTTTTTGCTCTCAAAACAAGGGCCCCCCATGCACTATTTTGCCTGGGGGCCCATAGTGATGATAAGACGGCCCTGTCTGTGGGTGTGTGCTTTAGTAGCTATGGAAGACAGAAATCTCTTAGACTGAATAGAAAGTGGGAGCTAGATATAAACAGAAAAATTATAATATTAGAAAAAGGCCATATTTATTCTAAGAAACATGTTTCATAACTATGTGTCTAGATATAGGTTATCTTCCTCTTCTGTGTGATCAAACAAACTAAATACAACATACATGAGGGTGGTGCAGTGATAGTGCTACTAAGGAGACAGTGTCCTGGGATCTTCCTGCTTGGAGTTTGCATGTTCTCCCAGTGCCCACAGTGGCTTGCTCTGGGTGCTCCAGTTTCCTCTCATTGTCCAGAGACGTGCAGGTTAGATGACTTGACAACGCTAAATTGGCCTTAGTGTGTATTTGCTCTGTGTGTGATTGCCTTGCAGTGAACTAGTGCACTGTCCAGGGATTGTTCCTGCCTTGTGCCCTATGCTTGCTGGGATAAGCTAAAATGCCTCTCCACGACCCTGGTCTGGACTAAGCAGGTTAGAAAATGACATGATGGTATGTGAGTGGATAGATGAACAGTATAGCTTGTTTGTCCTTTTCTTTGTAATGCCATATCAGAGAGTATGGTCAGTTCAGTTAATATGCTATGTTTTTAAGTATGATTCAGTAGACTATAGCAGTTTTTGGATTTTACATTTTACGGAGTTTTCCTCTTTACATTCTCTTTAGATCAGTCTTTTGTTACCTTGCAATGTGATATACCCTTTTTTTATACCCTGACTGTGTGTGTCAGCCCAATAAATGAGCCTTCAGAGTTTTTGATTTATAACACATAGACTATATAGCTATAGCACATTTGGCTACATTAAAAGGAATTAAGAAAAAGTAACGCAAACCGAAAAGGATTTAATGAAGAGGCTGACACCTGAGTTATGCACACATTCTTATGTTTCAAGATGTGTGAGCTTGTAAATATTTAATTAATTAAATGCTAACCTCCTTTTGATATTCAAATATTCTAAGAGGAAACCAAAGGCATAGTACGACATATTTAATTAATGTGTACTTTTCAGAAAACTCAATCAAAAATTATAATTAACAAACCATTCTCATACCCATTTAATTCATTTCAGAGTAACAGGTCAAGTCTTTCCCAGCAGCATTAGGTGCAACATAGGAACAGACCATTAAAGGGCAAACTCACAGACATTGAATTTAGGGTCACCAATTAGCCTAACATATATTCCTGTGGAAGTTGTGAAGAAAAAACAAAAAAAAAACCAAAACTAAAATACCCTGGTGGGAATACCCAGAGAAAAAGTGTGAAAACTTGCATACTCGACGCAGACAGTGCACAGTTACAGTATTTTAATCCAAGACACTTCAAGCTATGAGAGAGCAGCAGTGACTACTACAGCACTACAACACTGAACATTTTAAACTAGAATTAAACATTAAATTCTTTTCCACCACCAAAAGGGTAGCTAAAATATTAGCCATTTAGTAGACCAAAACTGAAAACATTTGCCACCCTTAACTGCTCTTTTAATATGTCCTAGATATCCCTCCATATTGTTTGTCCTTGATATTTTTTCTCCATGATGGCCATTTTTTGGGAATCTTCCTTGAGGCTCTTGATGTGTAAACCTATGAAAACTTTTCTAAACATTTTTAAAAGTTAAAACATGGTAGTATTTTTGTGACCTGCATGATATTTGGGTGCCATAAAAAGGAAACACTGAAAAAAACAACAAGGCAAAATTAGGTAATTACTTCTTTGCTGAAAGACTTTTCCTGTTTTCTTCAAAAGAATTGTAATGGTGGAATTGGAGGAATCGGCTGTCTCATATATCATACAATTAAACAAACACTGAACTGTAATTAGGATTCTGAGACCAAAATTCCTATGCATTCAGATCTACATGCCCTTGCAAGCCTTTTGTGGTTGAGAAACACCTTGGAGAAAAGTTCAAGGACGTCATTTATGAGCTAAGTTTGACATCACGTTTTCATTATTTATGTTTAGAAAAAAAAGCAATAAAATCTTCACATTTTTTCATGAATATTGTTTTTAATTAGCTAAAAACAAAGTAAATATTCAACAAATATTTTTTTAAGTAATAGACTTTCAAGGTTTTACAAGAGGTTGGAAGTATGCCTATTCTTCTTCTTCTACCATTAGCATTTTAAGTCTTTTTAAGTGTTAGATAGGCATTTTTATTTATTAGGTTTTAAATTACTTTTTTCCTCTACAGTCAGCCATGGGCATTGCAAATTTAAAGAGTGATAGCATCCCATTACACCACATGCCTGAGGTCAAACTGTCGTTTTGGATTTTGTCTAGTATCCCATCTACTTTAGACATACTGCATGAAGTGAAACAAAATTACACTGATAAGATTAACAACAGTCCAACAACCATTACTATAAATGAATACTGCTGTTAATATGGCCAGACTGTATTTCTTGTGTTTGACGTTCAGATTTCATGCACTAAACATGGAAGCATCCCAATAAAGGAGAAAAGGTGCTGCAGGTAAAAATTAATGGAACTTTTATTGTTTTAGTAAATCAGTTTAAAACTGGCGTATGTGCACAAGTTAAAATACACACTAAATGAGCGTCCACAGCGGTGTAAATGATTTTTGGAATTTGATGCATTCTTGAGGTGGTTTCTGGGTGATCATGAATTGCAAACCAAACTGGAGACAAAGCTGTTTTAGTCATTGTGAAAACCTTTATTTGCTTTATGTATATATATATATATATATATATATATATATATATATATATATATATTTTTTTTTTTTTAATCTTAAAACCTTAGACTCACTAGTGTATCACAGTTTCTCTAGTATTCATCCATCCATCCATTCATCAATTATGAAACACACCAAACCTTGTTCTAAGTCATGGGGAGTTGGCTCCTATCCTTGCAACATTATCCACAAAGTAACAACCCTGGATGTCAGTCCATTGCAGGGTATGATCCATCTCACACCTACACTCTCTCACTCAACTCCAGACTTGACAGTTAACCTCACCTGCACGTCTTTGTAATTTGGGAAGAAAACTAGAGTAGCAGAAGTGAAAAACTCACACAAATGTCATATTACAAGTAAACAAACTGAAATTTGAACCTGGTCTCCTATAGCTGCGAGGCAACAGCCTGTACATAGAGCTCTGCCTGTCATCCAAGTTTATAATAGGAGGAAGACAGAGAGTGTTCCTGACAGAGTCCTCACACGACCACATTCATCATTAGTTGAATGAGCTGTGTTGGCTTTTTGCCCTTTTTAGGAATAATCCTTAAAATTCTTTAAAGCTCAGTGACCATACATGACAGAGTACTGGTCAGTACAGTTTAACCCACATTATCAACACAGTTAAACATGGATTCTTATTTAGAATAACTGAGGGAAACCCTGACCATAAATCTCTGCATTTATGAGGCTTTTCTTTCTGTAGGTACAAATTCAAGCTGACAATATATTATTTTTTTCTTTAGGAGTCAACCACTAATTCTAAATTATTAAGAAATATACTTACCTTATGTTACCCAGATATCTGGCTATTACTGTTTATTATCATGCAAGTACTGTTATAATTGTACCACACAGGTCGGCCAAGTGGTCTCGGATAGAAGTGATGTTATTGTGTTGTCTTTCACTGTATGCTTTTTACTTTTTGCTTTGTAAAATTAAGAGCCATTTTGTGAGGCAAAGACTTAAAAATACTTATTTTAACATTTCCTATATGTATTAGTGATTAATTTATAGATTTGTTGATAAAGAAAAACATTCCCAGAAAAGTAGTTTGAAATTAATAAGAAATCAAGAAAGTAAATTCTGCTTGTTATGCCAATGGTTTTCACATAGGATGAGATCCAGATTTCAGATTTACTCTGGGTTTAAACATGTACAGTGTATTGTTCAGCTATTTTGCACACTACCTTTTTGCTCAAGTAAAATGTTCTTAATGAATTTTAATTTCTTGAAAGAAACTGGTGATCAAAATTGACCTTAATAATCAGCTTGGGACATCTCTATAAGCTAACCAAGCAAGCTTGATTGAATAAATGGTCTCCTCACAATTATATTTTTATGCATCACTTTAATGGAACTTATGAAAGTTTTATGTTATTCTGTGGGTACTCTGGTTATCTTCTCTTACCCCAAAGAAGTATATGCGAGGTTAATTGACAACGCTGAAAAGGACCAATATGAGTATGTGTGCTTGGGTATGTCACGTGATCATGGAATTGTACCATATCCAAACTGGTTCCTGCTTTGTATCCACTAGTGCCAAGATAGGCACCAGCTTCCTTTGATCCTAAACTGAATAAACTGGTTGGAAAATTGAGAAATGGATGAAAGTTTTAAAGACCCGTGTTAGGTCCCAATGTAACCTCTCCTTTTTAAGGCTAAAAAAGATAACCCTTTTATAATTTTCTCTTTTATATAACAACTCCTTTAGATTTTTTTTAATTGATCTTCTGTACTCAGTGTTGGTCGGGACAATGTGTGGCTGCAGTCAGTCTCATTTTATATTTATGTCATTTCAATTATGTCTGTATTTACAGAATACATCTGATTAACTGGATTAAGTGGGTCTGATTTAGAGTACATAAGGAGCAAGGAAGTCAGTATGGGAGACCTAATGTGGTTTGGAAAGGTGCAAAACCTGTTGAATCTTGTGAGAATGTGTCTTAGGCACCTAGCACTAAAAATGGACCAGGCAAAGCCCCCTGGGACATACACTAGCCATACTGGGGGGATTTTATGAACCAGCTGGCCCTGTGAGCACTTGGGAGATTCTTTGAAGGAATTTGACTTCTCTGCACAGGCTGTTACTGTCATAACCCTCACTGGGGAAAATGTATAGAGAATGTGACAAGACAGCAAGCAAAACACAAACATATTGAATAGATTATCTTATTAACTGTGTGGGTGTAATATCTTTCTAAAGCAGAAGATATTAAAAGTGTTTGCTGGATGTATTGGGGTCGGCTAGCCTGTCTTGTCAAGTTGACAGCCACTAGTTTTTACTTTTTGTTAAAGTAGAAGATGACTCGCAGAACAGCTTATCTGGAGTAAATGGAGAGTGGTACATTGCCTAGTAGAGTAAAGAGTCACCCATTTACAAATGAAGCATTTTTTCTCCGAAAGAAAGACTGCAATGTTTCTGTACTGCTGGAGGGGGAATCAAACTAAGACTATACATTTTCTCAAATGAACAACTAAAATGGACTCACTGTGACAGTGTCTGTTTTTGTTTCAGTGAGTGTATAATAAAGAGTTCCAGTTTTTGATATTTGTATTCTCTGCTTTTTTGTTTCACTTTGAATATATTTAGATCTTTCACACAAATCATTGGAAGATATTTCACATTAATGGGTAAGAATCAAATAACTTCATAAGAGTGTCTGTGTGGTTTAGAGTAAATTATTTTGCATTTGTAAGAGGACATGCATTTCTGTTTAGTAAAGAACAAGGGAGTTTGTCTTGTGCAGTTTTTCACATCACTGTTTTAGTTTGGTAGTTCCCTGATCAACAGAGACTGTTGTGTTTTGTGAAAATATAATGTATTTCATGTATTATAAGACAGAATGGTTGCTCTTTTAATCTGGGGTTATTTAGAGCAAACACTTTTCAAACAGCAATTCCATTTTAGCCAGTGCTGTAGTGGAATTTGCCTTGGAAATTCTTGCAAAATTTGCAGGACTGGGCTTGTTATGTTGCTCATTCTATAGCTGCAGAGACCCTGGGCCTGCAGGCTGTGTGTGGATCATTTTTGGATGCTGACATCTGGATGCCCCTTAGACATTTTGCTTTTACCATATAAGAAAAAGAAGAAAACAAGAAAAACATTTTTTTTCACCTGAAGTTTATATGTTAAGTAATTTTTTCAGAATCATTAAAACAAACTTGTTCATTAAATAAGCTATTGGATTGCAGTGATGAGGAATAAATAAACTTGTTTATTAAATAAGATGTTAGATTACAGTGACGGAGAAAGGTATCATATCTCACAATTGTTCTCCAAATATTTTTATGCTTCAGCTCAGGTTTTACTTTTTGTTCTTGCCCAGTTTACCATTCTGAATTTTGATTTGACCATACAAGGAACAGTCACAATCATCTGTTTTAGTTTTCCTGTGCTATTTCTCAACACCGACCCATTTTGCTAAGTCACCATGGAGTGCAACGACAACTGCATAGACTGCACTTTCATACACATATTGATTTAACAAAGCAGGCTTCTATATTGGTCCCTGATGGACAGGTTGCTGTTAGAGAAATTTTGAATTATTTGTAAATGAAAGCAAATGCTTTCTGCATTATTCTTAGATTTGCATTGTCCACATCTTCCCATTTACTTTCAAAAAATGGCCTATTAGGAAAATCTCTATTATTTAGTTATTTTATAATCTACTTCTTTCTGTTGTGTTTAATAGTAAAATCTGTCTCTCTTTTGTAATGAGTATTACTGTAAAAGATAACCTGCAAATGCAGATATCAGAAAGCCTTGCATACATAATCATACAGCACAAAAAGACACAGCAACACTAAAAACTGAGCAAAGAAGATTAGGTGACTATCTGGCTCTAGTTTTTATTGACAGGATATTCTTTTTTTTCCTAAAAACTAACTACTGCAGTTAGCCATACACCTACTCCTCATGCTTTCATGCTGCTCAGGGATTTCCATTTTCATTAATTAGTGTGGTGTCCTTATTTTCCAGAATTTCTAAACAGTTTTTGTCACTTACATGCTGACTGGATGGTCCAAATTTCTATTCATATAACTCTAGTTCAGTTCTCTGTAAAAAGAAAAGATTTTTTTGTTTGTACATAAACAAGAACAAATGACATATTAATCTATCCAGTGAGTATACACCTGACTCATCGGATGCTGGGTTTCAGAAGGGCCCTGTCTGCCAGCAAAGATGTAGAACATTCTTATGTGCTTCATTTAGTCAAGTCTGCTGGATTTAACTAACAACAAATTGACACTATTGAAAAATGTACAGTATATAGTTGAGTGGTGAAACCAGAGAGTATATGATCTACTAATATGGGCACTAAATGATCACCCTAACTAAGTACATCCATGGATTTAAGGATGTATCCTGCTCTTTCAAACAATAGGAAATTATACTTCTTTAGTAGTGATGCACTGAGTGATCAGAGACCATAATAAGCCAATATACTGTCCTAATACATGATGTGTGAGTCACCTTGTAAATGTCAGAATATCTGTCAGTGTTTTGAGGTAAAGAAACTGAGTGAAGTGCATACTCAAGTATGTCTGTTTGGATTAAATTTATGTGTACCTTTAAGAGAACTGAGCACGGCATTCTGGGGCGTAGGTGACAATTTGCTCTTTGATTTCTTAGTCCACTTGAATGGGTGTGCTTTTATTAAGGAATGCAACCTCAGAACTAATTTCCATCAGCTGTCTGATTCACTATTTTGTAATAAATGGAGGCAGATGTAATTTATTAACATGGTATCATAATTAAAGTTTATGACACTTGCATATTGTCTAATACTGAAGTGTAGCTGGAGGCATATAATGTTCTTACAGCTCCTTCAGTTTGTATTTAGTAATGGAGAAAGTAAAGCAGATGGCTAATAAGGACTGAAACACTGCTCTTGTATACAAACACACATGTAAGTAATATACATGAACCACAGAAAGTTGTGTTGGGTGTTAGTTGAGCTTAATCAGGTTTCACAAGCTTAACCATTTTTTTCACTGTTGTGTACAAAAACAGAACACAAATCAGTCCAGACATTTATAGCCTGGTTTCTTCATGGTGTTCTTATTGCTGTCTTCCAAAAGACAGGCAGAGGTTTAATATCATGACCTGAAGGTGAACCATAGTCAAAAACTAAACCTAATTTGTACAACCTAATATTTGTCAAATCTATTATCAAAACCAGTAAACGTAATCAGAAGTCACAGTCAAAAAAAAAAACTAGAGTAAAGATTGTTTTAACCAGGAAAGACCAAGAAGACACGCACTAACAAATAGTTTTGTTTTAATCTTTAATTTTGGATGATCAGGAAGTTCACAATGCTGACCTGTATAATGTGGCAGTTATGACGTCACGTGCCATGCACGTCCAATCATTTTCTGTAGTTACACTGTCACAACCACTCCACAAAACAGCATTAAAAAAAGATGTGAACCATTAACAATGTCTACTGTTTGGAAATAAAGTTAAAGGGCAGAGCAAAATTCTGCAGGTTTCTAAATCTCCATAGGAAAGGAAAGGGACTAAAAGCAAAGGAAAATATAGTCAGAAAAAACTATAAACAGGACCAGATTATAACAATTCCATAAAGTAAAGAATATGATTGACTCAAGTAATATTTTGCTGTTTGAAGAAAATAAAGTAAACTTCTAACTACTGATTTGAGAGGAAACATCTTAATCCTATAATAGATTGAGGGTTTAGAAAATAGATGGCCAATATACAGCTTCATAGGTAGTCAACAGGGAAAACATAAATGTTGCTTACAGCAGTCTAACTTGTGTATTTTGTAAAACTGCTATTTACAGTTCAGCTGATACTGGTGGACTGCTTTTAAAAGTAGTGTTAAACAACAATACTGAATTTTACAAATTCATCCACGTCACGATGAAATGACAAGCAGATTCAAAATAACTGTTTTTCTATGAAAGATATTTGTAATTGTAGTCTACCTTTAAATTGTAGATCTCTAGTCTTCTGAACGGGAAATGTTTCATGGGTACTCAATCAAAGTCTTCAGAGTTTTAAAAGGTATTGATAAAGTTCATTCAATAGAATTATTTCAGTAAAATAGTGATCTATGAACAGTACTTGAGAACATGTGAAAAAAGTACTTAGAAGATGATTTAATACTAAAAGTTGGAAGTTCTTTGCATAAATGATTATGGGAATGTAGAATAAACCACAGTGCCATCTTGCTGAAGGACAGGTCTAATGGCATTTAAAAACAATCAGATGAGATATTGGGACAACTTAACTGCTAGCTTTACAAACTTGATGGAATAAATGGGTTTATTTCAGATTAAATTAATGTTGACTTTATTTTTTTTTTTAATTCTGGATTAAGTCCCAATGTAGCATTTTCTTTTTTTAAGGCAAAGAGAGAACAGTGCATCTTTTTTCCAGTAATTCTTCTAGTAGCTTATATCGCCATATATTTTAATGATGTTGTATCTTTTTGTAGAATAGTGACCAGAAGTGCACATCATTATCTAAGTGTGATCTAACAAAAGCATCAAAGGCTATTGCTTAAGGTTTTATCCTATCACACTAGAACTGGATTCTTGGTCCTCAAAATATGGAAAGTTGCTTATAAATCTGAAAATCTTCTATCCAGATAGTGGAATCAGGTGTTTAATGATACATGTGTAAATTATGGGAAAGTAGACACAAACTAGAAAACACATGTTCACACAGAGGTTTAATTGAATTGAATTTAATTGATGTAAATTAGACACTTTAAGCAACACTTGGATGGTGGGATAAGTCAGCTATTATGTAAACAAATTGGCTTCAACGATTGAGTTGTTTTGTTTTCTTAGTGAATTATTTTATGATCTTATTATAGAGTGTGAGGATACCATTCTTTGATTCGGCTTGGAGACCTGTTTTCCAAGAGTGCACAATTTCTGTTTCTACTTTTTCTAGAAGAACAATTTGGTTTGATTTTAAAATCTACCCAATTCAGATTATTGATCTTGCAAATTACTTATAATTCTAAAATTAAGAACTCCTTGTAATAGTTGTGAATGATTTCTTTCCCTACTTACACAAATTTTCAAATCTGTCTCTAAAGCTGGATCAGCTAACTTGCATTCTTCCTACCAGATGAGTACATTCCGGGAATTTATTAGGTGTACTTAGTTTTCATATATTTATTAGTGATAATCTGAGATATATCCTGTCATCCATTAGGACTTGACTACCTCTTGGTCATCAGACACCTTTATGAATGAATCAGTTTTTTGCTGCTATGCTCCTCTTAGTGTAGCTAATCTATGATTCAGTGTACTGTTATATTCCTGTAATGTTAACACTTTTTAATGTAACTTTTTTTTTCTGTTTCCAGGGACTGGCAGCACAGTTGTGGTTATGGTTGGATATCCTAAAGGGATTGAAATTTTAGAGGTTGTACGGCGAGGGATTCCAGTAAAGATGTCAATTTCTGTTGGAACGAGACATGTACAGGAGTTTCTCAGTGGACAATCAGTGGTTTTTGTAACCATTGCTTTTATTGCAATGATGATCATTTCGCTAGCTTGGCTAATTTTTTACTATATACAAAGATATCTATATGCAGGCTCACAGTTTGGAAATCAGGTAAGTAACAAATATTTTATAATTGTACAATCCACCCATAAATTGGAATTCTAGAATTAAATGGTGTCTGGAGTAAATTTTTCCATTTCATACTTGTAAGTGGGTTAAAACTTGCATGGTCACCCAATTTTCAATAGAAATACCTGTCATTGGCTCAGTGCTTGATTCTTTGTGTATTCTGGAGCTTTATCCCAACATGTGTGTTTTTCACATTGCTAGGCGATAGGTGAGTAAGACAGCCTCCACTGAAAATAACTACCATATGTCCTTTTTTTTTTTTCTTATTTCCATGAGTTTAAAAATTGCAAATGTTCTGTGTTGGCCACTCATTATTTGGCATGAAGCTGCTTGATCTGGTTACAGCATCTAGAGTGACTGGACCTTGTGCTCATTGGGTGCTGTGTTTTCACACATCACATAATATAGACTTCATAGACTACAGCTTAGCATTGTATCAGCAAAGCTAACCACCAAACTCCTCAATTTGTAACTTAGCGTCAACTGGATTTTGGACTCCCAAACCAGCAGACCTCAGTATTTGTGGATTGGCAGCATCACATCCCATAGGGTACTGGGCCCTCTTCTATATTCCTTGTTCACCTTTGATGCTATTTTCAAACTGCAACTCCATCATTGATATTGATGATGACACCACCATCATATGCTTGAACATCAGCAATAACAAGACATCTTACAGAAAATTGGTTCACTAGTGACTCAGTGGTACCAGGTTGTAGAATTTAGGAAGTAGAAGGCATAGTGCATTCCCTTCTAAATTGGTCAGGGTTGAAAGAGTAAGTAGTTTTAAATTTCTTGGAATGATTGTCACCTATGAACTGAAGTGGGAACAACTCATTTTGTCTCTTGTGAAGACGTCACACCAATGCCTTTACTTACTCAAACGTCTGAGGAAAGGCTACGTTTCTCTATCTGTTCTCACTAAATTCTAAGTGCATAGCACAGTCATCCTCACTGGTTGTATCTAATCCTGGTAAGGCACCTGCTCAGCTCAAGTTTGTAGATCACTGCAGTGGGGTGTGAAAGCAGCACAGAATATTGCAGTCTGTTTAGGACATATAAAAAACTTGTTTCCTTAGAAACGTAAAAGTACAATTACTTTTGCTTTTCCTACTCCTTCTTTGTGACAAGTGGTACATGACATTGGCAATCGTGGCAGTAGATTTGGGGATATTGTAACATAACAAAGCATCCATCCATCCATCCATCCATCCATTATCCAACCTGCTACATCAATATATGAATAAATACTTGTATATATTTAAATCGGTGTGATGCATGCCCTGTATACTTTTGTGTGTGCATATGTCCTTGTTGCCATTGTGTTATAGTCAATTGTTCTGAGACAAGACAGTAACAATTTAATTTTACACATGACAGTATACTTATACCTGAGCTAAAACAGTGAGCTGTAGCTTAAAAAATAATTACACAGATTTATGCAGCAAATAAAAAATGTGTTTAAAGGTACAAGTTCTTTTAGTCAGACACCTTATTACTTCACTACCTACTCATGTTTGCAAAAATGTAGTAATATTTTGTATGCATGCACATCTGTATTTCAGACCAAAATGTGTGCAGCTTGAACTAGCAGACAAATTTCTTATTATGTAAACAATATGTAAAGTCACTGAAATAGTTTAAGGTCTAACATATTATAGACTAATACATTGTACATATTTTGTTAGCTAACCAGCTAGCAACAGTACACAAGTAAAGATTAAATGTTATAGCTTATTTAGTAAATAACAGGCAAGTTACATTGTTTTGCAATGACCTAGCAGGAAAATAAGAGTGGCGAAAATGTGGTACAGGATGCAGAAATAATTGGTAAAAAATTATATTGAGTCCCACTATAAGGCAACACGGAAGCTGACACTTTTGATAAGCTAGCAGCTTTTATGCAAAAACCTTTAATTTAACTTGATCTAAAGAAGTAACAATTTTTTATGGCACTTTATATTTGTATTAAACAGCAGAGCATGCCAGCCAATTATAGTAAATGTTTAGGTAAACGCTGGTAATGATAAAAATGTAAATATATAAATATCACAGCATTTTAGCTTTGAAAATTTATTTAATGTTTTTTTTTCATTTATTTCCTTATAAAATTAAAGCCTTGATGTAATTAGTATTAATAGTTTAATTCATTGTACATTCTTTTGCCTTGAATTTTAATTGAAAGTCGCTTTTCTAGTGTGCATAAAGTATAACTTACTGTACATTATGATACTTTCATTGTGATAATTATAATTATATAATTATATATTTCCATCACCCACTCCTAATTTCTACAATCCAGTAGAAGCTATCGGCACTATCTGATGTCACTGCATAGGTCCTGGACTTGGCATTGTGCCTAGTCAGTGATGTAATGTAAGTAAATGGTTTAGTTCTCTGATCCTTTGCACAGGATATTTTTTCCTATGGTAGGGAGCTTAAAAACAGCACAGTAAATGTGTTGAAATACTGAAATACTGAAAGCAAATTTTCATGACCCTGTTAAAAAGAAATTATTCTATACCTTTCTATTTTGGATGGATTTGAGAACAATCATTAGGCTTGACTGCAGAGTTGTAATTCTTCCAACTGGTCACCTTAACCAAGAACATTACATCAAATGATTGTGTCTGGTACTTACACAACAGCCACTCTTAGAAGCTCTCCAGCTTCTCTGCCTTCAAGTTTTTCACAATATAAATTGAACATTTTTGTGTGATTTATAGGGGAAATGCATAAGGATCTGAAAATCCTTTCATCTTGACTTCAAACAGCTTCACAATACAGAACGTTGGGCTATAAAATGCACAGAAAAAAACACGTTTCTCTGTGAACAACTTATAGCCAGCTGTATCTGAAGATAAGGTTTTGTTCGTGGTCAGTGCATTATGCATTGCATTATCAAGAATGGCAGAAGAATGTACACGTGTCATGTGTAAAGATGAAAGACTTGTCTGTAAGTCTGCAAAGGAAACAGAATGTTTTTTGTGTCCACTGTATATCTTGGCAGTGCCTTATGTTACAAATGTTTGAAGGGCCCAACATGGTGACCAGCTCTGCATGGCTAAGATAGTTTCTTAGTGATCTTTGCTGTTTAAGGCATCGTTGTTATATCTTTTTTTTCTTTTCCCATGATTAGTCATCACTGAATGTATTTCTGATATTTAATCCCACACAGTACTGGTTAGGACTTGCGCTAAGAGGTCAAGTTTTAAATAAAATGCTTTTTCTATGCTGCATGCCTGCTGCTCACATTTAGTGATGGAGAGAACATTGAGTCACATTCTTCATGGTTTCACCCTCCCTCCACCCTCTGCTGTAGGGGACAGCTGGAGTTCTGGATGCTGACTTCTGCCGTACACTGTTTCTTTTGTTCCTATAGTGATAGATTAAGGCAAGCATGGTTGTATGACAAGTTTAACTTGTTTGGTTATTTTTAGTTTTCACATAACAACTAAAATGCAAAGAAGGTCTTTTGCTTATCAGATGTGTTGGGCTTAAAGTATGACAACCATTAAGGTGTTCTTGACAAACCTTTTTTGGAGAGTTTGGAATTGGCAAAGGCTGAAACTATTCAAATATTATTATCAAATATTCCTTCGAAAAGGAAGCAAGCATCTTACATACAGTTCCCTTCCTTTTCTTTTCTCATGATTAAATCAGATTTACCCGATGCCCAAAATTTACATTTTGTGTACAGGTTAAATGTGGCACATGAATTGCATCATGAAAATCCTTCCACCCAGCCATTTACTGAACTTGCTTAGTCCAATTTCAGAGTTGTGAGGAGCTGGAACCCATCTCAACAGCACTCAATGCAAAGCAGGCATAAACACTTCATGACATGCCAGTCTGTCAGTTTCAATATTTATGACATGTACAACATTCACAGTAACTCATACTGCTGCAATGTAGAGTTTGTAATAAGTTTGTTATGTATAGACTTGAAATTTGAGAGGAAAACCAGAATAGCCAGAGCAAACAATAAGGATTGGCATCATAAAGAGAATAATTAAATGTTTCAAATAATTAATCTCAGCTCATATCTTGTGTTTGGTTCATCTTCTGATTCCAAAAAAGTGTACAGTACTTCACTTTTGTTGTTATCTACTTATTTTTTGCAGTGTGAGGCTGTGACACTGGTAAAGGATCTTCATTCACAAGTTTAACTGATAATCTTTGTTTTTGTATCGATTTTATGTGTAAGTAAACCACATACTCGTCTTGTGGTGAAACTTTTAGTACCAGAATATGTATAGTCCTAGAGCAGGCTAAAATTCTATTGAAAGATTCCAGCTATCTTCTCAGTTTAGGCTTGAGATCATTAAGTTTGCTATAACTTTATTTTATAATGGAGATAAATACTTCCTGTTTTATTTCACAAGTTGAACAATCTGTTTCTGTAGCTAGCTGAGTTTTTGTAGTTAAGAAATTGTCCACAAATCTGAAACTGCCCTACTTCAGGTTGACTGAATATTTTTCACCAGGTGTATCACCAGATATATACAGGCAGCCAAGAGACACTGTTCAGATCGAACAGTATGAAGGGCATTTAAGGTTATCATAGTAAAATTCACTTTCATACCTGACGACATAATGCAGGCATGGAATGAGCAGGCAAAGGTTAAAAGAAGCTATCTTACATGGTTTCCACACAAAGAGAATACAATACATTAAAATTATTCAAACATAATTCCCATATATTCTTTCTAAAAGAATTCCCACACAATCTTTATACTGTATATAATATGCTACCGTGGCTGTTCATTTGTCTGTCCAGGATTTTAAATCACCTGTTGCTCGCAAACCATTTGAAATATTGACCTGAAATTTGGTACACATAAACTATTAGACGTCTACTATTCACTTTCGGGGTGATGATTGACCTCCAAGGTTATTCCTCTTTTTATTTTTATTTTATTGTAAAATCAACTCTCGCAGCGGCTAGCAGGGCGGCTGTGCGACGCATGTGTACCAGCGCTGCTCTCATCCCTGCCACCTTCACCATCACTTCCCCTACCTCTTCATATCTTAAGTCTTCAGTCCAACTCAAGAATGATTTAAGTGCCAGATTAAGTGAAAAATTAAAGAAAACGTATTGAGTAATTGCTACACAAACACTGACTTACCCAGTTTTAATACGAAAAGATGCCAACGAAGGAAAAGAAGAAGCGGGCCACTAGGGTGGCGAAAAGAAGAGCTGCTCAGGAAGCAGCAAGAGAATCAACCTCTAAGCAAACGAATGCTAACAGTGTCTGTTCACTTGTCATTACTTTAAAGGTTATTTTAAAATGACAGAAGTCAAGAACATAAATAAGGAAATCTATGTCTACATATGCTGCAATAAAACAGATGTTCGCCTTTGCCTTCTCATCCAATGGATTCCCTGGTAACTTTTTCCACTCTGCAGCTAACTGCACAATTCTGCTGAAGGGGCCAGTAAGTGCTCTGTGCCATGCTAGGCAAGTGAATTCAGGTCAACACCATTTACTTCTACAGAGACAAACCTCAGAAAATGCACATCAATATTAAATACAGAATTTCAAATATAGAAACGTTCAGGTTAGATGGTTACATAGAATAACTCTTTAAACTGATTAACATAATGTTTATGGGTTAATTAGACCTTGTCTAAACAGACTACATCTTCTTGTTATTTTACATAGCAGATAAGAAAGCCTTGAGGGTAATAGTTCATGATTATTAAATCAAGCTAATCTTTCATCCTGGCTTCCTTCTGCATTTTGCATTTACAGCATCTTGGACATTAGGTTTGTTCCTCTTTTCCCATGGCTTCCACACTATGGGCAGTGCTCATAAGGATAACAAAGCTAATAGCCAGTATTTCAGATAAACAGTAACCAATATAACTTAGTACAATGAAGTAAAACATGTGGTGTTTGCATTACATTTAAGCTTTCAAAAAAGAATTCAATGCTGCAACATTCTTTAACTTTTGAAAAAAATTCATTTGTAAACTTTGAAGTCAGACTCAATAATCCCAATAGTTTAAAGGTATTGCGTCTTGTTCAAGTTAGTTTTATTCTTTTCCAAACCAGCTGTTACAGCAGAAGCATGAAGCAACCATTCTTCTCCAGTGATGCTTAGGGTTAGTCTCTTAACTTCATAGGAGAGATAGGGATCAAGACAGGATGCCCTGATCAAATCGTAAATAACCTTACCTTCCATCTTTTGTGTCATTTAGATTAAGATATGTGCGGAAAAAATCAATAGTGAATGTGGATATTTTATTTAAGCACCTAGCAAATAGTTCTGAGCATACTTTAAAAAAGCTAATTTTTAGAGAACAGCTGAAGTGAAGTGGAAAATATTGGCTTGTATTTGGTGCAGCACATAATTATTATTTTCTTGGTAAAAGATAGATTGGACTTGAAAGTTTGCAAAAATTAAAATTTACAAATCTTTCTTATTAAAATCGTGTATTGCATAGTGTCATTTTATGACTTTAGTTTACTTTCTGCTCAGATACAGTATTTTATTAGTTGTGATTATTCTTTGTTATTGATAATGCTTCAAAAGCTTAAATCTACTGTATGTTTGAGAAAGATCCTCAGTTTATGGATTCATTAGAATTAAAATAAAACATTCACTCAAAAGGTAAAGATTTTATGAAAAAACGATGTAAAATGTATTTGTATTATTTGAGACAACAGTGACTATCAGTATAAAGAAAAGTAAGACACTTAAAATTAGTAGTAATTTATCAGAATAAACAATACAAAATATGTTTACATGTGAATGTGAACCAGTATTCAGAATAACAACAACTGCATCGAAAACATAATTAAACAGTAATAAGTTTATTTTGGAGATCACCAATTGTCATGGCCAGTCCTATTTCTTTGAAAACTGAATTTTTTCAAGTTTGTTCATTTTGGGACTGCAAAGTGTAATATTTTTATTGATGATAAAGTATTGTATATTTCTTGTAGCACTGTTTGAATAAATATATGTTTGCATGACAGTGTACATAGCACATGTTTCTGTGTAAATGAAGCAGAGCATTAAGCTGAATCCACATATGTAAGTAGCACATTATAGTAACACAGTGAACTGAAAAACACTCACATGAAATTAAATGTTCAAATCGCATCTAGAGAGGAACTAGTTGTGGCAGCTCATCTGGTCGCAGGGTATACCTGTCCTTAATTCTCTCCTCAGCCTGATTATCATAGCATCTGTTTATTACAGGTTCATTACTGTCATGTGTGCAGAGTTAAAGGTTTGCCTTTTTTTTGTTAACATTATTCTGCCATCACAGATGTTATTCACCTTATAAATCTGTTGTAGATAAGGAGGCAATAAATATGCTTCAATCGCATGTTGTTTGTAAAGCTGTTGGATTTCTGAGGGTCATGCTTTCTTTCATACATTATGTGTATTGACTGCTTTGTATTTGGAAATTGTTTCAACTTTTTAAAAGAGAGAGTGCTGGTAAGTTGCATTCAGGTCAGGTCTGGTTGGGGAGCATGCAGTGGTACAGCATGTTGCTGCACCCACTACACACCGAAACAGATCGGGATCCCAGTTGGTAACCCCCAAGGCAGACAAGCGGTCCAGTTCTACCCTCCGGAAATGACCATCTATCTGCTCCAACCATGTGGGCGTCCCTTTGGCCCTTGTCCAGCTGCACAGCTCTTCAACAGTGAGTACCATGTGAGCCGGATCACCCTCGAGGAATCACGCCACATGGCCTTAGTGCCATAACTTACACTCCCTCACAATTTAGGTAATGTGTCTTATTCGGGACTCCATGAGCAACCTCTCCTTCGACATAAAGTCAAACCATTACCACCAAGGATTCTCCAAAGAAACACAGTACTGAAGTAGTCCAGTCTTCGTCCCAGGTCACTGGATAGCTTCCATGTCTTGCAGCCATATAGCAAAATAGGAAGTACCAGTACTCCAAAGACTTGGACCTTTGTCCTTTTGCATTGATACTGGGAACACCAGACACCCCTTTACAGCGACCTCATGACAAGCCCCCCCCCCCTCCTCATGCTCTCCCAATCCGTCTACAGACTTCATCAGAAGAGTCTCCAGAGACATAATTGTTGCTGCCAAGGTAAGTAAGTAGATGAGGTTGATACACTTTACGCAGAGGGATAGATTGCTGATGGAGGTGCCCAAGAGGTCATTAAAGGCCTGGATTGTGGTTTTTATCCAGGACACTTGCAAGCACAGATAGTCAGACTCCTCATTCAGTCTCTCAAGAGCCCAGATCAGACCCTCTATTGACTTCGCAAAGATCACAGCATCATCGGCAAAGTCAAGATCAGTGAATCTTTCTTAACCAATAGATGCCCTAGAGCTGCAGAACCTCACGACCGTGTCCAACACTCAGTCCATTGAATAGAGTAGGAGCCAAAAACACACCCCTGATGAACCCAAGAATCAACTGCCCCCAGTGTCAGACTGGTCATGATATCCAGCAACCTTGGGGGATTCCATGAAGTCTCAGGATGTCCCACAGGGCAGCTCAATCAACTGAGTCAAACGCTTTATGAAAATCTACAAAGGCTGCAAAGAAACTCTGCATATATTTGCATTTGTGCTCAAATACAACCATCAGTGCTAGGATGTGATAGATGGAAAACTTCTTAAATGTAAATCCAGACTGCTGTGGTCGCTTGTAGGTGAACAAGTGATCACAGATCTTATTGACCCTAGCAAGAACCTTACCTGGCACCAAGAGCAGTATGTGCTGCAATCCAGGTGATCACACTTCCCTTTCCAGATAGGGATGATGAGTCCCATTTTCAAGTCAATTGGGATGATGCCTATCTCCCAAATGGAAGCAAAGATTGCTTGCAAAACCAAGAGGATAGCCTTATCACCAACCTGGAGAAGTTCACCCCAGATACCACAGACCCCTGAAGCCTTCCTTACCTTCAGTTGGGTCATCAGCTGTGCAATCTCAGTGAGATTGGGTGGCTCATGGCTAATTAGAGGATCAACCTCAAGAACCGTGGACCCAGAGATGCCTAACATCCTATCCAGAGGATCCGCTTTAAACAGCTGCTCAAAGTAGCAAGCCCAGCAGGTCATAACTTCAGCATCATCCATAAGGAATGTTCCATCACCTGCCCTGACTGCAACTCTCCAAAAATCATATTCAGATCTACATGCTTTGATTCCGCTGTAAGCAGGACGTGGGTCACTAGACCACAGATTCCTCTAACAAACACCTCCTTATCTGCCCTCACAGCCATCCTTCTCAGTTCCTGGTACAGACTGGAGTTACCATCAAGCTGTGCACTGTGACTCCACTAGATGATATCAGTGGTGCCCTGTGAGATGAAATACTTCATTCTGGGAACACCAGCAACACCAACACAACCCTCAGCAACCTTCAGGGTCTTGTCTCGGAATGTGTCCCACATTACATTAGGATAGGCAGTTACACCCAAGTATACAAGTTCCAAACACAAACTGTGTGCAAACTCGTTAGAAACAGCCTGATCTTGGAGTCTGGCTAGGTCAGCCTCATTCTCCTGGATCTTCAGAGTAGCAACATTCTGTGGTCAGAATTCATGAACTGGGCACATCTGTAGATCCTGAAATTCTGTAGGAGCCTCCAGCATCTGCCAATGAGAATGTTATCGATCTCCTTCACCGCACCACTGATCGCAGACCCTGACCTTTTACAAAGTCAAGGAACATGGTGCCACTTTCACCACAGTCGCCAGGCACATGGGGACCGACATAATCCGCATAGCCAGCCCTGTCAGTGCCCGTGGTCACAATGAAGGCACCCATGACCAGGGGAGTGGCACCCATCAACCACCGAGTGCATAGCCGTGAATCGAATGTCTCCCTCACCGACACATCGCTCATCATGGTCGGAGCGATGGCCAGAGAGTGCCTTAAACTCAGTCTCATAATATACTTATTGAAAGGAATTACACTGGACACCATCAGAAGGCACCAAGTATGACAGCCATCAGAGTGACAGACCAGTAAATGGTGTATCCACCTACAGAGATCTGACCAGTCTCAAGTCTGCACACCTCAGAGAGTGCCACCACTGAAATGCAGTTTACGAAACTCCTCCAACAGCAGAGGAAGATGATCATCATGCCAAAGAGACAAGACATTCCATGTGCCTACCTGGACGGGCCGCCTCAAATTGGGACCCAAGTGCTGCCATACAGAGGAAGAAGCCTCAGCACTGCACCAGTTCCAACCCCCAACAAGCTTGACCTCACTGGCTGTCTGGTGGTTTTAGCTGTTCCAGGGATGAGGTTCCCGAGGGCTTCCCCCATCCCCTTCATAATGCAGACAGATCCCTCTCAAGTAGATTAAAATCCATCCATCCATCCATTATCCAACCCGCTAGATCCTAACACAGGGTCACGAGGGTCTGCTGGAGCCAATCCCAGCCAACACAGGGCGCAAGGTAGGACCAAACTCGGGCAGGGCGCCAGCCCACCGCAGGGCACACACACACATTCTACATAAAAAGTCTCCAGTTAATTATTTATTTTTCATTTTGTTTTATTGATTTTAAGTATTTCATTACAGCACATACATTGAAAATCACTATATTTCATCTTACTAAAATAAGACCAGGTACACTTTCTCTTAACTACCCATAGAGTGGAGAAAGAAAAAGATTTAATATAAAATAATCACTTAGATGTATGTACTTAATATTCTAAAGCTTAGCAATGGTTCAGCATGAGTATTTGATTCAGGAGACAATTAATACATGCCTGCCAGATTCTTATGAACCTTTAAAATGTTCATCATAAAGATGTCAAAATGGACACATTTTCCTATTGATTTTTGGTAAATGAGTCAGGATCAGTTGTGTGAGATTAGTTGGTATGCCAGCAGTTATCATTACAGTTATCATAATAAATTATCATAATAGATTGCTCATTAAGAGGTGCTATCCTAATAAAGTGATACATTTTTAATTATCATTCAGAACAGAACCTAAACTCCTCTCAGTCTCGTAGCTGCATCAAAGCATTCATAGCCGTATTTGGAGCATTCACATTGCATCTAAGACAATGCCAATTGTGAACAGGTTCTGTCAAAGTTTTTATGAGGCAGTCTACCCAGAAAAAGCAAGTGTTGGAATTATACTGAAGCTGTGAAAGAAATATAAATAAACAAAGTTTGTCTTCACTCATTTAGATTAATAATGTAATTGTTTTTAGTTCTTCTTATAGCAATCTAAAATAAGAATAGAAAGCATTATGTTCTGCTATGTTTTAATAAAAATATTGAGATATTATTATTATTTGGTTATTTTGATAATCAATTAGATTAAGGATATTTAATTCAGTTTTTGTGCCTAAACTTGACCTGTATTATTCAGTTTGTGTAGGTCTACAGTGGCATGGTGGTTTATTAGTCAGCGCTGCTGCCTCCTAACATGTGTAATTTGTCTGTTCTCCCTGTGTCTTTGTGTTTCTTACATCCCAAAGACAAGCGTGTTAAGTTTATTGGTGACTTTAAATTTTCTGTGAGTGAGAATTCAGCCTGTGATGAACTGCTGCCTCTTCCAGAAATGGTTCCTGCTTCTCATCAAATAATGCTGGAATTTGTACTGACACCCTTCGGCTCTGTTCTATTTTAGCAGGCTCTGTAAGTGGATGGATAGTGTAGGTCTAGTTTACTGTTACCACATTGTAAATAGCCCCATGTCAAATGTCAGTGAGACTGACACTGAATCAGATTACTTTGCTGCTAAACTTGGTATCCAATAAGTGGGTAAGGTTTGCTTGAATTCTGGGTAATAGTTTATTGCATTTTTGTGATTAACCAGGAAAGATGCACTGATAATGTCATATTGTAGGGACTAGTTTTAATGTCATTTCTATTTGATGTTTATTGATTTGCTTGGGAATGACAGCAATATCACGCTAAAAGTAGAAGAATATTCTCGAAGTTAAAGTTGTTGGTTTTGTTTTTTTAATGCTGCCTTGTTATCAAAAATTATTGTGCCTCGGACTGCATTTTGCTTTTGTAGCTCTGTTGGTTTGTTTTCTTTTTATATAACATAAACTTCCTGATGTTTGATAATGAGTCATCTCTTTTTTGGTTCTCAACATGGACTGCATTATTAATTTCTTAGTCTAGCTAAATTTGTACTATTTTTACACATTTTGCTACAAGGTGAGAAATACTTGTTACGCACAGCTATTGAAAAAAAGCAACTTTTCAAGGTAAAGGTGAAATTGCATAGCAAGACTGAAAGGACAGCAGCAGAAGTGAATTATGAGTTGAGTGCAGAAACAAAAACAAAGCTGTCTGATTTCTCACAATTAGCATTTGCCATGGACATATCCCTATTTATTATGGCTAAGGTGAATGAAAATATGATTATACAGCTAGGGAAGAAGTCTGCAACAGTCTTAACAACTCCTCATATATGTCCCAAGTTCCAGATTTATTTGCTGTTAATTTGTTGGTATCTGTCTGTGCTATACAGACTTTTTTTATTTTTCTTTCCTCTATTTTCTTTCATTTAGGTTTGTTTCTGATTGAAAAGTATGTATTCTAGTCATTTAATGGACAGCATCAGTGATAGTGATAGTCTATCTAACTCCTGCCTCTCAACGCTTTAGCCCCTAGTGAATATAACATATAAACAGCTTCTTCTTCAGAAGCTGGCTGACTCAGTGCAGGTGTTTTCCTAGTGTAACACTTAGATACAGATGGTGTCAGCAGGTGTATGAAATATGACATTAAAATTCAGATTATTGCAGACAACAGCAAGGTTCACTTCCTTGTAGTGTTGCCAGTCTTCTGCATGTAAGCACATTGTGGCTAAAAATAATCCTACTTGTCAGGTGCCAAGTTAGAAGTCAGGAGTATGTTCATTAATTTGTGCATTTGCTTTATTCTAGCAGGAGCACAGGAGGCAGACAGAGCCTGTCATATTAGCATTGGAAGTGACCGTGGGCACAATGATAGGCATACAGTTTCAATTAATCCATGCAAGTGCTGCAGTGGTAGCGCTTCTGCCTCACAGTAAGGATATCGTCGGTTCACTTTCCAGGTCCTCCCTGTGTAGAGAGTGCTTTGAATAGTGAGAAAAGTGAGCTGTATAAATGTAACAAATTATTATTATTATTATTAAGTAACTTGTAGCTACTAAAAACTCTTACAATTAATTTGTCAATTTGCAAAAGTTCATTCAGTTGTGCTGTGTGCTCTCAGGGGTATTATGTGACTATATTCTGTGAAAATACATTGAAGTGTTCTTATGTAATAGTTGTTTTTTTAACGCATTGTCTTCCATTTTCCTCAATACTCCCTTATTTATAAAGGTAAAGTGTGATTCTTCATTGGAATTGTTAGTTTAGCTTTAGCATTGCAATTCATGGTCAATTTAGGACTTGATAAAAATTCTTCATTACCAAATTATTCATTCAGTAAAGATTCCTGATTCATTCAGTTTTATTTGGTTACACTAATTATTAAAAAAAAGCACAAGGGAGAGATGTGATCACATTAAGTGGAAATTAGAAATGTTTTGTGAAATCATTTTGTTTTTTCCACCAGTAAATTGTAGGGTAGGAAGGCAGTTCCATAAAAAAAAATTCATTCCCTTGCATGGTGTGTGATAGATAGATAGATAGATTGTGTATTCTAGTTAATGACATTATAATTTGAGACAAGTGTTGACAATCCATGCTGTGTTCAACCATCCTATAATAATAAAAAGAAAAAAGGGTTATTTTTAAACTTTGCAAGACTTACAAATTTTTTAATTATGAAAATACAGTATAGCAGCTTTAGCAATGCCTACAGCTGGAGTTCTTGCCTGCATTCCGAGACCTGGTCTTGAAGGAAGACTGTTCTTTCATCATATTATTTATATTTTGTTCTTCCTTATGCCCTATCTGTATGATATGAATGTGAATGCAGTGGATAACTACATGTTTATCTCTCCTTCTTCTGCCAGTATTTTTAAGTTGTTGTTTTACATTACATTACATTATACTACTGATCACATTTACAAATGCTGGGCCTGATGCAACAAAATTTATACAAAAATGTGTCAAGTAAAAAAAAAAAAACGTGCAATTAGCACCTCTGTTAATGTTATAAAGTTGCCTGGAAAAACAAAATTTACTATCACTTTCCCACCACTAGGAATTATTTAAAGATTTAAAAACTAGCACAGAATTTGATTTCACAATGGAATTACCTACTTATAAGCTGGGCAAAAATCACAGTCCAGTCAAAAGATCAAATTAAGAAGTGTTGCAGAATGTGAACTCAGAGGTTATGTTTAATGCCCATTTTGAATCACTCCTAGCCCTTCACTGAACTGTAAAATGAAAGTTTAACCCAGAGTGGCTTTGATTGTCTCACTAAAACTATTTCCACATTTCCACCTGTGGAAAATGAAAGTAATTAATATATACCATTTGTTGTTTCATAATGTCTGAAAGTGTCTTTCACTTTTTTCTCATTGTAATATATTTTCTATCCGTCTTTTTTCTAACCTCTGTATCCAGTTCAGTATCATTGAGAACTAGTGCCTATCCAGGAAGGGATGAGTCCAGGTGGGAACCAAGTGCAAGTGGAGCACCTGTTCATTGCAGAGCAGCATGTATTTGCCTTCACTCACACCATTCTATTTTGGACTTGTCTATTAATTCAACAGCTAGAGCAGTGTGTGTGTGTACGTACATGTGGGAGGAATATACAGTTTCTGCACAGGCAGTTCTTGGGCCCAGGATTTGAACGCAGGACCCTGGAGCTGTGAGACAGCAGTCGTATAGTAAACAAAATGTTAGTTTTGTGTTGTTTTCAAAAAGCTGCCTCTTACGTTGAAAGATAATGTGGCTTAGCTATTAGAGTACTGAACTTGAAAACACAAGATTATCACTTCAGTCTCATCACTGATTGATCCTAAATAGGTCACTTAACCTGCCTGTACGCCAGTTGTACAAAATGTTTGCAAATAGTTGTAACATATCCCAATTTTCAGAGTCTCCTTAGGGTGAAAGGTATAAATCATATAATCTCATATAGTCACAGAAAAATAGACATTGTTGAATAACAAGAATTAAAGAAACATCTGATAACAGAGATGTAGCTTTCAGAAACAGAACCCTTGTGGATTGAAGATTGTCCTGTAGGTCCACATGTACAACGCAATAGTATGAAACTTGTGTGATTTTAAAGATGTCGTTATAACTTCAAGAACCTGGTACTAAGAATTAGGCTTCTTTGAGGGAAGTACTGCACTTCACTTTTATATTCTGGGTTCTGCTTTATTGACAGAAGGAATTTGCTGTATCTGTTTCAAGAAAACATTAGTGCTTCAAGAAAATGTTTCCAATTTCATAAACGTGTATGGTTTACAAACACAAGAACGTCAAATGAGTATTGTCTTTGGCATTAATAATTTATTTGTAACATTTCAGCTTTTTCTTGTGACTCGTCTTGTTATTAAAAGATCTTCAGTCTACATTGTGTGCTGCTGCTGCCTTGTATTCTGTACGTACATGTTCATACTGTGATTGTGCTCATTGTGACAGATGTTATGTAAAAAAATAACATTGTTTAATCCATTTTTGGGGTGCCAAAAACATTTCCTGGCAAGAGCAAGTGCAAAAAGGGAACCAACCAAGGACAGTCCACTATATAAAATAAAGATTTGTTGAATGACTAATTGGTTGTTCCTTTAAAACTTGAATTTCAGCACATTTGTTTAATTTTTAGACCAAATATTACTTGGTATTTTGGGAGCACTCAAAACATGTACCGGTATATAGTTTTTACTTGCTATGTCCAAAACATATCAAGTGCCAGTATATCATGATAAAATGGTCCCTCCAGTTTAACTCTTTCTCTGTTGTAATTCAAAAGAATCTTCCAGAAAATTCTCTCCAACTGCCTTTTGTCTTCACATTAAAGTGTAGTTATGGCAAGAAAGCTCATCCTTTGTAGACTTAACGTATCTGGAGTGATTAGTGCCTACATTCGAAACCAAGTTCAAATGTTTTATATACATCACAGTAAACAATAATTAGCAGATCTTATACCAGACAGAGCTGAAATGTGTTTTATTAGTATGGAGGCTGTACCTGGCAGTAGACATCCATGGTATTGCAAAAGGAGTCGGCAGTCTACCAGTTCATTCACTCCTTACTTTTTAATGATATAAAAATAAATTGTAAGGAGAAGCGCTCCATCATTCCATTCAAGAGAAGCTTGTACATTTCCCACGCTGAGCAAGATATTAGTCAGCCAGTTCACTATTTACTACCAATCTCTGCTCCAACCAGGACACGCTGCTGCTTGCCAGTGCTATAAAAGCCCTCACTGCCCTCAAAGCATATTTGTCCATAGTCAATGAGATAGCTTGGCATTTTTCTTCTCTTTTTTATTTCTGGCTTCAGGGTCACAGAATGGTCTGTGAAACTTTGTGAGTAAGGAAGCCAAAGATATTTATTCCCATCAGCATGATATTTTAGTTCTGTATTTACCAAGGCTTTGATGCAGTACAAAATGTATATAGCTAGTGGTTATTTGAGTTGCTTTTGCTTTTCTTTCAGCTCAAACCAGTCTGGCCATTCTCCTCTGACCTCTGGCATCAACAAGGCATTTTCACCCAGAGAACTGCAGCTCACTGGTTATTTTCCCTTTTTCAAACCATTCTCGATAAAACCTAGAGATGGTCATGCATGAAAATCGTAGTAGATCAGCAGTTTATGGAATACTCAGACCAGCCCATCTTGCACCAACAACCATGCCATGTTCAAAGTCACTTAAATCACCTTTCTTGCCAATTTTGATGCTCGTGTTGAACTTCAGCAGGTCATCTTGACAACGTCTACATGCCTAAATGCATTGAGTTGCTGCCAGGTGATTGGCTGATTAGATATTTGCATTAACAAGCAGTTAGACAGGTATACCTAATAGTATGGGCTGGCGAGTGTATATATTTGCAAGGGAAAGTCAATCTGCACTTTTGTGATAATTTTGTTTAGTTTAGCTTTACAGCTTTCACCACACATGTGGAATCATGATGTGTCTCTAGTCACCAAGGCAGAGTTTTGACCCTAATTAATCAGCATCTCTTGTTGTTTTGTAGGAGTGAACATGGCGAGCATGATCTGCTTTTTATAGGCTGAAAGTGTACCAGAGACTGAGAGTAGGAGTATTGTCCTAAGCAATATTTGCTCAGTGATAGATGCCAAACATAATCCTAGCATTTTTTATTCTGTCTTGCTGAGGAGATCTATCCTCTACCAATCCTACAGCATCTTGCTAATCAATTTCTTTTTCAGTCCAGTGATATCCAATTATATAATTTGAGCTATATTTCTCTACACTAAAAGTTCATATTTTTCCTTCTAAAATATCAGAAAGCATGCATGATATCTGTTTTGGACAAACCAACACAGCAACAGAAGCAAACATATTGGAAACAAACTGAGTAACTACTATCCTGACAGTGTGGGCAGAACCTGCAGAAAAATGCTCAGTTGACCAGGTGGAGGAGTGTTTTCCGTTGTCATAGCTATTGCATGATGAGTAGATGAGAACTAAGGAACTGTGATCTTGTTGTGCACATGCGAAAGCCTGGTGGAACTGTTTACGATGGTGCTATCAACAAAGCCAGTGTTTGGGAACTTCTTGTTCAATGATTCATGAGAGAAGAAACATTTCTTAAATTCCTGTAATGCTTTTTCAGCTTAAATGAGAACTCTCAGAGCCATAGGCTTCAGTGATTCAGCAATGGTGGACAAGATATGTTGCTGAAGCCCCTGAACAAGTAGTCTATGAAACCCTAAGCAAAATGGGGTAATCTGCTATGTATAAAATTGATTGAAACTATGACTGATAATATTTTGTTCAGATAATATTTTGACCAGAGGAATGAGGAACATTTTTATCATTTATAGTGTTTGGTGCTTCTAATAGTAAAATAAGGAAGTGTCAAAAGAAGGCAACATTTTAGAACATAAAAAAATGTAAAAAAAAAAAATTTTTACTTTTTTTAAGTTATAACTGATGTATTGCCAAATTAATGCCTCCTACTCTTCTTCTCATCCATGTTCCAGTTTATGTCTCTGGAATTTTCACTGAAATGCATTGAATATTTGATTAAGATAATTGATATAAAAATTGAAATCAATTGCATTTACTCTTATTAAGCATACTTCATAACAGAGGAACATCTAGAAATATATGCAGAAATATACATATATACTGTACAAGGTCATTTTAAGTCAGAACTTTCACTGTCACTGATCAGCCAAATTCTAAAAAGAACCATTCTGCAGGCAAAAATATCAAAATTATAAAAATAATACATTTTACTTTTGAAGTTAGTTGACTTCAAACTAATTGTTAAATATTTTTTCAAATCAATACATTTAATTAATGGCCTTTAAATTTTGCTTACTGATGCACTGATATCTATTTTAGTTTGGTCCTCAACACTCCTTTCTTCTTCTTCTTTCGGCTGCTCCCGTTAGGGGTTGCCATAGTGGACACTCCCTACATCATTTAAATCTTTTAATGGGGTCAAAACATCAAAGGATCATTAGTTCCATGAGTGGACCAGTTTCTGTGCTGGAAAATGTACTGTGTAAAGGTGATTCTGTTTAAAGTACCACTGCAAAGTCACAGTGGCAACAAAATAACCAAAAGCAACAGAAACTGAAGCTCTGCCAGGAATATCAAGACATTAGTGCTGCTGTAGCAGTTAGGATTGTCTTCATCTCTCTCTCTCTCTCGCTTGCCTTCTCTGTTAGTTGAGCTCCTCTTGGTGATCTATCCTTATCTTCTTTAGGTGCTCCCAGAGTGTACAGAGAGGTTTAAGGAGTGGAAGGTCATGGTGGGATACAATTCAAATGTCTTAAGATTGAGCATTTCAGGGGTTGTGGTGTTCTAGCATATTCGGGGTGTAGCAGTGGTTGGGTTCTCAAATACGAGGTGTGGTGAAACTTTTTTACAACTTTAAGATGATATTGTTTGGTGTAATAAACCAATCAGTATCTAACAAGGAGCTTCATATCCTACCACCTCCACCCAACATATACTGTATAAATACAAGGGTCAATAAGCAACCTCAACAGCAGTTCTTCTGTCAAAGCAGAATTAACACGTACAAATAAAATATATCTTTCTATTACAAAAAGAAATCCTGTGACGAGACATTCTCAGAGATAAAGTGCCGTTAGACAAGAGATTTTGAAAAGTCCTGCCCTCCTCAAAATGAACCATTTTTCATTTGTGTGTATTGTCAGACACAGTTCATGTGCTCTCAGCTCCTATAAATATGAAAAGTCCTCAGTTACACTGTTTAAAGAAGCTTTTCTGGACAGTATTTTTAGACATACAATCAATACGTTTCCTTCGATATGGTCCTTTTTATGGACAATAATTTTATATATTAAAAATGATACGTCAAAGACTAAGCAAAGAAGAAAGGGCAGTGGTCGAAAAGAGGCACAAAACCGTTGGAGAGAAAAGAATTCAAAAAAGATCAATAATAATCTAAATGCAAATTCGGAAAATAAGGAAAGCAATAATCAGCAATAATCAAGGGGAACTGGAAACCTAGCAGGTCCAAACGGGGTCAGAAATAAAAGACAAAGAGTAGAAGACAAAGTAGAACATCGTAAAGAGGCAGAGCAGGTTAGAGATTATGAAAGTACTAAAATTCGAAAGTCTCAACAAAATGATATTAAGGGTCGCATTAGTGCTAACAAATGGAAATTATTAATCAGTGAAATAACAGAACAGCGAAAAGAGATCGAATATACGGACATAAGTGATATGACAGAAGTATGTAGATATTGTTCAGTTTTAGAGTTTAAGTCGGAGACTTGTTGATCATCTCCGATTGTCTAATTCATGTTGCCATCAGGGAAAAGAGGCGTATCTGCGAGAATTAAAAGATTTGTTGTTTGGTAAAAGTGAAATCCACAAACACTACAGGCAAAATATCTGAATCTACAATAATCTGTTCGCGTTTGCATCATTCAATGCTCAGAAAGTAGATTTACATGATTCAGGACCATACACAATGAGAATCTGTGGTCCCGCAACAATTAAAGCTACTACAAGTTTAATTTTGAAGAAACCACAATTTGGTCAAGCTTATATTTATGATCACGGAGAAGCGATAAAACATAGAATCGAAAGAGTTAAACGATCGAACGTATTAGAAATTCTACAGCCAATAATGGATACAAATCCATACGTCCAAAAGCATCGCACTTTACACGAAATGTATCTGCAAAACACGGACAAAGTTTTTTTGGATTTTGGATTTGTTATTTGGTGAAAGTGAAATCCACATATGCGAACGGCAGAGATGCGAAGTGGCTGGTGCATAGTGCAGGCAGTGGGATTGGTGATCAAAGTAAGCAGGGGCAAAGCCCCCTAGCATTATTGTGTTTTATACTCAGTTTATTTATACGTGTATAAAGTTTATTAAATACACAGCCTAGTTCCTCTATCTCATACTGTTTTAGTTGTGGAGTGTGGATCAACGGGGCACATACAGCTGCCCTAACCCGACACAAACAGGCAGGACACAAGATTCTCCACACAGCACACATTTATTTACAGATGGGGAAGCGCTTTCTTCATTTCCCACAAGAGCACAATGTCCACGATACCAAAGCACAGTCCTTTTCCTTTCTTCTCTTTCTCCGTCTTTTCTCCTCCTCCACTCCTCTCCCAGTATGCTTTGTCCACTTCCTTTTATTCAGCACCTGGGAGTGCTTAAGGTGGCTTATCAGCATTACCTGGTATCATTCACAGATGTGGCACAAGTCCACTGTAGGGCTCTATAGCTCCACCTGGCGACCCCCACAGAACCCAACAGGGTTGTACCAACTCCCTGCGGGCCTTGAGTGACAGGATGAGGCCGCCCATCACAAAAAATTCAGTTTTTCCATTCTTCTATTATCCAAACTCAATCCAGTTGATAAAGAAAGTGATTTTTGCTTTCCTAAAAGAGATTTACACAGCACTTATTCATTTGTCAAAATTCTTTTGATGTCGTAGTAGAAGTACCTGAGTTTCTAGAAGCCAAATTCAGGTGCTCAAACTGAACAAATCCATTGCATCACTTGGCTATGGGACATTAGACCCAGACATCCTTGTGACTGAGAGAAGGCCTGTAATTAGGACTAGCACTAAAGCTCTTCAATTAAATTTAGAATGCGGTCATACTGAATTACTTGGAGAAACACAAATACCTAGTTCAGGAAAAGGGCACTTGAGGTAGAGCAGATATTGAGTGCAGCTCTGAATTTGAGGTGTATTAACATTCATCAACACAGTATGCTGAAACAAGCTCCGGACTGCATTCATTACACAGTCACTGAGCCTCCAAACTCCTTTGAGCTTTATGTCTTTGATTACTGAATTCTCATTTATTTTTTTGACCAAGTCTTTCTGTGTTGCTTGTAATCAAACATTTTTACCTGATTTTTGACTATTGAGTTGCAACATTTTGTGATGTTTAATTCTTTTTTTAGCCTGACATTTGTTTGACGGTGTCTAGGTATTGATTCACAGGCTGTTGTGCTTGTAGAACAGGGGAAGTTTATTTTGCTGTGGTCTTATGAAAATAACTTTATTTGGAAATCTATGAACTTGTACCCCACTGCCCTTTTACACCTTTCTCACAGTTGTTTTTTTAACAAATGGGATGGGCATGCCCGATGGACTTTACTTGATGCCATTACCTACCCATTACTTTGTCCCCATTGGCAAACTCAAAATTCTGTTGCAAACCTATCCTTTCCTTTGCATCTTATTATTAACTCAATAAACAGATTTGTTTCCATGTTTTGTTATCGGAAAAAAAATTATCAAGTCTCTAAATTCTCATGTTATTTATGGTTTGTGCATTATCCAAATATTGTGCCTCGCTTGAATTACTGTGTTTCTTAAGTACTCAGTCTTCTTGTTTCCTTATTTTGATCCATCTCAAAAACGGCAACACACAAGACTCATTGGCTATTTTGCAAAACATCCAAACAGACATACCATGCTAACACATAAGTTGATAATATAACATAGCTGTCACATTCAGATTTCAATACTAGATGTAAACTCTGATTCTAGTGCATTGCACAGAAAGATTTCGTTTTTTTTTTGTTTGCCAAAGCAGCATTTTCACAGAATTTGCATTACTGAATTAGCTTTTGTGTGTACTGTAGCTGTGTGTGAGTTGTCAGTTTCTCAATGGTGAGTTGCCTGTCAAGCTGTTTACACTCTTGGCTATAAAACATCATGTGACACCTTCTGTCTAGTGCCCAAAAGGATATTTGAATCTTTTTAATTAGTCTTAATTCACTATCGCACAACAGTTAAGAGGATCATGTTTTGCTATTTATTAAAAAATGATGAATGTTGTATCTGAAATTATAGTTTATCATAAGTAGTCAGTGATTTGCACAACTAAGTCAAATATTGTGACATCTTCAGCAGTTCAGATTTATAATAAATTTGTCATAATTCTCTTTTCCAGAACAACAGAAAGGAAACCAAGAAAGCTATCGGCCAGCTCCTACTGCACACTGTTAAGAGAGGAGACAAGGTAAATGGATCTGATTGAGTAACTACATCATTTATTTGTTAAAATTCAGATTAAACAGTAAATTAAAAATAAGTATTTGTCCTTTGGTTTTGTGAAAATTGTGTATTGGTAAAACTCTATTTTTACTGAACAATTGATCAGAGAATATTTCACCTGTTTTCAGTTTCAAATCAAAATTCTTTCTTTAGTAATTTTCTTTTGCAATATTATGACCAAAGACAATCTGATCATCCATGTGAAACAGACAAAGAAAGCCAGACAAAAACATTAAAGCACAAAGTGCAGTATTGTGATGGCCCTCTTTCAGGTGTCAGACCACATGGTTTGCAGCCCGTGAGTTGTAGGAATGTTTTTATTTCTTGGGAGGTTTGATTTGTTCCTCACTGTGCGGTAATGGCGTTTACTAGAGCTCATGTAAAGATCTACTGGAAGCTGGGAATTGCAAGGCCTTCTGCTTCACTCTACTGTAAAAATGCAGTAGATACTGTAGAGGTAGAATTCTTAATTTATTTTTTTAATATGTGGACATTAGTTTGAAAAAGGTATGAACAGAATAACCTGAGACTTTATTATTTTTAATTTAAAAGTGTTATTGAGCATCATAAGATGTGCATCTCCATCCCTTTGTAAGTTTACCATGATGTGTATGTCCTGTTTTTGCATTCTAAAACAATATGAAATGATTTTCAACATGACAGGAATCGGTGAATGCCTAGTGACATTAATAAAAATTAATTTTGCATGCATCATAAAAATAAGTCAGTAAACATAAAAAACAAGGCATCTGTTGATGGCAGTCACACGGATTTCACTGTTAAGCTCCTTAACAGATTTTTCATGCATTGTGTTGTGGGAAATTTGTAAAGCTTCGAGTAGACAAATCAGTTTTGCGAAAGTTTTAAAAGGCAAATATTGAATGGTTGTGGATATAAAATTAAGTATTATTTTTTATTTTCTTATGATGATGTTGCAACTACCTGGGGTTTCACATAAACAGTAAAACAGATTGGTCTGATAACACAGTGGCACTGTACAAGAATTACACTGTACTTCCTGAGGAGACTCAGGTCTTTAGATGTGTTAAGCAAGCTACTGTAAAAGTTCTACCACTAAGTAGTAGCCACTTTATTGTTCTACACTGTGGTCTCCTGTGGAAGCACCTTGAGTTCACAAAACACACAATGCTTGAACAAACTTATCAGGAATGCCTGCTCCATCCGTCTAACTGTCAAGCTGTTATGGAAAAGAGGATGGTGGGAAATTTGATGCCATCATGAAAAATCACTCCAGGGGGTCCTCTCTGGGAGCGGTTTTGGCCAAAGGCTCACTCCACCATAGTGTGCTAAGATGCACCTCTCTGCAACTTTTTTGCACGGTGTCATCAGGCAAATCAATTCTTCCCCCTGACATTCCACACTTAATGCTTATACTCTTTAAGATTGTTTTGCTATTTTTGCACAATATACACCTTTTATTTAATTTATCTATCTATTGATTGATTGATTGTATTAGTCGTCCTGTAAGTCTGGATCTTTGTTTTTTACGTTTCTGCATTTTTTTATGTTTCTGCTGGAGTATGCATCTAAATTTACAATTTATCTAATATAATCTAATCCTAAACATAAAAAAAACAGAAAAGACTATGTTAAATACATTTTAATGCTAAAATCATATGCAAAGTGTTCAAAATGTAAGTTCAGATTTGTCAGATACACACAGTACAGTAAAATTTTTACTTGCATGTCTCCGACAGTCTGGAGATGGTAATACCATGTCAACAACAGACCAAAAAGAAGAGAATGAATACAACATCATATATTGAATACAACATGAGACAATATATAATAAAAACACTTGAGCAGTTGTTAGTATTGTGGCTACTAATAAAAAGAGGTGGAATAGATTAAGGAGGCTGTGCAGGATGGTTGAAGTCTACAATTATACTGTTAGCCTTTCTAAAATAGCAGGTGTTGTGAACTGTTCATGTGTTGCGTGTTGATTAGCACATGCAAGTACACGATATGTGACAGCATTGAACCTGTGATCCTATGAACTTACACAGTATGCCCTGAACAGAAGGGAGCTGTGTGCCAGTTACATTTCCTGGTTACTGCATCAGCTTCTGTAGTGCTTTGCATCCCAGCCAGGGTTGATTCCTAGCTTGTCTTCTGGATAAGCATAAGCTCCTTGCAACTTTGAATTGGATGAAGCATATTAAAAAATGGAAGAATGGTTTACAGATGTTTTGATTTTCTTGGTTAACTTCTTCCAAAAAAGAATGATGATTAGTGAATTTATTGCTTCAATTTTCTCTAATAGAAAATAAAATAGAAATTTACTTCTTAGCTGGATAGGGAATTTAAAGAAACAATAAAGGAGTGATTTCTGCTCTATTAACAATATTCCATACTCTGGTTATTTTTTTAAATGAGTCAATGTAACCTTATATTTGGATTAAGGAGTTTAATCAATGGATGGATGGATGAACAACATTAAGAGCTGGAGCAAGTTAGAATATCTCAAAGACTCTTTGTTATAGTTATTTCTCTCACTGACATGGTCAGTCATGTACTTTTATAATAAGGTACATACAGAACATAAATTCTTATACCAGCCTAATTTAATTCGAAGTCGGGGGTTCTGAGTTTTAAACAACCCTAGACAGAACCCCAGTCTACTGCAAGGCACCCTCACGTTCACAGCCACACTCAAATGGCGGCAATTTGAAATTTTCAAAAAATCTACAACATTGTGTTTATTATTTAATGCTGAATTCTTGGGCTGTGGTAATTTATTTTTTAAGAGTCACATGTTAGTGTTTGTAACATACTGTATCTAATCCTATGTTCTCAATTGACTCACTTGACCAAAGTTTAATAAAAAAACAAATGTCTTAGGCCTCCTTGTTTTAAATTATTCTGTTTGTTACACATAGCCTCAAAGAATATGCAGTTATCTAAAATCCAATGGCTGTAAATCATGCATGTCATTTTCCATCCCACCCACACTTGCCTGCCCCTAGGCTGAGGTTTTTCCCCACATGGTTGTACACTTCTCCCATTATACCATCCTTTAGTCAGTTTACTGAATTTTCATCTTGAAGTCCAAAGAGTGAGTTAATGCAGGCCTTCAAAAAATTTACTGTAGTACCTATATTTGGCAGAGGTCTTCTGCATTGACCTTGTTGACCCAATGCCCTCAATTCATTCTCCCATCTGAAATACCATGCCCTAGCTTGCCACTTACAGTCCTTTTCTGTCTCTGAGCATCTTTGGTCTCATTGTACCTTTCTAAGTATGCCTTAAGAGGGCAGGCACTCATCTGAGCTTGGGTAGTTTTAATAGCCAACCTGCCTCCAGCACAGAGCAATTAAAGAACCTGAAATCACCTTCCTCACCGTTAAATCAGTGGATATCACCCTTGGCTGCTCTCTGGTTTAGTACAAGAGAAATCATTCTGTTTCAACATATTGTGAAGATCAAAAATAATATGTCAGACTTTGTTGAAAGACCAGAAAACAAACTAAATGGATAAAGATAATAATTTATGACAGTTGGCATTTGGCAATATGTTCATGCATTCATATGATGCCAGCAGCATGACGGCCCATTCATAAGAAAAAAAAGTCTTTGTGCACTGTAATCTGCAGATTTGACCGATTGCATAGATCAGACACATTCAAATATAAATAATCATCATTTGTATTTTTTGCAAAACATATTTATTTAAATGTGGTGTTTGTTTTTTGAATATTTTTGCATTTTTTTCCTGTCATATTCATCTTTGACAGTTTTAGAGGTGCAGGTGGTGAATCCTGCTTTTATTGATACAGTTCTTGGTACAATTTAATATTATTTTTGGCTGGTTCCTATTTAAAATCTCAATTTGAAAGTGAGTATCTCCATTGGGTTACAGTAGTAGAGCTATATTGCTATCTATGATCTGGAACAAAGATACAGAAGCACCAAATGCTCTTGAAGCAGAATATTTAGTAGTTCCAAACCTAGCCAGCCAACATCTTGAAAATGTGTTTGTTAAATACATTTGGCATATGTTAAAACATTTTAAATGGAATTACATGGAAAAATTATAAAGATATATCGCTAATGCTTACTTTTAGGGCAGTTATTTGTGATCACTGGCACCTGTTTGGGACCTGATTACTGACAGCCACTATTATTAGTCTTTATATACTTATCATGGGAATAAAATCTATTTTTTAATTTTTGTCTCATCTCAGGAAATAGATGTCGACTTGGAAAACTGTGCTGTATGTATTGAAACCTATAAGCCTAAAGATGTTGTCAGAATTCTTCCTTGCAAGTAAGTATATATTTTTTTTAAAATGACACTTGTCATTGTTAACAATAGTAGGACAAGATGATAAAGTGATTCTTGGTAATGCCTACTTGTCATTGTAGCTGGCAGAAACAACATTGTGTCTTGCATGCCACACCAAATTTGCAGTACCTGACAAGGCAAAACTAGAGGCTATCATGACTAATGTTGCCTATCCCCTTTGTGATG
This sequence comes from Polypterus bichir lapradei, assembly GCA_026402145.1. Classification (NCBI taxonomy): domain Eukaryota; kingdom Metazoa; phylum Chordata; class Cladistia; order Polypteriformes; family Polypteridae; genus Polypterus; species Polypterus bichir. The sequence continues at coordinate 82,043,443 of JANRMT010028174.1, forward strand.
TGCTTCTCTCGAGCATGTTTAGTCACTGGCTCACTCCACCACAATGTGCTGAGAGGAGCTACTGGGGTCCTTTTTGCCTACAACTATGAGACATCATCTTTATCGGCTATAACAAACATTGGCATATACACTGTGTAAAGAGTTTAGCATCTTAACACTTGTGTTTTGATTTGCATTATGTGGTTACTGTTTCTGCACTATGTGTTTAGAGTAATTGTTTGGTGTTAATGTAGCCAGTGGTTTACCCCTTCAGGGTTAATATCCTTCCTTCCTATCTATCTATTGTAAGAATGAACGCTGTATAGCGCCCGACCCAACACAGATTGGACACGGGAGACACGTGTAAAATAAACAAAACCTATTTATTCCCCCCCCCCCCCCGTGTCCCACAGGCAATACACAGTCCCAAATAAAGCACACCAATTATCACCAAGCACTCTTCTTCTCTCTCTGGCACGACCACTCCTCCCAGGCAACCTTGTCCTCCTCCATCTGACTCTGGCCCCTGAGTGATGGTCGATGGCTCCTTTTATAGTTCCCCCGAAAGTGCTCCAGGTGCTTGATCACTGCGCTCCGGCTGCACTTCCTGGTGTGATGTATATGCTGCCCACACGGGCTCAGGAGTCCCAAACACAGCACCCCCTGGCAGTGCCTGTGGGACCCAACAGGGCTGCACCCAACTAAAATTCCCGGGGAGCCCTGTGGGAAACCGAGGGGGGTGGCCATCTAGTGTCCAGGGGGAGGTATTGCAGAGTCCAGGGCTGCTCCCCCTGAATATAGTGTGCAGGAGCGACCCGGCTGGGGTCCAATGCCAAGTAAAATGAAAATGATTCCATTCTAACAGGTCTGACTAAGAACACCTACAGATATGGCAGATAACATTTAAGAAGTTCATTGTTCAGTTGTTGTCATCACTATGCATTACCATGAAATGACCTCCTTCAGCAGCACTTTCTCATTTCATCTCACACTAATACAAGTACTAAATGACAAACATGAAATTAGTGTCAGACAGAAAAGACTCCAGTGATGGACAATCAAGGAGGGGAAACTGGATATACTGTGCCATAAATAAAAAGTAGTGAGTGTTGGGTGAGTGACATGGTTTATTAAGTGCAAAATAACATGTAAATAACTGAATGATTAAGATGAGTGATAGGCATTAAAACTGATTTTCTCTTTGACGCAAGTCATTAGTTAGATTTATGCCTAGCATGCCTGAATGTTCACACTTTTAGTCACAAATACATTTATATATACTGTTGCTACGACATACAAAACTTAAAAGCAATTGACTTACTTCAATGTTTGTCTATGAATGTTTCTGCAGCATTTATACTTAAATATAATAATAACTTGGAGTTCCACAGTGTAAGTTTTTGTTATATATTTAAAAAAAGGGAGCAGCACAGTTCTTAAAACTGGGGTTAGACGTAACCTGATCATTGCATGTTTGGAGTTTGCATGCTCTAACCATGTCTGAGGATATTACTTTGCTCCGACATCCTGGTAGAGGTATCTGTATGCACTACCAATCCACTGCAGAGGATTCAAAATCTCTTTTCAGGTTGGTACACTTACTCAGATAAGTTCAAATCCTTGATGATTGTCTACAGAGTAGTTGAGGTCAATGGCTATATACTTGGAGACTCTTGTGAGGTGCTCTGCTCCTTATGACCACTCAGGTCTGGTGATGCTACCTCTATGTGGCATCAGATCTCAATCCTGGCTCTTTTCATGTGTAGCTCCTAGTCTTGCATTGCTCTGTTTTAGTTTAGAGCTCTTCAGTTGTGATAATCAATTTTAGAACATTGTCTTGTCACACTTGTTTTAAAACAGTACCCAAACTAATGTTTATTTGATTGTGTTGACCTCCTTTGTAAGTCGCTTTGGATAAATGTAAATCCAGCACGTTAGTCTTGTTGGTAACTTTGATTTGGCCTATGAGTGCTATTGTCCTGTATAGGCAACCATTCCAAACAGCATTGATTTTAACCTTGCGTCCGCTGCTTTCCTCATACATGCTGCCTGTCAGCGACACTAATAAAATAAGCAGGTTTATAAAAGACTTCACTTAAGTGAAAAAATAAACAAAACATATCAGTAAATAGTAGGATTTAGAATTTACAGCAGTCACCTAACAAAAGCATGTATTAAGCTTGTGTTTTACAGTTATAAAAAAAAAAAAGTCCCTGTTGCAATATTTTAAACTACTAAATTTAAAGTTACAATGTTAATTTATAACAAAGTGTGAGGACACTTTAATTCTTTATCTTCAGCTTTCTTGCACAATGACAGTGCAGTGTTCATTCAGCCACATTTTGGTCCCAAGCCAGCTGGTACCACCTGCCAACATGCTGGACTGTCATTGGAGAGCACACTGCTGGAGTTTCACTGTACAGTATATACGATTTCAACTTATCTAGTTCATTTATAGCAACAGAAAATTCCCAGAAAAAAATGGGAACAGCAGCACAGTTACAAACAATCATAGCATTTGCATTTCTTTTTAAATAAGCAGGAATTCAGTGGCAAGAGGGATCAGCTGCTCAGTAATGCTGTATGATTTGGGGCAAAATACAGCACAGCTGACCCAGAAAATATTTAACTGATTTGTTCCAGTTTCAAGTGTTGCAATACTGTTCTGTTTTATTGACCATGGGAAAGAGCCAGTGGAGTTCTCCTGCCAGTTAGTGTCGCAAAAGTATAAGATGTAAATATGGGTTGTGTGGTTTGTAGCGCAACGTTTTTTAAGAGCTGTGAAATAGATCTTAAAACTCTTCTATACTGTATATTAGCTATTAACAAAAAGATTAAATCAATTGTAAAAAAGGAAGTCCCTTAAAAGGCGTACTGATGAAGGTGAAGGTTATTTTAAAATGTTACTACCATTATTGGGGTTGTCTTTAATTTATCCAGCATTACATTTGTGCAAACAGTAAAACTATTTGAAAGAATATAAAAAGAAGAGACACCATGACACCATTCCAGTCGCATGTACAGTATATGCACACTAAGGCTGATTTTCTTTGACCCATTTCTAGACCACTGAATACATTTAGCCAAGTGTTCAGAACTGCCTTTCTGCTCTTATGCTGTTCCTTTTATTTTAGAGCAGACCCGCAAAGGGTCACAAGCATCATACTCGTACTTTATTATAGAGACTACACAACTGTGTGGTCTCCATTCTTCCCCAGTTTTAATTATTGGAATTTACTTGGCTTTACTATATAGCTTAAATGATGTTAATTAATGTAGTACTTTAAACAAAGGTCACACAAAAATAAGACATAGCACAACATTAATTGGTATGATATGCGGATGAAGTACAGATAAAAAGAAGATGATAGAAATGAAACCAAAAGGGCTGAGTATTAGGGAGGACAGAAAAGTTGCGTAATGAGGGTGAAGCGATAGTTAAAATTTCAGGCCATCTTCTAGCTGCATGTCAGTTTTATGAGAGGGTCTGTTCCTGTCTTGCACTAGATCCTGCTGAGGTTTCAACCCCTACAGCCATGAACTGAACTGAGTGCTTTTGATAAAAGCTAGGCAGTGTGGGGTGGTGGTTAAGACTTTGGACCTCAAACCCTGAGGTTTTGGGTGTCAAATCCTGCTACTGACACCGTGCTTCCACCAGCAAGCCCCTTGACCTGCCTGGGCTCCAATTGGAAAAACGAGCGAAATTAAACCAATTGTCTTATAAATGTTGCAAGTTGCCTGATATAAAGGCATCCGCCAAATATGTAAATAGATGAACAGAATATATTGTTGTGCACCATTTTAAAATGTATATCATCATTACTTGCATAATCATCACTAGGGTTGGCAAGTGTAATGAAATTTAAGTGGAATTTACTACTTTCTAGTGACCAGGACTGAAGCAATTACATCATGTTATTGTCATTCATTCACTGATGTTGTGAGAAGTCAGAACCTACCTGTGGGCAAAAGGCAAAATCATGTATCCATCCATCATCCAACCCACTATATCCTAACTACAGGGTCACAGGGGTCCGCTGGAGCCAATCCCAGCTAACACAGGGCGCAAGGCAGGAAACAAACCCCAGGCAGGGCGCCAGCCCACCGCAGAGAATCATGTATCATATACAGTATAACTGTTTTGTGTTGCATAATGTCTTTTCTTCTCTTTACTCTGCATATCATTTCAATCTAGCGCCTGTAATTCTCCATGAAATTGTTATAAATGAGGAAGAACTTGTGTTCAACAGCCATGGTCCTCTGTAACTCTGAATTGGATTAAGCTAAATTGACTTTTTCCCTTTTTTTGTAGCATGTTTATGTTGGTTTTAATGATGTTAGATAAGCAGCATTCAATATCAAGTTTGTGCTTTTCCACTAATGATGACATTTTCCATTATGAACATATCGAAATAGTTATTTGAATGTCTACAGAGTGTCAGTAATAAATTATTCTAACCCTGATTTCCACTGTTTCCTTACAGGCATGTTTTCCATCGGACATGTATTGATCCATGGTTGCTGGATCATCGAACCTGCCCAATGTGTAAACTCGACGTTATAAAAGCTCTTGGCTTTCTGGTGAGTTTGAGTGCGAGTGTGACCTTAGACTCCCACGCTCTGATTTTAATTTTTCGTCAAGAAAGGAACAAGGGAATTTGGCTGCACTGTACTATTGCAGATTATTTATGAATGAGACATCAGTGGTACTTAAAGTCTGCGGTGGGCTGGCGCCCTTTCCAGGGTTTGTTTCCTGCCTTGCGCCCTGTGTTAGCTGGGATTGGCTCCAGCAGACCCCCATGACCCTGTAGTTAGGATATAGCGGGTTGGGTAATGGATGGATGGATGGTACTTAAAGTAAAAACTGAGCATTTGTTTTTTTTTTTTTTATCTTCTTGGAATGCATTTATTCAATATATCATCTATTCTAAAAGTTTGTTTTCAGAAAGTTTCAATTTGTTTATATTCACTTAATTAAATGTATATATCCCCCTGGCTATTATACAGAATTTACAGGAAATGCATCCTTTATTTTTTTGTGTCAGTGTAGCCCCAAAAATAGATGAAACATAACGGTGTTGTTTTTGTTGTCAGTTTCTTAAGCAGAAGAGAGGTACACTTATTTTCAGACATTTCTGACAATGACGCAGTTTACTTGTAATATACAGAAAACTGCCTTCCAAGACTGTACTTGTGGTTTATGAATTATGCAATATGTTGCACATTATGTACTTTTTAAAAAATAGCTAGAGCACAACCTCATGTTTCATAATGTTATTTTTGCCTCTATGAATAAACAACACATTACAAGAAGTATTTTAAACCAAAATTGTTTTTCAAATTTAGCTTCTGCACAATAGATTATAATCTCATTTTTAGCACAAACATTATTTCATTTTTATCCTCACTTGACTTTTTGTCTGTAGGATTTTTATGCTTCATGTATAAAATAAAAGGGACAGAATAAATTGGTCGCATTTGAAACAACCAAATATTTTGTTTATTTCACTCTCTGTACTGCTTGTCATGCTGAAACAATTACAATTCTATATTTTAGGGTAAAGGAAAAGCTTTGTTATTTAATTATTTTGTAAAAATAACTAATCTGAAAATCCTGATCCTTCAGTCTGTTGCTGCTTATCTATCTCAAGTCTAAAGCCTAATTTGTTACAGTTTTACAAAACATCTCCCTGAGCATCTAAAGTGGACACTTACAGTCCTTGAGGCATACCATTTACTTCTAAAATGTAGGAATATTAACAGGACTGTACTGTAAAGCTCTCAAAAATGGACATAAAGTGCAAAGTCTACAAAAATGGAAAAATCAAGGTCTCTAATTAAACATACATGACAATATGCCTCATAATGTTAAAATGAAACCGATTTATCTATTTTGAAACCCAACAAAAGGATGAGCTTGTGCAAAGATCCACATATCAGTGCCTCTAACTCTAGGTCAGACCATACCCATACCAGGCTCAGATGTTCGCTATGTCTGAAAATCAAAAGAATTTTGGTAAACTTGATGAAATTTACATTTATTTGCTTAGCAGTTTGTTTTTGTCCAAAATGACTTAAAAAAAAAGAGGTCAACCTAACCAAGTAAACATCAGTCGGGGGACTGTTTGAGATCAAATATTACAGGACAAGCAGTACTTGATCAACCAGCAGAGTCTGTCCACTTAACAGTAAATCCTTGCTCTCTAGGGATTCCATCTCTGCAGGTTCACTTATCCACTATTATAAAAGTTTAACCTATTTTGTGATACCTACAGACTAATTATGTCCATTTGCGGCCATGCAATGTGGGGAACAAAAATTCTGAGAGGCCTATCTCACAGCAGCAATACATGAGATTGAACAATAACAGGTCTGTGATGCATGATGGGTGTGTAGGTGTGTAGGGTAAGCTGTTCAACTCATTTGTGATTGGGACCAAAACTTGTGATTGTTCCCTACAAAAGAGGAATTCCTAGTCAGTATACGTCATAAGCTTGCACAAAATAAGTCCCTGCCCTTTGTACACACCATCTGTCACTACTACAGATTGGATATTTTAATAAGGTCCTAAGGTTGGCCCTACCGTATTCTTTTGTGGTATCTCGCAGAATGACAACAATACAGTCAAACGGGACAATCTAGATGAAATGAAAAGTCATAAAAATAAGCTTTCCTTAAACGAAACTGCAGAAAGTTCATTACTGAGCCTCGAGTATATGAGAGAAGAGGTTCCGACACATCTGTCCAATTCCTACCTATCTCTGCCAGTCCTGACCCAGCTTGCCTGCCCCCTCCCTAAGGCACACAATGGGACCCAGGCTGGGATGCATTGCGATGAAATCAGTTGATTTTCAGTACACAAAATTATGTGTTTATGGTAACGGGAGCAAAAGTGTATTGTGGTTTCCATTTTCACAAGGTTTTTCAACATAACCCCTGCAACATGGATATATACTCTACTAACTATTCATCGCAGAAACAGAAGTACATATTTAATATTATTGCATAGGCCCGGGTCAAAAGAAATGATCCTTAAAAGGTTGTGACTAGTTTATTACAGCCACAGATATCAGTTTTCCTTATTTTATGAATGAGATTAGATTTCTGATTTCATTCTACTATATTTTAGTCATTTCTGAGTGTCTAGTATTGAGCTCCATTCATACTGTTGTTCCAGGTGGACACCGAAGAGGTTCTTGAAGTGGCCATCCCAGATTCCTTGCAAGACAGCGTGACCATTGGCAGTGTTAGCGCATCCCTGCAAGAAGATGCAGACAACGAGGCTAGTACCAGCAGCACGCCATCCCAGCAGGAGGCACGACTGGAAAGGGAGCCCGTGGAAGAGGCAGAGGAGTCAGTAGCTTTACTTGGTAAGGACTGACATGGCATCTGCCTTGTCAGTGTGCTGGGAATTGTAGCAAGTGCAGGGAATAGTATAAAAACACTAAAATGTTCAAGCCGCATTTTAGCCAGTTATGCTATTAAGCTCTTTTTTAGTTTTTATTTTTTCATCAACAATCCATAATTTTTAAGTCAATGTTAGAGTTTTGTATTTAATTCAGTTGATTCACTTTGAGTGATTTCTTCCTTAATAATGTTAAACAATATATCATAGACAAAGGAGACAATAGCAATAAAAAGAAATATAACATCACAATAAAATATAAACTCCCCAACCTGCAGGCACCACCAGACCTATCCTGAGATGGCCAAGAAAAGAAGCAGAGCACACAAAGGGGGGTTCTGTGCTAGTGACATGCCACCCTACACATCCCAATCGGAGCAAAATAAATGATTTTTGATAAGTGTAGTTCCTTTTTATAACAATGATACAGTGGATGGAGAAAATAAATCAATACAAGCAGCTATAAATTCTAAAATAATTAGGTTAATACTAGAATCCCTGAAGCCTGTGAAAATATTCGTAATGCCGGGAATTCTTAATTTTACTCACACCTCCTCATCACTGCATTAACTGCGCACCAATAGCGCCTTTGTTTTGCTAATGTGTCAATCGCCGTGGGCAGGCAGCCTGTTATCCCACCCCACACCAAGGAAGCTGAAGTCAGACACGAAATACTCACAGCTGAAGTCTGTTTATAGTGAGGTGTCTGGAATTGTTTTGCGGACGATTGACACATTTGCAAAACAAAGGCGCTATCAATGTGCAGTAATGAGGAGGTGTGAGTAAAATGAAGATGGCCCGGCATTATGAATATTTTCACAGACTATGGGGATTCTACTGTTAAGGAATTAAGTTCCTCTTATTATTCATATTTTTGCCACCTAACAATTTGTGCACTTTCCTGTTTAGGATTGACTTGACATATTCCTGATTGAAGTGTTAGCCCATCACAGGGTAGAATAACTGGGATAATTAGAAGGCAGTAGTAAACCCTGACATCAGGTCACTGAGCTGTGCTGGGATAAACTGAAGTCACAATTAAAATCTGCAAAGGTAGAAGTAGCAGTAGTACAAGTATGATATGTGTACAGAGTTCATTGAAACTTTAATTTGCAAGTCCAACCCACATAGAACATGTTAGTCTGTCTAAAGCAGGGGTGTCGAACTCCGGGCCTGGAGGGCCGCAGTGGCTGCAGGTTTTTATTCTAACCCTTTTCTTAACTGGTGACCAATTTGCACTGCTAATTATCTTCTTTTCCCTTCATGTTAATAGCTCTGTCTTTAATGATTCAGTGCTCTGAATTGATTCTTTTCTTCATTAAATGACAGCCAAACAGAAATGAGATGTGAAACAAGCCAACAGATTACAAGCTAAATTGGGTCTTCAAACTGCAACCAATTTCACTCCAATCAGTTTCTTAATGAGAAGCTATATTCTTGCTCTTAATTAAACTTGTTATTTAATTCCATGGCTTGTTGCTGCTCTCATTCTGCCACAGCAGACATTTCCAAAATAGTTGACGTTCTTTTTTTTCTAAGAACACTGTCAAAATGTTTTGGCAACCTGAGAGATCAACTTTACTGAGACCATCACCTTTCTTTATTTTCAGATATTGTGTGATGGGCACAGGCGAGCTGGTCATGTGGTGACTTGTTTTGTGTCTCATTATTGTTTGGCTGCTAATTAAGGAAAAAGGAACAACTAAGGTCCTGAGTCAAGTTAATTAAAACTAAGGCAAAAGTTAATCAGCAGCAAAAACTGGTCACTAATAAAGAAAATGGTAAGAATGAACATGAGGCCACTGCAGCCCTCCAGGACTGGAGTTTGACACCTGTGCTCTACAGCCATAATAAATGTGAATTTGTTAAAATACATAACTTCAGTTTATGTAAGAGAAGACCCAAATTCTTATGAATATTCAGTTAACACATATTATCTTCCATCTTTTAATTACACACTTGAGCCTTCAGGAACTCTTAATTGGGGATACATGACTTTATGTTTCACTGGGTTAGAAATGTGAGGTAACACTCATGACAAAAACCCTTTAGTCATCCATCAAAATGTGTAATACCAGAGAAAACACAAGTGAAATGAGACAAAAGGTCAGGTCTTTGTAAACATCCCTATTTCCACTATAAAAGCAATAATTAAGAAGTTTCAAATGACTGGAACGGTGAAAAAATCTGCCTGCAAGAGTACACAAGACTGTTTTGCCTCCATGCACAGTGAGGTTTAAGAGGCAAACTTTCTCCAAGGATCACAGTTGAACAGTGGCAGGAGTTGATTGCGTCCTGGAGCCGAATCTTGAAAACTACAATTAGACACCACCTACATGGAAGCAAACTATTTGGCAGACTTGCCAAGCAGAAGCCTCTGTTGACATCAAATCACAAATATCAGCAGTTAGAGCTTGCTAAACATTACTGGAAATCAGATTGAAAATGAGTATTTGTGGTCATTTGAAACAAACATTTATCATAAATTGAGTCAAGGTTATGCCACATAAGAGTTCCCAAGCATGTAATCCCAAACAGTTTCAGAAATGCCCACTGGCTTGAGGGGTTTACTGTCAAACCCCTGCTAGATGTAAGAGCAAACGCAGGATATTTAAAACATTTAAAGATTTATTTCATAAAAAAGTTCTTTTTCTGTTTGAAACTCCAAAGAGCACAAATAACATAAAATGCTTGCAAAAGACAATTCCAAATGCAACCAATCCAAAGAATGGTCAGAATTCAGAGCAAAACAGAAAATAAAAACACTCACCAACTCCCTAGCGCATTCAAGATGGACCACCAAGAACAGTGGGAAGCCCTCGTCTTTATAGGGCAGTCCCTGGCAGTGATGGGCAGGTGGTCCCACCTCTTAGGGTCTCATTTCACTTGTATATTCTCTGGTTTTACACATATTGATGGATGGCAAAAGTCCTGTGTGTTACCTTACATGTATAACCTATGAAAGACAAGACACATTCTGTAACAAAGCCATTGAAATATAGACAAAAAATCAAATACATACAAAAATGCAAATAAATACGAGTAAAATTAATAAAAACTAAAGAATCAGAAATGAACAAAGATGACATTAAAAAAAAAGATTTGAATTCCAACCAGAATGAAACCTAACAACATCATAGAGAAAACAAGAGCATCGTTTCAGTGAAGCATGTTGGTTGGTCCTCCTAGGAATCTTGTTAGACTACGTGGCCATCACTGACTCCATCAAGCATCAGGAGATTTTTAGATCAAACTCTGGGTGCTAAGACTGAGGTATGGTGAATCTTTTGAATAATGCTGTCAGCAACTGAGGCTGAAGGACTCAGGAGGTTTTCTATAGTGGATTCAACTTTATAAATGTAAATTGATTTTTGGGATGACATGCAAGTGTAGAATTTCATTGTTGATTATGAAATGCTCAGGTTAGACAAAGGTACATTCTTCAGATGTATTTCTGTTATTCCTTATAACAGGGGTCCTCCGTCTCAGTCCTGGAGGGCCACAGTGGCTGCAGGTTTTTGTTCTAACCTGGTTGCTTAATTAGAAAGCAATTCTTGTCAATAATTTGATTTCATGGCTTGTTAGTGCTTTAACTCTACGATGTCAGGTCATTCTCGTATCCTAGATTTTCTTACCCTTTCTAAGGATATCATCCAAATGATCTGAAGGCTAAAATTGAGGAGTTATTCTCAGTCCTTTACTTTTTTCTCTTCACTTTCCTTACAAGTATTTAATTAAACACAATAGTGCATGATAAATAAAATACAGGTGTAAGTGGAAACAAGCGAAATAGAGAAATGCTGGTCTCTTTTGTCATTTGCATCTTATTGCTAAATTAGGAGCAATTAAAAACCAAGAATACAGCTGTTTAACACTAAAATAAGTAATAAGGGTTCAAAATATTAAACGAGCGAGACAACTAAAGTGACGCAGAAGTGTTATTTGAGCGAAAAGTGCTCCTTATTAAGCAACTGGGTTGGAGCAAAAACCTGCGGCCCTCCAGGACCGTGATTGAGGACCCCCACCCTATAATAACGGTAAATTTGCTAAGAATGGCTTCAAGTGTGGGAGGACAACATATTTTGTGGTTGGCAAATGAATGTTAATTGCACTCTTACTTTAATTCTTTTGCAGATGAGAATCAGAGATGTGAGATGAAACGTGACAAGGGTCTGCCAACAGGGGACAACACAGGCTGCTGCTGAGTACTGGTGACACATGAGGGCCTGATCGTGTCGTGTCCCAGTTTACTTGTAACTTAAAAGACATTGTGGTCTGGTGTCAAGATACTCCAAATAATATATAAAAATATATTTTATGTAATGCCACCTTTCAAAGAAATATTCTATTTCAAAATGCTGAGATTAGAATAGTTTTGAGCAGAACTAGGTTTACCTGCAGTAAAGTAAACCAAGAATGTCACTTTCTGTGTAGGCAGTCTCTTTCTGTTTATACTGTAGTTAGCCATTTCGCAGTAAAGACTGTCGAGTGTTCATCTGGGTGCGATCAGACTGGGTGGGAGCGGATTGCTAAATCATTAACAATTACACTGCTTCAGCAGACGGGGCTTGACTTGTAGGACAGGCAGTTTGCAAATGGCAGTCCTTCCCGACAAGCGTAGAATTTTACCATGTGCTCAGAGTTTTTTTAATGGAAACCTCTGCTCAGAGAGTTCAGCAGCACCATTCAAGAGTTTACAGATCCCATTCATTCAGTGTGATGGATTGTCAGGACTTCAAGTGAAAATGGTTTTGGCTGCCCTGGTGTACTAGATCCAGAGCAAACTGATAAAACTTCAACGCTACCTCATTCTGCATTCAGTTTTTCCTTCTTCAGTAGTCCCATCTCCCTGGCTAACTATTCATCTTCAGGATCTGCTAAGCAGTAGTATAGGAAATATTCCTGCTACCAAACTGTTTCCTTAAGGCTTCCATATAAGATAGTGAATGGTAGCATGTTTGGTACCTTTGTTACTTGCATTTTTATACTTTAAATAACTGCAGTGATGCATCCTGTGCTAGACCAGCACTACCCTTAGCCTCTCCCATTTTGTTTCTAACAGTGCAACATGTGGAGGCTGGCAGAATGCTTACAAGTTGCCAGGTTTCTCATATTTGAATGTTCCTCCTTTTTATCACAAGACTAAAAAAAAAAAAAAAAAACTAACGTGGGAAACTCATAATTTCTAAATGTGAGTTATGTGGGAAGACAGCATCAAATCTTAGTTAAAAGTTCCATTGAGACCAGATGAAGAGTTACTGAGATGTAAGCTCCACCTTTTGACAGAAATGGAGAAGTGGGACGAGCTGATGGCCAGTCTTACACTGACATTTCATTCCTGTTGCTTTTCAGCAGTCTTCCAGCACGGACTTTCTTTGCTCTGCACATTGTCAAGAGTTGCCCTGTGAAATGTTAGAAGTGAAGATGGATCTCTGACTTTACAAAATCTCAGCATGTTAACCCCAAACTCTGGAACCTTTCATCCAAAACATGCAGCAGTTGTTACATTCCACATCAAATCAGTGAATATTGGGAGATAAATGAAGAAAGACTTGATTTGTTAGGATTGGCCAAAATAATTATTTCTGTTGGCATTACAGTGAATGCACATCCTGTAACTAACAGTATAAAAAAACAGGATATAAAGGCAGAAAGAAAAGTTTAATTTCAAAGTCACCCCTGGAGTCCTGGTGAAGGCACCTTTGTTAGAGATAAGCCCGAAAATGCACTTTACAAAAAAAGTAATTTCTTTTGTCGATTCCACATATACTGGTTCCACCGAGTCTGGCTATCAAATCAGTGTTAAAATAATAATAATAAATAATAATTAATAATAATATGCATAACCTGGTTGGCTGTTACCAGACAACATATTCCTTAAGGTGAATTTACCTTTGTGAAATGTGGGCACATTTAAACATGTAATGGGGTCGGTGTTGACACACAAAATACCTACTGGTAGTATAAAATGATGAATCTAATGTCAAACACGGGGCTGTGAGGGGCTGGAATCAGTCTGGGCATCATCACTCACAAAGCAAGATGACAGGGAGGCAGGCCAGCATGGTAGGCACAGCTAGACTGCATCCCACAAAGCCAGTCCGGAGTCACCAGTGTGGGTTATGAGAAGAACAAAATGGAGTACCTGGGAAAGAAAACGAATATGGGCGAACGTGCAAACTCTACGTGGGTGATAATCGGGCTGGGATTCCAAGTCTGTGCTGATCGTTACACCGTCGTGCTGCCCTGTATAGGGAAACATCAATTTCATTTATAAATCAACATTACAATGACTAAAGCACAGTTAAATCAAAAATGGCGACGTGCACGTTTACAGTTAAATGAGGTCATCTTTATATACCTTCTTAAATGCATTGTGCTTTTTCTGGCTGACTCAAACTGTTTCATAAATTAAACAACCAGACTTTATTTTAAATCATGCCTTTCTGTACCAAACACCATCCCAAGGCACACATACACATATATATATATATATATATATATATATATATATATATATATATATATTTTTTTTTTTTAACAGCCAGTTGACCCCCATGACCCTATAGTTAGGATATAGCGAGTTGGATAATGGATGAACCAGCATAGTTGTGGTTTAGTGACCAGTTCTTTTTCTTCTTCTATTCCACACTTCAAAACTCAACATTTTTGTAATGTATGTTTGTTTAAAAGCAAAACAAGTAAAAAAAAAAAATGGCCTAATGATTTTTCTTTTTTTGGACAGTTCATCTGCCAAGTTGCGTTTCCGATCTTAAAAATCATTTGGCAAGTGTAAGAGGACAGCTAGAGACGACATGGCAGACCAGTGCTGGCAAGAAGTAATTCTTCTTTGTTAATAAAATGTTCACGTTCAAAAGAAATAGTTGGCAAACGTAACGTTTGTGATGCAATGCCCTATTAATAGAAAGGTACATTGGAGAGATTTTGAGAATACTATGCGTCACTTTGTCCAAAATGCTCATTTTTTTTTCCCTCAAACATTCCAAATGATCAAAAATCCATAAAAATGGCCAGTGGCCTTGACGGAGATCCTGCCAGGCCCTCAGATGAGCGAGAGTAGACTTGACCTTTCCTAGCTAACGTCTGTGTGCTGTCCAGTTTTGTGTTCGACTCTCTGGTTTAGGTGTTCACATCATAAGCACAACTCCTACTGCTGAAATGGGACATCAAACATCATTTTGTTTGTAGCCTACAACAACTAATGTATTGCTTAACAAAAGACTGTGTTATTTTTGGAAAATATGCATTAAAATATGAAAAGTTCTTACTAATTTTTATGTTGTTCTGCAGTAATATTTGCATTCAAATGCAGTTTTTTAAGCCGATTGGATGGGCGGAAGAGGGCTGTAAAAGATTGTGACATTAAAACTGACAAGTTGTAAACGTCACCAGCACCCCTGTAGTGACTCACGCAGCCTGTGTGTGTCGAAGCGCAGGCAGTTTTGTCCCGGGATACTCTCACCATCCCCTCACCTCCTGTAAACTGGCTTAGTGATCCTACTTTTGTTGCTTATTGCTGCACAGAGGAATGGGATATGCGTACTGGCCATATCGGTGTTTGTTAGTTGCATCCCATGCAGTGTATTAATAATCAGAATGACCACCTTGAAATTTTCACACTTGCGTGGCACTTGCTCCTATGCTTCTGGTCCACAGCACTGCCAGCTTAGTGCCACTTGGGTACTCTGATCTCTTTTGTCCAAAAAGTCTGCATAATCCAGCATAAGTAAAACAGAAATACAGTCAAGAATAAAAATATTATTCAAATATTAATATTATTCTATACAATAAGCAAGGCTGGCTTTGGTCCTCCCCTGCAAGATTACTCATTGGGCAGTAAGTGTCCTCCTTCAAGGTCCTTGAGCAGCCATGACGGCCTCCTTCTCCCCCCAGTTGGCTTTTATTATTTTTTAGGCCTTCCTTAAATGTTCTGTGCCATGTGTTTCTAGGCTGTCCCCTCTTTCTAAAGTCAATGAATGCTTTTGGCATGTCTGTGAGCTGGCGTATGCAGGATATGCCCAGCCAGACAGACTGTGTAATTATGGGCTGTTTCTAACACAGACTTCTGCCAGGGCCGGTCCCAAGCTCAGATGATGAGGAGGAGAGTTGGCTGTCAGGCCTGCAACCCGACCCCATAAAACAGAAAAGAACGCCGCAGAAACTGTACGGATAGCCAGTGCTTTGTGCTTAAAATCACATGCAGAGGCCACGAAACATTTTTGTTAAAAAATAAGACACAGTTGAGGCCCATTTTATGCAAGATTTCTTCTGCTGCTCAGTCTTCCTCCCGTGGTTGAGTGACCTGCAGTTGCTTTCTTTCTTGGAATGGGCTCTGACACTTTCAGCTCCTGTACCGAGTACAGGGGGCTAATAAAACAGATAATTGAATACGTAGCAGCAGCATCACACATTTCTGAGTGAACTTCCTTAGCAGGGGCCCTTTGCACCTTGGATACATGTCCTGACCAGTGCTGGAAAATGACAGCTTCAGGCAAAATTCCAAGTGGCGCCACATCCCAACTGGAAAGAAAGAAAGAAAGAAAGACTAAATGTGTGATTTCAGCCTGAAGAGGACACCGGTCAGTCACAAAAACAGAAAGCTTTGATCACTAAGTGAGAAGAACCTGGGACATGGACATTGTGTCAGCAGCCATTGTAATATTAACCAGCCAATCAAGCGTTAGATTTCTTTTCTTAATGGTGATGGCACACTTCATAAAGTATACAGATTGACTTGACTGTCAGGTCATTAGTGAGTGGCTCCTGCAGTGCTTTACATGTAGTTTTTGAAGTCTGGCAGACAACAGGAATTGTGGGGTCATCCAGGTGGAGCAGAAATAGTGTGATTTACACTTGTCATCCTGTGGTGGTCTGCAGTCCAGGCCCTTGCCCCCAGCATACTCAGGCTGATGGAGATTATTAAAACGGGTACAAACAGGCCACTCCTGCCAACCCAGGAAAAGAGTTCCTCCCAGTTTTAAAAAGTCTCAGCTAAACTTTCCATTAAAAGGCCTCCGTGCCCATGAACTGAACAAGGATGACAACGGTAGCTGTTAACTGATCAAAGGGATTTTCTCATCTCTGTTTGTGTCCCTAAAGTATCGAGGTATTGACAGCACCACCATACTGAGCGTCTGTCCGTTTGTCAAACACACGCCTGTCTAGGATTGTGGGACACGCGATGGGACTGCGCACTCAAGGTCAGTACCGGGCATCTTGTGGTAGGTAACCCTGAAGCCTGCGCAACTTTACCCTAACAGACTAAAGGGACCTCGATGAACAGAAATGTGAAACAACAACAACAGTTATTTACTGTATATAAATGAAATGCAGCTTTACAGATTAAATAAGAAATCAGCCATAAACATATCACATTAAAGCAGTCATACAAAATAAACAATGAAGGGACAAAAGAATAATAAAAAGTGAAAATATATAGTCTCTTGAGATTGGTAAGAGAGCGAGCTTCTCTAGTTTCCCCTGGTAGTGCGTCATGTTACTCAGGGCTCAAATAGTCAAGTGCTGATTCTCCACTGCATTTTCGGTTCAAGGATAAGTTTGGTATTTTTCATGTCAAATTTATTTCTTCACCAATATGCTGTATATGCATTTGACATGCAAAATTGGATTCTAAAGTTTGTGGTTTTTTTTTTTTTTTCCCCTTATAAATTTTACCATCACTAGCATGTTATAATGGAGGGTAATGGGGCACCACTGGAAAAATAAAAGGCCAAAAATGTTTTGAAAAGAAGCCTTCCGCGTTTCTGATGCATGTTTGGGACAACAAAAGGGATCTAGAAATGATCGTTTTACAGAATCTTCTAACCCGGGCCCCGTTTTCTCAAGGTAAGGATACATTTTGTATTTACTTGTGTGAGTTCTCACATAAACATGGAAACAAATCCAAACCAACCAATCGGGCGTCTCGAACAGTTTAATGTGATTTGGTCAGTCAGGACGACAGTAAACCTCTGGGGGTGACTGAGAGCTGAGCTGGTCTTCTTTTAAAATGGTGGAATCTCCTAATAGTACTGTGTGTGTCATCAGAAGACATGGATCAACGTGGACAGATTTGGTAAGTTTTTAAGGTGCCCCATTAGCCTCCATTGTAAAGGTCTTGTGAGAGGAAATTTATTTTTTTACATTTATAGAAAACTCTTAACTTTAAAACAAAGTTTCATGTTGTCAAATGCGTGTATACCTTGTGCATGAAGAATCTTCGAATTACTGATCTCAAGGTTCTCACAGGATGTTCAGTAATTTATGATGTGCTTTATAAGCGAGTAAGAGAACTTTAGTGACACCGGCAGCCGATGAAGATTAATCCATGAACACCAGTTTACAAAGATCAATCAGACAATGCTGGACATGTTGGTCCCTCTGGCAGCTACTCTAGGAAGTGGAACCTTATGAACTGGGAGAGAAGATTTGGGGGAGCTCATCGAGTTGTGATGTCGCTAGCTGGCCGAGACCGAGTAAACACGAGCGCTGACACAGATGTGCTCCATCACCAGCGGGTTTCGGCACAACCAGCAGGGGCTCTTCTAGTTTTTGTCCCAAGGAGGTACAGAAGGAGGTGACACAAAAGTCAAAGTAAAAAGCCCAAATGTAACTGGCAGGACACACAGAGGCTGACGGAGCTGCGGCACAAGCTAAGCCCTGGACGATGGAGGCCTCCCTTAGCGGACGGAGCAGTACGAGAGAGAAGAGATTTATAGTAAAGAACAAACCCTAGTTAACATGGGGGGGGTGTACAGCAACAGGACGCGTGGAGCTGGGAAGCATGGAGCCTTCAGCCGAGGTGAATTTAAACTACACCAACACACACACACCGCTTTACTGTGTCATTACTGTAACATGTTCATCGAGTACATAAAGTACATTGTGGCTGTTTAATCTTAAAACAATTCCACACCCTTGGCACAATTTCAACAAAATCTGGCAGACATAAAACTTAAAATTTGGACCCTGGGGGTACCTTTAATGTTTCTCTCTTTGCTACAATGCCTTTAAAAGTACAGTGAATTTGGTCAGTTTATTTGCAAAACTACGCCCCCTAAGAAAAGGACTGCAATTGGCAAAGCGTCTTGAGCTGCCAAAAAGATGTCCATCTCAAGGGCTAAGGAAACATCAAGATGAAGAGAGACTTGGAAAGATAAGAATTAGAGCTGCGACTTTCAGAGCGAGTGAAACACCAAATAAAGAACTGAAGCCACACCGGCAGACAAAGGACAAAGACAGCCATGACGGTTTCTGGAATCCATCTGGAGAGCCCCTGCTTTTCACACGTGACAGCTTTATGTCGCATGTTCCAGAATGAGAAATTCAAACAACTTTTTTGTCTGTGGATCAGGAGGAAGAGCAACAACAAAAAAAAAAACCCCCGGCTGAGATTCCGGACCATCTTGTGCAATCGAGCTTTTGATTTTTGAAAAGTGACTCATTGTTATTTGGCTCTGGGAGGGTCCACTTTAAGAAACGTCATTTAGCCATCAGACCATATCATGTGTCTATCTAATTATGTATTTATTTATTTAATGAGCTTCTGTTAAATATAAAACCCCCCTCCACCCCCCCCAGGGGACAAATAATATTTTATCTATCTATTTACAGAAGTGAGATTTAAAATGAGTTGCCAGGCAACACTAGCTAGCTATTCAGATAGCAATCTGTTTTAATGCTACCGTACACAGACACACACAGACTCGTGTTTCACTCTCCCAGCACCTTGGGCCGTGTACATGTCAGCCAGCGCATGCGCGCGCACACACACACACACACACACACACACACACACACACACACACACAGCTGGCGCTCAGATTTCCGCTTTGTCCTCAGTATCGGCCAGTCCTGTCACATTGTCAGGCTGAAGAATTTGTGTTCAGAGTGCTCTGTTGTCAAGATGGTGGGTGTCGTAAAAGTGCAGCACACACAGTCACACAAGCACTGCCAACCTCCTCTATTAATGGACATTTACGATTTACTCACATTTCACCCCATCCGACTTGTCTAATTCTGGCTGAGCTACACAAAGTACAGGCGCACACACAATAACCACATAGTCAAAAGGGGTCCAACCCTCACCGCACCCCTTAGTGCTTTTGGCATTTCATAATCTGTTTATTCGATATATTTTTTATTATTATTGTGAACCACTTCAAATGGAGTTTGTTGTTGAAGTAACATACACATAACCTCAAACCTATTCTGGGTCACTGGGGGGGCTATGGCTCATCCTGCAGTCCTGGGCAAGGTGCCCATCTATCACCAGGCAGACTCCTGTGCCACCCCAGATGATCCACTTTGGCATTGCTAGGCCACTTAACCAGCATGTCTTTGAAGATGTGGGAAGTTAATCGACTGCCACTGGGATGACATGCAAACGCCACACAGACCAGGAATGGGATCTGAAAGTGGAGCTGAGAGATGGTGCCGCTCACCACTGTACTACCATGCTGTCCTTGTGAAAGGTTCAGACTGATAACTGGGCTTGACTATGATGATGCTTTAACTGGTGATGCCAGTGCTGCAGCCCCTTTTGGACCACGTAGTCAGACTGCAAAACACAAAGAGACCCTTAGAAGATGAGGTAGGGCACGGCCTTAGAATAACACAACAGTTACCTCATTTAGTAAAATTCAGTGCGAGTGGGCACACCTAACGTAAGGAGCCACCAGCCTTGACTCACTTGCCATCTCAAGCACAGACTAGTAGGCCTCATGCCAATGTTTCCGTTCAGTGGCATAGCTGCCAATCATTTGCTAATATACTGGGCTTCATAGTTGCCGAGTGTATTACATGGAGCACATATGATGCCACCAGAGTCGTCTCTCAGCCCAGCCACAATGACAGTTGACAGGGTCACGTGCTCATGTGTTGTCACATCTGAAGGACAAGCATTGCACTACAAGGAACATCAACCTAAATTTGTAAAGCTGGATGGAGTTGGCTCCTTCATTAGAGTTGTGCCCACACCGATGGAACTACAAAGAGCACCTGACCACACGGCAACATCTGGTGGTAGAAACATCAGCATGATGAATAAACGAATGACGAGCTCTAGGCACAAATTCACCTTGTACTGTACACAGTTCTTCAAAGACTCCATAAACTCAATCTACACCAAAAGAGGTCTGACCAAAAAGCAGGGGTGTGTGTGTCCATGTGACAGTGATGTCATATCCACAGCCACCGTATGCCATGTTGATTTATGAATGCATGAAGTTATGCAAGAACAGAAAAAGTGCACCAACGTAAAAAAGCTCTAATGTGGCCCACCTTTCACAAGTCCCAATCACACGGGCCTTGTTTGTGACCGTTCACGAGGCGCGGATTCTCTCGACTTTAAACAACAATGGGCTGGCACCACCACTGGAGTGTCGCCCATCAAATGTTAGCTTCAGCCCCGGCCGCTAGGAGGGGCAGCTTTACCTACCTGTAAAGTGATTTCTTCCAGCCTTGATACCCTCCTTCCTCACTTTGTGCCTCTTTTCTGGAACAAAGAACGAACAAGTAAACAAAAGTAAGACCACACCACCTTGAACATGCATTGATTTGAAGGAGTGTACATATATAAACAAAAGAAAAACAGTCGGTCAAGTCCATCATCACCAAGTCTGTCCAAGATGCACTATGGTGGACGTTCAAGCGGCAGTTAGCTAGAGTTCTGGGGTGGTCACCCATTATGTGAATACTCATCAATATCGTGCAAACTGCAGAATGGGAAGTTATTATACATGAGCGCTTAATTATATTAAGGTAATATAAACAAATATAATCGGGAAATCAAAATGCAGCACATTTAGAAATAAAAAGCAGATTGTAAAAAGGGTAGAAACTGGATAACAGAAACACCACATAGAATCTGAGAGTCCTAGAAGAGAACACTCACCTGCAAACAGAAGGCACATCAGTTCTGGGCAAGTCCACTGGCCCGGGTGCACGTCCACCAGCAAGTCTCCCTTAAGCCTGGATCGGCTCACAGAAGTGTGGAAAGTGAGGCAGATGCTGTTACTTCTGACCATCGAGTGCAGTGTGAATGGGCAGGCAGTGTACAAGGCAGATATGAGTGTGTGCAGTCACATGGACGGAGACAGTGGCTGAGGAAGGAGACAGAGGTCTCGGACACAGAATAAACAACGCAATCCTGGTTGCTACAATACTTATCAGCCATAATCCCCCTTTTGCACATACACCTCCAACAATGAAATTTCTCACAATAATGTCCTTAAATGCATTCAACTGTGTTCACGGAGGGGTTACTGTTCTGCTTTTCCATGTACAGTAATCTTCTTTTCCACCGAGGCACCAAGGAATCATCGTCCAGAAGCACTCGGCGTTAAGGAGGTGAAGCCAGGACATTACCTTATTCTGTGCACCACGGAGGTGCGTTTTGGAAGGCTCAGATTGATTGAAGTCACTTGATGTTGGGCTGACTGTCCAGCACCACCCATGCACAGCATTGTAACAACTCCCAGGTGCTCATTATGTTGTGCAATTGGCTGTTCTCTGTAGCAGTGAAGTTGTCCACATGCCTTCAGACACAACTGCTCATAACACGTGACACTAGCACACCTCTGCGCTTGACCAGATTTCCTGAAAAAAAGTGAAGTATGCAGGAGCACACATCCAGTCACACCCTCTGAAACAAAACTGCGTACCACCATGTCTGTTCAGACGAGTCACACAAACGGACCTGTTACTTTTCTTTTGGAAAGATCCACCTAGTCAGGAACTGGACCATGGAAAAACAAAACAAGAGAGAAGGGAAGTTTAAAGGCACATGCCAGTGCTTGGCATCACTTCTGCCACACGTTCAAATGCCATACACTATCAATGTGACTCTAGTTAGCACCACACAAAAAAAGAAAACAGCGGCACGGTCAAGGAAACCCATACTTTGGGTTCAGAATTTGACCGTTTCACAAGCAATCTGTGAAATTGCTGAGCAAACATCACAGGGATTTTCTGGGATTCGCTCTTTCACACCAACCCAGCAATCTCCAAAATCGCATGTGAAACTCTTGCCTCAGGTAAGGCTGAAAAGGAACCATGCTGGTGGGCAACAGTGGTGCCATGCTGCATTGGCTGTATGTATTTGACTGCATTCAGACCACAAACACCCATTGGAGACAAACAATAAAAAAAAAACCAAACAGGGCCAAATGCAAAGCAGCAGCACCACGGATTCATACACCTTTGTTCCTGTATTTTCCACCAGACCACTTTACACAACCTTCCACTTCTTTTCCAGCTGAGCCCATCACTCCCGTCACCAGATGGGAATTAACCTGTTGACAAATGAACATCGTGTTGCCATGTTTGTTAGAAACAGCGCAGAACAAAATCCACCTCGACTTTGACGGAGATTTGCTCCCTTATTTCATAACCCATCTAAATTTCCTGAAGCCTTTCCAATGGCTAATCTGAGAATTCAAACCAATTCCCTTTTCTTTACTTTTTCCCCCTTCTGGATCTGCTCACATGTGCAAGAATTCTGGGAAATTCCTGAGAATTGCTAGGTTCTGATCCGAGACATTGCTCAAAAGACTTTTCCTGGAACTTCTGAGACTGCTACGATCACACATGTCCACAAATCTAAATTTGCAAGCTTAAGCGGTGGATGGTCTTTTCAGTCTTTTATAAGGGTGACAATAAAATTAATCCTGGGAGTATTCTTCAGCTAAATATTGAAACTTGGACACTGGTAGGACAATGGTAGAAATTAAGAGATGATAACAAGGAAGCACTTCTTCACCCAAAGGGTCGCGTTGATCTGGAACAAACCATGCAATTGAATGGTTAAAACAGAGTGTTACAGCTATTAAAATGGAGACCACCTGGACCACTGGCACAACATAGCTACTAGATACCCAAGCCAGCTAAATGGCCTCCTCATGTCAGTGACAAAAACACAAGTGACACTGCAGTCCTCTGAGGAGCACTAAACATACTGTTAAATGTCACCTGAGCAACTTTTAAATTAATGACTTGCTGTATAGAATAAGAATTACATGTGCAGCAAAATAAGCCACATAATCAGAACAAGGCAACAAATCCATGTTTGCAAAGATTACCTGGAAATGCTACTTTCATATTAGGAGATGCTGAAATGCATCAAGAAAAATGAAACCAAATGAATTTCTTCATAAACATGTGAATTCCACATTATAAGATTAACTGAATCGGCCACTGCGGTCCACTAGGGCCTAAACACGGCTCAAGAGTACAGAAGATGAACATCTCACGTCACCCCGTGGCCATTGCAGACTCACTTGTAAAGAAACGATCCGTGGGTAAGACACAGCCAGAGTGAATCTGCGTCCAGGACTCGTGACATGGCAATCTATGCTGGTTGTCATGACAGGCCATGCAAGTGAAGCCAATCCTTTAAATCGATTACATTTATGGCAACAACCAGAAATAAAATTAAAACCCAAAACTCCAAAGCAAGGACTTTTGTTGTTTTTTTTTTTTTTTTTTTTGCAACACAGTAATTGGCGTGTTGCTGTCAGAAAGGCTCGGCCAACAGAACCACTTTACTCTTGAAAGAGCCAGAGACACACAGACAGAAGTCACCAGGGGGGAATTTAGCTTTTTATGGAAGCTTTTCAAATAAATAAATACATATATAAAGGAGTAGGTAAATAAATACATAAATATACTCACACACCAGAATAACTACGGAGGAGCAACAATAAAAAGAAAACTTCCGACTTGTAGGTCCTGGTGAGGCAATGCACAGGCGTACTGCTGTCGGTATAAAGGCGCCCCCATAGCATTTCTTGACACACTTTCTGTTGACTAAAAGTTCTCAGTGTTACTGCTTTGGCAATACTGTCATGATGATTATTAGCAAATGCTTATTTGTGCAGACTGTAAAAAATAAAAAAAAATGAATAAATAAAGGCAAATTTTCAGAATAAGGAAATGATTAATGAAGAACAAGAGGGGCGCTAGGACAAGCTTGCATTAAGATAGAAAGTTAAGGTGCCGTGGAACAGGCCTCCAGCCATCAGGCGTGTCACAGCCGACGAGAGGCGAGCACCTGCCCACATGTGACAACTTCCTAACGTTTTCAAGTCTGGGAATGTTGCTCTGAAGTCCAATGCTTTGCTGAGAGAGTATTTATCAGGCAAAGACTGTTTGAAAGTTTCTTCATTGAAACCTATAGTAGTAAACTTGTGAGATCAAAGGCAATCAATCATTGATTACTGACATCGCCAATGAATTTGAACCAAGTGATTACACACATTGGAAATGCACTGCATTTACTTACACTAGGAAGTTTAAATGCTTTGTTGCTGAAAGCTAGAAATCTGAATAGATTTTCACTTACAAAACGCAAATTAGTAACCCAACAACTTCCTCTGTTGTGGGGTTCAACATGGCAGACACTCTGTTTTGATAGCCAGTGGTAAAAGCCATTGTAACAGAGGAGGCAGAGGATGTTGTGATGGCTCTAGTGGTCAGTCTGGACGTGTGAACAGAATCAAGAGCGGTGAGATAAACACCTACTCGGATCATTCAGTAACTGAGCTGCTTCTGCCCAGTCTCCACGAGTGCCATTAGCTAGTTTGCTAGTATTCGTAAGACTGCAGTCTCTCAGGCTGCTGAGAAGATGTGACATGAGCTCTATATGGCCCCTGCTACCAGCTCTAGCACCTTAATCCAGTCTTTTTGTAATAAGCAGGCCATCGGTGAGCCAGAGTGCTGTGTTCTCTGATCAGATCTGCAGAAGCAAAGCAACTCTGTGTGGCAGTGCCATCGATGGCTCACGTATCCCTGCCACTGCCCCATAAAGAATTTCACATGGATTATTACAACTGAAAGGGATGTCATTTAATTGAACTTCGGGCTCATTCTCTGTACAGGTGTGCCATTTTGGAGGAGCTAAAGGCTGATATACTTGACTTAGCAAGAAAAATACGTGTTATACAAAATAACCGTAACCTATTCACATAAATAACGTGAAACAACTATGGTACCATTGTGTTCATCTCACATTGTCTCACTTGCATTTTGTGCTTTTTCTAAAATTCAGACGCACCGATAAATAATGGCTGGTGAGATCTGCTGCACACTGTGCAGGCAAAAGAGTATCTAAGCTTGATTGTGAATCTTTCACAAGAAAAACTTTGGTTAATTCATTTGACTCACCATGCACAGCTGTGTTGAAGGCAAAGTGTTTCTAGATAAGTGAGACTGATTTCTTCTTCTTCCCCATCCATTTGCAAATCTGTGTTCTTGTTCTTACATTAGAAAAGAATACGTTTGCCACTTGTCACACTGCATGGCATTTGGCAACGAGGACACCCAGTGGCCAAACTGCAAACTGCAGGAATTGTAGCAAAGCAATCTTTGCTTTTCTTCTTAAAAAGGTGATTCAACCTCAAACACCTCCCCAATAACACTGACGATGTTTAAGGGGATGACGATCGACTTGAGAATTTTACATATTGTCCAACCCTACTCTACACAACAAGTCATGTCAAGTTTGGCCTTGGCAGGTTAAGAGAAATTGCAGCATAATTTGGAATGAGAAACTCACTAAATGGATGGACAACATTAGGGCGCTATACACAAAAAAAAAGCAAACAGCAGTCCACTCCATATACACTATGCCTCAATTATCTAAAGCAGCACTTGCACATTTTTTATTCCAAATTAAAAAAAAAAATAAAATAAAAAAAAAATTGAACGGTATCTGCAAAGACGACGAAGAGCTAGTTTGTTCTCCTGTGCTGTAATGAATTGCAGTATGAAAGGCTTCATCGTGTAGCAACAGAATTGACATTGTCATTGGTGACGCGGGACATTACCTCAACTGGAGGATCAAATCGCTTCATCTTTTGGTTAAAGAACTTGCGTCATTATTTAATTTCATTTGCCGACAGTCATTTTTCTTGCCTGGTCTAGCAGCTGCCTACAGCATCAGCAGATGGCAAGGTGATCAGAGAGTAAATCGGAAATGTCATAACAGATCATTCATACTTAATTGTGAAAATATTGCTTTAAAGTTTTGTTTCTACAACAAAAATATTGGGCAGCCTATCAAAGCTCTAGAATCGTGACTAAGAATCCTAAAGTAAAGAAAGCACTCTTCAGCTTTGCATGTTGCAGTATTCGACTGCCGATTATGTGCTTAAATGTTCATACCGATGATGTGCAGTAACCATCAATCAAATACTGTATCTAAAACGCCATCCAAATCTTTAGCAGCCAGCCAACACCCAAAGCATCCCAGTGCTCAACAGCCCCCAACCGAAACCCCCACTATCATGTAACTGATTTATTAGGGACACGATGGCAGCATGATGACCTACCAATGTCACCCCATCACCGGCAGGAAGGTCACGATATGGCCTGGACAGGCCACTTAGGATTTTTCCTGAGCTGCTCATCTGTTTGATAGAAAATAGCTTCGGACTCCACACTAGCACTCCACGTTTCTGGTGGCTATGAGCTCAGAGCTAAATTACACCACGCACAAGTCAGCAGGCCTTTCGAGAACATTACAATTAGCCAAACAACACGTAAGCACACAAGTTTAGAAAATAGCACATCTTTCTGCACAGAAGGTAAACATTATCCTACATTTAAACATTCAAGAACATTTTAAACCAAATTGCAGTGTTTCTGTGTTTGCTGACCCTTCATGAACGAACACATCTCAGCCATCAACTGATAGAAAGTCTTGCCTTCATGTTCAGTCACATTTGAAACAAAATGACATAAATCCAAATCAAACAAAAGCTCCAATTTATCAGACGTGGCCTAAAGGGAAACACGCACCCTGCTCCGTGTGAGTCACATCCTATGCATCAATGCTGTATAAAAAGCCCACGACCATGACGGCGGCAGTAGCGGCACAGCGTGGCACAAGACAAGCCAAGTCATTCGAGCCTGATAATCTTTACAAGATGCAACGGTTTGACATCTTTATGAAAAGACAGACAAGGGTCCTGTAAGGCTTCAAAAGGAAAGGGAAAAAAATCTGTTCAACTTATTTATTACATGACAGTGTTGGTGTTGATTAAAGATACATTAAAATTAGCAAACAAAAATAAAAGAAATAAAGTCTGTCGAGTAACCGAAAACAGTTCTCATGAAAGTGTAAAAATGATTTCTCTCGCAACACTGTTGATGTCAAATTCCATGGAGGAGGATATGCAAGCCACATAGCAAAATCTGTACAAAGAAATCTGAGACTGTATTGATTACGCCCAAGTGCCTTTCAAATCGAACAGCAACCCCCTATTTGCTGGGTTTGGCTTCAGAAGGACTCTCCCCGGTGTCCAGTGTTTTCAGAAGGCGGAACAGTCCGGCTGCTTCTCTGATACGGCTGAATTCAATACAAAATGCCTGAACTTCTATAAACAGGTCCTGAACATTTATGATTTTGTTTCGAATCAAAGACTGAAGGAAGACACAGACAAGGCGTACCAGTCGATTCTGAAAAAGAAAAAAAAGAGGAAGGAAGGAAGAACAAGAGATTTAGAGATTTAAAAATGTAGCACATGTTAGACAAACAACATCAAACTAATCCAATCATTCCTATGACTGAGAGGCAGCCACACATGTGATGCATGGACTCTGTTGGTTTCAGTGAGGTTATTTAGATTTCCTTTACACTTTTCCCACTTTATTTGTGTTAACCCATCTTGGTATTCAGAGATGTCCCAGTATCATTTCAAACTTTTGTAGGCTATTAAAATCCTAAATCTACGCACAGAGCCGGTACGTGACAATGTTCTGGTGTGTGCAATCAGAAGATACAAAGAAAAAAGTATGCTTTGTTTGAGCACAATTTACAAACCTGACACTTTAAAGCACACATTCGTAAAAACACACAAACAGTGTGTTGGGGTGCTGGTGACCCAACACCTATTAGACAAATAAAAAATAATAAAAAGTAATTTTGGCATATTTTAGGTATCAAATTGCTGTGGATGAAAAAAGAAGGTATACCATGGGAAGGCTATCTACACACACTACACAACTCTCTATGATCTCACTGTCAGGAAACACTTCCTAAGAAAGGTTACCACATCTTCAACATGACTTGTATGAATAATGCTTGTCCATCAGATTTTCGTCACATATGAAGACAGATATGGCAATATAGTAGAAGTATCACTAGCCCTGCTAGAGCGTACACCATCGCTGCTGCAGGATAATCCACTGGCACTTGAACAGCTTGTTGTTGTGGCAGTTGGATATGACGATAGCCCCACAAAAGGCCAAAAAAAAAAAACAAATTCTTAACAGAATTACTGGCTTCCTTGCTCCTCTTCAGTTCATAATATTTACTTCCTTTCATATGGATTTTCAAAGTGGAGTCCCCCATATTCCCCAATGTCGACCTTCTTCATACAGTAATGGCACCAGGCCATATGCTTGTTTGATTTGTTCTATAGAAGCCAATCTTTGTAGTCAACATTTTTCAACCATGTCAATATAAACGCACACCTTCCTGGCATTCTGACTGCTTGATAAATCACAGTGACAAGGTAGTTTACCTTGTTAACTATTTACTACTTAACACTAACTCAACTTATTTCTGCCATTTCACACACAGAGCACAATGAAGGGGGTTAAAATGCATGTTTTGTTGGCAAAGTATCAGATGTTTTATCTTATGATATGCAATTACTACAATTCACTTTAATATTTTCCAGGACTTTAAAACACCTTTTAAATTTTGTTTTTACAATTTCAGACTTTTCAGTACTGCATTTTGGCCTGTTAACTTTTCAGGACTTTCTTGTATGAACCCTGGAAGACGCACAAGTCTGGGGATAAACCCTGAGTGAAGCACACCATTCTTGATGTGACCACTAACACAGCAAGCAGCACTGTTAAAACTCCCACCCAATGACCAACTCTTTTTCTAAGCATCATATGTTTTTCCTGGTAAAAAAGCTGAAAAGAGAAGTGTCAGGACAGTGGCTGGCTTGTGGTCTGCTCATGCTTCGTCTTCAATAATGCTGTGATAAGAAGAGGGGTAAAACCAATAAGGCTAACTAAATTACTTGTAATGCTGTAAAAAAAAAAAAGTGTTAACATCAAGACCCATTAAATTGTTAAAAATGTAAAGTCTTTGGCAAATAGTCCCACATTTAAACAAAGAATTTTTAAAATCTAACATTTTCGTCTGAGCCTATATACACAAATATTAAAATTAATAACACCACAATAAGCAATTGTAAATTATGACTCTGCCAATAAAACACTGCAGTTTGCATAACTGTTTAGCAAATCCAAACAGATTATCTTAAGCTATTTAAAACAATAATTTGCTTTAGTTGTCTATATAAGTATCTGCTTATATTAAAAGTATTCAGAACCACCTATAAACCTAATTATTCTGAAAAGTACTTGTGAAATGTAAAAGATACACTGCACTTATCTGAAACTTTTTTCTGGAAGTATTAAAATGCTATTCGTTACATTTTTGAATATTCCATTAATTTTAAATACATGACTAATGTTATCTTAAATTGCTTAGCCCCAAGTCAGACTCGCTTGAAAGTTTCTAGTTTGTTTCTGTTGTTTAGCAACAGCTGTTTAGCCTGCAAGCTACTATAAAGAGATAAAACCCGAGAAAGCAGCAAAGGAGCAGCAAAACCACAGGCACTCCCTCTATACTTCAGCCTCTCCATTTTGTTCTTTACTGTGAATTTATCCATGACACTCCCTGCTAATCTTTCTTCTTATCTGTATTGATCTGCTGAAACAGGAAGATGTAACCAAGAATGTCCTACACAAATGAGAACAAAAACACAGCAGCCAAAGAATAAAAATAAATAAATAAATAAAATGCTGCTTTGGATCTTATTTCAAATGACAAGGAAAAGAAAAAATGACCTTGTATCTCTCCTTCCAAGTTGTTTTACAGATAAGCCCACCCACCTCCATTAGAAAATGAATGTTCATACATTGTCTGCATTTGGCCAGTTACAGTTTCTAATTTAAAACAAGCTTCCTGTCCAGCTTCAAGAATGTGTACGTGGTCAGTATGTGAATGGAAGATGTGATAAAAGTTTACAGATAGTGGTAGCTGGGTGACAGGGTGGTGCAGACATAAACATTGTTTGGATGAGATATTACAATCAAAGCCCAGAAAGACGCTTTGGAAGCATTCCTAACCAGCAGGGTTCTTGAAATGACTCTTTAGTAATCCACACAATAAATCTCGACGGGGAAAAAAATCCAGTTTTTTCTTATAATTTGAGTTTAGCTTGTGAGGCAAAACATATGCCAATACCAACTTGCTTACCAGGCTGCAGACAAAGTCCCAGAAGAAAGGCTTAATGGTACTTTATACACATTCAAGATTCCTTTATTTGTCCCTAAAGGGTCAAGCTGTTTAAATAAAAATTAATACATAGATATAATAGATAATATTATTATTACACACACACACACCAGAATGAATGAAAATTAAGAAAATTAAGAAGAAAGCAAACTTCTAACTTGGCAGTTAGTTACAGTGAGGAGTTTTGCAGACGTATTGCGGTTGATATAAAGGAACCCCATATTATTGGAGTAAACCACCATCTTGAGGAAATAAAAGTTTGACGTGCATACAGAATGTTTCAGGAGAGCTTTTAGAACTGGTTGCTGTGTATTTGACAACAGTCACGTGAATACCCTTTGCCAGCTGCAGTACCTTTTCAGGTTGTTCAGCTTGGCAGGAAGCCAACAGATGTTTGGTGGAGAAAGGAATCCATACTAGTAACACCTTGGACATACAGGGTGCGGACTTGTGAAATGAACAAGCAGTTGCTTTCTCGCTCTCTCCTGTTGAAGGGAATCAAGCCTAAGTGGGTCATGCTGTAAAATGGGATTCAGCATTAACATTCATGACTGCAATATTTACCCTGCATCTCTAATGCAAGTGACTCTGGGTAGAGAGGACAGGTATTGACAAAGCTGCACTATAAGATGGGCAGAGAGCACTGCCTAAGTGTATCCCAACACTAAAGTTAAAATTAAATAAAATTTAGTTAAAGCTAAAATTCCCTCCAGAGACAAAGTGTCTTATATCTACAGTAATCCCTCCTCGATCGCGGGGGTTGCGTTCCAGACCCCCCCCCGCGATAGGTGAAAATCCGCGAAGTAGAAACCATATGTTTGTATGGTTATTTTTATATATTTTAAGCCCTTATAAACTCTCCCACACTGTTTATAAATATTCCCCGCAGAGTTATACAGCATAATCCCTTTGTATTCTCTTAGATATTAGGTAAGATTCATTGAAATTATGTATATAAACACACACTGTTTATATACAGTAAAACCTAAATATTATTTTAAAGATATTGAGTGTCTCCGATATCACATATGTTACAGCCATTACGATAGACAGGCCACCAGCAATAAATACGTACAATGCAAGAAAAATAGTATACAGTAAATGTGTGTACAGTGACACTAAACGTACGCACATGTACTAAGCACTGTAAGAAGAAAATTAATTATGGTTACTCACCAACAATGACACGATGACTTGTCCGATAACAATGAGTTTAATTTTACTGCACAACAAAGGAGAGCGTTACAGCCCTTGTAAAGGAGCCACTTCAGGCGATTGTGTAGCACTGCCGTTGTTCTTCTTCTGGCAGTCTTCAATCCAAATCCCTAAAGCAGATTCCATCCAGACTACTGCCTTATTACATCCACTTACAACTCGTTTTGCACCCTGGTTAAAAGGACGCTGCAGCTGTAGATCTTATATTCCTTTCCTACTTTTTAAATAAAAAGAATCGTAGCCTTCAACAAATCCAAAACGTTTACCTTTTCGGCAATCGTTAACATCTTCTTCTTGCGCTTGGGCACGGCACCTGAAGCAGTAGCAGATTGTTTTGGAGCCATAATGAAGGGCTTGACTATGCACAAAGATAAACACTAAAGAGCACAACTCTTTACACAGCGAAACACGTTGATGCTGAATGAGCGAGACTAGACTTCCTGGTTAGCACTGCATTCAGCACGCAGGAGCTCAACTGCGTGCTCTGATTGGTTAGCTTCTCAGTCAGGAGAACTTAACTGCGTGCTCTGATTGGTTAGCTTCTCAGCCATCCGCCAATAGCGTCCCTTGTATGAAATCAACTGGGCAAACCAACTGAGGAAGCATGTACAGGAAGTAAAAAGACACATTGTCCGCAGAACCCGCGAAGCAGCGAAAAATCCACGTTATATATTTAGTTATGCTTTCATATAAAATCCGCGATAGAGTGAAGCCGCGAAAGTCGAAGCGCGAAATAGCGAGGGATTACTGTATATATTCAAAGGGAATAAACTAAACTAATTTGAAACACTCTATAGTCTAGAGCAGGAAAGAACACCAGACCTAATCCAGGACTTCAAAATTCTCAAAGGCGTAACTTACTCCAGCAGCAGTTTTGCAGTTAAAAGAAGTGAACAACATACTTTGGTGAAAATGAAGAAAGGTATTTATGACAAAGTATAGAAATGTGGAACTAACTACTGCCTCATAGCTGAAGCAGAAACACAGACATCTTTTGAAAATTGCATTGCTGAGATAATGAGACAACTTTGAAGGTGATTTCACACCGGGTTCGTTTTATGTGTTTTTTTTCCTAAGTGTGCAATTTCCTCACAAGCTTGGTTTATTTCGGTAAACGTGAACATGCCAATTGCACTCAGGTGTGGACTAAATCAACCAGATCAAGACCCTTTGGAAAGGATGGTCTCTGTGCAGTACCAAGCAAACCCCAGAGCAGTTTTGTATGAGGTATAAATGTGACCCCAGATCTAAACACAGAAAATACTATGCATTATGGGTAAAACTGCATGCTGTGGTAGTCATGCTGAGTCTACTGTCGGTAATTAGGGAAATCTCATTCACAGCATAATGAGTTGAGGGTTAACATGGAGGATTAAAAACAACGAAGAGGTAAAGAAATAAATACACACAAATGTACAAACATGACCAGACAATCAGAGCAAGCCTGTCACTTGATCAGACACTTAATATATGCCTTTTGCACGTGTGATTGTTACATAGCTGCGAGACAGACGGTCAAACCCTCTAATCTTACATCACAAACATGATTTGCGCAGGTTGGGCACAGTGGCTGATGGGAAGATAATATGCAACATTCTACAGTTAAATGAAACACACTTAATATGTCTACTGTCATAAAACCGAAGCACATCACTGTACACCCTCAGTAGAGCCCGCCTGTTTTTTGTGCACTCACCTATTTTAAATGTGTCTTTTTTTTCTGCCATGCCTGGTAGCGCAGTTTTCAAGTAGTCTCCCAGTTATTTGATAATAGGTATTTTGCTTAAAAAGCTATGTGTGGTAAATAAACCAGATAAATCTGGAAAATACAGCAGTGCACAAACACGTGGTGACCCTTCATGAAATGTTTCTGCCAAATGAAAGAAGTCAACCACATGTCCACGGGGTGTTTGTTCATGTGTTTAGTTCTCTTGAAATCTGTAGTGTGAAATGCAACCAGACTAATTGGGAACTCAAAAAAATACATCTGACATCATGAAGACCTTTGAGAAACTATAGGGGCAGAGTGGTGGCTCTGAGGCTAAGGATCTGTGCTGGTATCCAGAAGGTTGCCGGTTCAAATCCCCGTCACTGCCAAAAGAGATCCTACTCTGCTGGGCCCTTGAGCAAGACCCTTAACCTGTAATTGCTCCAGGGGCGCTGTACAATGGCTGACTCTGTGCTCTGACCCCAAGGGGTATGCGAAAACTAACAAATTCCTAATACAAGAAATTGTATAAGGCTAAATAAAGAACAAAAGCTGGCCCTGGACTATAGGAGTCCTCTTGTAGTGGACCTGGCCCTACTACAGATTGAGTCTTGGACAAAGATTTAAGTGGATCTGTTCCACAAGACTTATTTTCACCTGGACAAAGCTGGCAGCACAGTGAGGATTTTTTTTTAGTTCTACAGTGCCTTCAAAAACATTCCAGTCGTCCCTGTTAAGGGGATGAGCCTATGCTGTCCTGGATGAAGAGTAACTGTCAGGCAGACCACAGTTTGTGAGACCCAAGAACTGCGTTTTTGATACAGTTGTGAGCAACACTGGAGCATCACAAGGAACACTCTTATGTCCTTTTCTCTTCACTCTGTACACCTCAGACTTTAAATACAACACCATGTCATGTCACTGACTGAAATTCTCAGATTATTCTGCACTTATGGGGTGTATTGATAAAGGGGATGAGACTGAGAAAAGGAGTAGAGTGTAGAACTTTGTTTCTTGGTGCAAAGACAATTGTCTGCATCTTAACATCAGCAAAACTAAAGAACTGGTATTGGTTTCGCCGCACCAAACAGCATCTATGCCCAGACACTATTCAAGGAGTGGATGTAGAGATGGTGCAATCCTACAAGTACTTGGGGGACCTCAATGACAGGTTGGACTGGTCTTGGAACACAGAGAAACTATATACGAAAGGGCAGAACAGACTCTTTTTCCTTAGAAGACTGCATTCCTTTAATATGGGTAGTGGCAACTCTATGATGGCCAGGGTTGCTGGGCAAGTAACATTACTTCAAGAGAGGCCCACCAAATCAAAAAACCAATTGAAATGGCAAGCTCAGTTTTAGAAAGCAAACTGGATACCTGGGGGTTGCAACGAAGGAGAGAATTTAAAACAAAACTGAGTGTCATTAAGAACAATGCTGCACATCCTCTGACACATAAACACTGAAGCCTTTCAGCCAAACAAAATATTCAGCAAGTCAAGAAATGCTACTGGGGCTCCTTTATACCGACAGCAATATGTCTGCATAATGACTCACCGTGACTGTGACAGGTGAGACAGAAGTTTTCTTTCTTCTTAATTTTTTTTTCTTTATGGTGATTCTGGTGTTGTGTGTTCAGACCAAAGTGTACACATATTTATTTATTTATTTATTTAAAGAACTTCTGTAAAAAAGCCATATTTCCCTCTGGTGACAGACAGTTCCACTAATCAATCGATCAAAGTAACAGAACCCTTACTTTAGAAAAGGCAAACGGATTATGAGTGTGAAAACGCTTTAAAACTTAAGACAGATGAGCTTGACAAACTAAATGTTCTTACTCTACTTTGAAAGATTTTTTTATGCTGTAAATAAGAACACTGTGGGTCAACATTTTCCACAAGAAATGTTTTCTTTAAATCAGAAGCAATGATCCAACTCTTTTCATTTATTGCTGCAGTTTTGCACCCAAACAGTGGAAATGTCAAATAATAAAAAAAGAGAAGGTGTGCTGTTAAGTCTCTTCATTTTGACTTTTTAAAAAAAAGTAGAAACTAGTTTGTAATTCTGCTTATGGTTAATATCTCAATCATATGCGACTATAATGTGCTTTGTAGAGAAAACTACATTTTCACACATGTATCAATTTGACGTCAAGTGTGTATGAAGTAATCCAGCTATACCAAGGTGAAAAGCAAATGTACAGCAAGTCCAATAAATTAGTAATACAAGTGGCTAATGAAATGGGGTTAAAGGACTCTGCTGCAAAGAAACTGTGCATTAATAGAAAACACTGAACATTTAAAAAATATACATCTGCAAATACCACTTGTAATAACAAAAACATAGTAATTTTGTAAAGCATAGCCAATAACCTACTGGAAGCATAGTGCATTTATTATACGGTGGAAATACAAAATGCATACACAGCTACAAACAGAAATATGAACAGCATCCAACAGAAAGTGTTAATTACCTAATCCATGCCTTTGGTTTTGCTCATCTAGGAAATGGCTTACCTGCATATACTTGTCTTTGATTTGTTCACAGGTGGAAATGCAGTTTGAAATATATAAATGGATGAATTCAGGAGGGAGATCAACTGCTGTTGTGAGCCTACAAATTAAAAAGGAGTACAAAGGTAATTTTATAGGTGGAATCGAGTATCCACATGCTTTAGGCTCTATGGAAATCTGAAGTTAAACATAGAAAACCCCTTTAATTGCCATTACAACAACCAACTCACTTAAAACAGAGAACATTCAAAGAAAGTGTTAAATTTAAAGCACATCCTCGGTTACTTTAACTAAATTTACTAATCGGTCGATACGAAAACACACTAAGGTATTCAGGAGATGCACAGACTGCCCTCAGAGCAGCCACTAATGACATTTTATCACACTGCTGTTAATGAGCTCTCACTAAGTCCTGTACACTATTGATCACATCTAAAACACGAAAAATTCAAAGTAAAAATGAAATGCTTCTATATGCATTAGTGTGGAGTGTGAATAACACCATTTTTATTTATTTAAGGAATGACACATGCATAATGAATCCATGGATCAAGCACCCTGGATTGAATCTTTTTGTCTATGTGGAGTTTCTTTTGGGTACTTTAGTTTCCCTCTCACATTTCCAAAACATCCTGGCTTGGCTAACTCTCTACTTCAAATTGGCCCGGTGTTAGTGTGATTGGGCCAAAGGATGAGGGACATGTGGCTGTTAATTGGTCTTGCAATGGACTGGTGTTTTGTCCTGGGTTGTTTCTCACCTTGCATGCTGCAGTGCTTGAAATTCATTTTTAAAATGGGGAGGGAAATCCCCCACTTACATTTAATACAACAGGAGGATTTCAGACTTTGTGGGGGAAATGAGGAGGGTGGGAGTCAAAAGCCCACAGTTTCAAAAGCACTTTGATATTCATATACTTATTCTTTCTAATGTAGATGTATAAAGTTGAGTAGACAATATCAAGTGCAATTCACACTGAAAGTATTCTCTCTTATACTAATATATATATATATATATATATATATATATATATATATATATACACATACATACATACATACATACACACACACACACACACTTTGATGCATCTGTTGCAGTCAATTTACAAC
>JANRMT010028174.1:82095721-82115738 GCA_026402145.1 Polypterus bichir lapradei
ATATATATATATATATATATATATATATATATACTACAAACACACATAACACACACACACACACACACACACACACACACACACACACAGGCAATCCGCAGCAGTGTCTGGTTCTCTAAACATAATCAAAGCATTTACTGCACTCATTTTACTTGCACCTAGCAAGAATGAAGATGCTTTTGTTTTCCGTAACCATTAATGCACAAATCAACCAAAATGAGACTGTCAAACATCATGTCAACCCATGATTCATTTATTTTAAAGCAAAGTATCTTTCACAGTTGTGATGGTGCTGTACAAGGTGACTGGCTTCTTGGTAAGGTAACTGGCTGAACCTTCAGTTTCTCATGAGGCCTGTACTATTCATTGTAACAGCAATCATGCCATTACATGTGCCACGTGATAATGGCTACCCAGTCAAACGATGGTGCCTTAAACCTTTCCAGGACCCAAAGAGACGCTGTAATTCCACACATGATTTTGCACTCTCAGCTGTGGAGCACAGCCAGATACTCCAGAATGCTGCTGGTGGAGTCTGGACATGTCAGGAGGAAACTGCTCTATCAGCCAATGTAGTCCTGCAGCATCCTGATTGCATATGTAGGACATTGATTAGCATGCTCTATAAATGGATGTTTTTAAGGTGCATGAGAGTGTGGAATGAGGGTGTTCGAGGTGCATTCACATATAAGACATTGTGCATTACACAATGTAAGTATGAAATTCCTCAATTTATATTCAATGATTTCTACAATATAATAAACATTATATTTGTCTTTTAATCACTTCTGCACACTACCTGTATGAGAATGTTGCCATCAACATAAAATCCAAAATTATTATTGAGGTTGCCACCTGTAATACCACATCTCCCACCTTTATATGTAATGGACATTCCTTTTTTCTTACATATAGCACTTTGAACTTTTCTACATTAACCTGCAGTGTTCACCTAGTTTTGAAGATTGTCAAGCCCTTTAAAAATTGTTTGTGCTGTCTCCACAATAACTGTTATCCATCCAATTTAAGCACCATCTGATAATTTTGCACATTTACTAACGATACAAGAATCTAAAGCATGTCATTAATATAAATTGGAAAAATGAAAGATTCAAGGAAAGACCTGTGAGAGACACCAAGGATGACTTACCACTTATTTATAACCTGTGTCTTCTACTAATTAACCAATTTGAAATTAAGTTTAGTAGGCTAAGCTTATGTCACATCAAATGAACTTTCCACCGATTTTTAGTTGTAGCCTTCATTTAAATAATACTCAGAGCCAGCCTGTGATGCAAGGTTAACTAGTCTGGCTATGATAAAATCAAAAGTGTTAAATTTTCTTGTTAGTCAGAGGGGTGGGCTGTGTATGCAGGAGAGCAGACAAGCAATGAACACTCATCTGGAAGTATAACAGAATGCAGCAACTTAGTATTTCAGATTAGATGGGTAAATGTGGCTTTTTACAGAAACTCTTTAAATTTATAGATAAAATATTTAAACACATACTAATATGGTCTGAACACACACCAGAATGAATGCAAATGGAAAAAAAAAATTAAAAAGAAACAAAAGATAACTTGGCAGTCACAGTGAAGAATTATGCAGATTTATTCCCACTAATATAAAGTGGGCCCAGTAGCGTTTCCTGACACACTTCTGCTGAATAATTCATTGGATGAAAGTCCTATGTTAGTGTGTCATGGAGAGGATGTGCAGCATTGTTCATAAAGGCACTCAGTTTTGTTTTAATTCTCTCCTTCAATTTTATCTCCAGACGGTCCAGCATGCATCCCTTAACTGAGCCTGCCCTTTAAAACAGCTTGTTAATTCGGTAGTCCGCTCTTAAAGTGATACTACTGGACCCACACACCACAGTACAGAAAATTGCACTGGTCATCACAGAGTTGTTAAACCTCACAAATAGAAGAGAATTGTGTCCATTTGATGTCTCATGTTTTTTTAGGTAGTAAAAACAGAAAAAGGGAGCAGAGACGACGGCTGAATGCTCCACAGCTATAAACCCTTCGAACTGTGCTGGATCCGTTAGGCAGCACACTACTGGCTGCCGGAAAAAGAGGTGTACCTAACTGAACTGGAAGGTCGGTGCTCAGTCAGTAAATGTGATACGGGCTGCGATTTCCAGTTGTGCAATTTGACGTGGTGCATCACCAACATCACCAACTCCAACCAGCAAATCTAACATGCCCCACAACA
The DNA here is from genome assembly GCA_026402145.1 of Polypterus bichir lapradei. Lineage (NCBI taxonomy): Eukaryota > Metazoa > Chordata > Cladistia > Polypteriformes > Polypteridae > Polypterus > Polypterus bichir. The sequence continues at coordinate 82,097,939 of JANRMT010028174.1, forward strand.
AAATGTCACATAACATGACATTGGCTTTACTGTGCCACTGATACAAGTGTTTCCGAGTTTAGTTTCAGAATTTATCTTTATTGTGGAACTGTATCCAAGACTCTTTGAAAGTCTTAATAAATGGTGCCACATACTTTACATTTTCTACTATTCAAGCTCATGAAAGTCTAAATAGGTTATTTTCGTAGAACATTCCTCTTGAGAAAACCATGCCGGCTGCTATTTAGTGTGCAATTTTCATTGAAGTTCTCCAATGTATTTATTGTAATTCCCATAATTTTACAAGGTATAGAAGTAAAGCTTAAAAATCTGATATTAGGATTTATTCTCTCTCCCCCTTTGTTGGTCAGAGTCACATTTGCAACTCTATCAAGTTATCAGGTACTCTCAACTAACTGCTGAATTACTTTTAATAATGTTTTATAAATGATGTCTGTGATTCCTTTTTAGCACAAAGAAAAAAAAATCCTACCAAGACTGGATTTCATTATTTTTCAATCCATTGAAGCCTGAAGCACATTTGACTGTTTTAAAATTTGCAATTTGAAGTTTAGTTTTACTACTGTCTGAAGCGTTCCATTTATTTTTCCTTTTACAAAAATGTATGTATATTTTTTAAGTTCACTTGTGCCTTATTTTCAATGGTCTCGCCTTGTGCATCACACTGATATTTTCATTTTTACTTTCATAGCAATTTTTTTCTTTTTTTTTTTTTACCCTCTCTAATGCTTTTTGATCCCCTGTCAGTGTTAACTCTGGGTTCCTCTAATTATGAATTTTTTGTCTGTTTAAAATTTTTATAGAATTTTCCATTTTTAATGATGGCCTTGTTTTCCCATTTCTTTAGTCTGCTTAATTGGTTTTTGGAATACATTTGGGGCCTAGAAAAGAACCATCTGCAGTCACACCATCTGTTATTTACAGCTGCAGATCTTTCATTTTCTCATGTTTTCTAGATGTTTCCACATTTCCAAAATGTCAACTGTCCACAAATTAAACTCAGGTTTTGGTTTACATTTGTGCTTTTTCAAAGAACAAAAAATTATATTTTACTATTTTTTAATCACTGTTGCTTAAAAGTATTAATAGCCCACATTATTATTTTGTCTTTACTATGTGACAAATACAAGATCTTGGCATCCACTAGCCTAACTTAGGCTTGAAACAAACTGGTGAGAAAAAAGTACTTTGCCACATCCACCATTTCAGTTTCTTCTTCTGTATTTCCAAGGGGTGCTTCCCAATGTACAGTATGTTTCGAAAAATGTTCAATGATCTTCTTTATTTCACATATGACATATTAGATTAAACCTGTACTTGTTCAAATTACCAATATTTGGTGGCTTATAGTAAACTCCAACAACTAAAATATCTAAACCTCTTGCTTACTATCTTAACCCAGGTTTTTCTGATATGTTCCCTTCTTTCATGTTGACATTTTAAGCCTTATTTTTCAAATAGTGTCACACCTCCTTCTTTTTTTCTTGTCTGTTCATTACTGAAGAAACTATTGTCAATGATATCCATCTCCATCAATCTCATTTAGCCAGGACTTCTTAAATTCGCAAGTCCACACAGCTTCAGGCATCTAATAAACCTCATGGAACTATAAAGCACCTTTATCTGTTCAAAGATAAATTTCAACTCCAAGTACCTAGTACAGCTGCTTTTTTATGTTTATAGCCGAGTAACAAGCTTATGATTGCTTGATGAGTAATAAGCTTGTGAGCTTAGGATGTGTCAAGTAAACTTAGTTTTTACAAGCTTTAATGGCTATTCCTAAGCCTTCACAGAGTCATGCATTTGACCAAGGAAATGCTGGGCTTACTGTAATATCACACTGAAACTCCAAATGGGAAATCCCTAAATGAAAGCAGTCATAATATTTCAAGCATCTAGAGCAGTCTATTTTGGGTTTTATGTTTGTCTCTCTCTCTCCCCCTCTATTTTGTACACACAGTATATAAAATATATACATTTTAAATAAATATATATTTGATCTTTTCTATTCTTAAAATAAGTATAGGTAAGTGACCTTGACACAAGTCTAATCTTTTGTATTCCTCCATCTACAAATGGCAACAGAAAAATTGAGAGCCTTACTGAAGATAGCTGGTGTCACCAAAAGCAAAGCTGATAATAAATTAATTAACACCACTCAATTAATTCCTTTCCTCACACGGGAAAGACATTAAAATTTCACAAGGACCTTAGCTGCCCACTATAACACCATGTCAGACTCTGGGTTGGCTCCAAGATCCTTGGCAGTTCTTAAACCTGTAACTGTCAATAACATGAGCCAGGCACATAAAGGCACAAACAATTAGAGCAAGAGTTTGGTGCAAAAATGCTATTGCTTTTATTTACAAAAAGTCAAGAGTGAAAGTGCAAAGATATTGCAGTGTTCTTCCATAAATATATAAGTCAATAAACAATCCCAATAAAAACAGGTGATACACAAAGGTTAAAAAGTCATAATAAATTATCAATAAACCATAGAAACAAGGTTAAAACACAAAAGGATCAGTTCATTAAAAGCCAAATCTTGCCTCGGTGCTCCCTTTCTAAACTGACTTCTCCTCAGCATTGAGAAGACGTTCTCCAGCAGAGGCAGGAAGACATGTTTGGCATGACCTTGTCACAAGACAAGACGTCAAGACTTCTGCAGATGTGGTTTTGTGTGTCATTGTGGCTATGGCTTGGGCCTTAATATTAGTGTTTATTTTTTTATTATCTTACATTTATGGTGGCATCATTTTCTTTTGCTAGTAACTCGGTAACTTAGTCATGTACCTAATTTGAGCTAACTATGGGCCACTTAGATGATGCAAGTACATCCAGTATATAGTATAGCTAGATAGATTATTTACTGTAGGTTACCAAGTAGATTTCTATTTTTTAGTTAAAAGTAAATAGAGTACTCCTAGGCTACAACAGCACTGTTTTTTATTGCAATCTTGGCAATTGGTTTCCGTGGCTCAGAATGATCCTGCCATCCCTTGAATAATCTTCACCAGGATTTTGGGACATGAAACCTGATTCAATATATTGCTGGACCATGCTGTACAAAAGTCATCAAAAGAAATCTGGTGTCTGAACACATTTACATTTTGATTAAGGACACAGAAAGCTGAAATTTGATGATCAAACTAAGGAAACTTCTTTTCCACTGCAATTAAAGTCAGAATATGCATTTGCCTATTTGACAAAAGTAATGCAAAGAAGAAATGCATTATAATATCAAATATACTGTATACCTATTCAAATTTATTGAATGTCAACATATATAGAACACTAACAGCCAACGTATATAATTTTCACTTATAACACACACACACACAAACACTAGTAAACTGGTAACATTAGATCAAATACTTTTAGCTAAAAAAATTACCCTGTCAACCAACATGTGGAAAAGTCTGCTTCTCAATCTGTTAGCTATGCCAACAGAAGAGAACATCTATTCAAGAAAGCATTAAAGTTTACATTGGCACACCATAATCTATGTGCTAATCTACATTGTTTTGCGAACTACATTGTGTAGTTCATCTATCAGAATGCAGAGTTCCATTGTGAAAAGCTTCAAATGATTCTGAGCTGTGGACCCTTCTGCACCATACTTTTTTTACCAAAGAGAAAAAATTTTGCGTTTATAGTCATCTTTTTTTCTTGCAGGAAAAGTGGATCATCACCAGAATTGCTGTCATCAGTGACTGAATTAAAATTCTTGGCAAGTTTTTCTTTTATACTCTGCCTTACCATTGGACTGACAAAACTGAGAGGTTTATGTGTGGGTCCAACAGCACTGACAAGCATCCTTCAACTTTGTGCCATGCAAAATTCATTAAAAAAAAAAAAAAAAAAAAGTCAGAAGAAATTTTGATTTTTCCATGATTTGTTTACTATGATCATCATTACAGTTTTCTGAGAAAAAACCATGGCGGATGGGCATGGGGTGTAGGGAATCCATTCCCGGACAGGTTTACCCATTCCCGGGAAGTCGGGAATCCCACATGTCATTTTCGGGAATCCCGGGCTTCCCGGGATGACACAGTGCACTGGCATCTCACATGTGAACGGTTTTAGAACAACCAACACTTATGTTTAATAAAACTACTGCAGTATGTTGACACCAATAAAAGACTAACCTTATCTACAAGCAGTTCATGCTGTCATATAAGTACATGTATGTAGTTCAGGGGTGCCCAATGCGTCGATCGCGATCGACCGGTAGATCCCAAAGGTAGTGCAGGTAGATCGCGTTGCATTCAAAAATATTTTTTTTTTAAACGTTAGTCTATCATATATCCTCCCTATGGCATTTGCCACTTGATTGACAAACAGGCCAGTCTGACATCTCCTTTCTTCTAAGACACTGGTCATCCCGCATGCACGATCAAACGCGCGAGCTACTGCAAAACTCTGGCTGTGATCTAGTTAGCCTTCCGATTTATATCGACTAAAGAAGGGATTTAAAAAAAAAATGTTTGGGGAGGGTATTGCCTTTATGTGGAATTAGAAGAGGATTTTTTTCTCTCACAATTTCACAATCGAAGTGCATTTGTCTGATCTGTCAATCTATTATTGCTATTCCAAAGAAGGAAAATGTGGAATGGCACTTTCGAACTGTTCATAAAAACTACGAAACTGACTTCCTTCTGAAAAGCGATCTGAGAAAGAGAAAAGAGAGGGAACTAAAATCGCAGTTAATCGAACAGCCGTCATTTTTCACTCAGCTGAATTCAAAAGCTCCTTGACTGCATTATTCGGCTCTACTTATTTATGCGAGTCAGCCTTTTCCCCACATGAAGATTATTAAATCCAAATACTGCAGTGACCATAAATGTATTGAATTGTTATTGTGCCATAAAGGTTATTCAGTTATGCAAGGTACGACAACATATATTTTATGTATAAAGTATACTCAGTATGTGTGTGTGTGTGTGTATATATTATATATATACACACACACTTTTTAATGTAGGTAGATCATTTCGACCTGGTCATTTTAAAAGTAGCTCGCAAGCCGAAAAACTGTGGGCACCCCTGATCTAGTTAGTTGCGGTAATAAGAGCATAGAAAGCATAACTTGTCCAGCGAGCGGTCGTCCAGGCGAGAGAGTACTTCGTGCAGAGTACGCCAGCTGCTGAGAAAGCACGCTTTGCCGCCATTGAAATAGGCAGCACAGTCATCAGATACAGATACAATTGTTCTAAACAACGCCCTTGCTTGCCATTGCTGTGAAACACCGCCATTTCAGCTGTTACTGATGCATCCAGTTTCTTGTCATCATTCTGTGATGGCAATTTTTTGGCACAGATAATGCGGATGCAACAGACTGACGCATTGTAATTTCAAGTTGTTGTTCAAAGCTGTTGTCTGACAGACGTCAATGAAGTCTTCAGTTTTCAACTATAACTGTTATTTCTTGATCGATTTTTACACTTTTACACGCTATATATGCGAACTTGGCCATTCCCGGCTTCCCGGGAATTACAGCATTTTCCCGGGCTCCCAGATTCCCTAATGGGAATTGGGAGTACAACAAAGAAGATAAAATATCATAAAGCAAAATAACCGTGCCATTCTTGTGTGTGCTATGTTTTAATATGTCACTCCATCTGGTACATCAACAAAACATTTTATAAAAGAATATTGTATTATTATAAACTAGAGGTAAAATTCAGTTACAACGAACTCTCAGGGACCTAAAAAAATATTTCATTGTAACAGAAATTTCGTTGTAATGAGATTCTGTATATGTTACTATAGTGCTTTCTTTAACTTGCGCTCAGGCATTTGCAATCATTTCAATAGCTTCTTTCGCATTAATTTTTAATCTCCTCCTGCCTACAAGTTATGCTGACGAGAATTTTTCTCAGCATTTCCTTGTGATAAAACACTTTCAGGGTGCGAATGATGCCCAAATCCAATGGCTGAAGCACTGCTGTGCAGTTGTGTGGGAGGAATTCAACATAAACATTATCTAAATGTGGAGGCATGTTGTGGGCAGCACAGTTATCAATCAGGAGCTGAATCATCCTTTTCTTCTTCATATTGTGAGGTTTCTGAACTCTTGAGTTTTACCTGTATTCTGTATTTATTACAACAGATAGCCAATTTCCTCATAGCAGGTTACTTGTTAAATTTCACACAGTAAACTAGAAGTGGGATTTAAAAGTCTAAATTTGTTTTCCAATTCAAACTCTCTAACTACAATGACTAACTACAAATTATTGTCTCAGTATATCAAAGTCTTATTAAAATAATAATAAGAAACATTCAACTTTAAAAAAATATTACTTTAACAGCTCAACATAAATATCTTGGTTACTAGTGATTTGGGTATCCTTCTAGGACTAACAGGCTACATAAGATAAAACATTTCTCTCAAATTTCTGAAGAAAAGCACTTATTGTTTAATCACACAACCAACTTTCTATTATGTGCAATGTGTAAGATGGAATTGTCTATACAACCCAACTTATCTGAAAAACTTTCACATCCCAATGCAAAGAAAACAATTATAGTCTGTTTGAAATATTAATTCCCACAACAAACAAAAATATTCAGCATGCAGGCACACATTAAATCCTAAAAACAAGCCAAACATTTGCTTTTAATAACTTTCCATGCCTGCCAAGTTGGAAAAACTGGAAAAAGTGCAACTCAAAGAAACTGGACTTTCTTGTGAATGCCAATTAATGTATTTGAAGGCTGTAAAAACTCAAAAAGGTTTTGATTTAGTAAAGGCTGTTCTAAGTATCTTCTCTTCAGTAATGTTTTAACAAAACAAGCAGGGGTGAAAAAACACAAACAAAACTTTCAAAGTCTATGCTTCTACAGACTACCTCTACAGTTCAATAAGAAGGCAAAGAGTAAACTAAACTTTGTTACACAGGTTGAGTGACCCTAATCCAAAATGCCTGGGACCTGAAGTACAATCCCATTTACAAAAGAGTATGAATGCTGTGTAAAATGTAAATAAAAACAGAATGTGATGATTTACAAAATCACTTAAACCCATACTTAACTGAAAATAGTATTTTGATGGCAGCAACAGGTTTCAAAAAAGTTGAGACAGGAGCAACAAAAGACTGAAAACGTTGCGTAATGCTTAAAAAAAAAAAAAAAAAAGTAATGGTGGGTCATAGCGCTTGCTTTTACACAGGTGACCGTAACCACCACCACCCCATCAATTGTGTCTCCTGGTTTCATTGCGCTTTGCGGGATAAACAGACCCACCAACTACTCTGAATGAATAAATCCATTTGGAATGTGCACATGATGTTCACATCCACTCAAAAATATAAATATATAAATAAATAAATAAATAGTGGAAACATAGGTGGTGTCATGTTGGCGTAGAAAGATGTTCCAATTTTGGAACTTCAAATTATAGATACTTAACCTTTACTTGCTAATTTAAAAAAAAAAAAAAATGCCTGCCGAGCAAAAACAGCAAAAGGAACAATGACAACATACATAAGTTTTGCTTGATGTATATATACCCATCAGAGTTAAAATGTCTGATGAACTATGCTGTTCAAAGCTCCATTGTACCGTATAATTACTCTGCCTAAAACACAATCAATCCTCATACTTTCTCTATTACTTTGACACCCATCTAGTACTGAATCATCCTGAAGGTTTAAAACTGGAGAATGTATTATTATTTTTGTGTTTATGATATCTGGTCAGAATAGTAGCATTATGCCAATGACTGTTCTATACATTATTGATACCTTGTGAAATTGTCAAATTATACAAAGCAGATACTACTACTTTTGTCAGATCACTTCTAATTTTATAACATTTTGGAGTAAGGTTGGAATCATAATGAGGCCATTTTTGGTCTTGATCTTAATTCCATCAGGGATAATGGAGAAGGTTAATTCCATATTGAAAAATATAAGTTAAAAAGAACATTACATGCAATACTCAACATCTGATAAGGAAGTTAACAGGACAATGTTTTTTCATTTGAAATTAGGAATGAGAGTTTTACTCCAGCAGGTGCCCAGAAATATTACCTTACTCAGTTTTCTTTCAAAAACCAAACAGCCACTACTCTCCTGACAAGGTCTGGCTATTCTGAATGCATGTCTTAAAACCAGTAGATATTATGTAGGTGAAACCTAAAGTGGGGCATTATAATTAATTTGTATATTATATACTGTTACATGTAATATACTGTATATAGATGTAATTGTGCCATTTGAAATAAAAGGTTTTAGCAAACAGAATGAGCATTCTGGGAATTTTATTTATCAAATTACTTTTGTATTGTACTATAAAAAAATCTGGGGAAGAAGACTAAAGATTTGGGAGGACTGATTGTCAGTAAAATAATTTGCTTTGTACTGAAAATGTGTAAAGCTCTTAAATTGGTAAAAATGCATGCTTGTGGAATGAATAACAATATCTTATAAACACACATTTTGTTGGCCAAGCACTTAATGATACACCAGAGAACAAGATAACTGGTTAATATTTTTCCTATCACAATTATACTAGTTTAACACAATTAGTATACTATCTTTTGTTTTCTAAAAATGAGGTACATAGCTAAAACATCTGAAGCTGTTACACTATACAAAACATGTTAAATGTGCCCAATAAATAAATGCATAGACAAATTATTAAGAACTGGTATATTATATAGCCTGAAAAGGTTTGTTGCAGTGCATGCATCATTAAGTTAATACCAATGAATAAACATATGGATTGGGTCATGTGACTCATACAACACTAGAATAGCTTGTAATCTTCATCCACGGCTGCATAAATACTGACACCTAGTGCACAAATCATGAATCACTTCAAATTCAACTTTGGTAGATTTGCAACTGTGTAATGACACTACCTTTTCACATACCATATTACAGTGAACCCTCGTTTATCACGGTTAATCCATTCCAGACTCTACCGTGATAAATGAATTTTCGCGAAGTAGGATTCTTTATTTATAAATCGAATATTTTTGCAGTTAGAGTATAGAAAACCTGTTTACGACCTTCTAAATACGTTTTTTAACATTATTAGAACCCTCTAGACATGAAATAACACACTTTAGTCACCATTACACTTGTATTACCCAATATATTAGACAAAATAAGAGAAAAATAAGACATATTAGACGTTACAAATATATTATTACTAGGCTCACCCGCCTTTTATCCTCAATTTGTGTGCGCTCCATGTGTACATCAGGCATGTAAGTGTAGGGAATGAGAACATTAAAGTGCCCATTCATAACATCTTCCGAAAACCTAAGTTTTTTATCCCCTCGAATGCCTGTCCAAAGTCGTACAATGTCAGCCCAAATCTGTACCGCTAAAGACGGAGTTTCATGCACTAAATAAGCTATAGATGAGAATACGTAAGCAAGCACCATCTCCCCTGATATTTACTACGCGGTGAGGCATTTGTACTCCATCAACATTAATTATTTCCAGAGACATAATTTTGTCTATTTTTCCAGCGCATCGCTCACAAAAGCAAGGGGACGATGGGAACAGCAGAACTCTGCTCACATCGCGTCACTTCGTACCGCAAGCTGCAAGTAGTAAGTCTGTGATAAGCGGAACACCGCTATGCTTTGCACTCACGGGACAGAAGGACAATTCCGACTGCTTTTATATAGTAGATTATTGTACTGTACATCTAATCACACACACAGTTCCTACACACAACCACTAACCTATGAAGGCACATCAGTAGGAGAGTCTTCAGGTGGTGCAGTATATTCAGCAGGTGCATCGTTGTCTTCTTCCGCTGAAGGAGTACTAAGAGTAGGCAGTGGGTATCTGGGTGCGCAGCTGAAGAACATCTTGATAGGCAGTTGCTGGCACTGTCTTTTCATATGCGTGAGGAGGCTTTTGTAGGTTATTGCCATCTTTGATCATATCCAAGAGTTTCACCTTCTCCTGGATAGCAAGCATCTTCCTCCGGCACTTAGTTTTATTGTCAGAAGGCTTAGAAAAAGCAGCACATTTAGGAGCCATCGTGGGGCTTAGATAAAAGTTCTCAGAAAGCGCATGCGTAGTGATGTAAGCGTGTATGAGAAAAAAATCGCGATAGAGTGAAGCCGCAAAAGTCGAAGCGTGATATAGCGAGGGATCACTGTATTACTGAAATGTATACTCTAAAAGGTTACTACCGTGGTACATCTGCTCATTAATTTCTGAGTTCTTTCCTTTCTCTGCATCATAAGAGCATTCATATCCTGGATGATATGGACAAACCTCTTATGCTACATGGCATTTAATGGTTTTAATTTTATTCTCTAGATCACTTTTGGGTTTACTCAGGATGTTCAATTTTCCCTAATTCAAAATACACACCCTAGTTTTTCCTGTCTGTTGACTGCAATGAATCTATGGACATCTTTGCTTAAGGTTCCTCTTCTAGTAGCACCCAACCTTCAAGTTATTAGTTGAGGTAGCAAAAGTAGAAAGGTTTGCATTGACGAATACTTAACTGCTTCCAAAAAGTTTGATATAACCCTGGAGCAGAAACATAACACAAAATCTTTACTGGAATTCTACAAAGGTAACAGTATATAAAAGCAAATAACAGCAGAGAGGTCATAATAATTTGTCTGGCTACCCAATTTATGGACGGCCTCCATTATAATGTACAAAAACTACCAAAAATTCAATAGTAAAAATGCAGCCCATATGGAAGCACAATTACTTACTTTTTAAGATGAGGTATTGGTCCTAAATCCATGCCTACTGACAAACTAAGAATTCAGTGTTTCTGTTTAACAGATGAGGTGTTATGCTTTGAATCTTGGACTTTTGCCACCACACTTTGCTCTTGCCACCACTCTAATACAGGCTCATCTTTGTCTTGTCTGTCCACAAGACCTTATTTCCAGAATTCTGTAGGCTCTCTTATGTACTCTTTCGCAAAGTATAATCTGGCCATCCAATTTTTGTGGAACTGCATCTTGCAGTGTGGCCTCAGCATTTCTGTTCATGATGTACTCTGTAGATAGTAGTCTGAAATACTGTACACTTATTTGCCTCCTAAAGACAGTTTCTAATCCAATTGTACTGGCAGTTCACGTATGCACACTGGTGACCAACAGAGCTTCAATTGCAACAACCTGTACACTCTACAATTCCTGTTGCCCTTTCACGGCGAGCTGCCATGGATCCTGGTCACTTCTGCTCCTCTGAAAAACTCAGCAGGAGTGACCCAATCCATCCGCTCCTGAGTGCTGGCCAAACACCTCGCTAGGGTTCACTTCCCAGCTGCCTGCCCTTACTACAGTGAGCATGCCTGCTCTCACTCACTCGCTTCTGTACGGGCTACTGCAACTACTGCCTTCTTCTCTCAATCTTCTAACCTCTGCTCTTTTCTTCGATCTCCCCCTTCGCACTTGCACTTTTATTATTTAAATTGGGGACATGGCACAGGTGCGGCAATTAGCAACTCCCAGCATCAATTACGGACACGGGTGATCCCACACATGTGCACTTCAGTGCGGAAAATGCACATGCCCATAACACAACTGTGAACAGCACTGGCCACACAACCACACCCCCTCTTTAAGCCGTTAGTATGGCGATTATTTAAAAACTGGCCATTCTTTTCAAGCCGCAGACTGGCTACATCACACACAATTACAGTGTAATAGTACTCACAGATACACTAAGAAGCACTGTCTGTACTCTAAATTGAAACTGAAAGAGCGCTGCTCAGTATACTAATATAGGGAGAATATTGAAGCAGACAGTAGTTAAACTATAAAACTGCACGCCAAAATGCCTTAAAGTTATACTAAATAAAACACATAATAAAATTCATACTAGATTTTTAACAAATCTTCATGAGACTGAAAGTCAACAGTTTAAAGTCAATTTTTTTTTTTTTTTTTTTTTTAACAAAGTATGTGTTACAGTACAAAGCCATATGAAGGACACTGCACAAAAAATATTCTCAAGTTGACACTGGAACTACATTTTTGCCAAGAAGCTTTCGAAAAATTAGGTATTATTAGGCCTATAATCTATTTAATGATGTGAGAGAAAGCCGTAGAAGAAAACTCTACTCTGTGGAGCTAAAATTTTACGAAGAATATCACACATTCTACAAGGTTATGTGAGGCATACTTACTTTCAATTGGGGGTCGCGGCCCACTGACTAAGGCTTCTGTAATCTGATTGGCCACAGAGCTGTCAAATCCCGAGTTAGATGAATCTGGATCTGGATCATTAAGGATGCTGGGAAAGCTGGCTTTACTCTGAGTTGGCAGTTCCGACTGTCGTTCTTAAAAAAAAAAAAAAAAAAAAAAAGTAGCAATTAACTTTGCATGGTACTACTTTACAAAAATATAATTGCAAATGGAAATATTTCCTCTTAAATTAAAGATAAGTAAGAAAAACGTTTCAAGCCAATTTCACCATTTTTATATTCACCACAACAAAAAGACAGTATAAAAAGACACTTTTAAATGCAGATTTTAATGTAAAATAATTCCCATTGCTTTTTAGCAGCACTACGCCTTTTCAGTGTATACTAGTGTTATTGTGCAGGAAAAAAACCAAAACATAGTAAACCCTAAGAATGCTGGTTCAGACCATACCAACTCAGTCAATGAGCTCCAAATGTAGAAATAATTGTGCATTACCTTTAGGTACTGACTATAAACGAATCTGATAAATTAACAAATATAATCTCAAAAATCAGCATTTCCTCTACAACTGAAATTAGCAGGTGGGCCCTTATAGATTGTGACAGCAGACAATTAATAAGCTCTTAGCTTGCAGATGTTAACTTTTTCGCATTTCTCTTCTGCTTTTTGACTGCCTAAAATTAGTCAATTTCTAAACTAGGTAAATAAAATGAAATGATTCAAGTCAATATCAATTAAAATACAACTAACAGGTTTGCAGTTTTCTTCCTTTCCGATGTCTGATTGTTCGTTTTCTAAAGTAATACATCAACAAAGGCCTTGCCTGTTCGAAAGTTTCAAACCTTCTGAAAATAAATCAGAAAAGAAATAATCAGGTTATTTTTTTCCAGCATTGTTTGCTCATCTGATTATTTAAACAAAGCTGAAAATTAACCTAGGAATTATTTGGCTCTCTTATGTTAAGAGCTACACATACAGTCATTATCATCTATATTAGTTTTATTTCCACCGATGACTGAAGCACAATTGGTCATCTTATCTTCTTTACTTAAACCTGGAGGAAAACTAATCGCCAGAACACCCATGAGCAGATACCTAAAAGCACAGAGGATCTCTAAAATATATCCACAGATAAAGAAATTTTCACAAATTACACCAGTGTTTCTATAACCATATTCAGCATTACAGATATAGGTTCTGTGATGTTATTTGTGCCAAAGGAGAGAGATATATATATATTTTTTTACAGATTTGTTTCTTCTCTAAAACATTAATTGCTTATTCAAACTATACATCACTGAACTTGTTTCAGAGAGACTATCCTAGCAGTATTATGCGCTATAAGGATAAGCCCTGGATGTGCGCACCAGATCGCCACTAGGTAGGTGCATATTTTCTCTCTCTCTCGGGCCCATTTAGAGTTCACATTTATCATATCATGATTTTCTTTCAGACATGAAAGGAAAACTGGAGTGTCTGGAGAAAACCTCATGCATTCAAGGGGAGAATCTGCAAATTCCAATGCAGGTGGTGCTCAGGCCAGGATCTAAACCCAGCATTCTGTGGCTTTGACGCTCAAGTGCCAATCACTGGCACAGTATGTGGCTACTCATTTAAATTTATTTTGAAGTACCTGTTGACGTTTTCCTCCTTTAATAAGTATAAAAATCAATTATAAGTGACGCTCAATACACTTATCAACAATGTCAATACTCTTGAGCACGAAGAATGAAAAAACAATAAAAAAGTATACTGTATTTTAAATATAATTAATCACTGATTTGATTTTCACTGTTGTAAAAATAACTAATCACTTTTCACAGGTGTAAAGATGCTGATCTCATTTTAATATATATATAAGCAGAGTTACATTTACTCCATCTGTTCACATTGCTGTAAATCCTCCTCCAGCAGTACCTTTAAGACCTGAAAAAGCTCTTTAAACATGGAGCCTACTTTTAAACCACTTTGCATTTTTCCTAGCTAAACTAGTGACACATTGAAAAACAAAAAACAGCACAGTGCTCAGTTAATTTGTCAATGAAGAATGCACATTCCAACAGATGAGGGAAGAAACTGGCTGGAATTTCTTGACAGTCTCATTAAGCAGGATATTCCTGTATGATGTGGCTCTTCTATAAGCAGTCAAAGAAGAAATGTAATCAAATTACTTTCACTTTATGACTTAAGAAGTTATCCACTAACTAAAACTGTCCCACACCAGTCTGCACCAACTGACTGAAGCTTGGAAAATGTGATATGTTAGTCTGCAGTATGTCACTAACCGGACACAAATATGATGTGAATAATGGTGTTCTAGTACAATCACATTTAAAGCCAATTAAATGATAATACTTTCAAGAGAAAGACTACTTTGTGCCTGTCAAACTGATCGTTTGTTATTTCCCTATCTTTGACTACACAAGCTCTACTCTATGTTTCACAGAACACATTATCACAATGTACTGAAGCAAAAAAGTAAAGTGAAATGGAGGACAATTTACATCCATGATAACAGCTTAGAGAATAAATACTGGGAGAAGCATGAAAAAGGTGAAATGTAAAGTAAGAGCTGATACATTACACAAAAGAGTCAGTAAGAATATAAAATAAACATAGGCACTGCAGATATAAAGTTCAAAAGAGAAGGTAGGTTTTAAGGTGATCTAATGAATAAATATTTAAAATAAATAATGAACTTAAAATATATCGGTTAAGTGCTATAATAAATAGACTCCTTAATTAGAATTGCCATTTTTGTAATCTAAATACTTTAAATTTCCTGATAATTAAAAAATATTAATTTGGAATTTGTGAAGTTATGTTTTTGCAATTGTCTGCTGCCATAAACAACTGCATTGCAAATTGAACTTCTCTGAGTAGATAAAACAAAACTGCAAAATACTTTCCACATTTAAAGTGAGATTGATTCAGCATAAATCACCCCCATCTTCAAAATGCAAATAATATACCCAATTTTATGACATTCTACCATTATAGAAAGTACTTCCAGTTTCTCCATCACTTCTCTTTTCTATACTGTATCATACAGTGTCATAGTTACAGATAAATATTTTCCTGAAACGTAAGCTACTTAACTTAAAATTTACGTTAAACCAGAAGGCACTGATAAGAAAGAGAACAAAAAGAGTAACATGTATACAGACAAAGAGAGTAGCGGTGGACAGCTGCAGACTTTGGAAAAGCTAAAATGGCCACTGTGACTGAATGCCAATGTTGCCATTGCCATTAGAAAACCTTCATATGCCCAATGATACCATTTTGACTGGTGATGTTATGGACTATCTTGCAGATAGAAAAGTTGTCTAGTAATCATCAAACATGCAGTTCTGGGGACCTTTTTTCCCCCAAAAGGAAATCAAAAAAGGATGGACCAAATGAACAACTTTCATTAGAGTAAATGATATTATTAATCTTGTTAGCACTGCATGATTACTTTGCTAGTGTGACAATGTTACTCGACAGACTGAAGAGGCACACTTGTTTCAGAATGTACATTTTGAAATACACTGCTACAGATACAAATTAAGCGCTATAGCAACAGCTTCAAAATATTAGGAGTACTGAAAAATAAAGCATTTAACACACTAGCTATGCACATTCACAGACCATTTTAGTTAAGCAGTTTTTTACATACACATCTCCCAAGAAAATGGAAAGATTCTGTATATAAGAACACAAAATCGAAAAAACACAAGCAAAAGGCATTCACAACTTATAAAGCATATATAATGAATATGTCAAAGGAGAAGAGTTTTCAGCACTTACACATGCATAACCCCCAAATAGAAAAAAATGTTAAGTAAATAATGAGCACATGCCAACTTCGGTGCAGAAAGGTGGGGTGTAGGCCCAAGAAACAAAGTCATGAGCACAGAGGGCAACTTAGATACCCCTCCCTTCTTTGGTATAGGCACTGAACACTCAACTATTTATTTCCCCTTTACATCCTTGCATTGTTTCTCAGGAAAAGTAATCTTAATGAGTGAAGCATTTTTCATTGGTGCTCATATTTTCTACTTGTCACCACCTAATGGACTACTACTGTGAATTCTTTAATCATTTACATCACTTTGCAAGGACTCCATTTATGTTTCTTTTCTCTAAATAGATCTATCACATGATCAACAGATCACCATTTTAAGCTGAGGCTAGCAAAACAATAATAGAATAGAATATACACTTACATAAACAAAGTATATAAAAATATTAAAACGTAAGTTTTCCTTCACACTGAATACACCTACCATTCATGTTTTGAGCGGCAGGACACACTACAATAAACCGATCTACCTCTGGACATTTTAAATCATGCAGGAGACCATTAGGATAATTTTACCCATTATGTTTTTTATAAAATGTTTCCAGCCATGTACAAAAATGAAACCAATTAATTTCTTTCATGAACCAATCAAGACTGGCATCAAGCTCCTCCTCAAGGCCCCTGTAGCACACTTAATTTACCCTGACCATATATACATTTTTACTCCTTTGTATTCTGTCAAAGATATAAAATATAAACCAATAAAAACGAGCAGGCATTATTATTCTTATATCTGGTCCTCACACTGGCAAAGCGCGGAAAAACAGCGAGTAATTTGTACACTTCACCTTTCACATTCTCAAACTGATAGCTTTCATTCCTTGGATCCCAATTATACTCTAATACTTTAATACTAATCTGGTACCTAGTAGGGGTAATAATCTTCAGATTACTATGCTTGGGACCTTGACACATTGGAAAAAAATGTGGCAACATTTAAAACAGATAAAGCTACTTCTGCAAAAATCTGAAAAAAAAAAAAAAAAAAAAAAAAAAATCGGCAGGTACTGCACTTTTGCTTTTTTTGTAGTGAATTCAGGTGACATGAATGTTATATATTTTGTAGATAATATTCTGCATATAATGAAGTACAAGACACACAGTCATATACCTTTATGTATAGTGTATATTGGGTATGGAATCGTTTGTAGTATCATGTTGTAAGATATCATAATCTGAAATTTAAGTGTATGTGAAAACATACTTAACTAAGGTATTAAAGTATTCTTGTGAAGCAAGAAAACATAATGACTACATAATATACAACAATTTACAAAAGACTATTTATATAAGTATAATGTACTCTGTGTTCAATAAACTGACATTTAAAAAGTTTATTTGTACAAGGTAATTAAACACATTTCCTTTTATTTTGAATTTAGCTACCTGCTAATGCAAGTTGGAGTCCACTTATATCAACTGACTGAGGCATATTTCCAACATCCATGCATGAGATTTGCCGTGGAGTCTTCTTGAAAAGTTCCCGAGGTGGAGCCAACATCAGTTGAGACAGAAAGAATTTTTCAGGCAAAGTTATAGGTGGAAGAAATCCTGTCCAGTAAAAAAAAACAAACAAAATTACCAAAAAATAAATTACAGGCGACTCTTCAAGTTGGTGGTCTGAGTACTTCTTTCATTTTTTTTTGTTTAAAACTCTGTTTACATTAAAAATATATACAGGAATAATCAAGCTCAGACAGATTCCTAGATTTAATTTAATTTGTGGCTTGGGGAGAATTCGATTCCACTATAATAACAAATAGAGATGGTTATTGGCTTGGAGGATTTTAGCACAGGGTTTATATATT
>JANRMT010028174.1:82116138-82172508 GCA_026402145.1 Polypterus bichir lapradei
ATTACATATATATCTATCTATCTATCTATCTATCTATCTATCTATCTATATCTAATCAGCATGGACTGCCTTGTTTAACATTTTTAATTAACTGAAATATAAACTTAAAAATCAATACAAAAAAAAAACATTCTCAAACACATACTCCTCAACGTTTTTGTAGGGATGTACACATTACTTTTTGAGAACTGATATTTCATGAATGGTGAAGGAGGATACTAAAAAAACATTTTTATTTGAAAGAATGATCAATTTTCAAGAATAAACAGGAGAACAATACAATTGTACTTATTATGGAATAGTGAGTGAAATATTTTTAAAGACTAAAAATAATTTAATATTTATTAAAGTTAGCAATAATTTGTAAATATTTTATTATCTAGCCAATAACAGATATGACTTTTAAAGAAATTATTTCAGTTTAAAACTGCAAACTAAATGTAGGGCTTAGAAAATGTAATAAATATCTAGCTTAACTAAGTTATCAAATATACTTCTGATATAGATATAGATATATATAAAAACATAAGATCAGACTGTTTCTACACCTATCAAATTCCTGAAATGCACTTGAAATCTCTTTACTGTCCTCACTGACAAAGAGCGCTAACAGAAACATTCATGCTAAAGTAGCCAAGTAAGGACCCATCAGACTAAAATGCTTGCCTAATAGTGGATAACACTGTCTGATGTCAGGATATTAAGTTCAGATATGTATCTCTATACTTTATGATCAATTTTATTATTAGGTATTCAAGGCAGAATGAATGTCTTCCCTGCATGTCTTATCAGAGTACTGACTGAAATACAATACTAATGAACAACATGCACATGTATACAGTAAGTGTTTTTTTTTTTTTGTATTATCAATGTACCCTTCGGTTGGTCACAGTGCACCTATAGCATGATGAACTGACTATTACACTATGGCTGCAAGTTTAGTTTTGCAGTAATGGCTGGCTCATTTCTAGTCCTCAGTTTGCAGAATTGAGATATTGTGCTGGAACATCTTTTGTTGCTACACATAACATCCTATAGGCAATATAGAACATAATTATTGCAAAAGCTTTGTGGAATATGTAAACTGACTGTAGCTTATTTGAGACATCTAGTGGCAGTTGTCACACTATCACATTTTTACTTATTGCTAAATAGGTAAAACAACCAGTACGACAGAAAGTGGAAACTGCAATAGTTCAGGGGAGGTTTACAAAGTGCATGAGTAGCCAAATAAGCCACCAACCTGCACAAACTTTATCATTGAAACAGCAGGTGCAATGCAGAAAAACAATTCAAGAATTAAAATAAACTTAAGCTTAACTACTCAAAACCCATTCTAGCAGCACCCTTATATCACAGAGAAAAGACTAGAAACAAAAAAAAATGTTCACAGTTTGGATCAATGCAGTTTAAAATACAACTTTGCTGTATTTTACTAACTGAAGGGAAACACCATTACAAAGGCTTTTTACAGTGATGTATGGAACATTTTGTAATTTTTTTCCAGTATTTAGTCAAGCAAGAACTCTTTAAAAAATATTCAAGTGAAGCCACTATAATATGACACTTCCACACAATCAACCAATTACCAGGACTGTGTAGTCACAGTCATGGACTAAATGTAAACAGTAATGTAATATGTTCATATTTCCAATTTACGTATACCAATTCAAGAAAACTTTAAAAAATTAAAGCTTCTAGGCTTTAATACAAATAACATCTCTTTTTTAATTTTGTAAGTTTTTTCTTTTATTTAATGTTACTTAATGTTTAATATTATACTTTAACAAACAAAATAAAAATTGCCACAATGGAATTGCTACAACCTTTAATCCCAAATTTTAACAGGTTAGAGCTTTAAAAAGCAGACAGATGATTCACATTGGCAGTGATAAAATGCTCTGTAATTTTCACCAGTACTGTATATTGGCTTAAATTACAAGTAGAGGAGTCAGAGTTGGTGGTACCATAAACTGAGGAGTCAGAGTTGGAGAAAAGTCAAAGATTGTGTACCAACTCAACAGTCTTCCCAATTACAATTGTACCTGAAAATAAAATGCACTCATTTACCTTAAAATGACAAGCATTCAAGTAATAAATAGACAGGGAAGCTACTCTAAAATGCATCTGCTGCTTGCATTCAAAATACTGCAGCTACAGCAAAATTCAAACCACTGGCTAGGCTTAGGAGAGAAGATTATGTGCAAAAACAAATCTTAAGCAGGTCTTCAATCCCACTTTGAAGTTTCAACTTGGAAATTCTAAAACACTCAAAAAAAATGTTGCCACAGTAAAGAAAATGTACTTATACAGGAGAGATGTTTGAATTTTTAACAAACTACAAATATGACCATTTTTCCATACTCCAGAGACAGCAGGTTTATATAAAAGCATTTAATTGCACAAGGTGGGAGAATGTGGTTTCTGGGAGAAAAAATATTATGCTAATTAATCTCACACATATGCTATCACGGCACTGCAATCCAAAGACTGGGGCAGAGGATGCAATTATTTATATGCTCTACTAGACTTATTTTCACGTGTACAAAGCAGGCAGCAATGTGAGGATTAGGTTTTTTGATTTCTCCTGAGCCTTAAATGTCATTCAGCCATCCCTGTTAAGTGGTAAGCTCAGAGATATGCAGGTGGATGAGCCTATGGTGTTCTGGTGTTCCGTTTGCCAAAACACAGCCTGTGAGACTCAAAGACTGTGTCTCTGACAGGGATGTGAGCAACATCATCGTGAGCACTACGATGAATAGTTCTGTCTCCTTTTCTCTTTACACTATACAACATAGACAAATAAAAAATTAGGTCATACCACTTGCAGATATTCTCAGATGATTCTGCAGTTATGGAATGTATTGGTAAGGGTTATGAGACAGTATAGGAATCAGGTACAGAACTTTGTTTCTTGGTGCAGAAGGAATTGTTTGCATATCAGAAAAACCAAGGAACTGGTTTATTGACTTTTGCTACACCAAACAGCCTCTATGTTCAGTCACTATTTAGTTGATGTAGAAATAGTGCACTCCTACAAGTACACAGGGTCCAGATCAGTGACAGGATGGTCTCATAACATTTAGGAACTATATATAAAATGGTAGAGCAAGCTTTTTTTTTCTTAAGAGACTGCATTTGTTAATGTGGGTAACAGCATCCTTCACATATTCTACTGTACAACTTTGTGGAGGCAAGTGCAATTCTCTAGGATAAGGTTGTTCCAGTTACATCACTTTAAGAAAGGTCACACAAAACTACAAACTAATTAAAAGGGCAGTATCAGTTATGAGATGCAACCTGGGTCTCCTGGGGATGGTAGTAAAGGAGCGAATTAAAACACCACTGAAATGCCATTTTGAATGATACAGCGCATCTCGGAGTGAGATATTGCTGACCTTTTAGAGAGGTTCCCTCCGGCCTTGCCAAAAATCCAAACATTGTTTTAACCTGGATATGAATAGGTACAGCCCACCTTTGGGCACTCTGTTTTCCTAATGCAGGGAACAATTCAACAAAGTTCCAGGAGAATGGACCTTGGCAGCCTAGATCAGCTCATAAACAAGTTATTATACTGGGCCAAAAAAAAATCCCTTCAAGCAAAGCAATGCTGCTTCAAACTGTTAGACTATGAAGAGATTACATAGCATTATATTTATACCTCTCTGTATGCAGGAAGGATTTACTGCGCTTTGGTTTCTAATCCAAAGAAGTGGCAATAGGTAGCCGATACAAACTGAAGAAAAAACAAAAAAGTTCATAGGTGCAAATACACATCACTGGCTCTCTTAAAAGGGTACTAAAAAGTACATACATCATATTCATCACTTTTGAGGTTTAATGTTTGTCACATCAAATCATATATCAACAGATTGGTAATGATGAATTATTATACACGAGAGTCATCATTTGTGATTATGGTTGCATTTTGTTCAGGCAAGTCATCATCATTTCCCAGTTGTTTTCTGGTTTGGTTCAGCAACGGTCGACTTCACAAATAAATAACAGCGTATTGTAAAGTCTGCTGAGAAAATGATTGGATGTGCTCTTTCATCTGTTGTGGACCCGTTTGCTTCTAGTGCCACTAACCGCATCAAAAGGATGGCCACGGACTAGTCTCATCCAGGTCACCACTTGCTCCAAAAACTCCCCTCTGGTAAATGCTTTAGGTCAAGTAAAACTAAAATAGAGACCTAAACAGTACCTTTCTTAGATAAAAGCCCTCACAAACCAGTAATTTAGCCGTAGCTCCTCACTTAATGTGTTTTCTTATATACTTCATTAATGTGTCCATTTACAGTATGCAAACATGTACAGTATGTACGTGAGCAAGTTTTTTAACTTACGTTATTTGTTTGTGAAGTTGTGTTATAAGCAGCCCCAAAGCTACCAAGTTAAATTCCTATACATTACATACTGGCGAATGAAAGGAAATCTGAACACAGAAATTCCCCTTTCCATGTTGTCTTCCTTCTCATACACCTCCTACCGACTAACTTTTCTAAACTTGATCATTTTTCACAGTTTGGTCAGTTTAAATACACCGACGTCCATCTGGATACAGAAAGGTTTACAAGGTCAGAACGGGGAATTCTCCTTTTAAACCACGCATAAAACAATTCATCTATCGCCCATAACTTGGGTTTCTTCTTTAATTTCCATTACAATTTAAACTTCACTCTTGCAGGTGTTTTTGGAGTTTCCATTGAAACTCTTTCACCCATTTTTAACAATTATACCATAGTTTTATATTTAAATTGTACTTATTTGTAACACAGAATATTGATTTCAGTTGTTTGAACTGAAATAATAACAATCTGTGCAGACGCGGCGCTGCCAGCAGACAGAATGCCAGGCGGCAGGCCTTTATTAAGAAGACGGGCCTTTACCTGATAACGGCTTTTCCTGCTCCTCGCCAACCGGTGCTGGGTTAAGCAGGTGGGCGAAAACGGCAGCGAATGGGTTAGCAGCCAGCGGTTCGGTCCGATACATCTCCCAGAGAAGGTAAAGGGCTGTGAGCCGCTGTGGAGACGTCGGGAGAAGGTCGGGCTGCTGAAGTAACATTACTAACACGGAACCCACTCGAAAGTGTTCGGCCTTGCCGAAGCAATGGTGGAAAGCTGTAGATAAGTTCTCAAATGTGTTGGTACAAGCATCCTCGGAAATAATCCCCAGCAGGTTGGAAAGCTCCTTCGGGGCGAGCGACATGACACTCCAGTTCCCTTGCTCGGGTACCCTCCGGAACAGACAAGAGCTGGGATCTTCCACGGAATCCACGGAGTCACTCCGTCTCGCTAAGACAACATTGCCCTATCCTGTAAATATTCCGCTCCGTCATACAGAGTCTTTATAGTTTTCCTTAGATCAGATCAAAAGACAATGTTTGAAAATTTAAAAAACCGCCAGATGTAGCGACGCCAGACGCTTAAAACGGAATTTCTACACTGTCGCACTTTACGACAGGAAGTAAATGGTGGACACGTGCACTAATGAATGATGGGAATTGTCGTTCTCTATTACCTAACACGTTGCCATTATATAACCTCACGGACCAAATTAGGAAGACTTGCACACCCACTTATTCATGCAATTATCTAATCGACCAATCGTGTGACAGCAGCGCAATGCATAAATCACACAGATACAGGTCAGGAGCTTCAGTTAATGTTCACATCAAACACTAGAATGGGAGAAAAAGTGTAATCTCAGTAACTTTGACCAATCATTGGTGGCACAGGGACTGGTTTGAGATTTTCTGTAACTGCTGATCTCATAGGATTTTCACACACAACAGTTTTTAGAGTTTACTCAAAATTTTGTTTTATGCTAAAAAATCCAGTGAGTGTCAGTTCTTTGGACAGAAATACCTTGTTGATGAGACAGGTCAGACAAGAATGGCCGGACTGGTTTAAGCTGACTGAAAGACTACTGTAATTCAGATAACCACTCTTTACAACTGTGGTGAGTAGAAAAGCATCTCAAAATGCACAACACATTGAAACTTGAGGAGGTGGGCTACAGTAGCAGAAACCACATTGGGTTCCACTCCAGTCAGCCAAGAGCGGAAAACTGAGACTGCAGTAGGCACACACCAAAACTGCACAGTTGAAGACTGGAAAACATAGCTTGGTCTTATGAGTCTCGATTTCTGCTGAGGCACACAAATGGTAGGGTCAGAATTTGGTGCCAATAGCATAATTCCATGTGCTTAATCTAACTTGTGTCAACAGTCCAGGCTGGAGGTGGTGGTGTAATGGTGTGATGAATGTTTCTTAGCACACCTTGAACATGTTACTACCAATCAAACATCACTTGAATGTCACAGCTTATTGGAGTATTTTTGTTGACCATTCACATCCATTCATGGCCATGATTTATTCATCTTCTAATGGCAGCTCCCAGCAAAATAATACCCTATGCCACAAAGCAATAGTTATATCAGACTGGTTTCATGAACATGGCTATGAGTTCAGTGTTCTTCAGTGACCTTCCCAGTCACAGGGTCTGAATCCATTGAACACCTTTGGGATGTCATGTGGAAGAACAGGAGGTTCCCAGCAGCTCTACAGCTGACAAATATGTAGAAATTGCTTTAGTCTGTTTTGAATGAAAAAGGAGGCCCTACCCAACATTAGTGTACCTAGTAATTTGTTTTTTTTTTATATATTTTATATATTGAGTGGAACGTTAACTACAAGAGTCGATACCTACTGATTACCACAAGAAAGTCACTTACAATGTATACAGTGCCCTCCATAATGTTTGGGACTAAATTTTTCCTTGATTACCCCTCTGCTCCACATTTTAAAATTATAAATCAAACAATTAAGGCATGATTAAAGTGCATATTACAGACATTAATTTAAGCATATTTGCATTCATTTTGGTCACACCATGTAGAAATGAGAACACTTATTCTACATGGTCTCCCATTTGAGGGCACCATAATGTTTGGGACATAGCAATGGCAGATAATTTTAAAGCAGCAATATTTTCTACGTTGTTGCATATCCCTTGCATATAATGACTGCTTGAAGTCTTCTATTCATTAACATCACCAGGTACTGAGTATCTTCTCTGGTAATGCAATACCAAACCTCTAATGCAGTTATCTTCAGGTCCTGCTTGTTTTGGGGGCTTGTCCTCTTAAGTTTTCTCTTCAGCATATGGAAGGGATGCTCAGTTGGATTTAAATTGGTTGTCTGGCTTGGCCATTTAAGAATTTTGCATTTTTTAGCTTTATGTGTTGCCTTACATGCTAAAGCCATAACACCGTGTTTAAGAGATAAGGTGTTATCTTTGGCATTCCTTTCTGTTTCCACACTTTGCTCTTGTCGTCAGGTACAGGTTAATCTTTGTGTTATCTGTCCACAAGACCTTTTTCCAGAATTCTGTGCACTCTTGAGGTACGTTTTTGTAAACTGTAATCTGGCCATCCTGTTTTTGTGGCTATCAAGTGGTCTGCACCTTGCATTGTGGCCTCTGTGTTTCTGTTCATGAAGTCTTCTGTGGATAGTAGTCTCTGACACATACACATTTGCCTCCTGAAGACTTCTTCTGGGTGTTTGGGGCTTTTTCTTTACCATAGTAAGGATTCTTCTGTTATCATAGTGGAGGTCTCCCCTGTCCGATTACTAAGCTCACCAGTGCGTTCTTTCTTCTAAATTATATTCCAGATAGTTGATTTAGGTACAATACAGATCTCCATACTGGATTGGTCAAGGTCCAGGTTAACAATGGTAACAACAGTACTGTTGCTGCAGAAATTCAGCTACTGTTGACCGAAGAAGGAGAAATTGGGGGGCAGGGTGTAGCCAGAGGCAGGAGGAGAGGAGGAAGGTAAAAAGAGTGGAACTGAGGGTAGGAACTTTGCATGTTGACAGTATGACTGGTAAGAGGAGAGATTTAGCTGATGTGATGGAGAGAAGGAAGCTTGATACAGTATATTGTGTGTGCAAGAGACTAAATGGAAGGGGAATAAAACTAGGTGAATTGGGGGTGGATCCAAATTGTTCTGTTTGGTGTGGATGGATGAGAAATGGAGTTGGGGTTATTCTGAAGGAACAGTATGTCAAGAATGTTTTGGAAGTGAAAAGAGCATCAGACAGAGTGATGATTATGAAGCTGGAAATTAAAGGAGTGATGATACTGTAAATGTTGTTAGTGCATACACCCTGCAAGTTGGATGTGCGATGGATGGGAAAGAAGATTTCTGGAGTGAGTTGGATGAAGTGATGAACAGTGTACCCAAAGGACAGAGAGTGACGATTGGAGCAGATTTCAATGGACATGTTGGTGAAGGGAAAAGAGGAAATGAGGAGGTGATGGGTAGGTATGGTGTCAAGGAGAGGAATGAAAAAGGTCAGATGATATTGTATTTTGTGAAAAGGATGGACATGGCTGAGGTGAATATGTATTTTAAGAAGATTAAGGAGCATGGGTGACTTACAAGAGTCGAGGAAGATGCACCCAGGTAGATTATATCCTATGCAGGACGGTCAATCTGAAGGAGATTGAAGACTGCAAAGTGGTGGCAGGGAAAAGTGTAGTTAGGCAGTATAGGATGGTGGTCTGCAAGATGACTTTGGATATCAAGAATGGAGGAGAGTGAGGGCAGAGCCAAGGATCAAATGGTGGAAGCTGAAAAAGGAAGACTGCAAGGTTGAGTTCAAGGAGGAGGTAAGGCAGGCACTGGGTGGCAGTGAGGAGTTACCAGACAGCTGGGCATCTACAGCAGAAGTAGTAAGGGTGACAACAAAAAGGGTGTTTGGTATTACATCTGGACAGAGTAAGGAGGAAAAGGAAACCTCGTGGTGGAAGAAGAGTATACAGAGGAAGAGTTTGGTGAAAAAGAAATGGGACAGTCAGAGAGATGCATAAAGTAGACAAGCGTACAATTATATAAGGTGAAAGGTGAAGAGATAGGTGGCAAAGGCTAAAGAAAAGGCATATGATGAGTTGTATGAGAGGTTGGACACTAAGGAGGAAGAAAATGTCCTGTTCCAATTGACTAGAGAGAGGGACCAAGCAGGGAAAGATGTGCAGCATGTTAGGGTGATAAAGGTTAATGATTGAAACATACTCACAAGCGAGGAGGGTGAGTTGAGCAGATGGAAAGAGTAGTTTGAGAGGCTGATGAATGAAGAGAATGAGAGAGAGTGAAGGTTAGATGATGTGGTGATAGTGAATCAGGAAGTGCAACAGATTAGCAAGGACAAAGTAAGGTCAGCTATGAAGAGGATGAAAAATGGAAAGGCCTTTGGTCCAGATGACACACCTGTGGAAGCATGCAGGTGTTTAGGAGAGATGGCATTAGAGTTTTAAACCAGATTGTTTAATGGAATCTTGGAAAGTGAGAGGATGCCTGAGGAGTGGAGAAGAAATGTACTGGTATGATTTTTATGAATGTTCAGAGCTACAGTAACTACAAGGGGATAAAATTCATGAGTCACAGCTTGAAGTTATGGGAAAAAGTAGTGCAAGTTAGGTATAAGAAGGGAGGTGATGATTACTGAGCTACAGTATGATTTCATGCCAGGAAAGAGCATCACAGATGCGATGTTTGCTCTTCGGGTGTTTATGGAGAAGTATGGAGAAGTATGGAGAAGGCCAGAAGGAGTTGCATTGTGTTTTTGTGGACCTGGAGAAAGCATATGATAAGGTGCCTTGAGAGGAGTTGTGGTATTGTATGAGGAAGTCGGAAGTGGCAGAGAAGTATGTAAGAGTGGTACAGGATATGTACAAGGGAAGTAACAGTGGTAGGACTGACAGATGCATTCAATGTGAAGGTGGAATTACATCAGGGATCTGCTCTGAGTCCTTTCTTATTTGCAATGGTGATGAACAGGTTGACAGACAAGATTAGACAGGAGTCCCCATGTACTATGATGTTTGCTGATGACATTGTGAACTGTAGCAAGAGTAGCGAGTAGGTTGAGGAGACCCTGGAGAGGTGAAGATATGCCCAAGAGAGGAGAGGAATGAAGGTCAGTTAGAGCAAGACAGAATACGTGTGTAAATGAGAGGGAGGTCAGTGGAATGGTGAGGATGCAGGGAGTAGAGCTGGCAAAGGTAAATAATTAGGAAATACTTAGGATCAACAGTGCAGAGTAATTGGGAGTGTGGAAGAGAGGTAAACAAGAGAGTGCAGGCAGGTTGGAATAGGTGGAGAAGAGTGTCAGGAGTAATTTGTGACAGACGGGTATCAGCAAGAGTGAAAATGAAGGTCTACAAGACGGTAGTGACACCAGCTACAGTATGTTATATGGGTTGGAGATGATGGTACTGACCAAAAAAACAGAAGACAGAGCTGGAGATGGCAGAGTTAAAGATGTTATGATTTGCATTGGGTGTGACAAGGATGGACAGAATTTGAAATTAGTACATTAGAGGGTCAACTCAGGTTGGAAAGTTTGGAGACAAAGTCAGAGAGGTAAGATTGCATTGGTTTGGACATGTGCAGAGGAGAGATGCTGGGTATATTGGGAAAATGATGGAGCTGCCAGGTAAGAGGAAAAGAAGAAGGCCTAAGAGGAGGTTTATGGATGTGGTGAGAAAAGTCATGCAGGTGTTGGGTGTAACAGAGCAAGATGGAAAAAGGAAAAAGATGATCTGCTGTGGCAACCCCTAACAGAAACAGCCGAAAGAAGAAGAAGAAGACAGTTGATTTAGGTAATCCTAAGGTTCTGCCGATGTCTTGAATGGTTTTATTCTTGTTTTCAGCTGTAGGAAGCTTACTGTGTGCCATTTGAAGGCCTGGTGTTTTTTTTTTCAAATAAAATTTGTGAATTTAGGTGTTGATTGGAGACTTTACATATTCCCACAATGACTGAATGTAGTGTTTGTCCTTTATCATATCCTGTCCACATGTCTGTGTTGTACTTGATGCTGCCAGGATAGATTCTGTGAACTTGTGAACTTGAAAGGATGAAAAAAAACAGTTCAAAAATGAATGAATTAAATGTTGACATCAAATACTAAACAGTTACCTTTTTAAAGCTATAAAATTACAACTTGTATATGGCATCTTGCCATCTTTGAAGTGAAAACTTAAATCTAAAAGAAGTATTTACTCCTAAATGAGAGATGGTATGTTCAAATATGAAAGAAAGTGTTTGTCTAAATTCTTAGTGTGGCTGCATCTAAATTCAGGAGAACCAATACTCCCACATAGCTCTATGGCCATGTATTCTATTCCAAGCCTAGGAGCTGTTTGTGAATAATTTGCAATTTTGGCCAGTTTTCTCTGTGTATTTTGGTTTCCTTCCACATGAAAAAAATGTTAGGTTCATTCATTGTTAAATCTAACTTGGGCTGATATGAGTAAAGGCAGGTATGTGCAAGTGATCGCCTTGCAGTTGATAGGTGTTTCATGCCAAGTTGGCTTTGGCCTTATGCCTAGTTCTGCAGGGATACATTCTTGCGCCCTGTTGCCCTGTAATGGGAAAGAAAAGACATGAAAAATGGATGGCATCTAAATACAAGGGGAGCACTCTGTACAAAGGACAGGTTTATGAGCGTGAAAACATATACACATCTAACTACTGCATTCCACGCAGACCTTCACAGAGTTGTAGGGTAATGTCAGATATCCTAGATATATTAGGCTAAAAGCAGGAACCCATGCAGGTTGGGCACCACTTGTAGAGATGCAGGTTCAATATATGGAACATAAGGTTTTCAAACCTGCTTAACCAAACAAAAGGGCGTGAGCTGAGCCTGAATGTATCCTGACAGCATCAGTCAGTCCATTGCAGGGTAGACTGTAAGAGAAATCTTTTTTGTAATGCTTTAGCGATATAAACTTCTAAGTACCCATTGTCCTTTAACTGCTTCATATTAGTACATTTTCCAATGTGCAGCTGTTGTCTCTGAGCAAGTGCCAAAAGACTATCATATAACTGTGCCTTAGATTGTCCTAATATTTCTTAATATTCCATATAATGAATGCTTCTATGTGATACACATGTGCTTATCAGTTAAATGTTAATAAAGCATTTGTGTAATCATGATACTTTATAAAAGCCTTTGTTAAACAAAGAACCCTAGCATAGATGCTTTTGCTGTATGAAACAGGTAGCCTCATGTGCTTTAATCTGGAGAGATACCTTATTTAAATAAAATGTTCCACACATTTCTGGAGTCTGAAGAGCCTTTGTCTAAAAGAGACGTCCTGAACTGGGAATAGGAAATTTTCTCCGTCACCAGTCACTCATACATCCAATCAACCTAACCAGAACATCTTTTGGAATGTAAGACAAAACCCATGCAGACACAGAGAGAAAGTGGAAACTGCACATAGACAATGACCAGGGAAGGAATAAGGACCCTGGACACTGAATCTGTCAGGTAGCAATGCCGCTCACTGCACTACTAAGACACCTTCCTTAATATGTGTATAAACAATATATTCACATATAAACAATAAAAAGCAGAAAATCATATTATTTTGCATCAGTTTTAAAATTTGCTATTTAAAGATCTCAATTTTCAGAGATACAAGTATGTGTTTTTTCTATAACTTCATTTGACAAAAGCAGTCATGTGTCTTTCATTTTAGTGCTCTAACAATGTATATTATCCTATCATCTGATGTATAGAAGAGTTCTGTTTTACATATCAGAAGATGGTGTTTGTGGCAAACAGTAAGTGCTTGAAGACTCTGCCAGCATTGCCTGTTGCAATGTATAATGTTGAGAGTAACCATCCTCTTGTCAGTTATGTGAAAACTGAGGGGAGCCTTTAAAAAGGAACCTGCAATGGAAGTGACAATAGGTAGAAAGGTGAATGGGGCTGGATGATCAAGGTTCTTCCTCCAGGTTGGCTATGTCAGAGCTTCAATGGAACCAGATAGGCATGTGGTTTCTTTGACATCTTCTAAAATATTCTCCTGTGTTCTCTATTGTGTAGTCTTGCTAGTCTAAATCTGCACACTCACACAATAATGTTTACTCATAAGAGAAAAAGTTTAGAGTCATCAATTAAACTAATAGGTACCCACTGAAAAACCCACACAGATTTGGGGAAAATGTGAAGTCAGCACAGAGTCCACCTGAACTAGAATTCGAACCCAAGACCCTGGAGTTGTGAAGCAACATCACTAACCTCTATGTCACGCAATTTTATTGGTTAGTGTCTCCTTCACAAACACCAGATTCAAACAAGCACTGTAACTGATTGCACCTAACATCTCTTGCATGGCTGTGTGTCACAGAAATATGCACAATGGATGTAGTTACTCACCATGGACACATACATGACTGTCACTCATTCCTAGTCAGAATCTATTATCATCACTAAAGACCACTGTCCCTTATTCCTCCCTCCAATCACACTAGTCAAGTAGGCACTACAGGAGTTTGTGGTTGTCCTGCTTCAAGAAGATGAGCGATTCAAGTGGATACTTCTGATGTGACAGTGCTTTGTTGAGTGCCACTGTGGATGTTCAGTCTACTACAGCCTTTCTTCTGATGTGTTTGTCTTGACGTACATCTGTATGTCTCTATAGTCCAAAACCACTTTTCTGGGTGTGAGTGTGTTCCTCTTCCCATTGTACCTAACGCTGCGGCACCCTAGACACCACTCATCAAATTCATTCCACAGAATGATGGAAAGACTTCTTGTTTCACAAAGGCACTCCTAGTCACAATCCTAGTCAAGCTCTATTAATTGTAGCAACTGTGCACAATGATATCTGCCAGGCATGAAGAGAACTTCAAAGAGTACTGTATTTCAAGTGGTACCACAAGAAACAGTTCCCATAGTGCTATGAGCAAAGGCATGACCTTTACCGTACTCTATAACGTTTCAGGGTGCTATATTGATCTTGGGACTTTGATTATTTTCATATATCTATATATAATTCTTTTCGTGTTTGAAACAGTAATTACATATGACCACGCAAAACAGAAATTACATATGACCACAGAACATATAATACAGGAACTAATCACTTTGTTTGTGGATGCCATTTTTATATCTTCTTTACGAATTGTTATTATTTGTGTGAGTTGAGTTATTTTACTGATATTGAAAAGAAGTAAACAGAAACACACCGATCTATCTCTATCCCATAGAAGTGCACCCTGCGTCGCCCTCCACTCTGGACTCCAGCGCTGAGCCGTCTGCCGCCAGGCGCGTTCTAACAGAGACGTTTTATTTATTCGTCCACATCACTGTCACAGAAACTGCCACATTATAACATTTTTATTTAGTTGGCAGTACTTGATAGTAGAAGAGATGAGGAAAACAGCTTTGAGTCTTTCTACTTTTTAACTGCGCCAAGCCATAAACAATGTGAAGACGACACCGCCTTCAGCGGCAAGGGGTCATGAGAACAAATTGGACCCTGGGAGGTGTGGAATTTTGGGCTGCTCTGCTGGGTCGAGAGCTTCGCAGTTTCAGGCAGCATTCTCTGTCCTCACACTGTTTGTGACACTTCGAGTTCCCTTCAGCTCCTGGGAGAGTGGAAATCTTTCCGAATGAGTGTGATCGGCGCCATCGAAGCAAAACTGTCTTTGTAAACTGCGTTGCACGACTACTTACTGTCCCTTAAGGTGAGTTCAGGTCACTAAAACCCCGCAACATTCAAGGTTGCTTTTGTGATGAATTCTTTTAAGACGATGGAGGGTTTACATCTAAGAAGATGTACCGACCTCTTCATGTTAAGTTTTGGACTTGGGAATTGTTTGGACCTTTTGCCTGTTAAGCACAGAAGGGCAGCGTCCACATTTCTCAGAATAATTGTTCTCTTAAATCACAGGCATGTAGTGCAAGGATGTCAGGCAGAAATTTGCAGGATCGCATAGAAAATGTAATTTCTATACCACAGCGGTCGTGTAGCGCCTTTCACAAGGGATCTGCTACCGAGAGATGATCCAAATACATTTAAGCTGCTGTTAGTGCTACTTACCTGTTGTGTTATAGCGCCTTTAAAATGTACTTTACCCGAAAGCATTCCAATACTGCTCAATATATCTTTACTTCTTACATGTTAATGTTTTACTGTTTAATAATTTATATACAGTACTACATTTTATTTTTTTCCCTTGCACACAGTGAGCGAAGCCACTGGGTAATCAGCTACTATTCACATATATTTGCTTAGCAGACACTTTGTCTAAAGTCACTTACAAAAGACATAAACATAACTGATCAAACATCTGTCTGAGGAAATGTTTGGGGAAACAAGTGTTACAGGACAAGTTTGAAATTGATCACTGCAAGTTATGAGTTCACAACAAAATACAACCTAGTTACAATTCCGAGTTTATAAAAGCTAACAGCTAATATCAGTCAGTCATTTTCCAACCAGCTATATCCTAACACACAGTCACTGGGGTCTGCTGAAGCCAATCCCAGCTAGCAAAGGGTGCAAGGCAGGAGCAAATCCTGGGCAGGGCACCAGCCCACCACAGGACACACACTAGAGACAATTTAGGATCACCAATGCACCTAACCCACATGTCTTTGGACTGTGGGAGAAAACAAGAGCACACCCACGTGGACACGGGGAGAACATGCAAACTCCACACTGGGAAGACCTGGGAAGCGAACCCAGGTCTCCTTACTCCAAGGCAGCAGCGCTACCACTGCACCACCATGCTGCCCCAGCTAATATCAGTTAGACAGAAATTCACAAAACAAGAGAGTCTTCAAATGCTTCTGAAATGCTGATCACAACATCTTCTGCTCTCTATTTTCACCGTATTGCATTCCAAATTGGACTCCTTTCTTAGTGTTCATTTTTCAGTTTCCTTCAGTTGTAGTATTGTCACATGTACAGTTACATAAATTCACTGTACAAAAATTAAGTCTTTGTTCAGCTCATTAATTGAAAATACTAAATGACAGTTCTTCTAAAATGAGAAGTGATGTCAATAAAACGCCTTTCAGAATGAGAATTCTATAGGTGTTGGCACAGCTGCAAAGTTCTAGGTATAAATCCAGGCACAGACACTGTGCGGACATTTAACATGCTTACTGTTTCTGCTAATTTGTTCTAACATTTTTCTTGTTAAATTATAACAACATTTATGTCGAGTTATATGGCTACAACAACAACAACATTTATCTATATAGCACATTTTCATACAAAAAAATGTAGCTCAAAGTGCTTTACAAAATGAAGAAATAGAAAAATAGAAGACACAATAAAAAATAAAAATAAGTCAACATTCATTAACATAGAATAAGTAAGGTCCGATGGCCAGGGTGGACTGAAAAAACAAAAAAAAACTAAAAAAAAAAAAAAAAATCTGCAGGGATTCCAGACCAAGAGACTGCCCAGTCCCCTCTGGGCAATCTACCTAACATAAATGAAACAGGCTACTTTAAATCAAACTGATCCATCATAAGTGATTGTGGATGTTTGCACAACACTGCCCTGTGATGAACTGGAATCCCACCCAGGACTTATTGCTGCCTTGCACCCAATACTACTGGGATAGGCTCTGGCCCATTGTGACAATTGCACTGGATTGAGCAACTTTGAAACATGATGGATGAATGCTTCTGGAAATGGTTGGCATGAATATGAATGTTTTTCCTTATCCATGTGCAGAACATTTGAATCTATTATGAGGAGTTACAATTAAAAAAACACTTGAAAATCTCACAGAAAAGACTACAACTTCCACTAAAAATAAGCAATAAAGATGTTATCTAAAAATACTGTAATTAGCAGTATTTCATTCATTCTTGCTATGTTTACTGTATAATGGGCAGAGAATTCTCAAACAGAGGTGGGTAAACTACTGAAATGCACAGCATTGAATACACAGTGGAGTCAGAGCTGTTAGGCATGTTTAAAAATAGATTTGCTTTGCACCAGCAGAGGGAGATCTATCATGGGTTGCCACAGAGTTTATCTTTTTTTTCTTGATTGGAAAACAGCTGCTGTTTTTCTTTTTCCTTCCCATATTTTTGCATTCTCTCCATGCAGACTCCCTCATGTTTGTTTTGATCTGTATAACTGCTGAAATTCCAAGTGACATTCTTAGTTTTGTTTTTAACTGAAAATGTATTTGAAAGAACAAACATTTTTTCATTTTTAAGAGAATTTTTAAATGATTAAATAATGTATGGATGGGGAGTTTTCTACAGTCTATTAATTTCTTGAAGTCTTTACTTGATCCCCTAGAAGAACAGTTTCATTTGCATAACTATTTATAATGTTCACACTAAAAATAAAATAATGCAACATTGAATTTTACTCTCTGGGGTGTTAATATGGCAATCTGTCCACCTGCTACCCCTCCATTTTCTGAATCTGTTTTTATCCATTATTAAGTTGCAGGTAGGTAGTGTCTCTTCCAAAAGAAACACATAAAGACTAGACCCTGGCCCTGTACAGCCTTGCACACACTCACTTACACACAACTGAACAATTTAGAGTGGCTAATGAACCTAAGACAGCAAGACAGAACTGGGATTAGCACTGCTTTCATCACAGGCCTAATGTTCTAGTCTTTGAATTCAGCTCCCTGACTACTAGTTTTTCTTCCATCTCTCCAAACACATGTTAGGCTAGCCTAGGCTAGGGAAATATGGTTGCAGCAGGAAAGTACAGAACATAAGGCTTTGTTACACAGATACTAAAAAGTAAGCCAAGATACAACAACTAACAACCAGTGTTATCATAAGTGCGCATTCTCAAGATTAGTACAAGTCAAGTCAAGTCAAGTTGGGGAGCATGCACTGGTTCAGTGCGTTGCCCCACCCACTACACGTTGAAACAGCTCAGGATCCCGGTTGGCAACCCCCCAGGCAGACACGCGGTCCAGTCCTACCCTCCGGAAATTACCCTCTATCTGCCGCAGCCAGGTGTTACGTGGGTGACCCCTTGGCCTGGTCCAGCCACTTGGGTCCCCAACAATGAGGATCTTATGAGCCAGATCCCCCTCAGGGAAACGTGCCACATGGCCGTAATGCCGTAACTGATGCTCCCACATAATGCAGGTAATGGTCCTCATTCGGGACTCCATGAGCAACCGCTCATTCGACACAAAGTCAAACCAACGGTACCCAAGGATTTTCCGGAGAGACACAGTACCAAAGGAGTCCAGTCTTCATCTCAGGTCACTGGATAGCGTCCATGTCTCGCAACCACATAGTAAGACGGGAAGCACCAGGACTCTAAAGACTTGGACCTGTGTCCTTTTGCATAGATGTCAGGAGCGCCACACACACCTTTCCAGCGACCTCATGACCCCCCCATGCTCTCCCAATCCATCTACTGACTTCACAGGGAGAGTCACCAGAGACATGAATGTAACTGCCAAGGTAAGTAAACCTCTCAACAAGGTCAACACACTCTCCGCAAACAGACGCACTGCTGATGGCTGTGCCCAAGAGATCATTAAAGGCTTGGATCTTGGTTTTTATCCAGGACACTCGCAAGCCCAGACTCTCAGATTCCTCACTCATTATCTCAAGCGCCCCAATCAGAGCCTTTATTGACTCAGTGAAGATCACAGCATTGTCAGCAAAGTCAAGATCCGTGAACCTTTCTTCACCAACAGATGCCCCACAGCCGCTGTACCCCACGACCTTGCCCAACACCCAGTCCATACAAATATTGAACAGAGTAGGAGCAAGAACACACCGCTGACAAACCCCAGAATCAACTGGAAAAAATGCAGAGGTCCTGCCTCCACTCTGCACAGCACTCACAGTACCAGTGTACAGGCCAGCCATGATATCCAGCAACCTCGATGGGATCCCACGAACCCTCAAGATGTCCCAAAGGGCAGCTTGATCAACTAAGTCGAACGCTTTGCGAAAATCGACAAAAAAAAGATTAGTATAAAAAAGAATAATTACCTTTAACAGTACACAAAGTAATAATTTAGAATTCTGCATTAATTCCTACAAATGCTCTGTGGTGGATATAGTAGACAACTCTACATTTGCCCTAATCAATGTAGGTTTTTCACATACAAAAAGATTTTAGAATTAATGCCAATTCAATATCTGCAGATAACATTTAAAGATTTTCTGTTGTTGAGATTAGTATTTAAAATATGGTGGATAACCCTTTTGGAGCTCTTGAGGTTTGTGCAAAGCTTAGAGTGAGAGGGGTGATTTTACTTCTTCTTGATACACCATTTAAGCTATATCCATGCATCCATTTTCTCTTTCCACTTTGTCAAGTGTGGGGCTGACAGAGATAGGAACTTATTCTGGCAACACTGGGTGCAAGAAAGGCACCAACTTTGGACCTGGCACCAGTCCATCAGAGATCTTAGATAAATATAAAAATACTGATGTATAGCTAAATGTATATTTGTCCTCTTTTGAACAAATGTCAGACATCCATCCATCCATTATTCAACCCGTTATATCCTAACACAGGGGTCTTAATCTAAAACAGTAAGTCTTTTACCAAATAAGATTCATAACACCTACCAGCACAGGAAATCTTTGTTAAATCAAAGTTACAATCATTGACATATTTTCATGGGCCAAAACCTGTCAACCTGCATAAATAAACAATTCATCTTAGTGTGGGATCAAACTGGCAGCATTTGTAATGTGGGTCATTCAGGTAGGTAGCATTTTCCCCATTCCTGGACCTTCAAGGAGACGCTATAAAGTAAGCTTGTCAATTGTAAAGCAAAGAGAAATGATCCTCAGTGTGGATGTGAACATCAAGATCACACTGGATGTGTTTGTGTCAATCTTTCTAGATAAATGAATACTCTGTCTCCCAGTAAGTCTAAATGCACTTATTTAACCAGAAAGTCCCATTCAAGTGGGCTAAAAATACAGAAATCTGATGCCTGCTGCTTTTCCATGCCAAATTTAATGTCTGCTCTTTCTACCCAATGGACTCTGAGAGATCATCATATGGCACTTGAATCCACAGCAGCTGTTCAAGAACAAATCTGATGAAAGATGTTACAAAATGACAAACAAGCCCATTCAAAGCTCCCCAGTACTGAACTATGACTCTTGTTTCTTGCCAGTATGTTCATACCGCTTTATATTTTCTAGGAAATGTTTCACTTTTACATTTTTAACCCTGTAAGTAATAGGGTTCTTCACCCAGAGAGGAATAAAGTACTTAATCAAACATATATACATAACAAATAAGCATTCTTGATCAGTACATACATAGATGTAGAAAGGTAAAAGTCTGCTATGGTAATTTCCTACTAGCTAATTTATGTCTGTTCAGTGAACATTGTTTTTTTTTAAGTATACAGTGAAATCCCCTACACTTTATCATTTTAGTAATTTGCAAAACTTATATTGGTTGAAAAGCATAGGATTTATTAAAATATTCTTGATATTGAAATATTCGAACAGTTTGGCAGTTGAACAAGTATTTCTGTATCTCCTAAAACCTGAGGGATGATTACAAAGGCTGCCTTGGGACTGAAAGGAAGATGCATAAATAAAGCTGTGATAATTGAAGGAGCAGTACAACCCTTTAAAAATACATTTTACAGGTAGAAGCATTTATCTGCCCACCTGTTTTATCTACCCATATCCGGGCAACATAAAGAGAATGGTTGGAAACTGTACTGGAAGGAACACTAGCATTCACACACAAACTCATAAACTCAGTCACATAAGGCCAAGTTAAAGGAATGCCAACCCAAGTGCTTATTTTTAGATTATGAAAGTAAACCCTGAATGAACCCTGAGTTCATGAAGGAAGGAAAAATGCATAATTGTAATCACCTAAATAAATTTACAAATTTGCACTCACAAACTAGCACAATTACATAACAGTTCATTAAGATATAATACACTCAGTGGCCACTTTTTTAGGTATACCCATCTAATACCTTTTAGGATGCCCTTCTGTCTCCTGACCAGCTGAGTTGTTGGGTCTATTTTAACTATGCTATGGTTTTTTTGGAAGACTAGCCAGCAGAAAGATATTTTTCTCCAAGAAAACTGAAGGTCAAAAGTTTCATGTTTATGTGTTTCATGCAAACTTTTATGTGAGAGGACAAGATCTCCAAGTGTCCTCTTAGCAGGTTAGAGTGAAGTGGGGTGGTTAAGTCATAAGGTGTGCCATGTGGAAGAATAAGTATAGGATAACATAGCATTCATCTTTAAGAAATAGCATAAAGGGTTAATTAATGTCGGAAATAAGATAAAGGTCAAGTAAACAACAAAATGTACACTGAAATATAAGAATTGGTTTAAGAAAAATACTGAGATGGTCAAGTAAATAAAGAATGTACCAGAAGAAAGGTTGATGTAATATACAAAATGTACTGAAGGATGACTAAGAGATGACTAAGAAATCAGCAGAAGTCCTATAAACAATGAGAATTGACAATTGTTATATGCACAGAAATTTCAAGGAATTTCAAGCTCATCTCAAAAGATAAAAGAAGAACAAGAATATACTTTTATTATACTTTTATTTTATATAAATCACTTGGGTGTATGCCAATGAACCAACCAGAGTAATATGTATGCATTGATTGACACTATATGTAAATTCAACAGTTTATAAAATGAACCTCTATTCTTTGTTTTTCTGACCATTCTGACCATACTGTAACCGACTGCTTTAGACATTTTGCTGAGGAGTAATTAAAAGATACAATGAACAGCTTTTCTCCTGCCTGATTACTAAATTGTCCTGTTAGAGGATGTTTCTTTCTTTAATAAGATGTTACATTTCGACCACAGCCATGTTTAGTGAAGAAAAATGCATTGTATCAAGAGAACTTCATACTAATAATTAAGCACCATGGTGAAGGGATGATAACTTGGGGTTTAACCCCACTAAAATTCTGTGGTGGAACATTGATAGAGATGAATTTAAACAAATATCCTCAAAAATTTATTAACTGAAGCAATGCTATAAGGGGTAGTGGACAGACTGTGCCAGAATTCTGGCAATACAATGTAGGAGATGAATTTCTGCAGAAAATGTTTGCTTTGAGTGACTGCTGCTAAAGCTGGTCTGACTGAATCATAATGTGTATTTTCAAACGTGGCTATTGTGAAGGACAGCCGGGTCCCATGCCCCACAGGGACGTCCTTGCTGCTTATATTCCGGGGGAGCCATCATGGGCAGTCCAATACCTCCCCCGGGATGCTTGGTGGCAGCCTCCCTGGCTGACGGTGATTCCTCAACCACCCACCAGGCTCCATGGGAGATGGAGTCCTCCACAGCCTGGTTGGGGGCTCGGATGGCCGCTAGGGGAAGCTGCATGGACTCAGCAGCCTGGCTGGACGAATCTTCAGCCCCACCCGGAGGTGCAATTAGGATCAGGTGGTCAAGCACATGGAACACTTCCGGGTTGGTTATAAAAAGGGCCAGCCACCACCACTCAAGGGGCCAGGGTCGGGAGGAGGAGGACTACGTTTGTGGAGGAGTGGTGGTAAAGGAGAAGAGTGTTTGCTGCTGTTGTGATTGCTGCTTGGGACTGTGTATTATCTGTGGGTCATGGGGAAGACGTGTGCCCACGGGTGAAGAAAAATAAAAAGTGTTGTGTTGGTTTTAGACGTGCCTCTGTCTTTCTGTGTCAGGTCAGGCGCCTATATAGCACCTTTTGTTACACTGGCATACTATGCCGGGCCGTTACACAAATTTTGTACAGGTTCTGGCCCAAATGGACAGACCGGGATCCTGCTGGCTACGCCAGTGTGACAGATAGGGGGTGCTATCGCTCCCTTGAACCCTTGTCCAAGACACCAGACACCAGATAAAAGTCCAATAGTTGACTTTATTTATCTTCCACAGTGCACAAAGCACCCTCTCCTCCACTATACTCATTAAATTACAAATCACAAATACAATCCACCACTCCCAGACGCGTTGCCACCCTTCCACCCAGCTCAGCTCGCCGTCTGGGAGCTCCCACAGTCCTCTTATACTTCCTGACCCGGAAGTGTTCCCAATCCCCAGTCCATGATTCTTTATCACTTCCGGGTCAGGTACAAGTCCTTTTCTTCACCCCAGAAGTTATAGGCACATATGACTCTTCGGTTCTCCCTCTTGCGGCCCCTGTGGTATCCAGCAGGGCTGTGTATAAAAACTACATTGTCCATGATTCCCTGCTGGTCTTCAGGGTACCTCCGTACTGCAGGGAGGGCTCCATCTGGTGGCCTGGGGGTATTGGCCGGGATGACAAGCCGGCCATATACCACACTATATATAAATAATACAGGGAGAAATAAGCAATCGTGCACCCAATAAAAGAAAGATAGCTTTGTAGTTATAATCACTACTTTGCCACAATGCAGAACCTTTAGAATATTACAAACAGGCAGGAGTTTTCTAGTTCTTTTTCTTATGAAGCTATGAACAAATACATTTATTTCTTTACCAACCCTCTAATCCAGGTGTCTAGAGAGGTAGTTTTCATATTTCTCCAACTGAAGCATTAAATAATTTGCTGAAAGCCACAAAGATAATGAACAGCAATTCCATGGTCAAAATGGTCTTTAAGTACAATTTGTAATCTAGCAACATCTGAAAATATTTGAAGGGTCTGAATGCTTTTGCATCCATGAACTAGAATATCAGGGGTCGCTATGTGGCATCATCTATTTTCAGCCTTCTGAATCAGAGTCCAACATAGGTATAAAGGACACTATAGACTGAAGTTGATGACAGCACACCACAGATTACTGCTTGAGTACTGTTGTTGATTTCAAAGCACCAAAGACTTGTCAATGAATCTGCAGCAGCAGGTTAAGTAATTGCTCTTGCAGAATAAGAGCCTAACAATGAAGACCTTGCCTGGTGCAATATTCTGTCAAAGCTCAAGGCCATTACTGAAAGGGTCCCTAAGACAGCCAGAGTAAATGTCAAGGGGAGGGGGGGAGACCACAAAAATGATGTACATATTACTCAAAACACACAAGGAAGGAATGAAGAAAACATAAAATATAATGTAAAACAAGGTGAAAATAACAATGCTGCTTCCTTCCTGGACCTACAGTCCCTCCAGACGTTTTAGCCTAATGCAG
Source organism: Polypterus bichir lapradei (assembly GCA_026402145.1). NCBI lineage: Eukaryota > Metazoa > Chordata > Cladistia > Polypteriformes > Polypteridae > Polypterus > Polypterus bichir. The sequence continues at coordinate 82,140,088 of JANRMT010028174.1, forward strand.
AGGTTCCTAAGCTTTTTTGGTTTGTGACCCCAGTTTGAAACCTGATCATTTTTGTGATCCCAGTTGTCTGAAATATTGACATTCACTTCCTAATTAATTTTTTAAAATATTTTCAAATATTTTCTTGTGGCCCTTATTAGCATATCAGGTCAACCCACTTGGGGTGAGAACCCCAAGGTTGGGAAATGCTGGCCTAATGTCTACCTGATGGAGTGGCTCGCTCATTTGCTCAACTTAAAATTCAACAAAACACTTTACTCCTTTCACTTCTTTCACCTCCAGAATCTCTCTCTTATTTACATTTTCTCATCTTATCCTAACTTCTTTTCATTCTAAATTTAGACCTTATAAGTTTACTTTCATGAGGTATACCATCTTGCAGGCTAAATTCTGCTAAACCTAGTACCACTTCCAGAGGCAGCTCAAGGTCTGTAATGCTTGGGGTCACCAAGTTACAGGTACCTCTGGTGACCACAATCCATTTGTACTGTTATATCTCAAAGTCTTTAATAACCCTTAAAGACAGAGGACTGTTATATAGCTTTTGGACTCCATAGCTTGTAAGGGCTATGTGGTTGCTCTCCTTTTATTCAGGGACCATATACTGTCCCCTGATTGACTAGAAGACTGGGGTGTATAGACCAGAATCATGTTAGTTCTCCTAGACCCTACCTTTAAAAGGACAATTGTCTCTACTCTCTGATGTTGGCTTCGAAGCAACCACTAAGAAATCCATCTAGTAAGCAGCCAATAAAACTTCTAGGTTGTGATAGCAGTTTTTTCCACAGCAAACAGCAAGCATCTCCATAGGCTTCACTGTGTGTGTTCCACCAATGCAGCATGGCTCACTTTTGTTGATCTGGTACATTGAACAACTGTCAGTGGGTTAAGAGGCATACTACCCAGACATCTATTGCATTTTGTTGTTGTTTCAATTTTTTCAAGTTTTTAATAAGCATTTTCACCATAACTAGGGTCACTTTCAACAAAAATTTGCAGTTTGGCATGCAGTTGCCTCTGAGAGAGAAACTTCTGCAGCTTAAACTACTCTGATTATTAATGATTCAATTTGAAATTAAGAATGCTGCCTGAGCATCATGAAGGAATCCATACAGGCCGTCTTGGCTACCCTGCTTAAGGTTAATTTATTATTATGACTCTTTAGGGTTTCTCCTTTGCCCAAAATGTTTTTAAAGGCTTCTGTAGCTTTTCCCTACCAGGTCAGGGCTAACATGGGTCACTACTTGTGAAAAATGGATCAGTGGTCAGGTCTCCTTTATGATTATCACTTAGCTTATGATGCACTTGAAAGAAAACTTGTGACTCTAAACATGTGTGTTCAATAATATGAACTTCTGAATAGATATATGAATTTGGCACACTAACGGAAAACAGTAGCTGAAATTCACAATGATTAATAACACAGCTTAGAAACTGTCTGAAGAAGTTAAGAATGACTGAACACACTTTTGGTGATGTCTCTTGTGTATCTGAACTGTTTTAGACATGGTGCATTTACCCCATTGCTGTAGGTCCACCTGGAGGATCCACCTTTTTAACTTGAACTTGAAATAGGAGAGGAGATAATGCAATATCTTGTTTAGTGCTCCCACCTGACATTTTTTTGTAAATTAGTGTTTACACAAGCTTAGTTTCACCCACCTCTGCTTATTTGCTGAATGCTCCATTTGTCTTACTGATTTTTGTTTCCCTGTCAGCTATGTTTTTTTTTCATACTGATTGTTTATGATCATACCAGGATAAAACATCTATGCTAGAGTTTGCTATGAAATTCTGTGCAGTATGAATGTTGCAGATTCAGAAGGAGAGAAATATGTACTAATGATAATGTTCAGAAATGGACATGAGACATGCAGCAATGTGGGCAGCCATCATAATAAGTTTGTTATACTACATTACTAGATACACAAAAAGAAACATAAGAAAATTAGACAGAGGCTAGTTTATTTGGCTCCTTGTCTTCTAGAACAGAAAACTACTCTTGATTTCAGTAAGTTATCTCTATGGAAATCATGTAAATTTACTGTCTGGACAAATAATTCTGTTAAAATAGCTGTTCAGAAGTAGAACTACTACTCTTTGAAAAGAAAACTGGAGATGTGACAACGGTACAGTATGTACAGTCTGTAATCGATCAAAAGTAATTAACATTCAACAAAATGGTCTTCTATGCTTTTTGGCCATTTTTAGATGGCCTTCGTCCAAATTGGCCATATATTTTATCAATCTTTCTCAAAGCAATTTTTTTTTTTTATTACTGTGGCCTGTTTAAGAAAAGAAATGTTTTTTTAGTAGGTGGCACATTGGCTAGTGCTGCTGCCTTTTAGATCCAGTGTCCTAAGCCTGAATCCCTTACCGGATTGTTGTCTGTGTAGAATTTGTATGTTCTTCTCATGTCTATATGGCTGTTCCCTTCCACGCCCTTAAAGAGATGCATGTTTTCTGCCAGGACTAAAATGGTAGTGTGTGTGTGTGTGTGTGTGTGTGAAGGTGTCCAGAAATGAACTGGAATCCTGCCAGGGTTGGAGCCTTCCACTCAAATTATAGCACAGATATAGTATTTTATCTTTCATCTCAATAAATATGGTCATAATTATCCATGTTTTATCCATCTCTGATTAGCCATCTTTAAGTGGCAGAAAACACAACATAGCATACTGAGAAGTTGTGAGCAGAACACAGTTTCCACAGGATCTTTATGGCGAGACACTTTTCATTACTCAAATGAGTGGATTTACCAAGGAGAAAAAATAGCCAATGCTACAACAGTTTTAGATCATTTGTGGAATGACATAAGTGTGACAGATGATTACTGGACGTAAAGGCATTTTTGGAAAGTAAAAACTTACTAACTTAGTAAGAAAAAAATGCAGGAAAATGTAAAATCAATAGCAGGCAATATTCCAAAAATAAAGACTCTGTAAATTTAAGAGCTAAAAGTTTATCTAATAACCCTGACAAGAAGCCAGAAGAGCAGGTCATAAATTTCACAGATAAATAAAAACAGAACTGGTAGAGAGTAAAGAATATGTTTAAATAAAATGTTCAATTGACCAAAAGCAATTGTTAATGATGGCTTACTAATTATCATTGACTTTACTAAAGAAGTAACACAATAACAAGTAAGTTGTCAGGGGCCTGGTATGAATTAAAGGTAATGGTAAGTATTTATAATGTACACTTGGAAATCTAATTCAGATCTTGTAGGTCTACAATGGATGCAGGTTTATGTTTGAGAAACTTTCTTAAAGTAACCTATTGCTACTAATTGACTTGCTTTTAAAGATTTAGACTACTTGATTGTTTTTTCCCCAACATTAATGAGGTGCACAGCAAGCTACCTGATCACAACCTATCTCATAGGCCTCATACTGAATTGTTGGAGGACCACCATATTTACACCACAATTCCTTAATTACAAGCCAATTCTTTCTATCAGTGAAACACATTATTAAATTCAAGGAGTTGTTCGTGCTTAAATACTGTGATACAATATACTTCTTCCTTAAAATTAAGGGAAATTATGTCTCTTCAATTAGCAGCAAAAACTGGTTACTAATTAGAAAAAAATGGGTAAAATAAAAATATGCAGCCATTGCAACCTTTCAAGATCTGAGTTGCATACCTCCACTGTCCACATTATTCTATTTGGAAAAAAATCACTCATTCCAGAAAAATGTTTACATTTTGTTGAAATGGTATTAAGGATGCATCTGTTCAATTGTAACCTAACCTAAATAGGCCCTGGCAACAAAAGCAAAAAACTTTACCTTTTTACATTCCCCCAAAACATAAAAAAGTTGGGGTAACTGTAGAATATTTTACAGCAAAAGGGAGTGTAACTACACTGTGGATGTGAACTCAAATGTGGCACAACCCCTTCACAGCCAAAAGAGATAAGCATCAAGATTCATAAGATAATAGAAATTGGTTTCAATATGGGGGCATGTGGTGTTTTACTAAGTAAAACTTAGTATCAACTCAGAGTTTTCTTGGCATTGGTCCCTTCACTTGCAGACTGTAAGAAATCCACTGTTTAATGTTTTATTTTTCTTCAAATTAAGTTCTTCTTCTTGTTCTGCTTTATAGCAATTTATAATATAAAATAATTAAAAAGAATCAAAGTTATTATATATTACGCCATGGATAGGAAAGATAATATAATAGAGAGGAATGATCTTAATAGGTAAACTAGGAATATTTATGTGTTGGTCATTACTGGTGTCATAAAATGCCATATGGGTGTATTTAGAAGTCTTTTTGGTCATAATTTTCCACTCATGATTTGAGGCTAGATAGCTATAAGCTTTAAGAGTTCAAGTAGCAATATTATCACGCTAGCAACATACAACTGCTTAAGCTTTGTTTTGGCGACATAAATTTGGAGTCCTGAAAGTATGTAGCAATTTAAATAACAAGAGACAATATGTTAAGAGGATTATCTACCATGAAGAGCTGGACACTACGACGAGATGTCAGCTGAACAAACAGGTTTAATTTAAGGTTAATGTGCATTATGCAGAGTTGTTTCTGTCTTTAATGTTTAATAAAGATAAGCACTGCCTAATTCTGAAGGGATAGATGCTAATTGTAATTATTCACCTCATCTTTACAATGCATTTATCACTAACTAATATGATTATTTAACAATATTAAACACCCCAGGCCAAGTGCAGTACTGCAGAGGTCTTGAATATTCAGTAAAGAGAAGTAATACAGAAACATCACTGTCATAATGTTATATAAAATATATTGTAGCCCTACACAGTGTTTGCCAACCCTGACCCAATAGACTGTTGTTTATTGTATTGTTTGTTTAGGTAGGTTGGGATCCTTATAAGGTCTGCTCGCTTTTGTCACACTAGGCTGGTGATTGTGTGCTGTGGCAGGTTCACGTTTTTTTTTACGTTTTCCCACAGCTCATCTGAATAGTACAACATCAGATTACACTGCTTCTTCTTGCTAACTTACCACTGTTGTTCTTACCTTCCTCTGCCAATGCAAGAGTCAGCACTGTTACAATATTGAGGGGTGCACAAACATTACAGAAAGCCACAAAAAGTGAAAAAAATTAGCAAATTCATATTATAACAATACACTTCAGCAACAAGGTTTAATATATCCATGTCTTCTCGAGTGTAAGGTGAAAGACATTCTGAAATATAGGATGGAGTGAGATTATTTAAGGCTTTGTAAACCAAAACCAGTATTTTAAACTCAATTTAAAATGACACATTTAACCAATGTGGACATCAGAACTGCATAGATGAGCTTGGATTTTCTTTTCCTAGTTAAGATTCTAGCAGCTGCATTCTGCACCAGTTGCAATTGATTGATGTATTTTTGGGTAGTCCTGAGAGGAGTGTGTTACAGTAATCTAGCCGACTGAAAACAAAACCATGAACTAATTTTTCAGCATCTTGCAAAGTTATAAGGGTTCTAATTTTTGCTATATTTCTTAAGTGAAAAAATGCTGTCCTAGTAATCTGATTAATATATGATTTAAAATTCAGGTCAGAGTCAATAGTTACCCCTAAATTCTTTACTTCCGTCTTGACTTTTAATCCTAATGGATCAAGTTTACTTTCTAATACTCTCATTATATCCATTTTGCCAATCACTAAAATTTCTGTTTTCTTCTTTAGTTTGGGAAAATTACTACTCATCCATTCAGAAACACAAGTAAGACATTGTGTCAGTGAATCAAGAGAGTCGGGGTCATCAGGCGCTATTGATAAACTCAAGGTATGGAACAATACTCATGAATGTTTTTGGCTTAAAAACAAATGTATTCAAAATGTTTGTAGGCTTTTATTTTCATGTTTGGACCAATGCCTTATAAACCCCATTTTAAACCACAAGAATAGGCACAGTATTTTTTAATAATTCATAGAAAAACTTTGTTTGGGAGAAGATTCATGTCTAGGATGACTGTATCTTGCAGGGTCACACACTCCCTCAAAATGTGGTTCATTTATTTTGCAGTGGCATTTAGCAAAGGCTAGAGCACAGATGCACCACAATAAAATTGACAGGGGGACGAAACACTTGAGAGCGATATATCACTTAGCTTAGCCTAAACGCTGATTTAGCACAGTCAATCAATCGCTCATCATCAAAATAAGAGACTCTGGTACATCAGGGACAGAGGATTATGAGGCGAGTTCTTGTCTCTTGCCGAGTTCTTAACTATTCAGTGGTGTCCCACATGGCTTGTTTCTGACGCTGAATGACTTGAACTCCAACAAGACAGCACTCAGATTTCAAGCAATTTTAAAAAGACAGAAAATAAGTGAGAAGCAGGGTGTGGTACAAAAGTATATCCATTAAATGATTTAATACCTAGTTCAGCAAGAAGTGACAACAGCAGTTGGGGAGAAAAGATAATACAGGGCAGTCATGATGAGACAACCAGGAGACTGGACTAGATGGGAGAATGTGGCTGAGAATAAGGTGACCTGGGTGGAGTTATGAAAATCTAAGCCACACTACATACAATTCCTCATACAGGCACTGTATCATGTGCTGACTACTCCATTGCACCTGCACATACAGGATAAAGAAGAGTCTCCAGCATGCTCACTCTGCTCCAAGCAAGGCGCCTTTCAATACATCAATACATCCTGAGCAGCTGCTCCAAATAGCTTAGTAAGGGAAGTTGGAGATTGTGGCATGAAGGCTGAAACTACCTATCAGTGAAGGAACTATTGCAGACAACTGTCCCTGTCTCTTTAACAAGATGGATGCTTTTGTTAGAGTAGGTGAGCTGCCTAAAGCCATAAGGAAAACATCTGTAAGCACCTTGGAATCAGTAAAAGATTGGCAGTTGCAGGTGGACCTGAAATGACAGCTAAAGTTCCCCAGTCACACCGGTGTCATTGCTTTGCTTTGCAATCTGAAACCACCAAGCAAATGGTGACATTGGAAGGGACAATCGTATTGGAATAATATCTGAAAGAGTCCCCTGAGAGGAAAATCAACAAATATGCAGAACTTGTGAGGGAACTCACCAAGTTGGACGGAGAGCCAAATGCCTTCCTATGTAGGTTGGTTGCAGGAACTTTGCAGCCCGTTCCTTAATCAAGGCCTGCAGTTTTTGGGGCATAGTCGGATGTAGGAGGAGGAGATCCATTTATAAGACCAAAAAAAGTGGCACAGAGAATCTCTTGATGTCTTTAATTCAAGGGAGGAGAGAGTTGAAGTTTAAGTAGTTATTGCGTCAGCTGGGCACAAGCTGGGGTTTGATCAGCCCAAGCTGTGTTACCTGGATAAGGGTTTATGGTGCAGAAAGACCTGAAACACCTGATGATTCCTGGAACATCACTCATGATTTGTCCAGTAGAATCAGTAGAAATATTTAAATATTATGAACTCAGACAGTTCCCCTAATTTTCTCTGTATCCACAATATTTTTGCAAGTTCTCAGTTATGATAAAGATCAGTCCCAGCTTGTTTTGTGGTTCATTTCTTCATGTTTGTATTTGAAAAGTGTCTTTTCTTATATCTTAAAGCACATAATATTCATTACTTTGCACTATGTAAATACTTTCAGGATTGCATAAATACAAACTACAGTATGTGTAATACAGAAAAAAAATACTTTTGTACAGCTTTTAAAGCACATTTCATAGTAATGATTATTCTTTGTTTGCAATCGTCCAAAATGTACATCCAATCACATAATAGAGTATCTTATTGTATAATAAAATATTCTAGACCAATCCAGCAAAAAGGGGATAATTCTGTCCAATTGGGGCAATAAAGGTAGATTGTCAGCTCCCATCATCGCAGTCAAACTACAAGCTGGAACAGTCCTGCTTTAATAGGAAAATCCTCTGGTAAAATACTTATGGCTGTACTTATTGAGTAAGGGATAATGACATCAATAATTTTCTATTTCTTATTTATATTGATTTTTTTAATTCTATGCTTGGATTAAGCTGGTTCAGAAATGGATGGAAATTAAATCTCGAAGGACGTGTGGAACTGTGCTTAGACTTTGATTCTAAATATTTTTGTTGATGTCCCCTCAGTGACTGATCTAAATATCACTGCTCAAATTTCATAAGACAGCGAAAGATACCGTGGAATGAGCGAATATGCAGAGTATGTACCTGCCAACATGTACTTCTAACCTACGTTAACTCTGAGGAACACAGGGCACATCCCAGTCTAACGCATCCCTCTCTTTGCTGGAGCAGCAGGCTCACTTTGTCTCGTTTTGCGTTATTTTGGTTGCTACCTCCACCGCAGCCGCAGCTGCGCTCAGAACCTCTGCCGCTCGCTGTCACGCCTTACGCGCCTGCTGTTGTTTCTCACTCAGGGAAGGCTGGCGTATTCACGTGGAAAACACCAATCACAGGGTCAATGGGCTCGGACTTCCTCTTCTCGATCCGGAACTCTGTAGCAAGATGGTAAAAAATATGCGGAAATCAGCCCCTGAATGTATCTGCAGGCTTCAAAGCTAAAGCGCATTTTATGTGTGCGTCGGGGCCGGGAGACTGGCGGCCGCGAAAGAGCCACGCTGGGCATCCGTCTGTGGCGGCAGTAGGGGGTTCTTGAACGGCTCCTCTGAAGAACGGCGGTGTGCGCCCTTTGGAAGGCGTGGATAGCATGTTCTTTTCACTTTGAAGAAAAAAAATGTGGTTAAAGCCCGAAGAGGTTTTATTGAAAAACGCTTTGAAGCTATGGGTGACGGAGAAATCCAACTCTTATTTTGTCTTGCAACGTAGACGAGGGCATGGAGACGCTGGAGGCAAAATATCAGGTAAGGAGACGTCTCTAGACCTAGCATTATGGACGGTCCAATGGAAATGAACGTTTTAAAGAAAAAAAAACAATAATAACAGTAAAACTCTTTTTTACTTCACTGTTCTGCGTGCCTTAGGCGGAAAATCTGCGTAGGTATATCTTCGTCGCGACGCCTCCTATAAATAACATTCATATGTAAGAAGGGGTACGCATGAGGTATATTTTTAAGATGACGGGAAGTTGACCACTAGTTCCCAGAGAACCCCCAGCTGCATACCCTTACCACCGTATCATTTACAGAGAGGGAGTGTCAAAGTTACCCACGGATTATCTTATTTTCTCTCTGTTTAATTTGCACGCGTTTCTAGTACGTGCTAGAAGGGGAAATTCGCCAACCCTGGACGGGACGCCAGTCCATCTCATGACGCACCTAACGTACCTAATAATGTAATGTAAATGCAAAGCGGGGTCTCCGTCTGTTTCTTATCAGGTGAAGTGGTGTGATCATCGGTCCGTCCATTCTTCTTCCAAAAGGACCTGGCGCTCACCTTAGTAAGCATTCAGTGCAAGGCAGGAACAGTCCCTGGACAAGGAGTCATCCCAACAGAGGGTGATCACACTCGCGCGCACACAAACGGACGTAATCATTTGGACATAAATGCTATAGATGTTCGGACTTGCTCTAAAAAAAATCAGCATTTAGTACGGAAAAAATCGATAGCGTTTGCCTTCTAATGAGGCTTTTTGAGCCGCTTCATTACTACGTGTTCCTCTCATATGTCGATAATATTATTCCCATTCCTGCTTTTTTTCAGGCTTGTGACGCAGTAGGGGTGCATTTCTGTAAGAGTTGGCACTCAAGGTAAATAAGTAACTCGCCACATAACATCCCGACGGTGCCTTGCGCAGCCTGGAGCAAAACTTGCTGGAGGTGAGGAGGCCATCGATAAAGAGAGCCGTTTGTGATGATGTTTCTTGTGAAAGTATTTAACGCGCGCTGGTTATAAACAAAAGGACATTGTCCGCTTTATAGATTTCTTTTGATCTCAACTTCTCACTGCGTCAGGTGATTTATTAACACTTGTGAATGCGTTACTTTGTTGTATTAAAACACACCTGGCATTCCAACTACGCCGGCAGTACACGTCGCGCATGCGCGCAAGACACAGGTGCTGGCGGAGGGTGCCATGCGCAGCTGATTTATGGGTCTTCTTTCATCTGCAAAGTGCAGACTTGTAAAACCTTTTAAGCACAATGTATGTCAAAAATATACCGAGAAGCAAAATGAACTGGTATGCAATTAGGTGTGTGGAGATATACTTAATTCCATTTTCATTATCCGTTTTGTATTATTACCCTTTGATGTATCTTGAATTGCAGTTACATCATGCAATTTACATACAAACTTTTGTCTGGTTGAAGCAGTGTATTTATTGACTGCACTTTAAAAGGATTACAATTTCTCAAAGCTCAGTTTTTACATTGCTAAGGTCAGCAATGAATTGGATTGCATAAAGCATAGGCTTTCTGGGTTTTCTTGATAGCTACTGTATTTTGTGGTATATTATGACATAACTCTGTTATACACTATTGGTCATTACCTAGAACAAATGCTGTTATTGAATATAACATTCCCAGACTTGCTTGGTGCAACATGGCTGGTGATAAGCTGGACAGAGACATAGAGTAATCTTCATATACTGTACAGTCACATTATTACACTGTTCATAGCTGGGGACAGGCAACTAAATCCAAAACATATGAAACTAATTCCAGACAGTTAATCAAACCCAAAATCTGTCCACTTTTCCTGTTTTGTTTACATTATTTTCCATGGGTTGCTCGACTGATTTCTAACATTTTAAAGTATGGTTGTATACTCTGCTCTGTTTGCAGAGACTTGCTGCTCAAGAAACACCTCAGAAAGGCTAAGGTTATATTAAAGTTACTGTTTTCTCAAAGTTCATTTTGCCCAGTAGATGACAAGTCATTACCCACAGCTTTATTTCTCTCCATGCTGTCTTTAAACAGTAACTGAAATAATTTGGGTTTGCATTGTTTAGTACTCTATCTCCATGCAAAAAATGAATTCCAATACAGATGAGGTGATATCAACGTATTGGCAGTGTTCAATGTTAACTGGAAACTTCATTCTCTTAGAAAGAACTGGGTAAAGGTGTATTTATGAGAAACTAGTAGAAATAGTTGTCACCTGAAAGATATATACCACAGTAATTTCATCTTCTTTATTCTTCTTTTAAAGTGTATCCTTCTTGCATGTGGTGCCACCATATCACAACAGCCTCCTCCACTGTCATTTGTTGTATACTTCATACCCCTTTCTCCCTTCCATCCCAATTCACACATTTTATCTACTTTATCTATGATCATTCTCTTCTTCTCTGCCTGGGCACTTCCTTAAATGTCTATGATTCTTCTCATGACACGTCCATACCACTTTAACATTCTTTTTCAGTGTTTTCTTTGTGATTTCCCCAACTTTAACTGTATCTCTGATTTCCTAATTCCTGATGTTAAGATTTTTTACTTCACACGTCCATCTCAACATCTTCATTATTGTAGCATCCAGCTTCCTTTCAGGCACATTTTTAATTGCCCCCATTTCTGATCCATACAACAATGCTGTTATGACTACTGTTTTATTCCCTTTAGCCTTCACTCTTGCACTGTTTCTTTGGTTACATTATACTCCTGATACCCTTTTACAGTTTTTCCAGCTTGATTGCATTCTAAGGTTAGAATGCTTTGGGTAGAGGGGTCCTTTCTTCAGATTGGCCGTCCCAGCACAGACTCAGCTGTGGACTGGCCAGTAGGGGGGAGGCACTTGTTGGTGGAGGTCCCCAGAACTCTGAACAAATCTGTATCCTCCTGTGTGATAGTTTTAAATTTAGTGAGTGATATAATCTATTTTTGCATTTTTGCCTTGTAGTTTTTATTTTATTCCTAAGGTGGTAATGATAGATTGGCAATCTAACTCTGTGAAGAGGATTACATGTGTTCTGTATTGTGTTTTGTTTTAACCTCATTTTTTGACCCCCATTGTATGCCCAACCTACCTGGAAAGGTCTCTTTTTGTGAATTGCCTTTCCCAAGATTTCTTACATTTTTGTTGCCTACAAGGGTCTTTTTCTAGTCTTCTTAGGGACGCAAGTCTGGGGTGTGTCAAAAAATGGGGCCTGTTAAAGCCCATTTCTCCACTCCTTGTGCAATTTTGGGCTATACAAGAAATAAATTGTTGTTTTAAGGCTCATTTCTAGATCTAGTAATCCATCCTTTATTATGGGTGATCAGAGATACTTGAAAATTTCCACCCTTTGAAGTCTTTCTCCCTGGAAAATAATTTCCCCATTTTGTAATTGTCATCATAACACACCTGGAACTAGACTGTCAGCTTCATTCTGATCTCTTATATTAGTGGTAAAGTGGCAAGCACACTCGTATAGAATGCATTGGTAAAAGTTACATATGCACCTCTATTCATTTTCAGAAGCTGTTTAATTTAACGTACAGGGTTTTAGGAATTCGGCGACCATCCCTATACTACTGGACTCAAGTTAAATCAACCCTGGATGCGACCACAGTAAATACAAAGCACATTAGCACACATCTCCACATACACTGATACCGCCAGAGCCACCATTAAACATAGTCTTTGGGATATAGAAGTAGGATGTAGAAGTAATTCTGGGTACTCCGAGACAGTCTATGCAGACTCAAGGGGACTGTGAAAACTCTGTACAGTTTTTGAGCTAGTACTGCTAATTACTGTACATTCCCATCTTAACTACGCTTTTTTTCAGAATATAAATTAGTAAATGAGTGTTTTGGGTAAATATCTGTGCCTTCAACAAATATTTTTACCTTTCAAATAAAGTAAGAAACTTTTTTTTTTCTGATTAAACACTTTACCTAGTTAAAAAGGTGTTCATTTTAGTAGAGCTTTAAGACCACAGGTTCACATTACACTGGTGACCTACATATGATCCTGAGCAATTTACAGCAAGCTTGCCAAATGTAAAAATATATACTGTATATCATCATCTTGTAGTGTACATCAGTTACATAAGCAGTTGTAAGAATGAGTTTGTGAACCCATTGGAATGTTCAGCATTTGTGCATGATTTCCTGCTAAAATGTGGTCTGATCTTTTTTCCAAGTCATAATAACAGACAAAATTAGTATGATTAAACAAAGAGCATGTACAGAATAGTAAGTTGCTATATCTTTATTTACCACATTATTCTGTCATTTAGCATTGCAAAGGAAAAAAAAAACATGAGAAACCTTTAGGCAGTGTGTAGCTGGAAAGAAGGAAATTGTAATCTAGGCTTTCAGTATATCAAATGACATTCCTCTATATTATAGGTTTGGGGTGTTGCATCTTATTAAAAATCTTAACGATTTTGGTTTCCTTTACCACTGTTCATACCAGGCATCTGTTAAACTGCAATGTAGGATTCTCAAAAGTGAGTTGCTAAAGCTTGTAAAGTTGGCAAACCCTACAAGGGTTCTTTTAAAGACCTTTACCTTCACCATCCACAGTCAGGCAGGCTGTACACATATAGAATACATTCTAAGCAATTGATAACTGCAAGATCATGCCATTCAGTACTAAGACAACTGCTAAGGATGTTCTGGTGTCTCTTGCAATGAATCCCTTTTGTGTTCGTAAAGGTACGATAAGAAAAATACTCAACAAGAGTGGTATTCATATTAGGTAAGAAGCAACTTTTCTCCAAACAACACTGTTGTCAGTCTTACATCTGTGAGAAACATGAGACAAATTTTGGTAAATGCACATAGCATTAAGTTTAGAGAAAACAAAAGACATAGCCACAACTTTTTCCTGTTTGTAAAATATGGTGGAGGGGGCATCATGGTATAGGGCAGCTTTGCTTAATCACATTCTGGGAGAATAATTGTGTGAATAATGATTTCCAAGTTAAATTAGACATTTAGACAAATCATCTGTAAGTGATCTAAAGCTTAAAACAATTTGTGTCATGCATTGTGATGGTGACCCCAAACACAGAAGTTAACAAAAGAATAACATAAACAGAAGAAATTCCACAGTTTTGAGTGGCCAAGTTGGAGCCATGAGCTTAGTTTACTTCTTAAATGCTACTTAATTGTGATTAGCTGCTGCAGGTGGTGTTTGTCATTGGTTACATAGAGATTGTTGTCATGTTCTTAGCACTATTTTCTGCCCACTAATAAAGAGTGAGTGAATGTTGTTTTTAACTCGTCGTCTTGTCACTTTTTGTTTCAGAGTTTCTGTAATTCACGCTGTTTATAGTTGATGTGTGTTCCATGAGATACCACTTCATTCTGCTTAATTTGATTATTTTCTTAATAATACGTGATTGGTATTTCTTGTAGTAGTCCAATGAAAAGCACTATGTATTGATGAGTTTATTGATGTCTTTGCTGCGGTATAAAGATAGTGTGCATGAGCAAGCAAAACTACACATTGAATGGATATGGTTGAATATATGCAACATAAATACATACTGTTATCATTTTTATTGTCTCTAGGTGCTTCTGTCAGATGTTAAAAGTTTTGGGTTTATCTTTTCAGTACAGTTGTGAACAGGAAGCTGTTATAGGATTTTAAGATTTTAATTGATGATTATGGTTTCAACCCTCATATTAAAGCACCTCTTAGTGTCATAATTTGCTTCACTGAGAAGGTTAAAAAATCTCGACATGGGTAAACGGTAAAAGTAAGAAAAATGGTATGCCAGCAAATATATTATGAATGAATGTCTCCTTAGTCTAATACACATTACCTGAGCAACAGTGAGGGAGTTTCCAAAGACAAAATGATCAAAATGTTAGTTTTTCAAACATACTATTTAAGACATGCTGAAAACTGTATAGTTTTTAACGTTTTTACTGTAGTTGTATATTTTAACAGTGCTCCTCATAACAGTTGATGGCACAAGCCAATCGATAACTGCAGTGCTAGCTACCTGAACATACAAATGTTTTTCCTTTTTTCTTTTTAAGAAAACCAAAACATCTTCCCTTAGGCATTTTTATTTACACCTAACTGATTTATTTCCACTTAGGACTATTAGTATTACAGTGCAAATCAGTATGTTTTTCTGTGATGTATTGTGTTTCTGCATTTGATTTGTTCATCATCTTTATTTAACTTTCATTAGCTAGATTCTGACAGTGTATTTTAAGTTATTTTCTGTATGATTTGTGTATGTCAGTGTTTAAGTTGGTTGATATGTTATTTGCTTCATGGAGGTAAAATAATATCATTGTAAATTATTTTTCCAAAAAAAATATTTGTTTAATGATGTGGAAATGACATGTCTGCCAGAAGTCTGAAATGTTTCCAGTCAGTGTGGTTATTTCCTTTCTTTTTATCTTTAGAGGAAACCTGGTGTCATTCTTTTCAAAAATGCAAATGCTATAGTTTTGGTGGCTACTAAAGGCCAGTAATGGCATTTAATGCCTTGTCATGCTTGAATGTGCTGCAAGTTTGCCACCTGTTCAACCCTACAGTGTAACTGATGTGTAAAATGGAATTGTTAAGTTTCATGAACATAAATTAAATGATGTATTAAAATTAATAACCTTTTTCAAATCAGTAGCTATCCTATTCCCAAGTAGTGAAATTTTTTGTGCCACTTAATCACCACTTATGTGGCAGATGGTAAGTGAAAATGGGCAAATGTTTGATCAAATTTGAAGTTAAAAAGTTACTTGTTTGGTGCTGTATTCTTACACTAATATTAGTATTTTACAATTACAGCAAACTATTTTGATGCTTTATCAGAGTACTCTTTACAGAATTCACATTTTTCGTCATTGAAGTAACACATTTAGTCTAATTAGTCTATTCCAGGAAAAATCCTACCTGCACCTAATGAATTTTACTTATCTATCGATGGATCTGTAATGCAGTTCAATTTTAGTTTTAAATAGTGCATCTCCCATTTACATGCTTAGAGTGCTGTATTATTTACGAAAGTGTTTAAATAATATTTACTAAAAAGAAAAATAATTAAACACACAATGTAGAGCTGTCATTTGAATCAATATTTGAAGATTTTCAATTAGTGCTTCTCAATATTTCATGTCAATATTTTGAAATACAATATAGGTTAAAAACCTTCACTACAAAGGCTTCTGTGGGAGAAACATGACACTATCAAAGAGACCCTTAAAATGATCTTTTGGCAGTAAGGGTATTTATTAATCTTTCACATATTTCTAATTTATGGTTGTGTTGTAGGTAACCAGCATTATGTGTTGGGCACAGTTTGTTTCTGTAATGATAAAAAAGTTGTATCTTAATTAGTCTTCATTGACTAAACCTTATTAATCTAATGTTAGGGTTGTGAGTAGCTGAAGACCACTAACCACATTAATTAATCCCTCCCATGGCAGCAATTAAAGTGCAAGCTCAAAAAAGAGTGGAAAGGGAACATAAAGTGAAAAAAATGTAAAAAAAAAAAAAAAAGTAAATAAATACTAAGTTTACAAAAGGTGGTGGGTGTTATTACACTGTTTATTTTGCCCCCCTCTCTTCAATTCTCCTGTAATCCACACACCTTTATAGTCAGCTTTTCTTTCTGACTGGAAGAATGGAAGAAAGTTGTTTCTAGCTGGACAGACACCGTCCATTTCTGTGATGTCAAGGAAGCCACCGAGCCACAAATAGGAATTAGCCTTCGATGCGGGGCCATTATGTGAAATAATGTTGCCTGTGGCATTTTTGCTGTACTTTAAACATCAACTCCTGCATTCCGAGTTTATCCTTACTAGGTATGAGACAATGCTCTTAATTTACATATATTATGTATTGTTATACAAGCTTCATTATACAGTGCATTCTCTGAACAACAGACATAAAAATAAAAAAATACTTTATTTCCGGAAAAGTATTAAAAAAAAAAAAAAATAAAAAGATTAGTGGTAAAGCATTCAAACTCAAAAAAGACACTAAGAACAATTCAAATGTTTAATGTGAAACTCATCCTGCACGCTTGTCTAAACACCTTTGTTCACATCATACTCCATACTACAAGTTAAAAGGTGGAGGTTCCCAAAATTAACAAAATTTCACAGAATGGTATAATCACACTATATATTCAATACAATATCCACGTGCACCAACCTGTCATAAACACTAGAAGGGAGGAGGGCAAAGGTTTAGGTTACAAACAACATATGCATAGTAATCCAACAGTAGTAATAAACTGGCATATAATAGGAGACACAGGCATGGCAATATAAAATTAAACACAACTGAAACTACAGATTTTATATGGATTGTTAAAGGTGGATTTAATTCAAAGTACAAGTACCTCTCAAAAGGGCTTACATTAAAAGTTACACTAAAACTCCACAAATTCTATTGTCTGTTTTTCAGCACTAGCAATGTTTTAATGATTGTACTCTTCACCTTCGCTCCTGATCCTGCCATGCTAAAAAAAAAGAAAAGAAAAACTCATTCCACTTTGATTTCATTGAAGTTTTAATATTAGTCAAGTCAGTTTAGTTCAAGGGAATGAATATATTTTACATGGTTGCAGTTTAGAGGTCTGCAAAGTTTAAAACAAAAAAATGACTATGGTGCTATTACCATAATTGTAAGTCATGTTCTGGCAGTTTAAAATGCAGAGTGATGCTATTTCATAGACATATATATCAGTTTAATGTAGCTTTTTACCCTGATGACAAATATTCATTATTTTTAACACAAATGTGAAACAGAGAAACTTTTTTATGTGTTTTACGAAATGTCATATAATTTTCAAAGAGACATATTTGGCACTGATTATTCCATTGAAAGCATCTTTGAGCACTGGCCTTCGTGTGCTGACTAATTCACTGATGTCCCAGGCTATAAAGAATTTAAAGCCAAGATGTAGCTGCTATTCTTGTTTATACAGTCGCATGTGTCTGGTGAATCATTTTTCATCCATTTTGCTGATTCAGGATAGGTATCAGGAAAATGAATGGCAGTACCATGGCTGGCATGTGAGTTCAACATACGAATTTGCCGTTTTGATTCTTGGATGCCTGCAATGTGCTGAGGTGCTGAACTACATTTTGTCAAATCTGAAAATTTTAAAATTAAATTTTTTATCAGCATTTTTAAAGGTAGTAAATAAATAAAGCAATAAGTGTATGTGTGTGTGTGTGTAAAATTCTCAAGGATCATACCTAACTTTTTTGTATCATTTTTTACAATGTTAAAAAAGCGCTTAATGAAAATGTCTCCCTGAATAAAGTGGCACCTCTGCTTCACTCCATACACCAGCCCTGCTTCTGAGCATGACACTTTTTAGAAGAAGTTAAATGGTTGTTCGAAAAGTCCCAAAATTTTTCTGGGATGTTATAGAATGTGGTAAACTTGTTTGTACGCTCGGTTAAATGTATACTCCTCGCATCTTCATGTTCTCTCATATTCTGGTGGGGTAGGGTTAAGTACTACTCTGTCCTAACCCTGTCTACTCTGGTGGTAGGGTTAAGTCCCTTTTAAAATCACAGAATCTAGTCTCAGGTTTGAGAAATGGCTAGACTCTCAGAAAGAGATTCTTTTCACAATATAACTGCAGCCTCTATTCACCCATGATTCTTGGACTTACGGTTCACCAGCTGTGAAACACGGCACTTGAAAAATAATTTAATATTACTTTTATCACAGTACAGACATTTAAAAGCATTTTCAAGGTTAAAGCAGAGTAACAAACCATTACAGTGAATAGATATACACTGTGAAAGAAAGAATATACGCTTCAACAATGCACAGAACTATTACTACGTGTTATGATTTCCAGCCACCATGAAGCACAAATCTTGTATCACAGCTCCAGTTTATTCAGAACTCTGCTGCAAGAGTCTCTACACAAACCAGCAATAGCGAGCACATAACACCCATCCGACTTTGCCTTCGGTGGCTCCCTGTGTCTTACAAGATCAAATATAAAATTCTATTAATAACCTACAAAGCTTTAAATGGCCTTGCACCGGACTACATCAGTGACCTTCTCCATTGCTATGATCCTGGTTGCCTACTAAGGTCCTCTGATTTTGGCAATCTTGTTGTGTCCCCCATTAACCTGCACTCTATGGGTGACAGGGCCTTCAACTTTATAGCACCCAGACTTTGGAATGACCTCCAAAAATTATTTAGATCAGCTGACTCCATCCATTCTTTAAAAAAAAAAAAAAAAAAACAACTTAAAATTCATCTGTCAGGAAGGCTTTTATGTTAACCTAACTCTCTGCCCCTTCTTTCGGTTTACCTCTCTGCCTCAAACTCAATAGACAGTCTTTCAACTATGCATAATCAAGTGGCCTGCCTCCTTGGTCTTTATATACAGAAGACAGGGCAGACAAAAATAACAAAGCAAACTAATAGATATAATGTTAACATAATACATTTCATAATAATTAATAATCACAGTGTAAAATAACCTAGAAAGAACAAAAAAGTATATAATAATGCAATATGAAAAATTACAGCATGTTTAAATAACAACAAAAAGGCTAAATAAACAAGGTAAAGGATCTGCATGGCTATAATGGCCCATTCTTTAGCTTTTAGTAATTGCCAATTTTGAAGGTGTCGAAGTAAGGAGCAGAACTTTTCCTGTAATGTTTAAAAGGTGTAGTTTTTGAAATACACACTTTATTCATATTTTTTCTCTACTAATACAGCCTGTTCTGTTTTAACAGTTTGTTACTTGGCTACTGTAAAAGGTTCCTTGTCTGTTAATGTTTTTGAATTTGTTTAAAAATTACCTGAATATTTTTATAATTAGTTTAAGTAGAAAGTGTAATAAAATCTATTGTGTATATTGTAAGACATGTTTCTGTTGAAAAACTTTTAAACTTGTTTAAATCAAATGTATAATGCAGAACTGCTATCATAATGCACACACTGTTTCATAAACTCTTTCCAAGTTATACAAGCATGCTATGCTGTCGCCTTCCATTTTTGATGTCAATAGTGTCAGATAAAGCAGCTTATTTTGGAAACTTGATTGAAATTTTCTAAGCTTCACATGATGGCAAAGAGCTATATAAGGTTAGAAAAGAAAATGAAGAGTGGGGAAGTCAATCTAAGAATGCTCTGAATTACTGTTTATACTTTAAGCAATACAAGAAGAAAGCCACCATGAAAGGCTAAACATCTTACAGTGCCAGTTTGTATGATATGCATTGTCACACTTTATTTTGTTCTTGTTTATGGCACTCTCTAGGTGTATAATGCTTAATGCTTAAATTTTATTATACATGCTTTTCGAACTGTACATTTGCTTTCTTTTACCACTGGAGTGTATGAACCAAGTTTCTGTTTTAGCTAGGTCAATCAGTGATAAGGGAAAGAGAAAACTGCCAATAGAAAGACTACAGTTATACCTGGGTAAAATCTGAAGGAACTATTGACAGTAAGGTACTGGAGTGTATTCTTGGGAGCAAGAGCTTTGCAACGGGGAACTTTTTATTCCCAAAGGTTGGTAAGTATAAGAGTAAGCAAACTGAAGTATTGATAGAGAATTAAATGATATATTGTGGGTCCACATTGTAAAGAATCTGCATAATTTAAGAGGGGTTTATTTTTTAAGAAGAGGCGTCTTCAAAAGCCAGAAGGTGAAGCTGAAGGTGACTCATCAAATAGTTTTGCTAGAGTTAACTTCTAAAGACAGAATAAAAACAAAAAAAAAATACACATGAGAAGCAAAAGAATGGCTGCAGTGTAGATTAGTTTTTTCAAAGAATACCATTTCATATTCCTGTGTGTCATTTTACAATGTGATTGATATCATGAAAATTAATGTCCTTTTAATTTCCATCATTTGCTTAAATATTGGTATTTAAATAACTGCCAATTTGGTTACCTAAAAAATGATGATATGTATTTTAACATAGTCAGTCAGGTACTTTCTATCTTTTAAAAGTTGTCCCACAAGTTCATGGCTCTCCAGTTACATGTGTTTGGTTGTGTATGGAATCAGGAATTTCACTAAACCTCTTTGTTTACTTGTAGGGTCCGGTTCTTTCCACAGAGGAATTTTTAACAAAGGAAATAACAAACCTGAACAAAAGTCTTGACTTGCAATGTGTTTGTTCAGACACTACACAGATATCTAAAGTATTGGAATTTAAGGCAAGGTCATTAATGCTGGTAGTCAGCAGCTTTTACAACTGTGTTGTTGTACTGCCCAGCTATTGAAATATTTTTAATAAATAACAACAAAATAGGTAGATCTGATCAAATTAATAAAAAAACAATTGTTTTATCTATAATGTAATATTTAGGTTTTTTTGTTTAAGTGTGTTACTTCAGTCTAATTTTTCTAATCATTTTCAAGAAAATCACAAGATTAATATTCATTGCTGTAGGGAAAAATTCCTGTAACAGTGCTGTTCATTCAGCTCTTATATAAGTTGTGCTTTTAGGATGTGTCTGCAATATTCATAGCATCTACAGTAAATCAATAATGCCATTTTCTTGATGCTATATTTATATCCTGGTGAATAGAGTACTCAAACTGTATTCATGTGACAATATTATTTGTTTTAATTATGATTTCACTGGAGTTAGAACTTAGGTTTACAAGTTTAGATTACACATCTTCATTTTGTTTTCTGTATGTTAACTTCAAGTTTAGGTAAATTTCATCTGACCATTTATTAAAATTAAGGAAGTTTTAGACATTCCTTTGTAATAAATGACCAACCATCATAACTGAAGTGGTTTTGCTCATGTATTAATTTGCTCTATGTGGAAGACCAGTTATTATTATACTTAAATGTAAGGTAAAGATATGGTGGCTCAGAGGTTAAAGTTGCTTCATCTTAACTCCCAGATCTGGTATTTCCTGAGCAGTGTCTGTATGGAATTTACATATTTTCCTATCGTCTATTTGGGTTTTAACTGCAAGGTAATTAATTTTTATCTAGCAAAGGTTACATTCACGTCTGCTGTGTTCCCTGTGGTATTCTAGCACATGTATAACATAGTGAAACTGCAGTACACCAATTTAACAAATTATAGCATATCTTGTGGCCCCTCATTCACATCCATGTGGAGGGGTGCAGTGCATTTGAAAAAAAAAAAAAACCAAAAGTGACATGCTGCACATTTTATATGCATCTGCTCATGAAAATGGCCCATTGAAATTAATGTAGTAATGTGGATCTTGAGTTTTAGCGCAACACTGGAAGCTGCTGTAAAATCTTGCCACTCTCTAGCAACTCCCTTTCTTGTTGCTTGCTGATCAGGCTGAGTACATGCATGTTCCCTAGGCCACACAGAACATCCAGTGCAGTCTGTTGAGACTAGAGCACTATTTTGTCACTTTTTTTTTTTTTGTAAGTAAATGTTAGGTTAATTTGTTCTTTCACAGCAGTGGAGGAGTGAGATGCTGTAACTTTCATACAGCTTATTACATGCTAAAATGTAAAAATATTGTAATAAATAAACAGAATCTCTTCACTTATTTAAAGTTTTAATTTTTTTGAAGGCTTTTTAAATGTTTTGGCCATATTTTATCTGATTTGCAATGCACATGTATTCCTAATCTGCATACAACTTCTGGGATATTCTGCTGTCTTAATTGTTATTGGCTTAAGAAGAGACGATTTAAAGTTGTCATGAAGGATTAAATCAAGTTCTTTGAGAAGCAGGGTTTCTACTTCAGTCCACATTAAAACAGTCCTAGCTGGATGAGAAAATTTTTTATTGAAACACACATACAGAAGAACAAGTGAAGGACTGATGTGCCATAAATGATCATGTTGGCTAACTAGCAAGTAACAGGGAATAAGTCATGGTTAAGTGCTATAGTGTATCAGGTAATTAACAGGCATGCAGATTCACATTCTAACTTTTTGGCATGATGGGCTGGCTGGAAAATGAGAGTGGTGATAAACCAGTACAACCTTTAAAAGAAAGTATATATTTTAATAATGGCATTTTATATACTGTATACATATATATTTTTCATCACATTACATTATAATTATTTACTGGATATTTTAGGTTAAATAGTGCTAGGGATAAGTATCACATTGCTTTTGTACATAATTTCAATCTACTAATTTGCTAAACTAAATGTAGGGTGAGCTGATTTGCTTCTGTTTCTCAAAGTGTCTTCCGGGCTTGAGTTTCAGTTGTGTTTCATATAGAAATTGTGCTTTGTTGAACTTTAGAAAGGAGGAGAAATATCACTGTTCAGAATTCTGACTTTTATCTAGGTATAGCTTTTTTTGTCATGAAGGCTTGCTTATTATTATAGGTCTGGAAAGCAAACAAAGAAGATGGCCTACACCTTGAGTAAGATGTAACATTATCCAGCATAAAAGTTGCTTCTGAATTAATCACCTGAATATTTTTATTGCTCTGAAAAGGGAGCAAAAAAAAATCAGATTTTTTCCTGTAAATAACCAATTAAAATAGAACTTGAATATTTTTCATTACATATAGTATGTTTATATGTATATTTATTTTTTTGAAAGAACTATACATTTATAACGGTTCACAACTGTAAATTATGCCTGTGCTATCAAGGCCAGGTAGCTCAATCTTTGCAAAATTTATTAAAAAAAAAAAACTGCAAGCAGGATTAGAATGCAATATCAAATATACAACACATACATTTAATGTTTTTCTAGAAATTAGATGCATTCTGATTTAAGCATTTTCTAGTTTGGTGTCACTTGAACAAAAGTATAGACATTTTAAGTCCATTATGTAATTAGCTGTAACTCTATTCTTTAGTAATTGCCTTTCGCTCTTCTTTGTAACCCTTGATGGGAGGAGTAAAGGACATAATCATGAGTAGTACTTAATCTATTTTGTGCTTTGTGATTCTCAAATTACCCAGCAGAAGCATTAAAATTTATAAAGTGCACACTACCTCAATAAAATTGAAGTCCATTACAATGCTAAAATGTGCAATATATAACACATTTTTAGACTTTGTAGCACTTTTCTATGGGGGAGTCTCAAAATTCCCAGAATCACATTCAAAATGCTCTCCTTGAGTTACAATACTTGTACATTAAAGTTTTGCAATGTCTATGGGAAAGCATTAGGAAAAAGCAACAATGTTTTTTGCTAGGTCTTGCTCCCTGTGACTTCTTTTTGTTCCCAAATTAAAATTGAGACTGAAGCAAAGAAGATTTGCTGCCATGTTAGAAATCCAGAAGAAAAGGGTGGAGGCTTCAGTAGTGTTGGATTGGAACTAAAAGTTTGACGTAGTATCGATACCAACTTTCGGACCTCAGTACCGATACTGAAGTAGTACTGAAGTAAATAATGGATAGCTCCCCATAACCTTTCCAAGCCCCCTGAGGTCACACAAATGGGTGTTGCATCTGTTGTGCCACATAATTACTAATCTCTGTACTTTCCTACAGTCAATAATTGAATTCTCCTGTACATTTAAATTTGTCCAGAATGGGGAGGTGGTGGTTTGGAAGGGTTTGTGGTCTACCAGTGTTTCCCAACCTTTTTTGAGCCATGGCACATATTTTACATTAGAAAAATCCCACGGCGCACCACCAAACAAAAATGTCACAAAGTATACAGTATGTAATGAAATATAATGATCTTCATGTTTCAGCTTACTCATAATTTACTTACTTGTGTGAAACCTGGGCCTGATGTACGCTGATATACATGCAGGAATTGAAGAAAGACACACTAAGATCTTCAACAGCTCTGAATCTCTTTCTTTTTTTTTTTTTTTTTTAGTTTTTATAGCAGTCATGCTTGAAAAGTCAAGCTCGCATAGGTAGGTTGTGAAAAATGGGTGCAGGGCTGAAATAGCTCTGCTTGCCAGAATGGGGAACTACTTGGCAGCAGTCAGCCAAAAATTGTCCAAAGGTAGATCAGCAAAGCTCAGCTTTAAACCACAATTTTCTCTCAGTAGTTATTTCCTCCTGCTCCTGCAAAGTCGTGTCCTTTCCAACTGCGGTTGAGCTATATGGGTTCCTAACCTAGTCAGTGGAAACTAAAGGGAAATAAATGACAACTTCTGTTCAAGAGTTTTCAAATGGTTGCCTATTGTCTCACACAGTGCAGCAATGCTGAATATGTGTGGGAATATGTCAAGGTTGATACTTTCCATGTTGTTGCCAGAGCTGCACCTTTGAATGAAATCCATTTATTTTATCTGCACTTGTGAGCAGGTTTTCATTTTGGCTTTGCATCCGTGTGTTCAGGTCATTCAGATGTTGAAATATATCCACCAGATATGCCAGTTTTGCACACCTCTCATTTGTCAAAAACACTTTTAGTTCCTCTCGCAACTCATACACACGGGCTAAAACTTTGCCACAGGACAACCACCGGACCTCCGTATGCAGAAATAGCACTTTATGCTCCTCTCCCATTTCCTCACACAATGATGCAAACATGCGACTTTTTACAGGTCTTGTCTTCACAAAGTTTATCAGGCATACAACATCGTCCAATATAGGAGCTAGGTCTGCTGGTAATGTCTTGGCAACAAGTGCCTCACGGTGAAGAAAACAATGCATCGCAATAACATCTGGATGTTGCTCTTTCACTCTGCTTATAAATGCTTTGGTGCGCCCGAGCATGGCGGCTGCTCCATCAGTGCAAACACTTACGCAGTTTTCCCACTTAAGTCCTCTTCTGTTGTTCTTTCTGGCAATTCTTTACAAAACAGTAAGTTTTCTCTGATGGTGTCTCCGTCTACAAAGCACACATTTGCCAAAAGTTGTGCATGTCCACTGATATCCGTAGATTCATTGAGTTGCAATGCATATTTTCCACTGACGTGTGCAACTTTTCCAAAACAATTCTTTCAATGTCTGCAGACATGCCATCAATACGTCTGGCAATTGTATTATGCGAGAGAGGGACTTGGGCAATTTCTTTAATAGCGCCAGGGCCGAGCATCAATGATATTGGAGGCAAGTAGTATTAATGTCTCTGCCACTGTGTGTGGCTGTTTTTATTTGGCGATGAGTTTAGCAATTTTGGTTAGACGCTCCTGTCTATAAGATTCTCAACTCGCATCTCCGGACAAATTTCTCGTGCATTCCGAGAAAGGCTGGGCACAGCTGAGACGTGAGGTTGTTGACGCCTTTTGTGGCGGTAATTCCCAGGCCCAGTGGTGGATGCAAACAGTGGAAGGAGCTGTCAGATTGAAGAGGGAAGCTTTTCGAGTTTGGCTAACTTTTGGGACCCCAGAGACAGTTGACAAGTACAGACAGACCAAGCCGA
Organism: Polypterus bichir lapradei; assembly: GCA_026402145.1. Taxonomy (NCBI): domain Eukaryota; kingdom Metazoa; phylum Chordata; class Cladistia; order Polypteriformes; family Polypteridae; genus Polypterus; species Polypterus bichir. The sequence goes on from JANRMT010028174.1 coordinate 82,166,117, forward strand.
GTGCAGCTGTAGAAGCAAAAATTTTACCCTCAACAAGGATTCTGGAGGGTTCTTGAGAGTATGCCCAACCTGTCTACATGTGTTTTAATAATTTTGGACAGAATTTCTTGGCAGAGCCAAAGGGTGTAGTGTGTCCAGTTCGGTGATTTCAGGATCACATCTCTGTTTGTGGATAATGCAGTCCTATTGGCTTTATTGGGCTACTGTGACCTTAGACACTTGCCTGTGGTAGTTTGAAGCCGGGTGTGATGCGAGCGGGAAGAGGATGTGCACTTCTGAGTCTGAGGTCATGGTTCTCAACCAGAAAAGGGTGGAGTGTACTCTCCAGGTTGGGGATGAGGTGTTGCCTGAAGCAGTGGAGTTTTAAGCATCTCCGGGTCTTGTTTATGAGTGAGGTAAGAAGGGAGCATGACATTGATTGGCGGATAGGAGCAGCATCCGCAGTCATGTGGACATTGCACCACTCGGTCGTGGTAAAGAGAGAGCTGAGCCAAAATGCAAGCTCTTGATTTACCGATCAATCTACATTTCTCCCCTCGGCTATGGTCACGAGCTGTGGGTAGTGACCAAGAGCAGATATAAGTAGTACAAATTAATTTCCCTCGCTGAGTGTCAGGGCATCTTTGCTTAGACTGCTGTCTGTGTGACCTTGACACAGATAACCACCAGAAAATTGATGGAGTGATGCTTTCTGCATTGTTTTGTCTTTGTATTGTTCAATTAACATAAATACAAGTGGCAAAAGTATAAATGTACTTTTTCAAAAATAGGTTTATTTACTGTATACCCACTTATGGAATTGACTGATGTTTCTGACTACATGCTTATTTTATCTTTATCTTCCTGTATTTATTTTTTTGTACTTGAGGTTTCAGTTGTGCATGCTAAGATTCTCTATAATATAGTTAGTGCTTAATAATTCTTTATCATGTTTTTTAATCTTGTGGTTTAAAGTATTTTCACAACAGTAAGTTAATAATTTAATAACATTTTTTGTAAAAGATTTTTTGTTTGTTTTTGTTGCTGTGGCATATTGTGCAATAGTTAGTGCTGCTGCTGTACAGCTTGTGTGATATCTCTGTTTCCATGGTCCTCTAGAATACTTTGATGTACTATTACATCCCAAAGCTTTGTAAATGTGTTTGTGAAACTGTGCTGATTGATGGATAGGTATTTTCTTTAGGTTGTTTCTTTGTGCCCTGTGGATGGTTGGTCTTTTGCTCAATTCACTCTTTAGTGATATGGTACTTTAGGAAAATAATGCTATTGTAAAATATTTGTAATTGCTGTTTTATACTTAAATAGCCCTTTATTCTTCCAGGTGAAATGTTCTCATTCAAGACAGAAATAAAATTGTCTATTAAGATATCCCAAAACAATTTGGTACAAGGTGCGATAGAGTGTAGGATACATGGATACATGAAGCTATGCTAACTCACACTTGGCAAATATAGAGTCGCTAGTTAATCCAACCTGCACATTTTTAAGATGTGGGAAGAAAGCACATGCAGATATGAGGAGAATGTGCTAACTCCTGTCTGGCAGGTACTGGGCCTGGTTTTCAAGGACTGAAAGAGAAATGTTGCTGGTGCTGATAATAATGAAATCTATACTAATAAAAGGCAAAGCCCTCACTGACTGACTGACTGACTGACTCACTCACTCACTAATTCTCCAACTTCCCGTGTAGGTAGAAGGCTGGAATTTGGCAGGCTTATTCCTTACAGCTTACTTACAAAAGTTAAGCGGGTTTTATTTCGAAATTCTACACGTAATGGTCATAACGGTCAACAACGTCCGCCATGTTGAACTTTCTTATTTATGGCCCCATCTTCCCGAAATTTGGTAGACGGCTTCCTTGTGCTAACTGAAATCGATGTACGTACTTATTTAGATGATATGACGCCACTGTCGGCCGCCATATTGAACTTTCCAACGTCACTAATTCTCCAGCTTCCTGTGTAGGTAGAAGGCTGACCCCATCTTCATGAAATTTGGTAGGCGGCTTCCCTGCGCTAACGGAAACCGATGTACGTACTTATTTCGCCACTGTCGGCCGCCATATTGAACTTTCCAATGTCACTAATTTTTCAACTTCCCTTGTAGGTAGAAGGCTGAAATTTGACAGGCTCATTCCTTACAGCTTACTTACAAAAGTTGAGCAGGTTTCATTTTGAAATTCTACGTGTAACGGTCGACAACGTCCGCCATGTTGAACTTTTTATTTATGGCCCCATCTTCATGAAATTTGGTAGGCGGCTTCCCTGCGCTAACCGAAATCAATGTAAGTACTTATTTCGGTGGTATGATGCCACTGTCGGCCGCCATATTGAACTTTTCAGCAGTCTTTGTTACTTATGGGCCCATCTTCAAGAAATTTGGTAAATGGGTTCCCAACGCTAACTGAATCCTACTTACGTACATATATACGTCCATAGCCTGCAGCTCGGTCACCGTGTGAGGCGGCATTGGGTCCCCCATCCCCACACCTCCCACATTGTTGGCTGTCTGCCTATATAAGGCCGTCCGTCGCTCCGGTCTCTACATTCCCTTCCTTGCTTCGCCATGGGATTCACGTCTCCCTACTGATAACTACAGCCTTTTTATTTAATCCACGGCTTCTCCGCTGTTTTATTGTTCGTTTATGACGATTATAGTTATTGTGTAGGTATATTAGACTTACTTTACATTGCTCAGGTACCCATTTCCTTTATCATTCCAACCGTACCCCCATTACCATGTCTATCGAGGTGATCACCATCGATCAAAGAACTGTCACTTACCGAGTGGTTTCCATGCCCAGAGATGGCACCTACCTTTTCCATTCTCTTTGTCACATATTGCACGGCCATATCAGGCTGACTCTTGATATCCGGAGGAACATTGTGTCTTATGTATTGAATGACTGGGACAGGTTCAAGGTGTGGACTGATGACAGTACAGAAGATAATTAGACTACACAGGAGCACTAGAAGAGTGAAATGCTTAAGCCCTTCACCTATGGTTCTGCATGTGAGTTGATGGCTGCTGCTGAATTGTTCGGTTGTCGCTTTCAAGTGTACCGAAATGGCCAAATATTTTACACCTTTCGACAACCGCCAATACCTCTTAAACATCTTAGATTTACAGGTGACGATTTCAGTAGTGGACACTTTGATGTTTATGAATGTTTAAACTCTCAAAAGTTGGATGTGAAGTTATTCATGAAACTGGTTGTATGCTTACAACGCTTGACAGATGGCGAATGTCACTTCAACACAAGTCCTGCAAATACTGGCGTAATTAAAACAAACCATGAAACTCAAGCCGATTATGACAGCAGCAATCCAAGCTGTGAGATTTGAAACAAGATTACTGTTCACATGGCCAACTGTAAGTTGCATGCTCAAGAATAAGCTCAGCGCACAGCTTGGTCATATTACAACCGGAGAGCCGAACTCACAATGTGGTATACAAAGAGATCCTTAACAAATAATTATTGGCATATTTCCCTCAGTTTAAAAAGGTTTAATTTTTTTCTTAATAAAAATTTTAATGCAGTACTTCGCCGCTGCGAAGCGTGGGTATTTTGCTAGTAATAAATAAATACCAGAAATCAATATTGTAAAAGTTACCCACATCAGCTCATAGCAGCTGCCCATTTTCCACATTACTTATTTAGCAAAACAAGGAGGTTAATTTCTCTCTAGATCAATACAAGTCGGATTCATTTCTATTCTAAACCATATGACTTATTAAATAAAATATCTTCTTGTATTAGATTATTACCCCGCAACCTTGCTTAAGCAGGCTTAGAAAATTGTGTGTTATGGCATTAAGTCACAAAGTGTGACTTAATTTTTTATAAGCAGTTGAAGGTGTAGATGATAAACTGGTTAAGCTGGTATACAGAATGAAAGTACATTATACTATATATAGATGCTACTCATTCTTTTGTGTTTGTTAGTTGTGTATGAGAAGTTAGCAAGAAGTATTAATTAATTGTGTTTTGACCTTGTAGGTACTCAATAGTAAAGGTTGTCTAACAAGAAACAAAGTTGTCTAACAAAATAATAGAAGTATGTTCATATTCATATTGAAGTACGGACAGATACAAGACATGTCGCCAGAGCCATAAGACTGTTAAACTCTTTACAACAGGGGCAGGGGGTGGTTGAGCTATGAACTTGATACACCTAATACAGCTTATGAGCAGAGAAAGACTATTAACTATGCACTAAATAATCTGATATTTCACTAGTTGGTCATTAACGTGGTCATTGTATAACCCATGTTTTTTTTGTTTTGTTATTACCCTATCAGAATAAGCCATGTCACTTTATTTTATTTGACTTTGACTTTAACTCACTTTCGTATCTTTCATTTTGACTTTGATATTATGTGCCACCTGTCACTTTGATAGTAGTATTATTCTCACTATTCTCACTCCACTGGCATTATTTTATGTACCATCTAGTATACTGTGATTGCATTATTTGTACAGTATTTGTTATTTGTGTAGTATGTGTACTTAAATGTTTATATAGACTAATTCTTGCCTACTGGCACTTGTATTTCCCTTGGGATCAATAAAGTATCTATCTACCATGAAAGGTTCAAGAAAGATAGAAAACTCTAAATATCTAAATAATAACTAGGGACATTTTAATGTTTAAGTTCACATAATCTTTCTTGGTGGTAGAGGAATTACTCTTCTGTTAAAAACACGACAACTAGCATGCTCTCCTTTTAGCACTCCCTTTGTATAAACTATTTCAATAGTCAATAGACCGCTAATTAGTTCCTGAACTTTGTACTAGATTACTGATTATACAGTGCTTATAAAAGGTATTTGCCATCTTGGAAGTTACATTTTATTTACATTGAATTCCAGTGGATTTAATTTTACTTTTTTTGACATTAATCAATAAAAAAAACCCAAAAACTCTTTAATATCAAAGTTAAAACAGATTTCTGCAAATTGTCTTTTGTCAATTACAAATATAAAATTGAACACAAGTATTCATCTCCTCTAGGTTAATATTTAATAGATGCACCTTTGATTATCCACATTTATTAGCTTTGCACATCTGAACAATATATTTTTTTTCTCCTTTCCTGTCCTCTTAGCATATCTGCTCAAGCTCTGTCAGGTTACATGAGGATCATGCATGAACAGCCATTTTCAAGTCCAGCCACAAATTTTGCATTGAGATCTGGACTCTGACTCGGTTACTCCAGGACAGTAACATTGTTGTTTTAAGCCATTCCTTTATACCTTTGTATAACGCTTTGGCTTTAGTCTTGGGGTCATTGTCTTTGTGGAAAACAAATCTTATGCCAGGACGCATGTTTCTTGTAAACTGCATCAGGTTTTCCAGGATTTTCCATTATTTTGCTGTGTTCCTTTTATCCTCTATCTTCACAAGTTTTCCAGGGCCCGCTGAAGAGAGATATTGCCACTGCATGATGTTGCCAACCTCATGTTTCCTAGTGGGAATGATGTGTTTTTGATAATGTGCAGTGGTTATTCTACTGGTTGTAAAAAAATTCTTATGAATTGTATCCAGTAAGTGAGATATACGGTAACTATTGTCAAGCACATCCAAATAGGAGACATCTTCAGGGCTATGATCAAGTAAACAATGACACCCTGGGACAAGAGGGTGAGCTTTTGCTAACGTAACCTCTCTTTACGTCCGTGATTCAGAGGGATGTTGACCGGTAGACAACTGATAGCACTTCTGGGTCTTCACCTTCAACACCCACCGATTCCGGGAACCAGTCCTTTAATATGATCCGTCCCCGGAAAAAGGCAGTCACTATTGTGGCTCAACACAACTGAGATGGACTGTCCAGAAGCTCTTCACTTATTTTTTCATTTTAGCACCCATGCATGCTAAATATTTTCCATTCCGTGTCTTCTCTGAGCTCTCCTTTGCTCACAGTATACTGTCCTCCTTTAAAACTGTTTACACAGGTTGTGCTTTCTCCATAGTGTTGTGCGCATTTCTGATTTGCACACTCATTTTAAATATGTTGATAATACAACCGAAACCTGTTTTTTAATTTCAAGCAAAGGTAATCTTAATTACAAAGAACTCCAATGGGTTTTTCCAAATTTGAACCCTCGTGCTGTGATAAATTTCTTGACTAGTGCCTGACTGATATGGACATTTTAGACCATAAGCAATATTGATATGTGAGAAACAAAAAGAACTGACTACCGATACATATACCGATATTCTGGTGTTTAGATATTAGGTTTACCTAGAAGAAAAATCAGAGACAAAAGATTAAGTGTGTGATGCTTTCACATGCAACATGTTTTAATTTAAAATTTAAGCAGGTTACAGGGCTTTTTTTTTCACTCTAAAGTAACAGATGAGGACTCTTTCAAAAGCAAAGAATTT
>JANRMT010028174.1:82172518-82186031 GCA_026402145.1 Polypterus bichir lapradei
AAACCTGTTTTTTAATTTCAAGCAAAGGTAATCTTAATTACAAAGAACTCCAATGGGTTTTTCCAAATTTGAACCCTCGTGCTGTGATAAATTTCTTGACTAGTGCCTGACTGATATGGACATTTTAGACCATAAGCAATATTGATATGTGAGAAACAAAAAGAACTGACTACCGATACATATACCAATATTCTGGTGTTTAGATATTAGGTTTACCTAGAAGAAAAATAAGAGACAAAAGATTAAGTGTGTGATGCTTTCACATGCAACATGTGATGCTTTCACATGCAACATGTTTTAATTTAAAATTTAAGCAGGTTACAGGGCTTTTTTTTTTTTTTTTAAAGAACGAACCCAAATCATAGTGATATCTGACATTTGTCAGTCTCTCATAACTGTGCACTGCAGCTGATGTAAACACAAGCATCTCTTTGTTAAATTGATTCCATGAAAATAATAATATAGCCCATGTTGACTTCAATTTAAAAAAAAAACAATAACGTTGTTGTACACTCCCATTTGATGATTATATAATGCAAAAAAATTTAGAAGGGATTAATGATGGAATAAATATATCAGTGCACATGTCATTACTGTATCTAAGATAAATGTGTGCATTAATTAAGTCATTTAAAAATATATTCATTTGTGTATATGTATCTGCATATAATTTGTATAATTCATTGATATTGTTGTACAACTAGGTTTATTTATCTAGATAAACTAGGTTTATCATAGATTTATTCATCTTTATTTACAATGCATTTATTTTTTTGGCACTTAAAAGCTGAATTTGCACATGTTATGATTGCTGAAAGAATATCTTCTAATTAGACGTGATAGCCTAATAGAACATTTAAATTTGTGTATTTCCCAGGATCCCACTTATTATGAGACTGACATTAACCTCTTACATTACCATATTTTGAAGATAAATACAAGAGTAGGGAGAAGTAGAAGCTAAAACAATAGACTTGAAAAATGAGTGACTGTTGTAAAAGACATACCATTGCAATATGTTTTAATAATTTAAACAACATAACAGCACCAGTCATAGACCATAATATTAGGCATTTGTTATTGAAATTTAAAAACTGCACCTTAACTAAATAAAAAGCTGCTTGAGAGCCAATTGATCTGGCTTTTGCTCGTGAGCTGAGCCAAATGACTAAATTCAGTGAAAAGAATCCAGATGCTAATCGATAACCTAAGCATTCTTCATCACTTTTGCAGTTAATAATAATAATAATTCTTTGCATTTATATAGCACTTTTCTCGCTACTCAAAGCGCTCAGCAATTGCAAGGCCCAACAGTGCAGAATCCCTTTTGGCATTTATGGGATTCGAACCTGTAACCTTCCGATTGTCAGTGCAGATCCCTAACCTCCGAGCCATCACTCTGCCTTGCCTGTATGCGTCTTCATTAACTGCAATACTTTCGGGCAGGGGAGTCACATAACTGTTTTTGCAGCTTTTTGTACAGCTTAAACAAGGTCAGTAAGAAATTATGCAAATTGTGTAAATAAAAAGGCTTTTTTCCTTAAAGCTCTGTGTAAATTAAAGTGTCATTTTTAAGGATGTGTAACATATAATGATGTCTTTGACAAAATTAATTTGACAGAATTCATAGTCATCAAGGCAGCTTGCAAAACCTTATGTACATAAAAAGTGATAATTCACTCTAAAGTAACAGATGAGGACTCTTTCAAAAGCAAAGAATTTAATTTACCTTTCTGGAGAAACAGCTAACTGGGCATTTCAAAAATCAGACTGAATAAAGACCTGCGTTTCACTTTGGTTAGAAAACAGATGTTTGAATAGTGGCAAATGCTTACTTACAAACTCTCTCGGTGTAAGTGCTTTTTCAAGCAGTCAGTCAATGCATAACAATTTGAAACTGAAACCTGTTTTTTAATTTCAAGCAAAGGTAATCTTAATTACAAAGAAAAAACCTTGTTCACACTTTGAGTAGACTGTGCGGTAGGCATTTATATGGTCTGTGAGGACAATGAGGAAACATAGAAAAACACTGAATACAGTATTTGAACAGGAAAATTTTATAATTTATTTATAATAGTAAGAATATGAATGACTATGCATCCTCTGTAAAAATTTGCCTTATTTTTAATTGCATGTATGATTAATGCAGCCAATATTTAATGTTTCAAAGCTCCTGGAATTATTTAGCATATATACAGTGTTTTAACACTCTGTTATTACAGTCATTGTGCTAAGGCAAACTGAGGCTGTTTATATTAAAAAAAGAAAATCTTAATAGACCTGCTTTGCTTTGAAGAACTGCAGTATTATAATATCAGTGGATGTTCTTCTGATAGCAATACGTGTATGTAAAGACGAATGTCAGCCCAATATTACATTGACATAAATGTGAAGAAAACTAAAGAAATTGTTATATATGTTAGGGGAAAACAAACATTTCTTTTTGCTCGGATTGCTGGGAATCCTACTGTTACTTGGAAATCTGCCATATATTTTAATGATCAGTTGAGATTTTTCACTTGTTACTAGGCTGTGGTTGCAAATGTTGAGAAAGACTGCTTGATAGCAATGTTTACAGCTACATTTTTTTAAAATATTCAATGTGTGTGTTGTGTCATATTGTCGGTATTTATCGGTATTTTTGAAAGCAAGATTAAGTTGAACTGCATATTAAACCATTGAATAGAGCCATTTGTTTGAGGTGAGCTATGTGCAGACTTTGTCCAGTTTCATTAAATGCTAATTATACTTGCCATTATAAATGTAGTCTTTGTAGTTTGACAAGTCATGCAGTACTTCAATGAAGAATAAAATTCATGTGATTTAAGACATCATTTACATCTTTTGCTTATAGGCTACAGTATTTGGCAGGACTAAAACAGATTCAATGCCTATTATGAATAAATAAATGGCATACTTTTATATTTTTTGTTTCTTTGTTTGATATTTGTTTTTATGAAGTTGTAACATGCATTATAAATTAATTTCTAAAGTACTTTGACTTTGAGTTTTTAATTGATAACCAGGTATTGGTTTTATAGCACCTACAGAATCATAGACATATTTCAAGTGACCCATAATTGACTTGTGCAGATAGTATGTGATATTTCCACTTCCTGTATTATAAAGGCTCATGAGAACACTTATTGCGCAATTCCATTGATTTGTTTTATTAACTCTGACTATGTTTACACATTGGGTAAAGTGGTATGGAGCTGGGTCGCAGTATAGGGTAAGGCAAGGGGATGCTTTATTGATATACCAGTCTTACTTTTACTCTTTACACACTCACAAGTTTGCATATACAGTGGAGTTTAAAAACAGTTTTTGTAAACCAGTTTTCTCTGACCTTCTTAATCCTTGTGTGTTGATTAACTTGTAAAAATGTTGCCTTTTATTGGATAATGTTAAATATGTATAGTGCAGAGTAAAATCTTTTAGAGCAGCAGGAAATTACCTTAATGATCATGGAACAAATTTATTTCACCAGTTTCAGAAGTGCATGGCCTGATAAATCAGAATTATCAAAGATGTAAATCTTAAAATATTTTTTGTGTTCACATAGAAAAAGTCAGGTCAGGTCACGTTGGGACCATGTAGTGGTACAGCGTGTTGCTGCACCTGCCACACAATGAAACAGCTCGGGATCCTGGTTGGCAAACCCCAGGCAGACATGCAGTCCAGTCCCATCCTCTAGAAATGCCCATCTATCTGCTGTAGCCAGATGTTACATGGGCATCCCCTTGGCCTGGTCAAGCCGCTTGGGTCTTCAGCAGTGAGGATCCTGAGAGCCAGATCACCCTCGGGGAATCGTGCCACATGACCATAGTGCGATAACTGACGCTCCCTCACAATGCAGGTAATGTGCCTCACTTGGGACTCCATGAGCTGCCTCACTTGGGACTCCATGAGCAACCTCACCTTCGACTCATTCATTCCTTATACAATGCTTTACTTCATAATAGCAGTACAAATATGCTCTAAAATTACATGTGCCAAAAAGTAGATAGAAATAAGATCCCTTGTAGATAGAAACAAGTCATATTACTAACTTAAGTTAACCCTTATGAATTTCAAGGTTGTTGGTGATAGTATGGTGTAGAAAGCCAAACCTATTTGTTTGATTTTATCAGTTGGATGGCGACAAAAACTGAGAAATGAAAGTGTTGTGCATGAATAGTCTATCTTTTCTTTATAGTATAGTTTCAAATAACAGCCATTGATATCAAAATAAATAACATGCAGAAGACGTTTTGATTATTTTTGATGACTCTGATTCTGTAATGTCAGGTAAGGATTTTGAGCTGCCACAAGAAAGAGAAGAAAAATATATTGAGGTATGCTGGATTATCCCTGTTCTTACATATGACAAAAAGGAAGGTAAAAGAATAGCGGAATAGGAAATGGGCAGATCAAAAACTGAAATTGATAAAGAGAACTTGGCTGTTTGCAAAAGTCAAGAATTACCAGGAGAGGAAAACCCAAATGGTAAATGTAGTCAAAAATAAACCCACAGAAATTCAAATCTAAAAGCCAGACCAACACTGCTAATGCTATGAAAGATATTTATTTTTTTTAGAATCTTGGAAAACCTGGGAGTGTGTGATGCTTAACTTTATAACAATCCTGTAATGATGTCACTTGGCAGAACGTTGTGGCATCATATGATTTTCAACCAGCCTGATAATGAAATGCCAAAAGAAATAAGAAAATAGCTGTACAGAAAAAAACAATAAAAAATATTTTTCTACCTTCGAACTTATTAGAAAGTCAGAACCTACCTATTAAAAAAAAAAAACAAAAGACACAAAGAATGCACATAGAAATGTATCTCGTAAATTATTTTAATTCACTCGGCTCTTGACAACGCCCAAGTGTGAGTGAGAGTGGAACCATCATTACTCTGATGTGTTTTCTTTTCAGGTATTCGTACATCACAGTTGTGTTTCCATGCCTCAACAGTTCTCCAGATGTGAAGTTGAAGTGGTGCCACACATTTGAGTTCTTTGTCTTCAATCTTCTACCATATTTACATATTTTGTCTTGGTCATTTCTCAAAATGTGTGATATGATTGAAGTCATCAAAATTATGAAGGATATCAGTTTGGTGAACCCCAGCTGTTACTTTGAAATTAAGTTTTTCAACAAAAACGTAGGGACACAGATAGAAACTTAAGGGTTGATTTTGCACAAACATTAGAAAGTTAATCTTCACACAGAGAATAACATCCATGGAATGAGCAAGTGGTGTAGTTGACAGTAGTACTTTGGGGACTTTTTTTTTTTGCAAGAGTTACCAGTATGACAATATAGAATAGCAAACTGTGTTGGGCTAAATAATATAAACATTATTCCAATGTGAACTGTTCTGAAAGAAAATAACTCAACACATTTAAACTGACTGCAAGGCTGTTCAGAGGAAATGGCATGCTCATTTTCAAGTTAAGTTTTGTTTTCCTGTAAAACGTTTGAGAGTGGAGTTATCCAATTCTCTGGTTGTTTTTGAGTGGTTTATGGTAATGGCAACAACAAATAAAATGAATAAAGGCCAGTCCTGTATAATATTGTAGTATTATTCCTATATATATTTATTAACGTGCTTGTGCAGTGTGTTAAATAAATTGCCCCTTTCCATTCTACTGTATTTATATCTTTTTCTGCATTCAGAGATGACAAGATGTCAGGAAGCTGTGTTGTTACAGACTTGTATGTTATATTGAGCTTATCTTGAAGATTTGATAACAATGTTTTCTTTTAACAAATCACAGTTTTATTCTGTGCAATTATAGATGGAAGTGCTTTCTCCATTCACTTTACTAAAGCTCTGGCCAAAATACTAAGACCATTGTTCATTGTTTATACTGACTTAATAAGAAACCTGTGTTTTAAAGGTTTTTACTTTATTTTTGAGAAAACCAGTAAGTGATGCATTGTGTAATATTTTAAGCACAAGGCTATCTTCTCTGGATTCAATGAATGTGACAAGCATTAACAAGCCTACCGGTAATTTAGTAGGTTTTCTTTTTTTCCTTTTCAAATAGATTTTTTTCTGAATAGCTTTCCAAATTGCAAGTTTGCTTGCTTTTTAGAGATTTAACAGCATCTTGAATCTTGTACAGCTGTAAATGTAATAGAAATATAATTCTTATTTTCACATTTTGATGTGTGGAACATTTTATAGTATTTTGTAAATGTTGAATTTCTCTTTGCTCATTGAATTTGGTTCTATCTACATCATTTCTTCTGTGTTGGGGTTCTAAACTTTTTTATATTTATTTTCCTGACTAGTATCTTATTAGCTTTTTCTTCATTTTCATAACGATATGACATGAGGAGCTCAGAGGTTAGTGATCTTCCATGTTGGTCATCAGTTTTGGAGATATCATTGATTTGTTTTGTTTCTCTTCTGAGGTATATACTACACTGGAACTATGTTGCAGTAAATAGTTAAAAATAAGATACAATTTGTCACCACAAATATGCTTTAAGTGTTTTACAGAGAGTTTCATAAGATATGAGCAGATATGTAATAGTTTCCAAAGAAATTTGTGTGGAGATAATTTTAATAAAACCTTTATCCTTTAGTAATAATTGACTAAGATTATATTTACTTGTTAAATTATTAATACTGTTTTGTGTTAATTGCATTGTAAATGCCAGGATAAGTTGAGCATGATCAGAAATTACAATGATGTTATAAATGCAGGATTTGACAGAGGGAAACAATCTGTTACTCGTTAAAAAAAAAAAAAAAAAAAAAAAAAATCGTCAGTTTGTGAATAATTGTGATACACTGACTTGAAAGAATATTGTCTTGAATACAGTGAAAGAAACAATGCACACTTTTTTCTGATCAATTTTTTATTTACCAGAGTCAAAAAGAGAACAATATGTCAACATGAGAATTAATAAGTATTTGAAATAAACGCACATGGTGCCCCTCAATGGTTTGTCCAAAGGTGCTATATGCACCTTTATAAACACCAATTATGAAGTTATATAATGATCACGACAGCCCTCGTGCTTTTTTTTTTTTTTTTTTTTTATAAACAGCTTAAGACATTGAGATAAAAAAAACTATCCTCTTGCCAAACAGCAGTTTGATATGAGGTCAGTGCAGCGAGTAAGGATGAATAAGTTAAATGTTACTGTAATTTTCACATATTATTTCCAAGCTTGGACTTCACATTTGTTTATTTTTAACTTGCCAGCAGTGGGAAATTTGGCCAGTTGACTTAAATCACTTGTCTTTTTTAAATAAGGGAATAATATAATTCCTTTTGAGATTTTTTTTTTTTTTATGTTTTGAGGTTTTTGTAAGACTAAAGTCATTTTCCATTTATTTTGGTAGTCATAATGTTTATATTATGTGTGCATTATGATCTTTGAAGTGGATAAGTGGGTTAGAAAATGGACAGATGAATTTTATTATATCAGAGTATTAATTTACCATTCAGCAGCAATGTCATATCCATTGAGACAATTGTTTTGCTATGTTGTAGATGCAGTATTTGCCATGTTGTAGTACTCTTTTAAACTGCTGCATTAAAAAATTAGGGGATATAGTAGGTTCTTATAGTAACACTCTGAAATTGATGTTCAACTTATATAATCAATGTCAAAATGAAATTCAGATGCCAAAAGAATGAAGACATGTGCATCTTTGTCTTTGACTTACAGTTTAAGTTATATTTCAATTATTGGTGTGACAGCCCAGTGTGGAAACAACTATGAAGCAAATAGTCAACTGCTAGGTTAGAGCCTGAATTTCATTTTGGGCTAGGCCATCATTGACTACCTGATTTTTCTCACAGTGTATCTACCATTTATATTCACTGATATTTTGTGTTTGATGAATGGAAAATAAACACTGCCTAAAATCAGCACTAAGTTAATTTGTCAGGATTTATGTTTACTGCTGTACAATTTATCTGTGCATCAATATGTAAAGAAAACAGTTACTAGGGAACATCATGCACTGAAAAATAAAATTTAAGTGACAAGTCAAATTAATTACAATTTCAAACATCACAAGCTAATAATGCTTTAATTATATAATTCTCACCCTTTTTCTGTGTATTCACACTGCTTTTTTTAAAACCAAACTTTTAAATCTGAATTTGAATCCATTATTTCAGAATTATTGTCAGAATACTATTGGTGTTGTGTTCAGGGTACCTTACAGGAGTGATCAGATATTTGTTACTCTCTTGGCTTTGGATTTTTTCAGAATTAGCCACTGGACTAAACTTTATTAAGGTACCTTTAATTGGTGATTATATCCCAACTACTCATGTACCATACAAATAAAGTTTGTACCTTATGTGCTTTCACTGTATGTTTCATGTTATAGTTGTGCTATTGAAAATTATTTTGTTTTCCAATGAACATCACAAATGCAATGTTTTATTAATTCATTTTCAGCAGTCCAGTATCTTTACACATGGCATTAACATGCAGCTTGTATATGGATTGCATTTAATATTGGTTTGGATGGCTTACATTTACACCTGACATGGTAAAATGCATCTCTGTCTGCATAGTGTTTGCGTGGTTGTATAGATAAATGCATTTTTATATACACTTGTGTTAAATGTGGTTGTGTTCTGTTTCTGACCAGTTCTATATGTGGTATTAATGATTCAATCACAATCCAGTTACAAGTACAGGGTGGTCCAGATTTAATTATGCAATTATGAAAAGGCAAACACATTGCACCCGCTGTTCGACTGACATCCGTCTCCCTGCCATTTTGGAATGCAGGGCAGGTGCTGCCATCTATCGGCAACAAAAAGAATTTTTTGTAAATTCTCTATGTAATAAACTTAAGTTATAGCGTAATGAAAATTGCATAATTAGATCTGGACCACCCTATATGTTTTTGTGTTTTTAACTATTGATGATATGATGTGCACACTTCCAATAAGGTGACACTTGGAAATTGTAATACTGCTGACCTTGTCTTAAAGCATTTACTGTCATGTAGGTGATAGTGCGGTATTTTATAAGCAGAACTTTATGAGCAGGCATTTTTTTAACCATACCATTTTTTAATAAAAACCATGAGATACGTCTTTGGTTAGATTAATTTGCACTAATGCTTATAATAGGGCCTGTACACATCAATGTACAACACGTGCAGTAATTAAATTGATCAGAGCAATATTGCGGAAATGCACCATTCTCAAAAAGTTAGAGCAGGAAAGCCATTTTCTTGATTAACTGAAGAAAAAAAAAATATTATTTGAAGAATTTTGGTTGATTTATATGGAAAGCTATCAGAGACTTCTTTTAGAAAACCCAATTTTGTTGTTCTTTAGGTGGTAGACAATAGAGCATGGCCGTTATTGATTGCCAAGGTGACAAAATATTTTAGTAGCTTATTGTAATTGAAATCTTTATTACTTTTTAGCATTCTTGCCACCAGACTGTCATTTAAGATCTAAATTTTAAGATCATATTACTCAATATATTTTCTGGAAACAGAATTATGTGCAGTTGGTGTGACTAAGCCGGTGATTCTTATCCAATGTCTTTTTAATAGAACAAGAAAGCTTTAGCATTCTCCTGTCCCATGTGTATGTATTTTTCTAAGGAAAACATGTTGAAAAATGTTATATTTTTCTATATCTGAACAGCATCATTGTTTGAAATACGTGTGTTTTAGTTATTGGTATTTGTTGTTATATACAAATACCTGGCTTTTAGCATTTAATTTTCATTTCTGAAAAGCTTAAATAAAACAGTTAAAGAGATAAATTGGTGACTCAGTACTTGACAGGGCTGGATGGTCATTTGTTATTTAGTTTGATATATGTAGTTGATTATTTTTTTTTCTGTAAGTTAAGTATCTGTTTATGCCTACATTATACAGGAGGAACCTAATGGTAAAGGATTCTTGTCAAAAAGTAATTTATTCAGACTTAATACCCAACAAAGGCTTAACAACAGATATACGCTTTTATAACTTTTTTGCTTTTAAGTGATAACCATTACCTTTTTTTTTTCTTTTCTGACTTAAAAATAGCATACTGTTTTCTCAGAAGTTTGCGGAGTATTTTTGCTGCACCACTAAGAAACTGAGTAAGAATCTGCTAGCTAAGGTTAACTACTCTAAGATGTAGATAAGGTATAACATTTCTGTTGCATGATCATCTGACCTGAAACACAATGCTGAAAGATCCAAAAAGTGGAAGCAAAAAAAAAACGGTGAAACTGTATGCAGTATTTTGAAAATATGTCACTCAACAAGAAATGCTTACTGTAATATTGTTACTAACTAAACATTGTTAATATCAAAATATTTTGCATCAAATTTAAATATAATTGCAGGATAGTTGGATAGCAGTTTTGTTTGAATGAAGGAATAATTACATAGTTTATTGTATCTACAGTGATTATTAAAAATTCTAATCTAACCTCCGTAATATCACATACTGCTTAAAACAGTGTTATAAACAAAATTCTGTGTCATTTAATGTGATTTTGTAAAGTAGGGTGTTGTAGGGGTTTGTTCATTTTTAATGGTTTCTTTAATTGTTGACTGCATATTAGTGAGTTTAACATAAAAATAAACCTTGACTTGTATGTTGGTCTTACATTTTGTAAAGTTTCTCTTTCACACTTTTATTTGAAGCCATAGTATAGTGCATTTCAATTGACACCTCGACGCAAGTTTCCTTACTGCAGCATTATATTTTTGCAACAACACATATGCATATTACAAGACAAGTTAAACAAGCATTTTATTTTTTTGTTTGTATGTTTGCTCTTGCCTGGTACTCTGCACTGTTTTATCACGACTGGAGTAGAGGGGAAGGAACACTGATCAAATAAGACTTTGGTATTTGAAGTTCTTTTGTATATGTAATGTATATAAAGAATGATTCTGTTGTGTAATTTCCTATTAAAGTTAATGTAACTATCTTAAAAATGGGTTACATGGTGAAAAATTGATCAGTGATGCTGCCTTCATTATCTAATGTCATGAAAAGGCATCCCAGTCATGGCTCTGATAGATTATCCAATGGGTATTCTAGTTTTCTTTCCAGAGATGTGCAGATTAGGTTAATTGAAAACTCTAAATTGGCCTTGTAAGTATTTGCATGAATGAGCCCTATAGTAACCTGGTAATCCTTGTTCCTGTTTCTCACCAACTGCTCCTAGTATAGCCTGTAGCCCACCACAACTCTAAACTGAAATAATTGAGTTTCAGAATGTTATAGTAAAAATAGTTTAAATGTTGTCTAAGCCATTTCATATTGAATGATAATGTGAAAACATTTCACAGTTCAGCATATAATAATGATGATGCCCTTGCCCAAGGCCAGTAGTGGGGAAAGTAATGTATGACCTTTGAAATTCTCAGTATCCAAGTAAATGAGCTTGAATTTGCAGCTCTGGTTTCAACATTTCTTGTATTTTTTCTTTACAACTTTTCTCCTGTCCAGATGAATACATTTTGCACAGTAACACAGTAAAATTAGTTTGGAGCTATTTTAATATTTAAGGTAGTATAAAAATGTCTGATTCTTTACCTACATAATGAATGTCATTACCTACGAATAAAATATCATTTTCAAATACACTTTAGTCTTATTTCAAATTTGTGCTGATTATGGATTGTTACAAATAAGTAGTTGCTAATGCATCCATCCATTTTCTAATGGGATTATCCAGTTCAGGTTTGTGGAAACTGGGAAGCTTGTGTCTATGGTTTTACCCAACCTTAGATGGCACCAGTTTGTCAAAGGACATACTGTGCAGGGAAAACATCAATGTAGACAGGACACTTAAGCTGTCAGCATTGATAACTCTGGTACTACTGAAATGCCAAAGAAACAAATTATTCTGCACTACGTTTTCATTACTAAAATAGATTTTGCTTTTTTTAAAATCTCTGCCATCCAGCATAATTTCTAAGCAGTCTATGTTCTCGAGCAACTGACATAACCTAAAGCCATTTCCCTCACAGTCTATTCATTTGTCCTTTGTTAGCTTACTAAACATGAAAAGGCTTCAAATGTAGTCCACATAGTTTGATTATCAGAAAGCATTATGAACTGCAGAAACAAGCAGTGCTTTATATCCGCATTTCAGCACAAAGTATTGAAAAGGCTTTACATGGCAGAGCCCAGGAACTTGTGCAGCCACAGGCTATTAAGAGAAAGGAATGCTTGCCATCATCATATTTATTTCTCAAAGAACAGCTGAAGGAATCATTACAGTGCATCTCAAGTAGAGTGTTGGAAAGAAAATGTGTTTGGAATACAAATATTACATGATGCTCAGTAGGAAGATGACTTGAGCGCAGCTTTTGGAAGGATCAGCAGTAATGTTATATTTGTTTCACTTCTTTTGTCTAACAAGATTTCCTGTTCAAATCATACTGCAGTTATTCAATTGTAGTACTATTTTAATTAGTTGCCTCCTTTACAAGTATTCTTCTTTATACTGCTTGAGTAAAGCTGCTTAGAAATTATGCTTAGAATGTTATTTACATTGCTGGCATTAAAACGGAGGAGCTAAATCAACTCCCATCAATTTTTGGTTCCGTTTAAAACTGTGGAGACATTTTTTTTCTTGGGAAATTTACTGTGATGCACTATTGTTCTTAGTCATCTGCTACTACAGTTGTGCTTGAAAGTTTGTGAACCCTTTAGAATTTTCTATATTTCTGCATAAATATGACCTAAAACATCATCAGATTTTCACTCAAGTCCTATAAGTAGATAAAGAGAAACCAGTTAAATAAATGAGACAAAAATATTATACTTGGTCATTTATTTATTAAGGAAAATGATCAAATCTATACTAATAAACGGAAAAGCCCTCACTGACTCACTCACTCACTCACTGACTGACTGACTGACTGACTCATCACTAATTCTCCAACTTCCCGTGTAGGTAGAAGGCTGAAATTTGGCAGGCTCATTCCTTACAGCTTCCTTACAAAAGTTGGGCAGGTTTCATTTCGAAATTCTACGCGTAATGGTCATAACTGGAAGTTGTTTTTCTCCATTTACTGTAATGGAGTTCAGCTGGAGGGGCGGAGTTTCATATGACATCACCACGCCTCTCACGTAATCACGCATTACGTAGAAAACCAGGAAGAGCTACAAAATGCGCTTTAGAAAACATGCATTATATAATTAAGAAGGCAGCGAAACAATTAGAAGTGAGCGAGTGACATATAAAACCATATTCAGCGGCTCACGTGAACTGACGCAGTGCGCAGACAAAAAGTTACAGTTCCAAAGAGTGCTGAACAAAAACCGAATTACACTGCTACGCTCAAATAGATAAACCACACGCCGTAGCGCGATAGTAAAGCATTTGCCTGTAGCGCCCACGTCCGAGGTTCGATTCCTGAGAGGTGATGCACTAAGCATGTACGCGCGCTTCTCGATTTATTTTAACCTCGCATCCCCTTAGTTTGAGACGTATGAAAACGCATGCGGTTAACGCAGAAAGACAGATCACCTATTCACCTATTGAAGCTTCATGAATAATG
>JANRMT010028174.1:82191031-82205279 GCA_026402145.1 Polypterus bichir lapradei
GTTAGTAATTCTAATTACATCTAATTACAAAATGTTCAATGATCACACTGTTTTAGCCTAATGTACAAAATAATTTTGGCTAAGGTTACTCAGAGTTTAAAGATTAAGTTGGTCAAATTACCTTTTATGTTTCTGACTTATTTTTTTAAGAAGAAAAACTGCACTTTATGTTGAAATTTTGGTTATTATTATTTAAAGACAATACCGTTCTGAAAATGTACTTAAAGTACTTAAACTACCACTTTATTTTTAAGTCTGCCCAATTTTAACCAGGGATGATATTTTTGTTTCTGTTTTGAATTCAAATGCAGTTTAAAAGCATTTTTTTTTCAGAAATTAAAAGAGCTTGAGTTTACAATATTCATGTCCATGTCTATTATTTCATTCTGTCGCCCACTAAAACCGTTTTAAATTAAAAAAACACATTTGCGATTTGGGGCAAATTTACGTGTGCGATTACATACGATTAATCAAGATTAATTATTACACAGCCTCTAATTAATTGGATTAATTTTTTTAATCGAGTCCCACCTCTAATATATATATGTAGATATATATGTAGATTTGTATATATATATATATGTGTGTATATACAGTATATATGTAGATATGTATATGTATATATATATATGTGTGTGTGTGTGTGTATATGTGTATATATATATATATATATTTTTTTTTTTTTATATTATATATATATATAATATAGAGAGAGAGATGACAACAACACTCATATCAATGACAAAACAATTACATTAACAATCTTGTTACGTTATTTTTAAAATATTTCCTTTTCTTTTTCATAACTTCTTTAACACACTACTTCTCCGCTGCGAAGCGCGGGTATTCTGCTAGTATTACATATTTGTGAGTGGCAAAAGTATGTGAACCTTTGCTTTCAGTATCTGGTGTGACCCCGCTTTGTAGCAATAACTGCAACTAAACGTTTCCGGTAACTTTTGATCATTCCTGCACACCGGCTTGGAGGAATTTTAGTCAATTCCTCCGTACAGAACAACTTCAACCCTGGGATGTTGGTGGGTTTCCTCACATTAACTGCTCGCTTCAGGTCCTTCCACAACATTTCGATTGGATTAAGATCAGGACTTTGATTTGGCCATTCCAAAACATTATCTTTATTCTTCTTTAACCATTCTTTGGTAGAACGACTTGTGCGCTTAGGGTCGTTGTCTTGCTGCATGAC
This sequence comes from Polypterus bichir lapradei, assembly GCA_026402145.1. NCBI lineage: Eukaryota > Metazoa > Chordata > Cladistia > Polypteriformes > Polypteridae > Polypterus > Polypterus bichir. The sequence goes on from JANRMT010028174.1 coordinate 82,192,236, forward strand.
CCACCTTCTCTTGAGATTCAGTTCATGGACAGATGTCCTGACATTTTCCTTTAGAATTCTCTGATATAATTCAGAATTCATTGTTCCATCAATGATGGCAAGCCGTCCTGGCCCAGATGCAGCAAAACAGGCTCAAACCATGATATTAAAGCCACCATGTTTCACAGATGGGATAAGGTTCTTATGCTGGAATGCAGTGTTTTCCTTTCTCCAAACATAACACTTTTCATTTAAACCAAAAAGTTCTATTTTGGTCTCATCCGTCCACAAAACATTATTCCAATAGCCTTCTGGTTTGTCCACGTGGTCTTTAGCAAACTGCAGCAATGTATTTTTGGAGAGCAGCAATGTATTTTTGGAGAGCAGCAATGTACGAGGGATATCCAGAAAAAAAGGTTACAACAGCTGTTAAAAATCGAAAAATGAATATACTTCAACCAAATTTACAGAGTATGTTCCAAAATGTGTTTATTTCTCAACATAATCGCCGTCAACTTCGATGCACTTCTTCAGCCTGGGCACCAGCTTTTTTATACCCTCGTCAAATACGCTCTGCTCCACCTCCGAAAGCCACTTCTCCACTGTCTCCTTAACCTCCTCATCGTTGGAAAAACGTTTCCCACCCAAGAATTCTATCACAATTCTTCCACAAGCTGACGATGGATCTCGGCCGCGGATTTGCGACGCAAAGTGAGGAACTTGATGACCGAACGAATCTCGCATCGGCGGTAGGTGGAGCAAATGGCCTCAGCAGAGGTTGATGAACTCGCTTGCTGTGATGACATTTCACAACTGACTGACGCGGTCCCGGGCTTATTTTGAATGTTCGGACCCCCCTACACGCAGGTATGCCAACCTTCGAAAAAAAAAATTCCCTGCACCCTCCAGGGCACTTGTAACCTTTTTTTCTGGATATCCCTCGTATTTTTGGAGAGCAGCTTTCTTCTTGCAACCCTGCCATGCAGACCATTGTTTTTCAGTGTTCTCCTGATGGCGGACTCATGAACATGAACATTAGCCAATGTGAGAGAGGCCTTCAGTTGCTTAGAAGTTACCCTGGGGTCCTTTGTGACCTTGCCGACTATTACACGCCTCGCTCTTGGAGTGATCTTTGTTGGTGGAGTCCAAACTCTTTATAGATGGTTTTGTAACCTTTTCCAGCCGGATGAGCATCAACAACTCTTTTTCTGAGGTCCTCTGAAATCTCCTTTGTTCATGCCATGATACACTTCCACAAACATGTGTTGTGAAGAGCAGACTTTGATAGATCCCTGTTCTTTAAATAACACAGGGTGCCCACTCACACCTGATTGTCATCCCATTGATTGAAAACACCGGACTGAAATTTCACCTTCAAACTCACTGCTAATCCTAGAGGTTCACATATTTTTGCCACTCACAAATATGTAATATTCGATCATTTTCCTCAATAAATAAATAAATGGCCACTGGTTTCTCTTTATCTGCTTTTAGGACTTGAGTGAATATCTGATGATGTTTAGGTCATATTTATGCAGAAATATAGAAAATTCTAAAGGGTTCACAAACTTTCAAGCACAACTGTATATGCTATGCACACTTTTATAAAAAAAAAAAAAAGTGGTCTTTGCTATGGTGTTTGAGAATTGCAGATTCTGCTGGTTTTATTTTAGGTAAGCTCCTAGTTACCCGTTTAATTAGGTTTAAAATGAGTTCTCACTTAATTCACTTGAGACAAAATCAAATAATTAACCAGAATAGTGTTAAAAGCTGTGATAAAACTATTGTTTTTAAGTATATGTAAAATCTCACCACAAAAATGCTTTTAAATTTTATTATTATCATTATTATAATTTATGCATTTGAATAATTAGGCCTATGAACATGGTTTAGAAAAAGTGATTATAATAAGTAATGCAACTTGTTAAGCATCTGCAAAATTTGCTTGCTAAGATAAGAATCAAGAAAGTAAGCAGTTATTCCTGTTTTCAAAAGGCATTACCATTTTATTATTTATTTTTTCAAACAAAAACAGAAAATGATGCATCTTAAATGACCATTACTGTAACAAAATAACATTATAGGTTGCTGGGGAATGAAGGAGGTATGTTTCATTATGTTCATCTCTAGATGTTTACAGCTTTAAAGAAAATTTAAAGAAACACCTTTTCATTTTATTTTTCAAACTCTTAAGACTAATATTGATGCACTTTATGAGAGGCTGCCTGGCTGGCAAGAAATGTCCATGGCAATAGCACTTCCAGGGTGGCACAGAGAAAGATGATCCAGGCAGAAGCCTGAAATACTTCCTTAGGAAAAGGGAGGGATGCCTGACTGTCTGTCTACAGATAGAGAGAGAGACAGAGGGAGAAAGCATGCACACCCATGGTCAGCTGCTGGTCCTGGTCCCAGAGGGGGTGGGGGTTTTGAGGGGTTTATGGGGCCTTGCCTTTCTTCAATACAGCAGGGTTCTGGGGAGATTCCTTGAAGAGTTTGTCTTTTGTGTGCAACTGGAGGCTCATGGAAGGGTCATAGGGGTCATTAGAGAAAAGTTCTAGACTGGTGTACCTCGAGCAAATGTAGGACTGTCCTGACCAGGGAAGTAATTCTGGAACATAGCCTCAGAACCAGAAGTTGCCTCGGAACCAAAAGCAAACTGAATACAAAGTTGGGAAGAACATGGGGCATTTGCTCATCTGGTGGAAGGAAGAGAGGACTGAGTCTGGACAAAGTAGAGAATAAGAGGTTAAAAAAGAATGTTATAATGGAATTAAATGGACTTTAAGTGGCAGAGTTACTCCAGCACATAGTTATGGTTTCAGAAACCCATATGGTCAATCCCAAAGCATCAGCAGGTTTGGTGTTTTTCTTTTGTTCATCTTGTACTCTGTTTTCTATGAAATATTTTTTGTTTGCTAAAAGTGTCTTTTAATGCATCAATTTCAAAATAAAATCATTTATAATCCACTCCTTAATCTAGACATAAAAAGACACAAACAATGATCAAGATGATGCATCACTCCCACCTGGGATGGTCTTATCACCGGTCAGTGCTTCTGCTGCCAGCTAACAAGCAGAGATGGAAACAGGAGCCAGCAATCAAAGTGGTACAGTGCAGGACTAAAAAAGTACAGGATAAACTACAAGACTTTTTTGATTGTGTAAACTGGGACATGTATAAAGACTCCTTTGCAGACTTTGTAATGGGATACTTCAAAAAAATATGTGACAACTGTGTGCCTAAGAAAACAATCTGCATGTTTCCTAATAAAAGAATGTGGATTACTACTGACATCAGGAATTTCAAAACAGTGACATGGGAACATACAAAAGATGTAATGGCTAAATATCAGTACAGGTGTAAACTAGAGATGGAATTTAGCAGCTGTATCAATTTGCGTTTTCCCTTACTGATCAGCTTACTATTTTCTGTACCTGTATTGATCATGAGAACAAACAGCCCGCCATTTGATTTCCTGCAGCACTGCATGTTTTATCATTCTTTGTTTCTGTATGTGATATAAGGAGGACTTTAAACTAGTTAATGTCCACAAGGCATCTGGTCCCAATAGACCAGTAGTAGCCAATTAAATGACCTATTCATTGATATGTCTGCTTTCAAAGGACAAAAGGGACTAAATGAGTACACAGTCTGGTGACACTCACTCCAGTTGTGATAAAGTGCTGTGAAAGATTGATGCTCTGGTTAAATAGAATATTCCTGACCGTCAAGTTTACTTCTAGCTTGCATTTGCCTACATTCAGTTCACAGAGGATCCCATATCCTTTGCACTTCATACCATCTGGGTGATGCAAACTTCTATGTCAGAGTCATGTTTAGAAATTAAAGCTCAGCATTTAACACTGTTTTACTATCAAAGCTGACCACCAAACTCCTCAGTTTAGGCTTTTTATCGCCTTCTGCAGGTGGATTTTGGAATTTCTAACTAACAGACCTCAGCCTGAGCAGATTGGCAACATCACATCCTTCACACTGACAGTTAACACAGGCACTCAAAGTGTTGGTGTGGTGAGTTCTGTTCTGCATTCCTTCTTCACCTCTGACTCTGTGGCCAGACACCACTCCAACTCCATCATTAAATTTGCTGATGATATGACCATCATATGCCAGATCACTAACTGTTATGAGAGGTTACACAGAAGAGGTCTACTAGCTGACTCAGTGCCGGGACAACAATCTCACACTTAATGTCAGCAAAATCAATCAGCTGGTCATTGACTTAAGAAGGGAGCCCACACATCCATCTGTGTACGTCAGAGAAAATATTTTTGACAGGAAGCACAACTTTGAATTTCCTGGAGTGACTATCACAGACAAACTAGTCACAGCAAATTTTGGCTCTTGTCAAAAAGGCTCGTTGGTACCTCTCCATCCTCAGATGTTTGAGGAGAGCTCAGATTTCTCCATCTGTTCTCACAAACATTTACAGGTGCACAATGGAGTTGTTCCTTACTGGCTGCATCACATCCTGGTACGGTACGTACTTGTCTCAAGAACGGAAACCACTGCAGAGGCTTGTAAAAGTGGCACACAATGTTACCTGCACCCAGCTGCCTTCTCTTCAAGACATATACAACGCTCTCTGCCTTTGAAAGATAAACGGTATAATTAAAGACCTCAGCCATCCTGCACAGTCGCTTTTCTTGCTGCTTCCTTCTGGCAAACAATACAGAGCCATTGGGACTTATACTAGTAGATTAAGGGACAGTTTCAACCCAAGTCATGAGGTTATTGAACAGCCAATCACAGTAACAAATACTGTAACATAATAAACTGCGTGTATAATACTTTCAAATACATATTGTATGTTTGATGCTAAATATATTTATTTATTGTATTTTTGTCATCTTCCTGAGGAGACATGCAAGTATGAAATTTTATTGCACTATGTATATATGATAATAAATGCAACTTATTTTAAGGACATTTACTGTACATCAAACGTCATATCAAAAAATTAGCATTTTATCCCTTATGTGTTGTTCTGGCCCATTTTGAACTTCAGGTTATTGAGGGCAATGTAAATGTCATCCTTTTACCTTGAAGTATGATCACAATTCAACCATAATTTACAAAAATGCAAACATTTATCGAGTTTCAATTTTTTTACAGGTGCTGCACATTTTGTAAAGAAATATTCTGTCTGGATTAGACTAATCATGAAGTTTAAATCAAGAAAATCTAAAAACATAGGAAAGCCATTGGTTTTCCTAGTGGATAAGCAGTTTTTGTTATTGATCAGACCTAACAAAAATTCCACACCTGGACCTACCCACCCAAATAACATAACAACCAATCAGCTGCCAGTACACAAATTATGGAAATTAGTGGAGTCATATAACTGTAAATATACCATAATTGCTGTACCTGATGCCATATCTACTGCCTTAACTGCCTTTGCTATACCTGCCCATCATATTATTTAACATACCGGTAATTGATATTTCCACTTACAGCTCCTTTGTGATGTGAAGTGAGCTAAACTACACCTGAAAGCAAGCTAGAGGAATTTCTGCAAGAGGCAGTTTTTGGAAGAGCTAGAAAAGGGGCTAGTTACTCCTCTCATAAAAGGTGGTAGCAAATTGCTCACCCACCATTTGCTGCAGTGCTTGTAAGGTCTGTACAACAGTCTGCCCGTGGTTAAGCTGAAGTCACATAGGAATCCACCTAAAAGGGAGAGAAGAGTAGATTTCAACCCTGCAGAACAGGACCACAAAACCATCACAAGCTGCAGTAAGCGTGGAAAGTAAATGAATAGGAAGGGTAAAATAAGGTCAAAAATACCCTGTCCATACAGTCAAGATTCAGAATATAAATAAAATATAAACAATAATGGACATAAATCATTGCCTGATCATACCAGTTAAATCTAGCAGTAGATACATCAGGACGTAAATGGAGGCAAATTATTATTAGTTTTTTTTAATTTTATTGATTTTATTGTAATCATTCCATACAACAAATTATTTTAACAAAGATTTGTATTAATACAATAAAAGCTTTTCTTTTAGTTATTTAATATTTTCTTTTTGAATATTCCCCTAAATATTTTTGTCTGCTGCTAATTTAGTTACTAATGCTGCAATTATATTAATTTAATTAAGGTAAACGTTAATGCACAATTAAAACATCATCCCTTGAGGCTGAGAAAATGGCCATGCAAAGCATCTCCAAAAAATCTTGATGCAGCCCTTAATGATTCAACTAATCCTCTGGACTATAAATTCTACATCAGTAGTTTGAACAGTAATGGAGTCCTACTATGAAAACAGTATAATACAAGCGCTTGTTTGTAATTTAAGAGATTTGACAGTTTCATGATGAAGAGTAGCTCATTCAAAACAGTTAACAAGTGAGCATTTTTCATTTTATTTTACTTTATATTTTTTCTCATATTCTTTCATTCAATTGTAATGCACATAATAATGATTCTGGTCATTTTGAATTTGGCCTTATTTTTTTTCTTTGGGGAGAGTACAATTGAGCAAGAATTCCAAATGCACCAGAGACCTGTGTTAAATAATTATTATTTAATAATTATGATTATTAAATATTATGTAAACAAACAGCTAGAAGTTAAGTCATGATGTTTTATATCTGAAGCAAGATAATAGTTACCTTAACATTGTAATGGGTGGAGTGTTTAGCAAGTTTGCAGAAATTACACTTGGTTGAAAGCTTGCGACATTTATTTTGGTTTAGAATTGAGAGAATAAATATTTTAACTTTGAGAAGCAGCTAATTACATACAATATTTGGTATCTGGTTGGAATTTAGAGATTTATACTCTGACTGCCTTTACTCAATGTCTTTGTTTTTTTACCAGATGATGTTGCACATTTACTGAACACAATACTTCTCAATTCCACTGTTGCAGGATTTGTTTTAACCAAACCAATTATTAGAATTGCTCATAATGAATATACTGTAAAACACCTCATGCTACTTGAATCAGAACTGACAAATGGTGCATTAGTGAATATGAGATAGCTGTTGAGGAAAATACTACATGTTGTCCTGTTATTGAGGTGGTATTATGGTGACAATAGACTGAAGTTTTAAGTTCTTATTTCTTTAAATCCAAGTCTTCAGCTTCATTTAGAAAATGTCCAAGCATGACAAGGCGTTCTGAGAGAGAGAGAGAATCTCTGTAGAAAGTTTTAGATATGCACTTGGATCTCTTCGAAAACGGCTGTGCCTAAAATACAGTACCTTCCAAGAGAGGTGGATAGTGGGCATCCCAACTGAACGGCCAGATCTTTTCAGCTGGCTCTTGTTAATCCAGAGGAGTAATTGATTACTTTATTCCTCCTCTTGACATCTTTGGGTTGGAATCTCATTTCAGTCATTTGTATCTTTTAACGTGATTCTTTTGGTCACTAACTATTCCTATTAATACAGCAGAAAATGTAGATGTAAATTTACCAGAAAATTGAAAACTTTGCTCTAAAAGTTGTCTCATGCTTCACCATCACTGACTAATACAAAGCTTCCAGAGATGGTGCTGGTGCTTTAGTTTGTTTGCAATCTCACAATTGCATCTACATACAGTTGAGATCAAGAACCTCAAGTCCTCGAACATTTCCACTTGCTGTGGCTGTTCTCACCTTACTTGCTAAGAACAAACCACTGATTTCCAACCATGGTGTTTAGCCGTGAACTATTCCAGTATGTGCCAGAGATGACAAAGGACTGCTGCATCTGCATTTCTTTATTTCCCAAACTGGGTGTGATCTTAGTCCAGCCTGCAGCTTGACATGTTGATTTATGGGTGATTACTGTAAATAGATTAAATGTAAGCAATACAACTCTTGTTGCATAAATGCAGAACCCAATTACTTTGTGTTCTTAGAGAATTTCCCAGAAGGCAGCCTGGGATAAGTGATCATAAGCCTTCTTCAAGTCTGCCAAACACGTAGACAAGATTGGCTTCTTTTTTAAATTAAAAATTTTTGAACAATTTTATTAAAGAGTATATATTATGTCATCCTTTTCCTGAAATAACTTGTTTTTTGTATCACATTCTATTGGTTCAGAAAAACAAAAACCTTCATTTCAGCCGGGACTTCCTTGGAATTGCAGAGTCCTCTCTAATATTACTCCCAAACATCAATCCCATTTAAACCTGTGAAGGTATTGGAACTCTTGAAATTTTAAATCAATGAATCTGTAGGCCAAAAGGCAGCAGTTGATTTTTCACAACATCAACAATAATGAATGTCTTTTTCTCAATAGCATTGTTTTTAAAATGTAGGTGAAATACTCTTAATCCTTTTTATTTATTTATTTTTTTTTGTGGAAGACATGCTTATTGTTCATGGAACTCTGTTTCAACAATTCAAACTTTAATTTGTGTATTTTAATTTTCCCATTCTTTTATATAATTTTATCAACTCAAATCAAATTTTACTTAACAAAAATGAACTTAAATGTATATTAGTAATTTATTTATCTGACATATTGATTGAAAAGCAAATAACAAGTGCATAACAAAAGTGTTTGTATATGTCAGCTTCTGGAGCAGTTGCTGACATATTGTGTCATTAATGGACACTGATCCAGCAACCTTGTGGTTTAGAGTCTTCTGTCCTACTGTTTTAGTTTTTGTTTCTAATTTTCTTCTCTAAAGTTAATTTGAGCTAAGTATGTGGAATGCAAACTTAATGTTAAGTGCCGGTTATACAACAACAGCAAAGGAGATGAAAGTTGTTAGTTCATTTTCAGTAAGAATGAACCTGTGGTCGTGTGGAAGTTTGATACCAAACCAAGTATATATACTATGGTACATATATATTTTTTTAGTTTCCAAAAAGTGCTACTATTCTGTGGATATAGGAAAAAGAAGAATGTTTCATGCTGCAAGATTTAGCGTTCATCTGTTTTGTAACATTTAGTCTCTTGTTACTATTGTTACTATCTTGTTACTAAATAGTCTGATAAAAAAATTATAATTGCAAAAGATAATACACACTTGATGAAACACTGTTTTCAGAGTATAGGAATGTTTTAGGTGAGTTAGCTACTTAAGTTTAAAAGTTTAGAAAGCATGTTTTGGCTTATGAGTAGGTCTCTGAATGCCTTTAAGCAAGGCTTAAAGGATGAGGAGAAAATGAAAAGCAAAATAGCTGGGTAATAAAATGCCACCTATTATTCTGTATTTAAAAATATGTGCCATTAACACCTTAATTTAGCTTCTTTTAATTTGAATTAATGTTTTCATATCTGAACTTTTACATTTTGACAAAGATTCTGGGATTGTTTAGCCCAGTTTAAGGCTTGGGATGGCAATCTAACTCATATTTACACATTTTTAGGTCTAAGTAAGGTCAATTTATAGAAGGCCAGAGTGGATGCAAGTTTTCAATATTGTCAATGCCAATCTGTTAATCACTTTGTAGCTTTTGTATTTTAATGGACATGATGTTTTTTTGCAGACTTCTTCCAGTTTTCTAATTTCAGACCTTAGGTGTAGCCTTTACTTACGTATGACATTTAGAAATTCAGAGTTATGTTCAAACTTTTTTTTTTTTTCCAGCTGTCAATATAATGGTATGGTATGAGTGCACATTAGCATAGCCTAGAATTCATTGTCACTCAATACCAAAGTACCCTTTTAATGAGGGTCTTTTTTTTTTTTTTTTTGCAGTTAAAACGACAGTTATATGATTAAAATACTAATGAACCTAGAAGATATTAAGTAAGCACATATGAGACAACTTGTTGCACTTTTCAAACATACTGTTCTTAATTTTAAATTCACCAAGTTAAGAAAGGTAGAAGGAGTCAATTTACAGCAAAGAATTAGTGTCTGATTTAGAAACTGATTATAGTGAAAATTTGTTGGAGTAATGTTTTAAAGAACCACATAAGCTTTTGAAGAGGTCTATATGTAAATACATTAAACATATCAATACAACAAAAATGAGGTTCCCAGTTGTACAAATAATGCAACATGCTTGCCACACTATTTCTTTATATACTTAGGGTCTTTTGACCTTATAGAGAAGCTAGTGTTAAGGTCATTAAAAGCTGATCTGAAACTGACTGCTGACAGTAAAATGTACTTGCCACTTCCTAAATGAAACCACTCTTAATAGCAGGTCTATTTATAAACTAGCAAAATACCCGCGCTTCGCAGCGGAGAAGTAGTGTGTTAAAGAAGCAATGAAAAAGAAAAGGAAACATTTTGAAAATAACGTAACATGATTGTCAATGTAATTGTTTTGTCACCATTGTAAGTGATGAGTGTTGCTGTCATATATTTACACACACACATAAATATATATATATATATATATATATATATATTTACACACACACATAAATATATATATATATATATATATATATATATATATACATATCTATACATATACACATACATATATGTAACCGACTCGACTCTGCTTTTTCCTGCGTTGTGTAAATAATTATCACGTAGGCACGTTGGGTTAGAACACAAGCTTTTATTTTCCTCTTTCAGTAATTTGCAAAACAAAAAGAAAGAAATAGACAGAGCGTCACATGCACGTCTTCTTCCCTCTGCCCCTACAGCGTTCACCGCGCTTCTCGCGTTTTTATACAAACACATTACATATAAAACTATTTACCAAAAAATTACTCCAATTTCCAAAGAAAACTATTTACAATACACATAGCTTTATACAAAAAAAATCCTAATTTTATAATTATATACTCTTAACAAATGAAAAGGAAATATATATATATATTTATATAGCATACCTTTGCAAAACAAAAAGAAAGAAATAGACAGAGCGTCACATGCACGTCTTCTTCCCTCTGCCTATTAAATAATAAATTAAATCGATTATAAATTAACACAAAGTAAATGAAAAAAATAAAAAAATATCGGGAAAAAAACTGAAACCACAACCTACCCCCTACAGCGTTCACCGCGCTTCTGGCGTTAAAGCCAAAAATGCCGTGCACGCAGGTTGTGAGGTGTGACGCTAATTAACGCTTGTGCTACAACCGATTATATTGTTGGTATACTATAAACTATTTACAGGGATCAACACTTTTGGGGAAGTTCATAACAAAAAAAAAATGAATAAATAAATAAAATTATAGATAACATTTTACACTTTGCTACATATATATATATATCTACATATATACACATACATATACATACACACATACATACATACACACACATATATATACACAAATACATATATATATACACATACACACACACATATATAAACATATACATACATATACATACATATCTACATATATACACACACAGCTATTTCGTATCAGTGCAATACGCTGCTTGTTAAAACGGATAACTCCCGGTCTTACGTGCAAGTCTGCGTGGATATTATGAACCATCGTATTTGTTCAAGTTCTATTTAAATTTTAAACAGAAGGAATTTTTATTTAGTCGACAGAAATATCTTTGGTAGGAATGGTGAAAACAGACAGGAATATTATTCCTGAATAAATCAACTCAAAACTGGTGCATTTGTGTCTCCCATAAAAGTAGCTTCACTTGAAATCACTTTGTGATTGTGCACGGGTAAAAACGTCCGCTGAAGTGTCAGATTCTTATTTAATTCTTCTGCTTTCTGTATCTTCTGCATTGCATTCAGGTCTTTCAGGTTACCCTGATGTTTTGTCTCATAGTGCCGTCTTAGATTAAATTCTGTAATTACAGCCACATTAGCTCCACAAATGAGACACACGGGTTTAACGGCAATGTCAGTAAACATATACTCAGCCTCCCATCGGTTTTTAAAGGCTCTATTTTCAGAATCAACTTTTCTCTTCAGCATCGTGTGGGCTAGCTTCGCAATAACTTGCAAGCTAGACTTGATTAACGCGGTAAGTGTTCGGCAAGGCAGCTGAAGCGCTGCATTATGGGATCTGTAGTTTATTGTGTTACCAGCGCTTCATATACCCGGGCCATTAATAACAATAATACAGTATATAAAATGATCTCGCGGGCTGGATATAATTACACGCCGGTCCGGATGTGGCCCGTGGCCCTTGAGTTTGACACATATGGACTAAATAGAACTTGAAAAGAAATATTTTTTCGTACATCGAGCCCACGTGCTATTGTGGTTTTGCCTGCATGCCTCAATAAGTCACCCTCCCCTCGCTCTTACTTTTTTACCGTTCATCTAATGAATACACTGAGTATGGCTTTACCAAAACAATCATTGATTGCGAATAAAGTATTCATTATTCGAGTATGTAGATCGGGGTATATATATACACGTTTCTTACTGCATCAATAAACAGCTCATCTTCTTCTTTATCTGAGACCTGACACACTGCATGCATGGGTTTTTTTTTTTTTTAACACTGTCTTCCTTTAGCGGGACATTCACTTTTTCCACCGTGTGCTTTGTTTCTGCAGTAGCTGCACTTATTACATACTTATCTTGTATGTATCAGACGCTTCATATTTTTTTGCTGCCTTTTCAATTGTGTAATTCGGTTTTTGTTCAGCGCTCTTCGGAACTCTTGCTTTTTGTCTGTGCACTGCATCAGTTCACATGAGCCGCTCGGTGTTCATGCATCGAAGTTTCCCAGCTGTGCTGTTGCCATGTCGTGCTATGTCCATGGCTGTATCTAATGCTACCGAAGTCCCGGTACTTAAAACTTTCTCTCGCAGTTTCGCTGAGTTTGTGCCAAACACCACCCTGACCATGTCATCTTCCTCTGCATAAGCACAGTCCTTCACCCGTGAATATTTACCCGTGGCAGTTTGCTATTGGATTGCCGCTGACGGACGGCCTTATATGGGCAGGCACTAAATTACAAACGCCAGCGGCAGCCTGTCTATGAACTTAATTTAAAGTGTAGGTTTACACTGTGCTTTGTTTCCGAAGTAGCAGAACTCATGAATATGGTTGTATATATCACTCGCTCGCTTCTTATTGTTTCGCTGCCTTCTCAATTATATAATGCATGTTTTCTAAAGCGCTTTTTGGGCCTCTTCCTGGTTTTCTACGTACTGCGTGATTACGTAGGAGGCGTGATGATGTCAGATGAAACTCCGCCCC
>JANRMT010028174.1:82225279-82240388 GCA_026402145.1 Polypterus bichir lapradei
TACAGGAAGTAAAAAGACACATTGTCCGCAGAACCCGCGAAGCAGCGAAAAATCCGCGTTATATATTTAGTTATGCTTTCATATAAAATCCGCGATAGAGTGAAGCCGCGAAAGTCGAAGCGCGATATAGCGAGGGATTACTGTATATATATAATAGAGAGAGAGAGAGATGACAACAACACTCATATCAATGACAAAACAATTACATTAACAGTCATGTTACGTTATTTTTAAAATATTTCCTTTTCTTTTTCATAACTTCTTTAACACACTACTTCTCCGCTGCGAAGCGCGGGTATTCTGCTAGTAATTTATAAAGGACTCACACAATTATGTGATAATAAATTGCTTTGCCTGAGCACATTCCCTAATTAAAAGGAAAGCTTTCTGCATGATTACTTATATTTTCCAAACAATTGCCAATATTTCACAAATTCTGCCAGTGTATGTAAACTTATGAGCTCAACTGTGCATTGAAGCTGTATCATATTTTTTTATTATCAAGTATACATACAGTATATTTTTTCCTTCAGTTTGTGTACTGACCTTTTAGTGGAGGCAATTGCCATAAATTGCTAATTAGTCTCTATAAACCAGTATACCCTATACAATTTTAAACTAAGTAAACCATCTACTGTAGTATTTCTACTTAATATTGCTTATTTTAGTTTTATTAATCTTTTCCTAATTTGAAAGAGAAATACTCTAAATTTCCAGGTGAGTATTAGTCACTTGAGATGGGCATGATGCGAAACATATTATGAACCTCGACAGCTAGCATAGAGTGCCTGTTCCTAAGTGTCGACAAAATAGTGTCTGTGTATTGATATTTTTATTGCACAGTCTGAAAATGTAAAATGCTAATACAAACAGTAAATCCTTTGCCTCTGTTTGCTTTCCTTTTAGAAGAGACACCAAAATTGCATATGAATCCTCATTGATTAAGACAAAACACATAAAAGCAGCAGAATTAATATGCTGAGCTTCACATTTTGTTAAGCTAATTTAGAAAAAATGTATATACATTTGGTAAAAATTGATAAAGTTTATAATAAACCTTAAATGAAGTTTTGAGTAAGTCTTCTCTCTTAGTTAGGTTGTTCACCTATACATAGGTAGCTAATGTAACAGATAAATGTGAGAATTCCTATTCCATACAGTTGAAGTATTTTAAGTTTTTAGACTCCAGTTGTTAAGTCTTGAACTTAATGGCTTTAACATTTTTCTTTCATGCAATAGGATTTTAAGGGCAAGTGTACTAGTTTCTGATGAGGCCATGTTTATTTTATTAGTCTCAATATGCAGTGTAACCACCAGGTGGCACCGCTCATCCCCAAACCACAGACACAGTATGTCCCAACACGCTTCTGGGATAAATTAAAAGGTATTTATTCATTCAATACACTGTCACAGTAGTCACCATTTAAAGATCAGTTAAATTAATAATAAATCAATCCAGTTTTTCCTCCTTTCTTCCTCCTGTTGAGCGTTTCCTCCTGCCTCCCGAGTCTGACTCAGCTGATGTGAGGTGGTGGACCTCTTTTCAAGCAGGACCTGGGAATGCTTCAGGTTCCACACCTTATCTTCCTGGAAGCACTTCCAGGTCATATAACAGCGCCCTCTGTCAGCACCCAGGGACCCTGACAGGGTTGCACTTTCAGACTCCAACTACCAAGCACCCGTGCAGATGTCTCAGCTGGGCTGCCACAGAAGACCCCTGCCACGTACGAGCTCCCAACTTACAGCTTCCGCTGGTTCAAGCACTATTTCCTTCTGGCCAGGCACAAATTTGTATTGTTGTTCAGCCAGCAAGTTTGTTTGTCATTCCTCTCTGGCTTCCTGAGCAAGATGCCTGTTCTCCTTCTTAGTTAGTATAAAATTTCTTAATAGGGCTTTCCATATGTTGGCACCTAAAATATGCTCTGTGAGACAGCCCTGTCTGAGTATCTGATCAATATTGCAATGTGTAATTTTCATGTCAGTGCCCATTACTTTGTAGAGTTCATTAAATATTTACGTACCAGAATGTCTGTCTCAAATTTTATGGAATATGAGTTGATTTCTAGCTGCCAAGAAGTTTGGACCTCATTTCCTGCCATTATCTTATTTCTCCGAGTGTAAAATGAGTCTTATGTAAGGGCTGTATTATTTTTCCACTGACCTGTAAAGCTAGAAAACACATTTCAGAACAAGAAATATAGTAATTTGATTTGCAAACAATTGATGGAAAATGTTGTTTAATTGCAAACATTAAGTGTAATGCATAACTAGTGGATCAGGCATATAAAAACATAATTTTAGCATTCAGTTGGTTAATTTATCATTCAATCATAAATCATTGCATATATTTATGTTGTGCTATCAAGAATAACTAAGCAGTAAGAAATGCAGAAAGTTATGCTTATTACTGAAATATGAAAGGTTGAAGCAATATAATAAAAACAAATCACTCTACTGCTTTTTGTGTAGCGTGTTGAAGGGGAATGGTTACACAATAAAAGATAGCTTGCTTAATAAAGGATTTATATAAAGGAAATGGACAAAAAATATTATTAATTAACCTTAATAATGTGTAAGATAAAAGCTATACAATTATGCTTTTAGATTTAATCTTAGGTACACTGCTGTTTTGACAGCACCTGAAAGGAATATGGTGGTTGTTTCCATGGTAAAGTAATCTGTGCCAACATGTAGTAATTCTTTACATAATTTTTTTTGTTTTTTTTATCTCTTATTATCAAGCCTTTGTTATTCATTTTATTTTTCTTGTTAATCAATTCATTATGTCATACATAGAAAATATAAGCATAATTCATAGTTAAAATCATGGCCATAGGCGTAATAGAATACTATTACACTAATAAAATACTTTTTTTGGTTGACTGCATTACGTGAGCAGTTTTCTACATTGTCTACTCCATAAGCTGTCTAATGCATAGGTATATATCTTGAGTTAAAATACTTCAGTATTACTGGGGTTGTCAGTGGGAAAACAGTGAAAACATAAAAAGTTTTTAAAACCTTTTAGAACCATATTTGATGAATGGTTTTCTTTACTCTGTTTCTCAAGTAACAGTAACACTACTAAAAAACATCATAGTCTTGTGTTCAGATAAATATTTTATAACCCTACCATGACTTTATCAGTTCTTTAAAAACAGCTTTTGTTGTGGCTGGCTAAGTAGCAGTGACTACCTGAGAACTCTTGGAAAGGCAAATGAATTATGAAGAGCAAAGCATTTGCAGATTATGTCTGGTGATGCTTATCATGATTATATGATGTAATGGTCTAATTGGTGCAAAAAAAAATCATATTTTTATAGTTGACTAATTATACCTGAATTTCCCCCCCAAATGCTGTGTCAACATGCTGCCATGCCTCAGTACTGTTTTGAGTAAGTTGCACCTCATTCTCCAGAGGACGGTCCATCCAAATGTTGTGCAAATGTCTCCCCAGTCCAGGAGTATTGCACTGACAAAACAGATGTTTGTTCACTTTGTGTAACATAGATGGTTTTTCACAGCAGTACTATTTCCATACAGAAACACTGGAAGAGAAAATATTCTGAAACTCTAATGCAGGACAAGGCATCAATACCATAGTTCAGACAAATACACTAACCTGTCTGACAGTTTATTCTTTTAGTGATGTGGCTACTGATGAACTGAAGAAATTCATTTGCAGTGTTTGGCCAAAAGGTAAAAAGATATACAGACGATTAATCTGCTATTTTCACTTGCCAGTTGGTAGCTTTTTTCCTTGCATGTGTACTGAAGTAAAATAATATTTCGGTACAAAGGCTAGCTAACTATAATTGACTAGTATGTTAATGTACTTTATTTTGTGCAGGATTGCATATTCACATTTTGCTAGATTTTTATGCCAAGGTGGCAATGAGTAACTCTTTCATTGTCTTCTTGTTGGCCAAAAATAAAAAAAACTACATATCAGTGAAAAAATCCTATGTTGTATTTAAATGAATGATAGCTTTTTAAAGAACATTTTAGATATCTTCTGTAGTTATTAAATTGTAAGTAAATCACATTCAATAAATGATCTGACTGACAAGGAAGATGTGTTTATTTTTAAATCTAGAGCAGTTGTTACAGCTGATCCAACCTGAAACTGAAGATAGCTTTTTTAAAAGGACAAACACTTTTTATTGCAATTCAGATTGGATTAACTATGCAAACCAAGCAGCTCAGTGATGTTCTGGTACAAACATTTTACATCATACTTTTAAGATGAAATGTCTCTGTGCTGTTTCAGCCTTCTCTCCTAGTTTGGGGGTAGACAACCATCCTGCTACTCTTGTCCTCCTGAAAAGTAATACCCTAGAAGAGCAACAGTTGGAGTTATGTTGAATGTCACCAATCAAATGTTGTGCAATGTAAAAACTTTCTCTCACTTTTTCTCTTGCGTTTTTAAGTATTAAGTAAAGAGTTCAGAGTGAAATAATTTATGTGTAATTCAAGTTTGCTACAGTAGTAAATAACAAAATATGTCTAACAGTTTAGTAATGTACATTTTATGCTGATGTGGTGGCCTACAGTACTTGCTAATACACCTAGTAGACTGTCTTTCCAAAAATCAAAACCGTGCTGATGAACATCAACAATTTAAATTTGAGCAAATTGATTTATCTGTGGATTTGTTTGTCCCCATTTGTGTATTTAATACATGACAAGATATTGCTAGAGAATCAGAAATCAAATATCGAGAGGTTTTGCCAAGAAATTAAGCTACACTGAAACAGTTGGTTCAGATATTATAAATGCATAAATGTTCAGGGATGGCCTGTTCTAGTAAGAGTCTAGGTGCTGTGAAGAACCTTCCACTCTCTGATGATGGATCCAACAGTGCTTAACGGGACTTTCAGACTCTCTATTTTTTATAGGCATTTTTTGCCTTTGTGCATTTCACTGACTTTGTTTCTCACATCAGCCGAATGCTCCTTTGTCTTCATATTTTCAATGATTGTCCAACAAAGATTCTGGCCCTTACAAGGGGTGCTTTTTATTTCCAGAGAGATATAAAGGGCTCACAAGTAGTACCTAATGTTTAATTATGGTCAAATGACAGCGTCAGAAAATTATGGTGACTGTCAAGGGGATTGAATATTTTTGCACACCACTGTACAATATAATGATGAAGTCTCAGAAGATGAGTCCAGGTATAAGGTCAGTTAGTTTGGATGACAGAAAAAACAAAAAATCTCTAATAAAGCTGGAGAAAATAAACAAAATTTGCCCCACTTGGCCTAAAAGGATTCAATGAAGTCAGGTCATGGACGGCAGGGGTACCCACCTTCATTCCAGCATCAAAGGTGGCTGCACGGTGCCTCAATCAAGTGGTAGTGGTGCAGAAGAACCAGAAAATACAGCAGAGAAAAGCAGAAATTATATGATAATTCTGTGCCTACTTAGTTTATTTGGGGTTTCAAATATAGCCATGAAAAAGCCAAATTAAAATAATGGGCTTTTACCAGTTTATTAAAATGTTCCACAGTATTAGCCTGGCGAACATCTATTGGTAAAGAATTGTACAGTAGATTTTAGGTGCATAATAGCAAAAGGCTGCCTCACCACTTCTTTTAAGCTTGGCTGTTGAAATTATAAGCAGTACACGATTAGAAGATCTAAGGTTTCGACTTGGAGTGTAGAGAGGCAGGTATTCCAAAATATAGGAAGGGGCAAGATTGTTTAAGACTTTATACATCATTAGTAGTATTTTAAAGACAAGGGAAACGAATGTAAAAATGCTAAAACTGGTGAGATGTGCTCAGATTTTCTTTTTTAAGTTAAGATTCTTACAGCTGCAATTCTGCACTAATTGCAGCTTATTGATGCTGGTCTTAGGTAGTCCTATTACGGAGTGCATTACAGTAATCTAGTCGACTAAAAACAAAAGCGTGAATTAATTTTTATGTGTCTTGTAATATAACTGTTGCTATATTCCTTAAGTGAAAAAATGCAGTCCTAGTAATGTGGTTAGTATATGATTTAAAGTTTAGGTCAAAGTCAACGATTACCCCCAAATTCTTTACCACCTCCTTTATTTTTAAAACTAAGGGATCAAGTCTATTTCTGATACCCTCGCTATTTCCATATTTACTAATCACCAGTATTTCTGTTTTTTCTTTATTTAGTTTGAGAAAGTTACTACTAATCCAATCGGAAATACTGCTAAGACATTTGATGAGACAGCCAATAGCATCAGGGTCATCAGGCACTATCGATAAATAAAACTGTGTGTCGTCTGCATAGCTGTGGTAGCTCACCTTGTGCTTTCAGATGATATGACCTAATGGAAGCACGAGGATTGAAAAGAGCAGTGGATCTAGAATAGATTCTTGTGGTACACCATAAACAATATCACGGATCTCCTAAGTGCAATCACCACAACTAGAAAAGAATTTTCTACCTGTTAAATAAGACTGAAACCAATTTAAAACACTGCCCGAGAGGCCCACCTATTGTCTAAGGCGATTTTCAAGAAGCAGTGGTCCGTTGTGTCAAATGCTGCACTCATGTCTAAGGGACAGTTTATACTGCCATGCATTCCCAGTGTTCATTTGTGTCCTCTGAGCACGTCCTCAGAAATTAATATGACGCCTGTGCGAGTTCCAGCACCAGCAAAAAGTCGGGGGGGGGGGGGGGGCGCCTTGTGATCAAGTCGGAACGTGGCGTCAGAGTCTCTGTTTACTATCTACAAGTGACAGAAAGCTGCTTTGAAGGTCGTACAGGATCGATGTGTGTGCTTAAATTTTTGATGAATGGTTTGATATGGTGAAACAAAATGCTGACATACAAATGCATTCTTGTTGCTTTTATATTCAAGCATCGCATATTCTCCATCATAATGACATGTTACATTTTAAAGGTCCACATACCATTTTCTGTGCCTTCCTTTTTTGTACCTTCACAACAGCATCAGAATATACGGCGGTGTATTTGAGGCACAGAGAAAAAAGTTAGGGACACAGTAAAAAGGTCTATTTTTTGATTAAAGTGGAAATTTCGGCTTACTGTAAATCTCAAAATGTCCACTTTAATGTCATAGTTTATTTTATCATTGAAGTAGACTATAGTAAATGTCTTCTTAAAACTGACCCAGTTGTTAATCACTATGTGCTTCTTAGGCTTCCTCCTGAACTGAAAGCAGAAATCACTACACCGATCACATTAAATTTATGATATTCCAGCTCTCTGTGCATTTAGAAACCTTAGATTTATACTTGATATCACTTTCATGATGAAATGTATTAAAGTATGTATGTTACATTTTACAGATAAATTTTTAACTTTGTTTAAATAATGAATACTGTTAATAATTACACATATGTGGGCGGCACGATAGCAGAGCGGTAGCCGTGCTGTCTTGCAGGTCAAGTTGCTGGTGTTTCTTGCCTGGAGTTTGCATGTTTTCCTGGTGGGTTTCCTTCCAAACACATGAAGGTTTGGAGATTTAGTGATGCTAAAATGATGCTAGTGTCTGTGTGTACTTGTATTCACCTTGCGATGAGCTGATGCCCCATCCAGGGATTGTTTCTGCCTTGTGCCCAATGCTAGCTGGATTGGGTGTATCCCTGGATTGATGGATTTAATCATTAAACATCTATCCTTTTCAAAGATATTGTGGCAAGGTGTCCTTGGAATTTAATGGATGTTTCAGGCAATTCAAACACAGCAAAGCCAAACCTGTTCTTACCGTGATGATTCTCGCACTGCCTCATGGTGGAATCTTCCAGATTTACATAAAGTATGTGCATAAATATAAACATTACAACACTTGCGTAGCAGCAGTGTCCATAGGCGCACGCATCACATCGCATGAAATATATACCTGGCCTAAGAGAACAAGAACAGATATGTGCCCTCTTTTTCGCACTAACCTGCAAATCATTTACTACTTCAACCAGCAAAGTTTCAATACTATGATTTGTTCTAAAGCCAGACTGAAACTTGGCAAGAATAGAATGTTTATTCAAGTAATCATTTAACTGCTTAAAATCTGCCTTTTCTAAAATTTTACTTAAGCAAGACAGGTTAGATATTGGTCTAATGTTGTCAAAGACAGAAGAGTCTAGATTATTTTTCTTGAGCAGGGGTTTACCTGCTGCAGCCTTTAAACAGTCAGGGAAGATCTTCATATATAATGATGACTTCACTATGTCAAGTACACTATTAATAAGCACATCGGAGACTTCTTTGAAAAAGCCTTTTGGTACTGGGTCAGGACGCAGGTGGAGGATTTCAGCTGAGAAATTATTTTGCATAGCTCATTAGATCTATTTAAGTGAAAAAATCTGACTTTCTTAAAATGGCATGCTAGGTTTCTATTTAAAATCATTTTTGTAAATACATGTGCAATGAGTCTTAGTGTGATTTTGTATGCCTAAATATTTATATGATTATTTAAATTTATTATATTCAGGCTAAGAGATAAAATATATTTATTTTTGAACCTTGTAAAATTCTAAATATAATGAACTCACACATATTTTCTCTCTCTTTGTTTTAAAAAGAAAATAACAAAGAAAAAAAATCAGCTGTTTAAGGACTTCATGTCTTTTGCTTTTAAGTTAAATATTTTAAATTGATTTTAAGAAATCTACTTAAATTATTGGACAAAATTAGTTGTAAGATTCATCGATTAAAATATTTGATAGATTAATCAGTTACAAAATAATCATTAGAGGCAGTCCTATTGTATATTACATTCTCTTTGGTCTTCTGTATCATGAAAGTGACAGCTTTAATGCACCTTTATAGATAGAAGCATGAAGCAGACCTTTAATAAGGACACTGAATTGCCAAAATGATAAAGATCACATGTATATGAAAGTATTTATATATAAATACGCTAATGTCTGGTCAAATGATGACTTTACATTGTCTCATTATAGTGGAGTTTGGGTGTAAGTGTATTATGATGAGCTGTTGAGTTGTCCAGGGCTAGTTTTTGTTTTTCATCCACTGCCTAGCTAGTATGGCAAAATGAATTTTAGATAGCTAGAAAATGTGCACATGGCATATATCATTCTAATGCGTTTGATGACATAGATCACTGATTTGAAAGTTGGAACATTTAAATTTTTCTTAGTTACTTCATCAAAAATGTATCACATTTTTGTTTATTAACTATGTAAAAATTGTTGCATTTTTGGTTTGAAAAATGACATTTTTATTAAATCTCATCTTTTTAATGTAAAACGTACAAAATACTAAAAGCACAAAGTCAGAACTGTAGGAAGAAGTAGAAGAAGACGACATTTGCACATATGTGACAGATGCAAGTGTCACTGTTGGCAGATTCACTTCGTCATAACTGCTGATTAGAGGAGTTTCATATTAGGCTAGGAGGAGATGCTTCTACACCGTTTCCCGAGTGAAGTTTGGCACTAACACTGTTCATGCTGAGTAATTCTTGGGTCTTACGCAAGATGTGTGTATACATTTGCCCAAATGACACTCGGGACTAATGCTTTTAGCACTGTTTTTACAGCCCCAGTGAGACTCGGGTCTAACACTAAGGAGGTTAAAGATGTTTGTAATAGAGAGTCATATTCACTAATAACAGCAATAATAAACTGCAACTAAATGTGTTAGTAGACTACATTAAATGCATACTTTTAATAGCACTTTACAATGTCATGCAGTTAATGATGTAGAACAGATAGGTTTGTGGTGGTAGACAGCAGAATATAATTTAAAGTTTGTAAAAATGGCATTGGTTGGTATCCTATTATTAGTTACAGGTTCTGGAGGGTCTGTGGTGCATATTTCTTAAACATAACATTTTTGAAAGAATCACAAAATAAAGAGTTAAATTTTCTTTTAAACTCTCAACTTAAAATTGGACCATGATGGAGAGCAGGTTTAGAGCTTTATCGATACATTTTAGGATCAGAGAAATACTGAATCATTATAATCTGCAGAAAATGCAGCTGTGAGGCTGTTTTTTTACTGTAAATAATGAGTTACACATATACTCACTCTATACTTACTGAGTGCTAATTCCTTTCCTCTCACATTATTTCATACCTAGATAATTTACTTGTTTTTTGGTTAGCATAGCTCAGTACCTTGCGAGGCAGTTGGCTAAGTTGTATTGCCTTTTGGATGAGTAAAAGTGGAAAATATACAAGTTAACGTGATCTCTCTAAGGGTAAATTTGAAACTTATCCGTAATTGAAGTTGCCCAGAATGTTCTCTTTTTAAAGATAAATATGTTTGCAAATATGACAGTGTTTTTCATGGGGATATTTGGAATTGTAAAAATTTCTAAAACATACTATATTTCATATATCAAAAATTCAATTTTTCCAACAAATTTTCTTGAAGAATAAGTGTGCCAAATTTCAACATTTAACCACTAGGAGCGTAGTTGTTTCATTTGGAAAGACAGACCTTGGCAATCACTAGGCTCATTTACATGCATCTCAAATAAATGGATATTCAGAGAAATCTGGTTTCTAAAATACTATGTAACCCTTATTCCAGTTAGACAAACTGGGGTATTGGCCTGTTACAAACCTGGTTAACAGAGGCGGATTTCTCTGCAAATAACCCAATTATGTGGCCACCTAAACCCTTAACAGGGTTACCGGTAAAGAATTTGTAGTCTGTGCATGTCCATTCCACTCTGTCGGTCTGCGCATGTATTTGCTTTGCACATGCTTTCAGCAGCCAATAGATACAAGTGTTCCCTAGATAAATTTCCAGAGGCTAATATTTGTTAGATCACAGTATTTCAGAAATCACTAAGTTTGTGTTGAATGGCTGAACACAGAGTGCTAAACTCAACAACACAATCTCGAAAACAGTTGGGTTAACATGTTAAAAGTAATAGATGTTATGTAGTCAAGTTACTTTTTAAAGTAGCGAATAACCTAACAATACTTGTCTTACTGAAGTAAAAATACCAGCATTTTTATTTCTGCAGTCCTGGTTATAAGGCAAGAAGGACATGACCATGTACCTTTCATGTCTCAATAGCACAGCCATGCACAAAAGAGTGTGCTAAGTACAATCTGGTAACAGAAACCTATAAATGAAGTGTCAATTTGAAAAAACATATTTATAAAAAACAAGAAAACTATTATAGGCATCATGGTAATTTTCAAATTCATAGTTTCTCAAAATGACATTTCACTCATTTTTGCATAGTTCAAGGACGTCGGAGTATTTTGACAAAGGAGAACTCCAGAAGTTTACTTGCCTATATAAATGCGGATTTTTAAGAAACCAGGTTTCTGCCTTAACCAGGTTATTTGCCATAACATGGTTATGTGTGTTCATGTAAACACACTGAATGTAGATATTTTTTGAGTTGTATTTGAATGCACCTAAAATTAGATGGATTAATGAATGTACAGTAAGTAAATTTTAGAACAAGGGAAGATGAAGAATAATTAAAGAACAATTAAAATTAAAAGGCATGAACTTGTAGGGTGTGTCCTTTACCCTAAACCCAAAGCACATTTTACACACAAGTTCTAGTTCAAAAAGACCTTTTTATTTGGGCACAGCAGCTCTTGTACAGGTCAAATGTCCACCCCAGATGAATTGCAAACAAACAGGACCACCAATTATTTCTTCCTACCTTCCTCCTCTTGTCCATGTGAGTGTTTTTCTCTTCTACTCCTCATTTCAACTCACCTGGCTGAGACAGAGAATTTCTTTTCAAACTGGACCCAGATGTACTTTTAGCCCATCATTGTTCTAACTAGTAAGCTTTTCCTGGTCAGGTGGACCCTCCAGATGACAGGAGAGCCTACTTTCCTGCTTCCCTGCAGATGACCCAGTGGGAGTTCCAGTCAGCGTTCAGGGGTAACACTTTGCCCTAGGAGGGGTGTCCTACTGTTCTTACATTATGTTGACCTCCTTTACAGAAATGTAGAGCACAATCTATTCTGGCTGTGATGCTAGTCCATTCATATTATCTATAACAAAAGAAAAAATATTTTTTAATTATAAACAGCTTTAAACCAGACCTCTGCAGTCCTCTGGTTGAATGTGTTTGACATTCCTATTTTTATGTAGCATCATATATTTTAATTGTTTGATACTGTAACTATCACATTATGGTGGTAGTGGTAGTTTTTGATTTAATTTTGCCCAGTTGGCTGAGTTTATTAGATATTTTTGTAATGTTTTATTTCTAATTATAAGGTATCTACTGTCTAGAGTGTTTTTCTAATTGATTTTTGTAGTCTTTTTTTATGTAGTCTTTTTAATTATTATAATTGGTTCTTTTAATTGAAGTTATTTTATACCTTTTGCAAATACAACATCTTTAAACCCATTATTATTTTAAATTTCTTAAATAAAAAAGGAAGTTAATAGTTAGAGCCGCTACATCTTTATGTAGTACAAAATTAGATTCCCTTATATGATTCTTGAGTTACTGAGCTCCCTTTACAAAACAGATAACAAACATAAATACTAGATTGTAATTGTAGCAACATTTGTTATCAGTAGGGGGGTTCCTGGAATAAATTGATGAGTCTATTTATATTTTGGAATTTCATAAATGAATATAAAATGTGGATACTGAAATACCTACATTATAAATGTGTGTTGTGTTTGTAAAGAAAGGAATTGATCAATGAAATTTCATGACTTTGAAGGTGAGCCAACATAAATATTTCATTTTATTTTTAAGTTTTGAGACATGGAAGGTGCGGGTATTATGTCACTTTATTATAACAAAACTAAATTTGGTTTTGTTTACTGCATTTCAAAATTTTATATGTTTAAATCTAATTCAGAAGCATTTTTAAGATACAATTCGTTATGTATGCTAGTTTGTTTATTCTAGTTAATTATTGCTTTTTTTTTCCTTATTTAAAAGGTGCTTCACTGGAAGAAATTAACCATCACTGGGAGTGGCTTGCTCAAAATCTCCTTCATACTTTGTCAGTATTTGACAACAAGGAGGACATTGCCAGCTTTGTTAATGGCAAAGTGAAGGTATAATGTTTCACCCATTTTAAATCTCAAAAAACAGCCAAAACAGGTATAAAATGAGAAAATAAAATAAAGTTTTTCTTTCCCTAAATCATGAGAAAAATCTTAACCATATGCCAAAACTCAGCAAGCCCATATCAAACATACACAAGGTGGTAGTTGTAAGCATACCAGTACTGTATACAGAAAACTTAAA
The DNA here is from genome assembly GCA_026402145.1 of Polypterus bichir lapradei. Taxonomy (NCBI): domain Eukaryota; kingdom Metazoa; phylum Chordata; class Cladistia; order Polypteriformes; family Polypteridae; genus Polypterus; species Polypterus bichir. The sequence goes on from JANRMT010028174.1 coordinate 82,238,451, forward strand.
AACACAGAATTGAGTATACCATTTGGTTCAAAGGTTGTAAATTTAAAAAAATAAATTATGCATATAAATTAAATAATGACTCTTCAGTTGTTTAGCCTGTCACTATATACAGCGAACAAGGCTATTAAAATAATGCTGTTGATGTACTGTCAACTAAGTATTTAGTTAGCAAAACACTTCTTTGTAGATAAAGTAACACTGCACCAACGCTGAAATGTGACACTGCTGGGTTAAAACCACACATATGCAAAAACAGATGCTAAACTACTGAATTCATGAGTAGAAGAGTTGAAGTTGGTGAGTTTGGGAACTGAATCATTGTAGCAGTCATTATCAAACTCATAGTCCACTTCTCTCCAGGAATACTGGTCAGTTTTACATTTTCTGCCAAACAGTAATTTTTATTATATAAAACACATGCCTTAAAACATAAGAAATCGTTTTGGAAGTAAACCTGGCCATACCCTAAGCACTTCAATTACTTTGAGCTGAAATACCTATTTTAGCAGTAAAAAAAATTAGCTATAGGCAGCTACATCCTTGGGATGAAAGGTTGACATGGAGTAAGAAAGACAATAAGGTGAGGAATGCAGCTGGATGTATGTGCAAATCTAAAGGTGCAGATCAATGCTCAAGAACATTCTTATTCCATATGTTTTTACGGCTTTTTTCACATTTGCACCAATGCTCCATAAAAATCCATTTTTTATGAATTTTATAAAAAGGCTTCAATAGAGTGCAAATTTAACATTGCAAAGAAATGTATAAAATTAATGTGAAAAAATAACTTTGACTTAAAAAAAAAAAAAGCCAAACTTATGCTGTCATATGTTATCTTAAACGTTATGTCCATTCTCTTTTCAGGGTCTGATAGCAGAGGAGACACGAAGCAAGCAAGCTGAGCAGGAGGAAGACCCTGAAAAGTTCAGAGAAGCATTGGTCAAATTTGAAACACGATTTAGCCTCCCAAGTGCTGAAAAGCTTGTGACGCATTACTCCTGCTGTTGCTGGAAGGGTCGAGTCCCTCGACAGGGCTGGCTTTATCTTAGTATTAATCATTTGTGCTTCTATTCCTTCCTTTTAGGAAAGGAAGGTAAGGATTTTTTTGCTTTTGCTATAGTGCTTTAGATTTTCTTTTATTGACTTTTATTGTCATTTAAAATGAGCGAGATACTTGCTCACCATCTGCAACAATCTCTTAGTTATTACTCCTGTGACAAAATAGTACTGGAAAAATGTCTTGTAACTATCTACTTTTTTAAATTGGTATAGCAGTATGGCAAGCAGTCTTAAAAAATGAGCTTGTACTAGTAAGGTAGAAAAAAAAAATGTGTTCACACCACATGTGTTTTATCCCAATTGTCCAAATCTGAGGAAACGAGTTAAACTTTAAAAAAAAAACATCCATCATGTAGTAAATCAAGTGATCTGTATGTTTTGTTCTTTGTATATGATGTAGGAGAAAATTGATTTTTGTTGCCATTGGTAAATTCCTTAAAAGATTTCAGCTTCTGTCGTGTGCAGTAAATATTTCAATAAACTGCAAGGTTAGGTTTATCATTTTTTATCATCATTGATATAACTATATGAAGATAAAGTATGCATAGTAAAGGTGTTTTGCCTGTTTGAGGTACAGTGAATAATGACAATACAGTACTCTTGTCTGCTTGTTGCTCTTTTTGTTCAGAAGCTTGTTTTTATTGGGGAGATAATGAGGAAAAATGTTTATTTTAAGATCATGCCTTTCAGATGATTATGACAGGGTAAAAACTTTGATGAAAACTCATTTTAAATGTTTGTATTTTCTAAATATACCCTGGGACTTAGGTCCATTTCAAAATCTATACTAATAAAAAGCAAAGCCCTCACTGACTCACTCACTCACTCACTCACTCACTCACTCACTCACTCACTCACTCACTCACTCACTCACTCACT
>JANRMT010028174.1:82245769-82272072 GCA_026402145.1 Polypterus bichir lapradei
CGTGACGCTGCCGCCAAATACACAAAACAATTACTTTCACAATCATGTTACATATTTTTCAAATGTTTCCTTTTCTTTTTCATAACTTCTTTAACACACGACATCGCTGTGAAGTGCAGTTATTTTGCTATATATATATATATCTCACAGCAACACTCATAACAGTGACAAAACAATTACATTAACAATCATGTTACGTTATTTTTTAAATTTTTCCTTTTCTTTTTCATACCTTCTTCAACACACTACTTCTCCGCTGCGAAGCGCGGGTATTCTGCTAGTAGTGAATAAAAAGCTATTATTCACTCATTTAAAAAAATCAACAAAGAAGTTAAAGATTAGGCTTGTATACATGTAGGGGAATTAAACATATTATTTGGTAGATAATAAAAAAGTTCATATGAGTTTTAGAAATTGGTCAATAGCAAGACTTCCCTTCCATATATGAATTTAAAGTTTATTTTAATGAATGGATGTTAAAGGAGTATGCTTGTTTATATTCAATTTTTTTTTTAAATTTTGATCTGATGAATATATTTGCCTGAGGTTTATATATTTTAAAGGAATGTTGTATGTTAAGTTTTTTATCACAGACTGGTCTTGAGCAGTGTGTTTAGTTGTAATGTAAGGGAAAAACAATAATTGAGGCTGTCTTCAACCGGTTAGTAATACAGGAGCCCAAATGGAATGTTGGGGCACCAACTGGCCACCATGTTTACTTGAAAAAGGCAGGCACAAAAAAACAGGCAATCAATGGTACTATGACTTAACAAAAAGTACAAGGCAGTGTTGATGCCAGAAGTAGTTAAGTTTTAGGGTTGGAGCTCCATCTTGCGGGTTGCTCAACTCCTTCTGGAAGCACCCTGCTTTTATATCTTGTGGACTGGAAGGAGTGGGGTCAGTTGCACTCATTGTGCTTCTTCTCAAAGCTGTGAGTGGAAAAGGAGACAAGGCAATTGGCAGTTGTGCCCCAGGGTTGTAGTGCTTACCTCTGATGAGCTTGGAAGGTGAACCTCTGATCTGCATGTGTGACAGGGCTTATTAAGAACCTAAAAACCTGAGGATATGCAGCTCAATCCAAAATATCTTATTGCTAATTATTATTATTTTATTTTATTATTATGTATTATTTTTAAAATACTATGTTGACTTTTTAAGGTTCTCAAAGTGCTGTTTTCACTTCTACTACATGACATTTTGTTACATATATCAACAGTTCTATGTTTGATAAATAGTTCATTTTCATGTTTCTTAAAAATTAGGCCATAGCCAGATCCCAGTTATTCATTTAAATTAACAGCTAACTTCTACTTTACCTCTGATTTCCGCTTACGTAAAATTAATGTGTCAGTGCCCAAATCTTTCCTTATAGCTCATATCTTGCAGCCCTGGAGTTAGTCTAGTAGCTAAGTTTTGATTTTTTTATACTGCTACCTCTGACTGCACACAGTACTTCAGATTTCTCCTCTTAGGTGTGTTTTGTAGTTTACTAATCCTCTCAATGTTTTTATTTGCATATGTATGCTGTATCATTGTGAATGGTGTTAGGTCCATTAAGACTAATGTCTTTCTCCTATATTTTCTGTTTGTCTCATTGTGAAATTGTTATTTGTAATAGTTGACAGTCATTTCCATTAATTTTATAGTAAAAGTTTTATATAAACTGATTAAAGGAAAACCAACATCGGGAAGGATACCTGCAGGACCATGTAGTTTATATATCTATACTAATAAAAGGCAAAGCCCTCACTGACTGACTGACTGACTCACTCACTGACTGACTCACTCACTCACTGACTCATCACTAATTCTCCAACTTCCCGTGTAGGTAGAAGGCTGAAATTTGGCAGGCTTATTCCTTATAGCTCACTTACAAAAGTTAAGCAGGTTTCATTTTGAAATTCTACACGTAACGGTCATAACGGTCGACAACGTCCGCCATGTTGAACTTTCTTATTTATGGCACCATCTTCACGAAATTTGGTAGGCGGCTTCCCTGCGCTAACCGAAACCGATGTATGTACTTATTTCGATGGTATGACGCCACTGTCGGGCGCCATATTGAACTTTCCAACGTCACTAATTTTCCAACTTCCCGTGTAGGTAGAAGGCTGACCCCATCTTCACAAACTTTGGTAGGTGGCTTCCCTGCGCTAACCAAAACCAATGTACGTACTTATTTCGGTGGTATGACGCCACTGTCGGCCGCCATATTGAATTTTCCAAACATCACTAATTCTCCAACTTCCCGTGTAGGTAGAAGGCTGAAATTTGGTAGGCCCATTCCTTACAGCTTACTTACAAAAGTTAAGCAGGTTTCATTTCGAAATTCTACGCGTAACGGTCATAACGGTCAACAATGTCCGCCATGTTGAACTTTCTTATTCATGGCCCCATCTTCACGAAATTTGGTAGGTGGCTTCCCTGCGCTAACTGAAACCAATGTACATACTTATTTCGGTGGTATGACGCCACTGTCAGGCGCCATATTGAACTTTCCAACGTCACTAATTCTCCAACTTCCCGTGTAGGTAGAAGGCTGAAATTTGGCAGGTTCATTCCTTACAGCTTACTTACAAAAATTAAGCAGGTTTCATTTCGAAATTCTACACATAACGGTCGATAACGGTCGACAACGTCCGCCATGTTGAACTTTTTTATTTATGGCCCCATCTTCACAAAATTTGGTAGGCGGCTTCCCTGCGCTAACCGAAACCAATGTACATACTTATTTCGGTGGTATGACGCCACTGTCAGCTGCCATATTGAACTTTCCAACGTCACTAATTCTCCAACTTCCCGTGTAGGTAGAAGGCTGAAATTTGATACTTATTTCGGTGATATGATGCCACTGTCGGCCGCCATATTGAACTTTTCAACGGTCTTTGTTACTTATGGCCCATCTTCAAGAAATTTGGTACGCGGGTTCCCAATGCTAACTGAATCCTACTTACTTACATATATACGTCCATAGCCTGCAGCTCGGTCACCATGTGAGGCGGCGTTAGGTCCCCCATCCCAACGCCTCCCACGTTGTTGGCTGCCTGTCTATATAAGGCCGTCTGTCACTCCAGTCTCTACATTCCCTTCCTTGCTTCGCTACGGCATTCACGTCTCCCTGCTAATAACTACAGCCTTTTTATTTAATCCACGGCTTCTCTGCTGTTTTATTGTTCATTTATTATGATTATAGTTATTGTGTAGGTATTTTAGACTTAGTTGACATTGTTCAGGTACCCATTTCCTTTATCATTCCAGCCGTACCCCCATTAACATGTCTATCGAGGTGATCACCATCGATCAAAGAACTGTCACTTACCAAGTGGTTTCCATGCCTGGAGATGGCACCTGCCTTTTCCATTCTCTTTGTTACATATTGCACGGCCATATCAGGCTCACTCTTGATATCCGGAGGAACATTGTGTCTTATGTATTGAATGACTGGGACAGGTTTCAAGGTGTGGACTGATGACGGTACAGGAGATAATTATACTACACAGGAGCACTAGAAGAGTGAAATGCTTAAGCCTTCACCTATGCATCTGTGAGTTGATGGCTGCCGCTAAATTGTTCGGTTGTCGCTTTCAAGTGTACCAAAATGGCCAAATATTTTACACCTTTGGACAACCGCCAATGCCTCTTAAACATCTTAGATTCACAGGTGACGATTTCAGTAGTGAACACTTTGATGTTTAGAAATGTTTAAACTTTCAAAAGCTGGATGTGAAGTTATCAATGAAGCTGGTTGTATACTTACAACGCTTGACAGATGCCGAATGTCTCTTCAACACAAGTCCTACAAATACTGTCGTAATTGAAACAAACCATGAAACTCAAACCGATTATGACCGCAGCAATCCAAGCTGTGAGATTTGAAACAAGATTACTGTTCACATGGCCAACTGTACGTTGCATGCTCAAGAGTAAGCTCAGCGCATAGCTACAGCTTGGTCATATTACAACTGGAGGGCCGAACTGACAACGTGGCATACAAAGAGATCCTTAACAAATAATTATTGGCATATTTCCCTCAGTTTAAAAAGGTTTAATTTTCATCTTAATAAAAATTTTAAGGCAGTACTTCGCCGCTGCGGAGCGCGGGTATTTTGCTAGTATATATATATACTCAGCAAAAAAAGAAACGTCCCTTTTTCAGGACTGTGTATTTCAACAATAATGTTTTAAAAATCCAAATAACTTTACAGATCTTCATTGTAAATTGTTTAAACAATGTTTTCCATGCATGTTCAATTAACCATAATCAATCAATTAACATGCACCTGTGGAATGGTCGTTAAGACCTTAACAGCTTACAGAAAGTAGGCATTTAAGGTCACAGTTCTAAAAACGCAGGACACTAAAGAGACTTGTCTACCGACTGTGAAAAACACCCAAAGAAAGATGCCCAGGGTCCCTGCTCATCTGCGTGAATGTGCATTAGGCATGCTGCAGGGAGGCATGAGGACTGCTGATTTGGCTAGGGCAATAAATTGCCATGTCCACACTGTGAGACGCCTAAGACAGCGCTACAGGGAGACAGGAAGGACAGCTGATCATCCTCGCAGTGGAAGACCACGTGTAACAACACCGGCACAGGATCGGTACATCCGAATATCACACCTGCGTGACAGGTACAGGATGGCCACAACAACTGCCCGAGTCACACCAGGAACACACAATCCCTCCATCAGTGCTCAGACTGTCCGCAATAGGCTGAGAGAGGCTGGACTGAGGGCTTGCAGGCCTGTTGTAAGGCAGGTCCTTACCAGACATCACCAGCAACAACGCCGCCTATGGGCACAAACCCACCTTCGCTGGACCAGACAGGAGTGGCAAAAAAGTGCGTGAGTTTCTGCATGACAGCAATGTCAGTGTTCTGCCATGGCCAGCGAAGAGCCCAGATCTCAATCCCATTGAGCACGTCTGGGACCTGTTGGATCGCAGGGTGAGGGCTAGGGCCATTCCCCCCAGAAATGTCCAGGAACTTGCAGGTGCCTTGGTGGAAGAGTGGGGTAACATCTTACAGCAAGAACTGACAAATCTGGTCCAGTCCATGAGGAGGAGATGCACTGCAGTACTTCAAGCAGCTGGTGGCCACACCAGATACTGACTGGTACTTTTGATTTTGAGCCTCCCTTCATTCAGGGACACATTGTGAAACATTTTTAGTTTATGTCTTATGGTGTTGACTCTTTTAGTGTTCATACAAATATTTACACATTAATTCTACTGAAAGTAAAAACAGTTGAAAGTCAGAGGACGTTTCTTTTTTTGCTGAGTATATATAAAAGAAAGAACAACTTCTCACACCACTACGTACTATACCCTGTACTTATGTGAATTTTGCACTCATCTGTACTCTGTTCTGGGTCACCGGCTCCTGTACTTTAATAACTAGGGTGTCATTTTAATAGATTTATAAACTTTAGGCATATACTTTTCTCCCCCGCATACATTAAATCCACACTGGCCTTTTATTAATACATATTTATTTTCTTAATGGTTGCTTATCTTGTCTGATATAACCGCTCTATTAATTTGCCAATTGGTCTATATTTACCAATGTCCGCTGACCACCCTTTTTATTTATTAAGTGTTACACTTGTTAGCTTCTAGTTCTGAAAAATTTGTATTAAGAGTTTACATAGTCCAATACTATCCAGTCCAAGTGATTTATTCATATTTAGTCCTTTTTTAATTTTTTTTTTATCATTTTCATATCACATAGTATTTTTGATAGTTTTTCAAGTCAGTTTTTTTCTTCACAATTAATGGTATATATTCTTTTTTCATGGAATATTGTCTTATTAAGTAAAAAATTTTTACCAGTTAAATAAAAATACAGTGTCTGTTTTTGTTGTTAAAAATGGTTTCTCTAGAGTCCCTGGTCCAAAAGTGAAAACAAAACCTTTTGGCACTGTTTTTCCTGAAGTGAGGTCATGTTCTAGTTCAATTGTTTAGTTTGACATTGGCTTTGTACTACTTCACATTTTGCAAACTGCTGGAATAAACTGATAGCTGACCACATATTGAGGCCGGTGTTGAGGTGAAGAGTGCAATATATATTTAAACGCTTCAGTAATAAAAAAAAATATGAATTCAGAGAATTTGCCGTTTTCTTTGTTTTACTTTGCTGTTCTTAATATGCTTTAACTTCTTCATGACTGTTTCTTATTACTAAAATACTGAGTTAACCTATAAGATGTGTCTTTTGCCTTATCAATATCGTTTTCTAACTTCTTTTTGATATTTCTAATATTGTTCTTACTTGTGATGTCATATGCATTGTGAACGCTAGGGGACGCTCTCGCTCCCTTGAACCCCTGTCCACGACTCCAAACACCAGGTAAAAGTCCAAATGTTGACTTTATTTTTATGCCACAGTGTACAAAGCACACTCTCCACCACAATACTCATATAATATACACAATAACACAATAAACCAATCCTCCAGCTCCCAGACGCGTTGCCACCCTTCCACCCAGCTCAGCTCGCCGTCTGGGAGCTCCCACAGTCCTTTTATGATCCCTGACCCGGAAGTGTTCTCAATCCCCAGTCCATGTGATCCTCAACCACCTCCGGGTCAGGTAAAAGTTTTTTTCTTCAACCCGGAAGTCCGTCGCTCTTCCTATGACGAACCTCCGGGTCACAGGGCACGAAGAAGCCCTCGGTCCTCCCTGCAGCTCCCTCCTGTGGCCCCCATGGCATCCAGCAGGGTTTTGCATAAAAACTCCATTGTCCATGATGCCCTGCTGGTCTTCTGGGGACCTCCATGCTGCAAGGAGGGCTCCACCTGGCGGCTTGGGGGTATTGGCCGGGATAAATGGCCAGCCATCCTTCACAGTATTCCCCCTCCAGCGACGAATTATTATTCGGAGCGGCATGCCCCGAGAGGGAAGTCTTCCTCCAAGAGGACGTCCTGGTTGAGCCTTGATTGACACGAATATCTTGGTCCCTGGAGAACCTAGGGGGAATATTAGTCCAAACCGACATCTTGTCCCCCTCTCTCCAAGGACAGTTCCGCCAAATATGGCCCAACCTTCGGCACCCGTAACACTGTCTCTGACCTCCTGGTATTCTCCCTCTACGTGACTGAAAACAACAAGGAAATGTTAGGTCCGCCCCTTTTGCTGGGAGAGAAACCCCTGCCGCCTGTAACGGTGTTTTTTCTCTTTTTGTTTCTATCTCTTTCTTGTCAGGAGACCCCCGTTTTATTTTCGGGATCTCCTGCTTAATCTGGGGCTTGTCCACAGTCTGAGTCTCTCTACTAAATGGAGAGAGCCCCTTTACTGTCTGCACCCCTCTTGATTTACAAATTACTGGTGGCAGCGTCTTAAGGGCCGTCTCGCTCCGGGAATCAGCACTGTCTAGCTGCCCCGGATCGATTAGCCCTTCCGCTGACCACTCGGTTAACGTACCGGCCTCTCTTGTAGGGCACGCCGTGTATTGGCACCCGCTATTTAATAAGCGCGAGCCCGGATTACACTGCGTCCCTCTTGTTTTATATACGATACGGGTCTCGCCTACCTGTATCGCCGCATTATTCATTACGGGAGGCTCCTCACCAAATCGCCGCATGTAGGCCCTCACCTTCTCCAACGGCGCTTTAGCTGCAGCTCCCAACTCCCCGACGATCTTCTCAATGGTCGTCAGGACCTGTAAGAAACTCTTTACGGGCTCGATTAAGCGTTCGAGTTCCCGCAAGTCAATATCATTTATTTTGACTGGCAAAAGACTTACTTCCTTGTCTGTCTTCTCTGCTGGCTGGGAGCCAATGAGCACGCCCGCTTCAGGCACGTGCTCTGACGGGTCTCGCGGAGGCTTCTGGGACTTGGAGTTCTCAGAGGGTCGAGCTGCCTTCTTCGGCGAACTGCGGTCTGTCTTTAATACTTTTGTGACATTCCGATCAGCTATTTCCCGACCCTCCTTACCTTCTTGTGGGTTGAGCGATGCCTCGCCCGCCTCCCCCTTCCCCTTCGGAAAGACCAAGTCCGTTCCTTCGGGCTCGAAGGCGCAAACAGCGGGACGCGGAGCTCCTCCTTCCCAGAATGCACCGGGTTTGCTGCCGTGTCCCTCGTCGGCTGCCATCATGCGGAAGTCTTTTCCCCTGTGCTCAGGTTCCGACAGGAGCGCGCCGTCGTCTCTAGGGCAGTCTTCTTTTCCCTGCGGAGCCTCCAGGTGATCTTCTCCGAGGTACATGCATGGGACAAAGTGAGTTATAACAAAAGGATTCTTTATAACGTTCCCATCACGTACCTCAGAGCGCTCGTTGAATCCTGGAGGTTTCTCCGGACTTGAAAGGCCGCTCCTTAACTCCTCCTGAGCGTCGGCCATTACACACAGGTTAATCCCGCTGGCGTTGTCGCTTTGCTTGCCCTTCTTCTTCCCCATTTTGGACTCGGGTTTTTTCAGGTTCTGGCGATGTTGTGGCGATTCCTGACGCCGTTATCTGTTCAGGGTTCGTTTCCCACAGAAATTTTTGTTTCAGGTCCTCTGCAAACGACGCTAGAGTATCCTGCCTACTACGCCACTGTGATTGATAGGGGGCGCTCTCGCTCCCTTGAACCCCTGTCCACGACTCCAGACACCAGGTAAAAGTCCAATAGTTGACTTTATTTAATCGCCACAGTGCACAAAGCACACTCTCCACCACAATACTCATTAAATTCGCAATAATCACAAATACTACAATCCTCCAGCTCCCAGACGCGTTGCCACCCTTCCACCCAGCTCAGCTCGCCGTCTGGGAGCTCCCACAGTCCTTTTATAATCCCTGACCCGGAAGTGTTCTCAATCCCCAGTCCATGTGATCCTCAACCACCTCCGGGTCAGGTAAAAGTTCTTTTCTTCAACCCGGAAGTCCGTCGCTCTTCCTATGACGAACCTCCGGGTCACAGGGCACGAAGAAGCCCTCGGTCCTCCCTGCAGCTCCCTCCTGTGGCCCCCATGGCATCCAGCAGGGTTTTGCATAAAAACTCCATTGTCCATGATGCCCTGCTGGTCTTCTGGGGACCTCCATGCTGCAAGGAGGGCTCCACCTGGCGGCTTGGGGGTATTGGCCGGGATAAATGGCCGGCCATCCTTCACAGCATGTTAGTTCTGCAGTCAGTACTGATACTATGTTTTTCTTATATTATAGAGTTGCCTTTTCTTCAATAATATCATTTATGTGTGTTTTGTTCTGCGGTGGGCTGGTGCCCTTCCCGGGGTTTGTTTCCTGCCTTGTGCCCTGTGTTGGCTGGGATTGGCTCCAGCAGACCCCCATGACCCTGTAGTTAGGATATAGCAGGTTGGATAATGGATGGATGGATGTATTTTGTTTTGCTGCCATTTTTAAACCTCCGGTTTAGATTAAATGTTTACATTTTGTATGGCCAAAAACAGGATAAAGTTGAATATTTTCAGGTTTCACATCCACAGTTGCATTTCTGTTTTCCTTTTCTTTAAGGATCTGAAAGTTGGATGACTTAATTGTGTAACACTGTAGTGCCTTATAGACATCCTGTTAATCTAACCAACAAAGCCTCTTTGCTTTCCAAAACTATGACTATTAGTATTACAGTTCGTTTAAGAGATTTTATGAGATGTGAAATAATCATGTCAAAAAATATAAAAATCTCAAAATATTTTTCAAGGAAAAAGAGAAACTTGGTTCAGCTTCAAGCTTATTGTCAAGTGCACATGGTACATGTTACATAGAATACAATGACATTGTTACTTTCATGTCTCCAACAAAGACACACACACATACAAAAGTATACATAGCATGCAACATAAACATACATATTGTGGCAGTAGGAGGCGCTAGTGCTCCCTTGAACCCTCAGGTACAACTCCAGACACCAGGTAAAAGTCCAAGACTCTTTATTGTTTAATGTGCACAAAGCACCCTCCACACTACTCATAAATCAGTAGCTCGCACTATAAACTCTTCTAACAACTCTCCTCCTCGCCCAGACACTTGCTCCTCTACCTCCCAGCTCAGCTCAGCGTCTGGACTGAGGCATCATCCTTTTATAGCCCCTGACCCGGAGGTGTTCCTGTCCCAACAGTCCACAGTTCCTTATTCCTTCCGGGTTGTGTTTGGTGTTCTTCCAGATGGGTTTAAAGCGGAGGAAGACAAAAAAATTGTGATTGCATTCACTACACTTTTGGCACGTAGACTTATTCTCATAAACTGGAAGAACCCAAACTCTCCTCTTTTAAGTCAGTGGGAAACCGATGTGTTATATTATTTGAAGTTGGAAAAAATCAAATACTCAGTTAGAGGATCCGTACAGACTTTTTTCAAAACATGGCAGGATCTAATCAGTAATATTTTAAAATAAGTTCAAAAGGCACAGAGAATTTATTAATTTAGGTATGTCTCCAAGCCTTAAATTTAACGCCGTTTGGCTTGCTCTCTCTCTCAGGGGTGGGGATCGATCTGTTCTTAATTTTTCTCTTTGTAAAAACTTGATTGCTTTGTATGGATTGTAATAAAATTAATAAAAAAAAAAAAAAAAATTCCTTCCGGGTCAGGGCAATCAATCCTTTACTTCAACCCGGGAGCACGTTGTTCCTTCCCGTCACGTGTCCGTGACGTACTCCCGGGTCATACGGCACAAAAGAGCCCATAAGCCCCCCAACCCCAGCGACTCCTGGTGGCCCCCAAGGTATCCAGCAGGGCTGTGTATAAATACTACAAAGTCCATGAGGCTCTGCTGGACCTCGGGGCACTATCCTGCTGTCAGGAGAGCTCCTCCTGGCGGCTTGGGGGTGAGGGCCGGCATGAGAAGCCGGCAGTCCTCCACAATATATTATGTGTTTATACAGTGTATTGAATACAGTATACTGAATATGTACATCATAAACATATATAGTGACAGATTAGGGCTCTCTCGCGCCCTTGAACCCTCAGACCACACGTCAGACACCAGGTAAAGTCCAAAGATGAATATTTATTATAATAATAAAGTGCACAAAGCACCCTCCACTCCACTATACTCAATAACAATACAATAATCCAATAAACATCTCCCAGACGCTTAGCCACCCTTCCTCCCAACTCAGCTCATCCATCTGGGATATCCCAGAGTCCTTTATAGTCCTTGACCCAGAATGTGTTTGTCCCTCAGTCCATATGACTTTCTATCACTTCCGGGTCAGGTAAAAACTACATTTCTTCTGTTCATGTGACTGGGACGTACTTCCGGGGTGTAGGGAAAATAGTCCCTGGGCCTCCCTGCAGCGACTTCTTGCGGCCCCCATGGTATCCAGCAGGGCTGTGCATTAAAAGTTCACTGTCCATAATTCCCTGCTGGCATTCGGGGCATCTCCATGCTACAAGGAGGGCTCCATCTGGCGGCCTGGGGGTATTGGCCGGGATGAACGGTCGGCCATGTACCACTGTGTATATGTGTGTGTATGTGTATGTGTATATATATATATATATATATATATATATATATATATATATATATATATATTAAATATATATATATATATATATATATATATACATACAGTATATATACGCACACACACAGAGTGTTTTTTATTATATTTGTTATCATGATTGTTTACTCGGCGACCTTGTGATCTGTGGATAAAAACTGTCCCGGAATCTACAATTACGAGCGCCATTAGTCTTACACTATTTGCCGGATACAAATGAGTAAGAAAAGTGACAAAATGTTTTTCATTAAAGCTCTGTGCCTATGCTAACTAGTTGCTGTATCACCAAGTACATTAGCTATTTAACAATGGGTATTGTACTGTGCTTACACCTCAATTATACAGTTTTACATTATTGTGTAAGATTTGTTAACACTGTTAAAATATTGGTTGTGGGCAGATTTAGTTTTCTCACTAACATTGTTCCACACTAGTTGTAATGAGACTTGAGTACTTTGTATGCATGAATCAGATAAAATTATATTGAACAGCTTTAGTTGTGCTTAGGATGACTAGTCCTGTATGAGTTTCTAATTCCTCTGGATCAGCCATTTGAAAAATATGTCATATGTTGTAATGCTAAATATATACAGAACTTTATTAGAAAATATTATGAATAACTCTTCACATTTGGTCAAATGGTACCAGTTCCAAATCATTTCTATTATAATAAATAGGAGAAAATAGTAATTCCACAGCTTCATATTTAGCATTCAGAAACCTCATTCAGTTTAGCTTGTGATCCACAAACTGGATCAAAATCCTGGATTCAGGTAGATACACCTGTAGGTCAACACAAGAGTTTTGAACTGGATCCCTGCAGTGACCGGAAGCCAGTGAGGCAAATTAGTAGTGTGGGTAGTTGAGGTGCATTACCCTGGTATGATCAGGACAGGAGAGCTGAAATATACAAACCTTTAAAAATAAAATAGAACAGTGTTTTTCCGTTGCAGTTCACAGATTAAACACTGATTGATAATACTGTGAATTAGCTAGTTTTGTCACAGCTGCCTCATATCTAGTAAATAAGCAGAAAACATCCCAGGAATTCTGACTGGATAACAGTTATTACAAGTTACTTACCATTGGATTACTTAAACATTGTTAAAGCAACCTTTTTTTTCTCTTCTTCACTTTTTGCTTGAATAAAGGAATGGCTAGTGTATATAACACGCAATAAATCTGACTTATTTTAAAAATTGTCTTTACTGACCTTTCCTTGGTTTTGGAGTTTGGTATGCGCAAGTCCTTGGCATTTATTGATCTCTCTCATGATTCCAGTTATACTGACTACATTTACCCTTAGTTCTTGTAAAGAAGTTCCTGCTTCATAGACAATAAGAAGGGTGCTGAGTTGTGCCCCTCCATAGCCTGTACTTATCACTAATTCTTTTAAAAGTTATCAAAATTAATGAAGTTATTTTAAAAATACTGCTGACTTATAATGGTTAAAACATTGAAGTAGCGAAGAACTGAGTTTTAGATAGCTTGTTGAAGGAAGGTGTTTTTGAACAACAGCCAAATCACCAAGTGTCTGTTTGCATCCGTGTATGAAAGGAGAATTGCCTTGGCTTATGCTGGACTTGTTAAAATGGCTGCTTGTAACAACAGTCCTTTTTGCTATATTTTGTTGTACACACATAGTGTTTTCTTTATGCATCCATTAAGCCTACTTACTTACTGGAGTCCCGTGCCTGTCACGGCAGTATCAGGGAAATCTTGTATACAGATATTGTTCACATTTTTTTAAAAACAACAGATAATGTTTAAAAAATTTTAAAAGCAAAAATGAATTCAGAAAATCAAACCTTCGTGCCACCTATCAAATGCATTTATTAACCTAGATAGGCTGATCACCGGCATAGCATATAATTTGGGGAAACAGAAGCGCACTAAAACATCTGTAGCTGTGTTCACCACTGTGAAATTTGCAGAACTGTTTCAAGTAAGATAGTAATTTTATGTTATTATCCATCCATTTCTATCCTGCTTATTCATTTTGGTAGTGCCGAGGTTAGAGCCTATCCAAGCAGCTAGAGACACAAACCTGAAACCAGTCATTAACAAGGTACCAGGTCAACACAGGGCACCATCGTACACACACCCATGTTTTCTCTTGTAGATCCAGTTATGGGTTGTAAATTAACCTATCCTGCTTCTCTCTGTGATGTGAGAAGAATACCAATGTAGAAACAGGAAAAAATGGCAACTGGAGCACTTCAAAAAGTTATATATTGTTGTTAAGAGGAATTTGCATAAATATTTTGAGGTATCAATGTCAAATGTTTACTTTTTAGAATCAAATGTGATAAATGGCATAGTGACTTAGTAGTTAGCGCTGCTTTCTATTCACCAGGGAATGGTTTTAATTGGCGGGAACTCCTGTTTTTGCCAGCAACCCAGAGATGTGTACATTAAGTTTATTGACAACTCTGACTTCACCCTGCATTGGAGAATGAGTGTACTTTGTGATGGATATCACCATCTTCAGACTTGGTACCTGACTCTGTCTTATTTTGCTGAGTTGGTTTCAGATTTTGGTGTGTTGCAGGCCATGAGAGGACATCTCCCTGGTGGTGGTATTGATGACATATTGACCAGAATATTGTGTCACTCGTACTCACCTAAAGTGTAATGACCAGTGAGTTTATATTTAGCATAACAAATGGATTCCACAATGTCTTGAGAGCAAAAGTTAATACGTAATAATACATTTATTTGTGTCAGACTTTTTAATACATTGAATGCAGCTCAAAGTGTTTTACCAGAAACAATAATGTAATTTATCTTAATCTTAGAAGGTAGCAATTAATGTTACTTAAACTATTATCTCCTTATTCTTTAAGTATTTATATTTATTTAAAGGGCTTCTGTAAAAAGCCAGATTTCACCCTGGGGACAAATAAAGTTCCATCATTGCCATCATTATCAAATGAAGATATGATAAGTGCTATTACTCTTATTTATGAAAGTGTCTAATACATAATCATACTGCTGCAGGTGTAGTAACATAATAACCTTTACTGTCTCTAATCATTTAATTTGTGTTAGTAACTGTGACTTGATTAATATGTTTAGAATGGCCAAGTAGTTTCTCGGAAGCACAAGATGGAAATCCTTAACACAAAATTGTTTTTGAACCTTCACCTTAGAATAGTTTGTGATGTAAAGCATTTTTCATACTATCCACAGTAGTTCACTGTCAGATCTTCAAAATTAGGAATGACATTTGAGAAAAGAATTTCTTTCACATTTTGTTTTGTTTTTTACCCCTTAAGTTGCAAACCAAAAGTTCCTCTTCCACCTAAGAAAGCAAGTATTTTATAAGCAAAATTTCCCTTTGCCTACTAACAAAATAAACGAAAAGAGAAGTTTTTTGTTCTGCTTTTTGATACATGGCTTAATGCACTTTAGAATTTGTTTCCTGGGCTTAGATTTTGTACTCAAAATACAAGTATTTCCATATTTGTAAATTGCAAACCCTTGGCCATGTTGACTTGAAAATTCAACTATAAATGTAACATACAAATTTCACTGCTTTCCTAAAGATCTCATGAGCTTAACACTAGAATTACCAGAGCCTACGAAAAAACTCATAGATCCATCCCACCTTAAAACGCTTCACACCTCTCCGTCAGCGTCTTTTGTCTTCTAAATGTGTGGATAAGCAGCAAACAGCAAGCAGCCTACTATCACATCCCCCCACCCCGCACAGTTGTCTCAGCTCAAGTCTGTTTACCTGTGTGTCAATTGCTTAGAGTTGTATAGAGTGAGAAGTCAAGCAAAATTATACCTTTTATAAATACTATATTGCATTTCATGTGTGTTCCGTGTCTACAACATTGTATATAAACACATCGTTTAAACAGAAACGTTTTTCATGTTTTGGTAATAATTGACAAAATGTAGACATGAAGTATATAATGTGTGAAGCCTGAATTCCAAATATCAAAGAAACACTTTCACAAAAGGTACAAATATAACAGAACAAATGTGCTGTTATTCAAAAATATAACTGCAGAAAAACAACCAGCGTTTACCTGCGACATTGACACGCAATTGCTACGATAGCTTCGGTGGCGCAACGGTATCAGCTGCTGACTTGTAATCAAAGCTTCATGGGTTTCTTTGATATTTGGAATTCAGGTTTCGCACATTCAGGCTTCACACAAGACCACCTTTACTGCTTAAATGCAAAATTAATTTTTTTAACTACAGACAGGTCAGATATTTCATGCAACAGAGAACTTCGTCACAGTCACGGTGCACTACATTACCAACAACTGGGTAACTGCAAACCCCATTCTTCATATAGGGTACTTTCTATGAAAGTCACACAAGGAAACCACTTGTCAAAAATACTATAGGAAGCTGTACTGGACTGGAAAATTGACAGACCAAACACCACCATTCCTGTGATAATAAATAACTCCAAGAGCTTTGTGAATGCTGTTGAAGTGGCTGGATTTTAACCACACATTCGATGCTTTGCACATTCTTTAAAGTTAACCTGGCATAACAGAAGGAAATGGGCGTTAATAGCCCGTCCTTTAGACAAAGTGAGAATAGTGGTCACTTTTTTCCAATGTAACACACTAGATAGATAGATAGATAGATACTTTATTAATCCCAAGGGGAAATCCACATACTCCAGCAGCAGCATACATAAAGAACAATATTAAATTAAAGAGTGATAAAAATGCAGGTATAATAGATAATAACTTTGTATAATGTTAACTACTGTTGCTGCAGTGATAAAGGAAAAACAAGAGATGACACATATCTGTGAAGGGAATTTCAAGCCAGCTAGATTTGGATTTCATTGATATGAGACATTATTAGCAACATTGATTGGCGATTCTAAATTGTCCCTGGTGGGTGTGTGTGTCCTGCGGTGGGTTGGCGCCCTGCCCGGGATTGGTTCCTGCCTTTCGCCCAGTGTTGGCTGGGATTGGCTCCAGCAGACCCCCATGACCCTGTGTTCGGATTCAATGGGTTGGAAAATGGATGGATGGATGGATTATAAGATAAACTGTCTGCCCATTTTCTAAAACTGCCAATCTTGTAACCTTTTCTTTACTATCAGTATAACTGAAATGCATCAAGCACTGAATTTGATCTGGTGTTGGGTGCATGAGCGTACCTTGTGCTCCAACATAGTCTTTGGTGAACCTGAGAATAACCAACTTTATGTGTTTTCTCAATCTATATCAACAGATGGAGACAAGGGTATTTTAAATCTATTTCAAATGTTTTGTATAAACAAACTCCACAAATAAGGCTTTGCAGAGAGAGAGAATCAAATTACTGTATTGACTGAAAACAAAAAGGGGTTGTATTTTCAGAGTCTCATGATCCCTTCCTCTCCATGCATAGAATACAACAGATTACCAGTATTGCTAATGTGGCTGGAAAATAAAATACTTTTCTCAACTGGTTTTTGCTTAGATAAAGAAAAAAAACATCTGAAAGGGACAAGTGTTTTATAAAGAGGCTATTATTTAATAGGATTCAAATCCATTTTCCTGTTTATGTCTATATTCATATTGGTCACTGATACTTGTCTGGGCAGTAATTAATGCAAAAGAGATGATGCATGTAAGAGGCAAGTATTAAAAGAATGCACCAGAATGAGCAAGTGGCTGACAGATCAAGTGATTGTGTAAGGAAGCTGGCGAACCATAGGAAGGGAGCACAATGTAAAGTAAGAACCAATGTAGGGGCTGTTTACAATAATGCACTAGGCATATCTGTCAATAAGCAGAAGGAGCTGGTTGTTGCCTTGTTGTTAGCATGCCAAGTACCTTCTGTGCCTTGCTGCAGAAATAACATTCCATCTATGATGTGACACACAAATATCATACTTTCAGTGTAGAAAATGTTGTATAGGAGAACAATAATTAATCAGTTGTACTTGTCAAACTGTATCACTGAATTTTGCGTATTGTCACATATTTTTTGATTCCTGGTTCAGCCTCACTTTACACCTTTTAGTAATGAATGAATCACTTAATTCTTAAAAAAAAAAAAAGAGGAAAAATGCGCTTTAGATTCCTATAACCCTCTGTTTAAAATAAAAATAAAACTAAAACACTGTTCCCTATTTTTAGGTCTCATAATCCAGCATCCTTAAATATCTTTTCATGAGAGAAATAAAACCTCTTGATTATCTTTGTCATTGAGTTTTCAGAATGTTAAACGTGTTGATTGTGTCTCCACTGAGATACATTTATTCAAAATAGAACATATTAATTTATCTTGGCATGCTGGATTAGAATGTTTTCTTTAGTTGATGAGGTGCCTGTTCGCTTATCTCTGTACAGATTTTAGTATAGCTATCTTTTACTTAGCCTTTTAATGTTTTAATTTGCATTCTTTATAAGTCGAACCAGTATTAAAAAGTATTACATATTTCTATATGGTAAAGTATTATATATTTTTGGTGCATATCCGATTATAGATAAATTAATGAGTTTGTCTCTACGATAGATTGGTGCCCTGTTCAGGGGTAGTTCCTGGCTTGTGGTCTGTGCATGCTGGGATAGGCTCCAGTTTCTCTGCGACCCTGTTCAGGATAAAATCAGGTTTACAAAATGGATGAATTGGTTTGTTTGTATTAAACATTCTCAAAGTGAATAGTTCACAGCATTTTTCTTTTATGCTTTTTATAGTGAAACTTGTTGCTCCTTGGGCTGATGTAACAAAATTGGAAAGAACGTCCACCAGTTTTATTACAGACAACATCAGGGTTACAACCAGAAGCAAAGAGCGAGATTTTTCCATGTTCCTAAACATTGAAGAAGCTTTTCGGATTATGGAGCAACTTGCTGATATAACCATTCGGAGACTGCTAGACAATGAAGTGTTTGAGTTGGATCAGTCTCTACAAGAACCAGCACATATCACAAAGAGGTGAGCAATCATCATTTGCTTATGAAGACATAGTCCCATTAGTAAAGTAGACAACATTAGGAGAGAATGTTGGAAGTAAGATGAACAATGTGTTTTAATGCAAAAAGTCTTAATTCCTGTATATTGTATCATCCTAACTTTTGACAAGTAGATGAAACAATTTGGGAAGACTGAAATGTTGGCAGTAATTATACTTGACATCATTTACACAAGTTTACAGGCAACATTCAGTGACAGTTTGGAAAAGAAAGTTCTCTGTGCTTTAAAGGTCAGAAAGTGAGACAGAAGTCTGAAACAGAGTAGTCAGTGTTAAAATGGTATATTAATAGCAAAATGGTTACAAGTATAACCATCATTTTTATTAAAATATAACATAACAATCCAGTTTTGGGCATAGATTGAGTGAACTGAGAGGTGTAGCTCATACACAAAGAATAGATAATTCCAGCAAGAAAACCAGTACTTAAAGCATTATAGCATTTCCATTCCAAATATTATATTTTGATAAAAAGCACAATATGCATAATTAGAAAATACAAGGATTTTTCTTTTTATTGGTGAGCCATCCACTTTGATCCCATGAAGGGTTTTGGTGGTATAGGCTTTAAACTTTCCAATATGTTCAAATATCCTGTAGATTCTGCAAATTATAAATATCAAAGTAATCAGCCTTAAGCTTAAATGAACATAGCTGTTATTGTTTTTAATTGAAATTGGTAGCTTAAATTTACATTAAACATTTAAGAAAAGTTATCATTGCAGCCTCTTTTTTATTGTTGGCTTTTACTGGTTCTGGGTTTATTTATTTTGTAAATGGTAACTATGGTTATGTTTATAGAAATAAAGAAAAAGTGTGCAACAATTCTGTGATGCTGTGTCCCTTTTATTTAATATGAGTAGCAGTTTCTAACTTGTGTGAACCCAGACCATTTAATTCACCTTACTGGTGCCCTTACACCTAATAGGAAAATGAAAATAACATTCTGGATTTTGCTCAAGAAAAATCAGTTCAATTTAATATAATGGGAGAAGAGAAGGAACCTGCAGAATATCTTTATATCATGGCTCTCTATATCCACTTACCTTCTTAATTTTAAAGATTAAGATCAAGTAGCTATCAGTACATGTTTGGAAGTTTATTTAAAGTTAAATAATGGGGCTTATTTATTACAAGTATTGCACAGTTTTTCTGTGTGTGTCCTTTCTCTCTTTGCTCCATGAGGATATGTGACTAGATCTACATATACACAATTTACTACAAATTCAGAGTTGTCAGTTAATTTGTCCTCCATTGTGCTGGGCAAAATCAAACTTTAGAAGTTTATCTTTGCAGTTATTTATCATTTGTAATGGTACATATTAAGGTATACCTATTAAAATATTACATTTAAGTGATCCTAGACCTGCATGAATAAATAGCAGTTAATAAGTAACTAGATTCAGCCTTGTCATAAATCAAGCTAACAAAACAAATTGCCAGTTGACAACTATAGGAGAAATGAGTTTCACTCTTATTTTAGGTAAGAGGAAGCTAAGCCTTTTCATTAAAATTAATAAGAAAACTGCGAGGGATTCAGAAATTTGTTTTATAAATGTCACAGGATGTTTTTTATATGAAAACCCAAGCTGGTCCATGACATATCCTGTACGTAGAACCCTTAGTCAAAATGGCAATATCACACTTTGATAAACTGAATTACAAAACATGTTCTGTATCAATAAAATGTGGCTTTCTATACAAGCTTACAAGGTGTGTCTTTTAGAAGGATATTTAAATGACATGTTCGTTCAAACTGGTAACATCAAGCCTTGCCCAGGAACCTAGTTCAGATAGTTTTGAATGAGTCACAAAATGCAACCAGACTTCAGTCTATAGATAATCCACAATGAAGGATGAAACTGTAAAGACTACCCACTTGGATTTCTACCAAACGCAGCCTACTTAATCCATGTTTTTAATGAACACACAGTGCCATCTTCTGGCAGCATGTGATGCAGGGCAGGCATACCTACTTTAAATTTATTCACCTCAAGTCCAAGAATTTAAACTGTTTATTGCTTTTCAAAAAGACACAGCTGCACATGAAGACAGCCATGCTAACAAACAAAATCACTTGATGAAATGTTGGCCATGAATTTTATTTTACTCACCTTCAAGAAAAGCTGCAATATTGAAATATTATTGAAGAAGGAATTTTGAAATTGAATTTTAAATGCATTTAAAAATACACATTAAGGTGCCTCATGGGGCCAAGGGCAGGGACCCCGGGTTTGTTTCCTGCCTTGTGCCCTGTGTTGGCTGGGATTGGCTCCAGCAGACCCCCGTGACCCTGTAGTTAGGATATAGCGAGTTGGATAATGGATGGAAGGATAATGTGGAATTTTGCTAACATGTGATCGTTGGTCATAGGTAGTTTGCTGTATGTACTGCTATTTACCTCAAGATGAGGTACCACTGCAGGACATGCTCTTAATGCTGTTATCATCAGCCCTGGTACTGTATAATGTAAGCCTTCTTTAACTTATGCAGTTAAGAAAAAAAAAAAAACAAACAGAAAAAGCAAAATATATCAGGGGATATTTCAACATGCAAATCACAGAGGGATAGTTCATGTTGTGCTTCTTGAATATAGATGTACTTCTCATGTTCAGAAATCAATGCATATTTTTCCTGCAAGGTTTTTTCTGGGGGCATTTGCCAAGTCCACTTGCCTACTTGCTCATATAAAGCTCAGACTGACTAAGTTGAATCCATGTATGATGCACAACACAGTATATAAATGGGTTGGCAAGGTACTTTTGCAACACAGTTCTTTATTGGTAAGCTATTATAAATAATATGAGTGTAAAATAGATCTGCAGACTTCAGGCAAAAGGCATCAAACATAGCTGTAACTGCAGCTGGATGTTGTGATGTGACAGTAATAACATCTCGTTTAATGTGTTGCCAAAACAAGCTTGAAATACAAGAATTCAACACCACTTGATTAAGTCTTGCTCTTCAGTGAAAACCAAGTGGTCCTATATAAGATGCAAATTAAATTTCACCTTGTAAAAGTAACCAGTTGGTCACTGATGCTTAACTTTTAATTTCTACAGAAAATGAAGAAATCAGGGGTTCATTCATTTGTAAACAAACTTGTAAGTATTCACAAAGCTACAAATAAATTACTTGCAGTGCATGCATCAGCATTTAAATATAATTATTTTCTTTAAAGTATAGAAGAAATAAAAAAAAACATTTTTGAAGTATTCTACTAACATGCTTAGATAAGTAAACATACAATATTGTAAACAATAAGGAGATATTTGTATACTTGTAGATCAGAACAAGAGCAGAAAATGTTAATAATATTATACTGTGCAGAGGAAGCATTACCATTAATGTATGCTTCACTTTGTGGTCATTTTAGACACATACACGTCCATTACCACATAGTTACATAGCTAAGGACATTGTCCCAATCAATAAAAGTGGCTTTAAGAAACAGCAAGAGGTCATATATAAATGATGTGCTCAATTATTATGAACTTCTTGACTTTTGCCATACCAGAGAATCTCTACGCCCAGTCATTAATCAAGGTGTGAATATGAAATTGGCACACTGCTACTTGGAGGTCCACATCAGTGATAAGCTGGAGTTGTCCAGTAACATGGAAGGACTACTGAAGAAAGGGCAGAGCAGACTACTTTTTTTCTTAGGAGGCTACAGTCTTTTAATGTGGACAGTGAAATCCTTGACATGTTTTAAACTTTGTGATAGCCAGTGCAATTTTCTGTGCAATATCATTCTGGCCCACTGAATCAACACGCTAATTAAGAAGGCAGGCTCAGTTATAGGATATACACTCGACCTAGTGAATGTAGTAGCAATGGAGCGAATGAAGACAAAACCGATGGTCATTATGAACAATGCTGCACATCTTCTTTATGACACTGTCATCACTATGACTTGATTACTACACTCCTAACATTAGCAAAGTCAGAAGTTTTTTGTTGTTGGTAATTTTTGTGTATGTGTTTGAGGGGTTGTAGTTGTTTGTTTGTACATTTCTATTTTTGGGGCTTTTGTAAAAACCAAATTTCCTTTTGGGGCAAATGAGGTTCTGTCTGTCTATCTAATGCCAAATCATTTCAATGTAAATTATCATCCTTGAGATGTTTCTGCAGCTTAATTGGAGTCCACCTGTGGTAAATTTAGTTGATTGGACATGATTTGAAAAGGCACACACCTGTCTGTATAAGGTCCCACAGTTGACAGTTCATGTCAGAGCACAAACCAAGCATGAAGTCAAAGGAATTGTCTGTAGACTTCCGAGATAGGATTGTCTCGAGGCACAAATCTGGGGAAGGTTACAGAAAAATTTCTGCTGCTTTGAAGGTCTCAATGAGCACAGTGGCCTCCATCATCTGTAAGTGGAAGAAGTTCAAAACCACCAGGACTCTTCCTAGAGCTGGCCGGCCATCTAAACTGAGCGATCGGGGGAGAAGGGCCTTAATCAGGTAGGTGACTAAGAACCCGATGGTCACTCTGTCAGAGCTCCAGAGGTCCTCTGTGGAGAGAGGAGAACCTTCCAGAAGGACATCTCTGCAGTAATCCACCAATCAGGCCTGTATGGTAGAGTGGCCAGACGGAAGCCACTCCTTAGTAAAAGGCACATGGCAGCCCGCCTGGAGTTTGCCAAAAGGCACCTGAAGGACTCTCAGACCATGAGAAACAAAATTCTCTGGTCTGATGAGACAAAGATTGAACTCTTTGATGTGAATGCCAGGCGTCACGTTTGGAGGAAACCATGCACCGCTCATCACCAGGCCAATACCATACCTACAGTGAAGCATTGTGGTGGCAGCATCATGCTGTGGGGATGTTTTTTAGCGGCAGGAACTATGAGACTAGTCAGGATGCAGGGAAAGATGACTGCAGCAATGTACAGAGACATCCTGGATGTACACCTGCTCCAGAGCGCTCTTGACCTCAGACTGTGGCGACGGTTCATCTTTCAGCAGTACAATGACCCAAAGCACACAGCCAAGATATCAAAGGAGTGGCTTCAGGACAACTCTGTGAATGTCCTTGAGTGGCCCAGCCAGAGCCCAGACTTGAATACGATTTGAACATCTCTGGAGAGATCTTAAAATGGCTGTGCACCGACGCTTCCCATCCAACCTGATGGAGCTTGAGAGGTGCTGCAAAGAGGAATGGGCGAAACTGGCCAAGGATAGGTGTGCCAAGCTTGTGGCATCATATTCAAAAAGACTTGAGGCTGTAATTGCTGCCAAAGGTGCATCGACAAAGTATTGAGCAAAGGCTGTGAATACTTATGTACATGTGATTTCTCAGTTTTTTTTATTTTTAATAAATTTGCAAAAACCTCAACTAAACTTTTTTCACGTTGGCATTATGGGCTGTAACTTAACAAAATGTGGAAAAAGTGATGCATTGTGAATACTTTCCGGATGCACTGTAAATAGGTTGTTGAATTTAAGTCTTCCCACCCCTTCTCCCCATATTAGTGTGTTTCACTCTAAACAATCAATGTGCTTTAAGTCTTTCATACTGGGGAGTGTTTTTAGCCTCACTCAATTTGATTACGTTGTTTTATAACAATCTGGAAAATAATGAGATTACCTGGTACTGACACTTGCAGTATCTGTGGCCATTTTTTTAGTCTCGGTTTCATTAAGCTGTTTAAAAACAGTCTGGAAAATAATGAAATCACCTGGTATTGTCAGTTTTAGAATGAAAGTCAATAACAACTTTTAGCACATTCTAATCAAAGCCATACCTAACAGTAACTTAAACCCAAGGACATTGCGAACAGCAAACACTCAGAATGCAGAATTTGCAATTGTATTCAATTTCCATATTTTTATTAGGCGACATTAATTTGATCTATTTTTAAAAGACCATATCTTGTTACAATGGTCACTAGATTTTGTGTTATCAGGAATTGTTAGCATTTTGTAATTGCACTATAATTTTTTTTTTTTTTTTTTAAAGTTTCATATAGTGGTGGCTTTATGTATGTGCATTTAATTTTGTCAGAGTAAGTACAATTCCTTGTATGTGTAAATGTACTTGGCTAATAAAAGTCATTACATTCCATTTAAGCAACCAACATTTCATGATAGTAATGTGTTTTTTTTTCATTCCACATTATCAATAAAGGAATTTTCTAAATAACTCTCTTGGAATGTTAATTATCAACTTAAAAACATCACCCTTGTACTTAATCAGATTATCAACAAGTAGAATGAGCATTCATAACATTTGCAAGTGTATGAAACAAGTCTATGTAAATAGTACTGTAGAATACTAAAGCCATAGTATAACAATGCACTCTGGTACACAAAAGACAAATAATCATCTCTTTTTGTTGAATAATTTTGTAAAATAATACATCCTGAAGCAACATTCATTTAAACAGATAATGATTAAGACCATTTCCTGTGGAAAAATGAGGAAATACTTCACATAGATGCAGGAATTTCCTATAAGAATTCTGTAATAGTTATATAATTGTCTGTCTTTAGTCTCTAAATATTGCAATCTTTATTTCCTTCCCTTTTAGTTTTAAAAATATTACTACAGCTTTGCCTTGTTGGTTGTTGGTTAAGGGATGGGACACTCTTCATATCCAGTTAAAATTAGACCAATTCTGTTGCATGATCAAATATAGTACATTGGTTTGAACCGGTGTAAAATTCCTCCACACAACAACACACCTGTTTCAAGATAATCATTTTGAAATTCTTTGAAATTTAATTAAACAGTGTTTTGTTTATTCATAACCATGTGAAAGTGTTTTAGTTGAATGCTTTATAAATAAAGTTTTAGTGCATTTAACTGGACAATGTTCAGATACAATAAGAAAAGAAATGTCATTTTTTCTCTCCCATTTACAGAGTTCTTGAAGAGAGAGCACAGAAAGAGTATTTTCGTGCCATGTTCCGCTTACCCCACCAAGAGAGGTTGCAAGGAGTGATAGACTGCTCCCTCTGGACACCCTTTAGCCGTAGCCATACAGCAGGAACAATGTATATGTCTGACAGTTTTGTGTGCTTTACCAGCAGAGAGGACGGGGCCTGCATTCTGATAATCCCTTTCCGAGAGGTACTTTTTTTTATTTCCAGCATATTTGTCTTTTCAAAAATGAAAGATTGATAAATATGTGACATTTTAAAATTTCATTGCCACATATTGCAGAATATTTGTCATAGTCACTTAAATTACCTTCCACCACCATTGTCCACTTAGTAACCTGCTTCTCCATTTCTTGGTCGCAGCCCAGCAGAACTTGTTGTAAGGCATGAAAGAACTCTCGATGGAGTGTCGTTTCAGTACAGAGCAGACTTAAACACTCAACTATGTTTATCCTGGGTCAGTTTATCTAATTAGCCTTATCTGCATAACTTCAGGAAGTGTGAGGAAAACCAACAAAAAACCATGAATACACATCTAAATTCAAGACATACAGATCCCAGGCCAGAATTTGAGCCAGGGATTCTGCAGCCTTGTGGTTGTGGTTCTAAACAGTGTTCCCACTGTTCCTCCCAGCTTAAAATTAGATCAGATATTATATTTAAAAATGTAGCTGAATAATTTAGTTTAATTCATGATTAAATTTGTCCTTTATATTGTTTAATGTACTCTTAATTGTGTACTTTTTACCATATTTTAGGGCAGCAAGTTGGTACAGAATAGCATCGCTGCCTTGCAAATTTTGGGGACCCATGTTCAGTTCTCAGTATGGTGATATATAGTTTAAACACTCCAATGTGCACATGGACATTTTCAGGGCACTTCATTTTTCTTTCATATTGTTAATGTATGCATGATAAGCTCATCTTCTCAGTATGAGTGTGTGTGTGCCCTAGCAGCATGTAGCACTGGTAAGAGTACCAGTCCACTGCAAGGCAAACATATATACATACATATATAATAAATATATAA
>JANRMT010028174.1:82287072-82351293 GCA_026402145.1 Polypterus bichir lapradei
TATATATATATGTATGTATATATGTGTGTGTGTATATATATATATGTGTATATGTATAGATATGTGTATATATATATATATGTTTATGTGTGTGTGTAAATATATATATATATTTATATATATATATATATATATATATATATATGACAGCAACACTCATCACTCACAACAGTGACAAAACAATTACATTGACAATCATGTTACGTTATTTTCAAAATGTTTCCTTTTCTTTTTCATTGCTTCTTTAACACACTACTTCTCCGCTGCGAAGCGCGGGTATTTTGCTAGTCTATACTAATAAAAGGCAAAGCCCTGACTGACTGACTCATCACTAATTCTCCAACTTCCCGTGTAGGTAGAAGGCTGAAATTTTGCAGGCTCATTCCTTACAGCTTACTTACAAAAGTTAGGCAGGTTTCATTTCGAAATTCTACACGTAACGGTCATGACTGGAACCTACTTTCGCACATATATACAGCTATAGCCTGTAGCTCGGTCGCCATGTGAGGCGGAGTTGCATCCCGTATCATCACGCCTCCCACGTAATTGAGTGCCTGCCCATATAAGGCCATCTGTCAGCAGCAATCCAATAGACACGCTGCCGCTAAATATTCGCGGGTGAAGGACTGTGCTTATGCAAATGAAGATGAGATGGTCAGGGATAGACTAGTGTTTGGCACAAACTCAGTGAAAGTGCGAGAGAAACTTTTAAGTGCCGGGTCTTAGCTAACATTAAATAAAGCCGTGGACAACGCTAGATCGCACGAGATAGCACAAGCAGAGCTGAGAACCTTCGATGCATGTACTCCGAGCGGCTCACGTGAACTGACTGTGAATGCAGTACGCAGAGAACAAGCAAGAGCTCCAAAGAGCGCTGAACAAAAAACGCATTACACAATTGAGAAGGCAGCAAAAGAATATGAAGCGAGTGACATATACAAGCATATTCATAGGTGCAGCAACTGGGGAAACAAAGCACACCGTGGAAAAAGTCAGTGTCCAGTTAAAGGAAGACAGTGCAAAAAATGTGGTAAATTGAACCAATTCGCTATAGTTTGCAGGACTGGGAAAGGTAAACCCATGCATGCAGTGTGTGATGTCTCAGATAAAGAGGAAGACAAGCTGTTTATTGATGCAGTAAGAGAAGAACAACCCTATGAAGCTGAACAAGCCTTTGAGGACTTATCAATAGGAAAGCACGGTGTAAAGCTTAAGTTTAAATTAAGTTCATAGACACGCTGCCGCTGGCGTTTGTCATGCCTAAGGCGAATACGATATTCGCGAGATACAAGTTTAATGAAAAGACGCCGGGTGTAAACGAGACTTTTGATCACTTTGTAACGGAGTTAAAATTGCTGTAATGGAGTTAAAATTGCTGGTGGAGGACTGTGCTTATGCAAACGAATAGGAAAGCAAGGTGTAAAGCTTAACTTTAAATTAAGTTCATAGACACGCTGCCGTTGGCGTTTGTCATGCTGAGAGACTGTGTTTGTGGAGGGATGAAGAGTTAAGGCGGGTGGGGGAGTCACGTCATCATCTCCCCTCCCATTCACATCATTTCATTCACTTCATTTTGCTCCGAGCTGAGCTCCGCTTAGCTCCGTAGCTGACGCGGTCTTGCCGTTCTTTTTCCTTAGTGTTTTGTCCTCTCTCCTTTACTGATTTATATAAAGGAGAGTTGAGATCCGAGAGACTGTGTTTGTGGAGGGATTGAGAGTTAAGGTGGGTGGAGGAGTCACGTCATCATCTCCCCTCCCTTTTACCTCATTTCATTTACTTCATTTCGCTCCGAGCTGAGCTCCGCTGAGCTCCACAGCAAACGCGGTTTTGCGGAAAGAACTTCGTAACGCTGCCGCCAAATACTTACAGAAAAATCCACAAGTTAATAGAAACGCTGTTGCTAAAGTTTCTCCACACTCTGAATCTTCCAGGCACTCCTGAGCATAATCTAATTTTGAAGGTTGGGACACCAGTAATGTTACTGAAAATCTTACAGCCACCGAAACTTTGTAACGGCACGAGACTTCAGGTCACGTGTCTGCAAAAGAACCTAATTGAGGCAACCATTTTTACTGGCAGTTGCTCATGGGAGAGAGTTTTTATTCCTCGCATCCCCGTTATACCCTCTGATCTCCCATTTCAATTCAAATGCCTCCAATTTCCAGTAAGGCTCTGCTTCGCGATGACAATTAAGTCTCAGGGACAGACCCTACAAAAGGTTGCCATTGATTTGAGGCAAGATTGCTTTTCACATGGCCAACTATACATTGCATGCTCAAGAGTAAGCTCGCACAGCTTGGTCATATTACAACCGGAGTGCTGAACTGACAACGTGGTACACAAAGAGATCCTTAACAAATAATTATTTGTATATTTTCCCTCAGTTTAAAAAGGCTTACTTTTCTTCTTAATAAAAATTTAAAAGCAGTACTTCGCCGCTGCGAAGCGCGGGTATTTTGCTAGTTAATTATATATACTAGGGGGCTTTGCCCCCTGCTCGCTTCGCTCGCCAAACCCCCTGCCTGCGCTACGTGCCAACAACTTCACGTCTCTGCCACTTGCAAACAAAACTTTTAATTCTCGTGGATAGGCCTCTGCATTGGAAAGAAACACTACTTTTACCTAATGGCAACACGAATTAGACGATCTACAAGTCTCCGACTTAAAGTTTAACACCAAGCAATATCTACATACTTCTGCAATATCACCTATGTCCATATATTCGATCTCTTTTCACTTTTACCTTTTCTTCAATATCGCATTGAATTTTAATTCCATGTTTGGAATTACATCGTGACAATGCAACGTACAACTACCCGTGAGTGAATATCGTTTCTTTCTCTCTACATGAACTGTGTCTGACAATAGCATTCACACAGATGAGAAACGATTGAACCGTGTGCGTTGTAAACGTTTTAGATGTGGGCAGGACTTTTCCAAATCTCTTTGCACAAAGTCTTGTCTTGCAGGGCTTGAAATTTTCTGTCAACAAACAACCAATCCTTTAATTCTTGCGGATACGCCTCTTCATTGGGAAGAAACACTACTTTTCCCTGATGGCAACACGAATTAGATGATCTAGAAGTCTCTGACCTAAAGTTTAAATCCGAACAATATATTCAATCTCTTTTCGCTGTTCCGTTATTTCACCGAGTAATAATTTCTGTTTGTTTGCACTAATGCGATCTTAACTATCATTTTTTTGAGACTTTTGAATTTTCGTACTTCCATTATCTTTAACCTGCTCTGCATGTGTATCACATCAACGGTTTTGAATTCTTTACTACGTTGCACTTTGTCATCTACTCTTTGCCTTTTATTTCCAGCCCTGGGCATGGTTAAATCTCTTGGCACAAAGTCTTGTCTCATGGGACATGAAAGTGTCTCTCTTCAAAAGATCACGTCTCGTTGCAGGATAAAAAGTCTCGTCTCCCAAGATTTTTTTATTATAATAGAGAGATACTGTATATAAAGTAATCATCTGAATTGGTGAAAAAATTAGATGACCCCAAAAAATTAAATTACATATGATAATCTAATAGTAGTCTCAAGTAGAATTCAATTAATGTTTTAACCATGCTCATGGTAATTTAGTCTCTTGTGTCAAATCTCTATATATAATCTTCATTTGGATCTTGATCTTTGTTTGTCCGCGAATGAATTAGAAGAAGAAGCACCAGATGGCAGTAGAGAGACAGCTAAAACATAGGCATTGCATTAAGAATCTCCTCCAAGCTTATACTACTGAAGACTGTAGTACGCCAGTCACACCTCAAAACACAGACTTTCAAACTAAACAAATTGTTGTGCTTTAAATTAACTGAAGAGATCTTCATTTAGATCTTGATCTTTGTTTGTCCGCGAATTCCACGCATGCGTAGACCACCTTCCAGTTTAGTACGTTGTTGTTACTCACGGATGTCAACAATGTGCCGGAATAGCGAAAGGGGTGGTGGACAGTGTTACGCTGGTTAGCTTCTGAGGCCTGGTTAGAGAATGAGATTGCCGAAGATAAAAGGTACGTGCCTACGTAACATATGAATGAAAGAAAGACAGTGGGTAAAATGAATGACAATGTAACAGCACATTCTGGAAATTACTATTGTTACGTTGTAGCTGGCGAGTGCTGCGCGTCTCACAGTTGTACCGTGGCTTGCTCACATGTCAGTGAAGTGATCTCTATTAATGCTTTAAAGAGCCCGGATACCTATGTGTCCCCCTTTTATAACCATTGCTCTGTGTATATTGCCTTACTCTTTGGATTGCCACAAAGCAACCTGCGAGATTGGAGAAAGGTTGAGAAGAGATCGTGAGAGGAAACGACAGCGTCGTGAAAACGAGACGGACTGTGAACGGACAGAAGCAGAAATGCTCCTACACCACCACATAATTACGATTTGGACAGTGATTCCGAGTAGGCCGTTCCTATCGAATCAATATCCAAGGGTTTTCTTTTGTAATTTTGTTTCCCTTATAAAAAATCACAATGCTGTGCGACAAAGGGCCCAGTTCACGACTGGCAGCTGCATTTAAACAGGGAGCCCATCACAGACAACTTTAACACGTGCAACGTAGTTGGGCACACATGGATAGTTAAATAATAAATATTAAAGTTATAGCCTTTCACAGTAACACTACAACCTTCTTTTTAGCCAAGGTGATAACTGTTTTACACCATTTTCTTTTTTTTACAAAATCAGATATCTCTTGAAAAGTAATTAAAACTTACTGTGCAGACTCCAAAGTATGTGTAACTCAGAATGTGTATGCAAAGAACTATATTTAATAGACATTGAATTTTAAAATTAATATGGCAGTTTCTAATTTTTTTTTCTGTCAGTGATTGATATTTAATTAGCTGAAAATTAAAGTGTACAGTAAACTGCAAGTGATAGCTGACTTGAATTCAGATGTTAAGCTACATAGTTGTGTTTGCTAGTTTATCTTCTTAGTATGTGGCACGTGGTTGCATTTATTTCTGTTATGATTATGGGTTATTCTACATACTAAACTAAGTTGACTTGTATACATTTGATTACATTCTTCTAACCTGTATTTCACAATGTGACATTTTCTGTTACCTAGGCACAGATAGCAGAGCCATTTAACTGTATAATATTGTTATGGAGCAGTAACACAAAATAGTCAGAAAGGGGTAATCAGACCTTTAAATAAACAAATACTTGACCAGGATGTTGCTTGTTAGTCTCTGGAACAGGCCTCACCCCAGGCAAGCTGGTCCCAAATTCAAAAGGATTCTGAGCAAGACGTGCACAGGCCCAAAATGGGGCTCAGGCCTTAACAGTTCAGAAAATACTTTAAGTACACAAAATGCACAAAATTATTGTTCAAGGTGTTTGGTAGCATCTATCACTGATGGAGGTACCAATTAGATTTTATTAAGGTTTGTACAATTTATACTTTTAAAGTGCACAAATTTAATCTAAATGTAAAATACTGTTCCCAGCATTCTTTTAAATGTATCTAAAGTTAAGATAATGGAAGCATTTTTGACTAGTGAGTTATATTGCAATTAAAGTATTTGTAAGAGAAAAAAAAAAATTGTGATTATTTGTATTTCTCATAAAGCTGTTTGAATTAATTAAAATGAACTCCTAATACAAATGGGTTTGGATAACAGTTTTGCGCTGAACAATTTGCATTTAAAGGTATATTTTTACAGTCAAACTAACTGGTATCTATTCATCAGTGATTTTTGAATCACTAGATGTTTTTTTCTATAAACACAAGCTTTTACAGATGAATATTAGAGCACACAGAAGAGATGAAGACTAGACTGTCATTCCATATCTGTACATAATTCATACAAAACTACTATGGCTCAAGTGTTTAAAATCCTATTTTCCTATTCCTATTACAAAATATATATATGTACAACATAGTGAAGAGATTCTTCAAATCTGATTATCTGTAGTATTACATTGTCACATTGTCAAAAACAAGAGGAGAAAGGGTACATCCTTTCCCTGTTGACGCATAGTCAACAGCCTGAGTTTAGATTATTAACGAGAATTTAGGCTTGATGTTTAGAACTCCAAATCGTTTTCTACTTCCAGAGATGGTAATACCTCTGGTTTCTGTGATATGAATAGGTATATATTGATTTAGACAAACCGCAAAAATAAAAAAATGTCCATTTTTAATTAACCTGCCCTGTCTTAGAAGCAATACTTTAATAATCTAAATTGTTAACAAGTGCTTCTGCCAGAATCTTGATATGGCTTTTTAAGAGAAATGGGAGTAGAGGTTTCACAGTTTAAAGACTTTGTATTTTGTTTTGAGAAAAATATTTATAGAAGCCTTCTTCAATCTTTCAACTTATTTTGTGCTTCTCTGGATATCTTGAAACTTCAGTAATTATACTTCTAAAATAGACAGAAACAGCCGAGGTCTTTGTAGTCTTTCAACTACAGTTATATCAACATTTTTTTACAAAACAGTGTTTTTCACTGAATCCAGTATCTTTATAAAATCTGTAAAGTAAACCTTTTTTTTTTTTTTGGAAGGATTTTGGTGCACACTGTTTCCTGGCACTTGGTTTGCATTGTTGCCTTTCTTCTTACTCTAGAAACTAGTGATGAGCCCAAGACCAGCTTTTAGGTGCAATTGCATTTAAAGCAACAAATGGCATGTCTCTCTGCCCTCATGAAATAATTTGACTCCCAGTGGATCAATTTTGCTGAAAGTTGGCATATTTATTCTTTAAGAAAATTTATCAGGAAAGTTACATTTTAATTGAGCAATCTTAAATAGAGCACGCTGTACGCAGTTTTGATAATTTTAGAATCCCCCATTGAAAATCACTGGCATCTTAAGTCAAACATTTTGTGCAGCTTCAGTTATGGATTAGTTTGCTTAATTCAGGTCACTTCAGCTTGTATATTTTGTACATCCATACAAAATGATAGTCCAGTTCAGTGGGAGTGACAGCAGCTAATGTGTCCTTCTACTTGAGATAAGACGACTGTAAAACTAAAAAATCAACAAAAGCCAAAAGTCTCAATTCCAGGAGTGAATGTTAGAAGACAGGAATTATGCCTTCTACTTGAGATAAAACGACCGTAAAACTAAAAAAAGCAAAAGCCAAAAGCCTCAATTCCAGGAGTGAATGTTAGAAGACAGGAATTATGAAAGTGTCACTCATCAGCCTTGAGTTTACAAATATGTACTCTGTGTTTACATTACACTAAAAACAATTTCATGGTTGTATTATCAACACGTTGCAATGATTGAATATTTATCTGATACTATAGTTTATGCTCAAGATTTACACTCCATCATGATCCAGGGTAGTGAACAATTTTAGCCTGAGACCAGATTTTAACTCTCAACCAAGTACTTCTTTTAAAAATTTTATATTTAAACAAAATTAGTCATAGACACTCCACAACCAAAAACTAACATTAGGACATCAGTCAGTGATATTTCTCCATCCTTGAATTAGAATCTGTTGTCTATGAAAGTTGTTGAACTACCACAAACCTATTTTGGCTCAATTTTTAACTATACAACATTGTGAAGTGCTATTTAAGAGAAATATTTAATGTAGTTTACTTACCCATGTATTTGTACTCTAATATCACTGTTATTTTAGTATACCAGTCACTTTCACAAATCTATTTCTTAACGGATTCTTTGGTGAAGTAATTACAAAGCTTTAAATGCTCCAACTTTCAAATCAGTTAACTAAGCCCCTAAATGCACTTGGATGTTAGGCCAGGAATACATTTTGTGACTTGTTAGTAATTTCCGTGATTTTTTCAGGGATATGTTTTCTGCTGAGGTTTTCCTACTTGTATTTCTACTGCTATAGATGGGATGTTGTGTGTCTTATTCATTTTTAACAAAAGAACTTTTAGTGACACAGCTGCTCACTTTTGCTTCATATAAATTATATTAGCAAACTGCAGAGACCTGTTCACCTGTCTTTTGAATTTGTTTTGTTTCTTTTTTTTTTTTTGTTGAACATTAGAGCAATCTAGACGAGAATAGCCCACTCAGTCCAACAAAGCTCACCAGTCCTATCCACTTAACTGTTCTAAAATAACATCAAGTCCAGTTTTGAAAGTCCCTAACATCCTTCTGTCTACCGCACTTGTTGGTAGCTTATTCCAAGTGTTTGTGGTTCTCTGTAAAGAAAAACTTCCTAATGTTTGTGCCAAATTTACCATTAACAAATTTCCAACAGTGTTCTTGTGTTCCTGATGAACTCATTTTAAAATAACAGTCTCAATCCACTGGACTAATTCCCTTCATAATTCAAAACACTTCAGTCACGTCTCAACTTAATCTTCTTTTAATTAAACTGTATAGGCTCAGCTCTCATAATTCATCCCCTGTAGCCCTGGAATCAGCCTAGTTGCTCTTCTCTGGACCTTTTTCTAGCGCAACTATGTCCTTTTTGTAGCCTGGAGACCAAAACTACACACAGTACTCGAGATGAGGCCTCACCAGTGCATTATAAAGTTTGAGCATAACCTCTTTTGATGTGTACTTCATACATCGTGCTATATAACCTCACATTTTGTTAGCCTTCTTAATGGCTTCTGAACACTGTCTGGAAGTTGATAGTGTCAAGTCCATTACGACTCCTAAATCCTTCTCATAAGGAATACTTTCGATTTTTAGACCTTCCATTGTGTATTCAGACCTAACAGTTTTACTTCTTACATGTAATACTTTACATTTACATACATTAAATTTCATCTGCCATAAATCCGCCCAAGCCTGTATGCTGTCCAATTCCTTCTGTAATGATTTAACAGCTTCCAGATTATGTGCCAATCCTCTTATTTTGGTATAATCCATCCATTTTCCAACTCGTTGAATCTGAACACAGGGTCGCGGGCGTCTGCTGAAGACAATCCCAGCCAACACAGGGCGCAAGGCAGGAACCAATCCCGGGCAGGGCGCCAACCCACCGCATATCTTGGTGTAATGTGCAGTCTTAACCAGCTTGTTACTTATATTCCTATCTAAATAATTTATATATATATTAAAAATAGCAGCGGTCCTAGCATTTACCCCTGTGGAACACCACTCTTAACATCAGTCAGTTCTGATGAGGTTCCTTATACCATCAACTTCTTAATTGAGATGTTTACATGAGTGTTCAAAATGAATGTATACAAACTGTAAAAAATTTTCACATGCCGTTACAGTACATTCTTTGGCTTTATCTAGGCCTGCCAGTGTTAAGTCTCTGTGTGAAATATATTTCACCCTTCACATTTCTTTAAATATATCAGCCATGCTTAAATGATTCTGCCAATGCTACATGATAATTTGTTAAGCCATTACAAACGGATGCTGATGAAAAGGCAGTTAAAACATGTGCCACTAATGGAAGCATTCTCATGATTGAGTTGTTCAAAGGAGTAAATCTGTCTTCTTCAATTTGCCAGTGCATTTAATGAATTGGGTGCCAGTTCTGTAGTTTTATATGTTTTTTTATTGCTGCGAACAACCTCTACTTGTAAAAGGACCTTACTAGTGTGGACCAGTTGTAAAGGAATATAGTTTTAAACAGTTTTTCTCTTAGATGTAAAGCGTAATACATAAATACATACACTTCAGAATTTGCAAGTTAGTTATTTATTATGTGTTTTTTGCATTTGAATTGCTGGCATTTACTTCCTGTTAAATGCACAAGAAAAGTAAAACATGCACTCCAGTCCTTAAGTTCAGTGGGAATCTAACAGAACTAGAATGGAAGGAATCTACAGTATTTGCTTAAAGGAGATCAGTTAATCAAAGCAAAAAGCCATTGATTATCCTGGACCTGAAAAAACAGCACTCACATGAGTATTACAGGACTGAGACAGTTTCTTAAATTATCAGTTGGATATTGTTTTCTTTGTTACATTTAGACAATGTATGGCAAATATTTGCATTACTAAACTTTGTCACAGTGCTGGTAGTATTAGAACAATGTTTGTAAGGTAAAAGTTAGAGTTTGCACTATTTCTTTTTAACTTTTTTCAATTTGTTTTAGATTTCCCCACTACCATATTACTCTATATACTATGATAGCATTTCTACAGATGATGAAACGATTGAACCAGCTGGAAATAAAAACAGACATTCACTGAATGAAGAGGCCTTAATGTCTGTCTTCCATCATGCAGAACCTCAAACAACAGACTCCAAATTTGTAAGTGTGTGCCAGTCTGGCAAGATTTTTATTAATGGCTAAATTTGGTTTTCATGAAATTATGTTCTAAAGTGAAGCATAATGTGAGTGCATATGAGATTTAAGCCATTTTTTTAGGTTTGGGGTTGTGACCCTTAAAGCCCATTTTAAACCACAAGAAAAGGCATGATATTTTTTAAAATATATAAAAAATGATTCACTGTAGAACACAGTTTTATGTGGTAACCTAATACTTTATTTACAAGGTATGTTCTTGTCTGTGTATTTGTTGTGTTTGTGTATATAATATTAATATTTTTTTATTCATTTGTGTTTCCCTGAAAGCATCTTCATGTCTTCCACGCTTCCTTTTCTTACATCCTGGTATTTTTAATTGATGTCCACTTGATAGTCACCCCTTTCACTGAATATTGCTCAACAACATTATTCTTGGTGGCCTTACTCTCTTTTACTTCTTAACTTACCTAATTAGCTAACAGTGAATTTGTGTAATTCTGTATATTTAAAATATAAGAATGTTAGTTGAATACAGTTGTTGACAATTTCCATTCATACTTTGTTGAAATTCAGACAATGGAGCAAGTGAAGGAACGTCTGTGGCAGGACCACTTTTCTGAGTATGGCAGAGGTATCTGCATGTTCCGAACAGAGAAGATTCAGAAGCTAGTTGCCATGGGGATCCCAGAGTCACTCCGGGGGGAGCTGTGGCAGACTTTTTCCAGTAAGTAATTAACCTCAGATATGGTGCATATTTGTTGAATAATGCTTACTGCGTACAACGTAGGGCAAGGGATATCAAATATTTTTAAATTTATTCTATTACCTGTAATATAGCTAGTTTATAAAAAAATGTATTTTGCCATAGCATTTAACTCTGTCTTTTGATTAATAGGAAAATGAATTTTCATTGTACAGCTATATGCCGCTTAACATTTACATTATTGTTTTTGAAGGTTGTCGTGATTGTCGAATGTGACGTGCCTAAATCAGGAGCTGTAGTGTTCACTGATTGTCCTTCTTCATGTTGTTTAATGACCCTTTGTTTCACTTTCAAATCAATACTTCTCCTTTGCATTTTGCCCCTGCTGTCACTAGCACTGGTTTTGCTATGTTTGGGAGCCATGATGCACTTCAAGGTAATATTTTTAGAAAATGTATTGGAGATAACACTGCAGCACTCAAGAGATGCGAGATGCGTGAGATTGGGTCTTGTTGTCTATGAGAATGTACAGTATATGTGGGCGGATGTTGCCTGAAGAGACGTTATGCAGTTCATAACTGTAATTCACTTTTTCTGCTCCCTTAATTGTATCCTAATAAAGACCATCAACAGCAAGCAGAGCAGGTGCAAGAATAAACAACACTGAATAGACTAAAGAACCAGCGTACATGGAACAATAATTATCTACATATAGCGTACAGAAAATGCTTTCTTACATTACAATAAAAAATGAGAAAGCCCAGTTTTTGTAATTTCTGTATTGACACAAAAAAATCTAAATTGGGAAGTAGTATTTTGCTTAATTAAGGTAGAAATCAAGTTAAATGCAGAAGTTGTTTGGTATGAAAACCTGCTTCCTCAAGAATCCTGAACGACTGAACTTCTAGTATATGCATTATTTAGACATGGACAGCATGAAGGTCTTATGCAAGGATCCAAAAATAATCTTTTAACTCTGTCAGTATATCAAATACTGAATATTTAATCTCTTATTCAAGAGCATTGGTATGAGGTCAAAAAACACATGAAGCTACAGTTTTATGTCCGAATATACAGTACAGGTCAAAAGTTTGGACACACCTCCTCATTCAATGTATTTTCTTTATTTTCATGACTGAAGGCATCAAAACTATGAATGAACACATGTGGAGTTATGTACTTAACAAAAAAAGGTGAAATAACTGAAAACATGTTTTATATTCTAGTTTCTTCAAAATAGCCACCCTTTGCTCTGATTACTGCTTTGCACACTTTTGGCATTCTCTCGATGAGCTTCAACAGGTAGTCACCTGAAATGGTTTTCACTTCACAGGTGTGCCTTATCAGGGTTATTTAGTGGAATTTATTGCTTTATCAATGGGGTTGGGACCAGCAGTTGTGTTGTGCAGAAGTCAGGTTAATTGGACGATCATGTATTTTTCAACAGGACAATGACCCCAAACACACCTCCAGGCTGTGTAAGGGCTATTTGACCAAGAAGGAGAGTGATGGAGTGCTGTAAATGGTCATGAAAATAAAGAAAACACATTGAATGAGGAGGTGTGTCCAAACTTTTGGCCTGTACTGTATGTAAAAGGAGGGTATGCAGTAGGCCTCATCTACTACACTAATCTGTACCTAACTGTTTGTAGTTGTTTGTTAATCTTATGTAGGTAAATGTTGTTGTCTCATTGTTTCTTTTCAACTTAAAGTGATAAAAATGCTATTGGTCAGTCTCCGAAAGGAGTTGATGGTATGTGTTCTGAATGGTTTTAATCTCTGGACATACCAGGTGGCCTTAAACTCATCCCTTATATCTAACATTTTTATGTGCTTACCCCTCTAGTGTAGGTCATTTGATTTTTTTTTTGTTTTGTTTTGTTTTCAAAGTAGTCTCATTGTAGGTAACTTGCTTGGTTATTAATAGTTTGCTTTATAGACGTTTATTTGCGTTTTTGTTTGCTCACTGTAGATTCCTTAAGTGATTTATCCTCTCATCCTGAATACTATGCAAACCTTGTAGAGGAGTCAATGGGCAAGTGCTGCTTAGCAACTGAGGAGATTGAGCGTGATCTTCACCGTTCACTGCCAGATCATCCGGCCTTCCAAAATGAGACTGGCATAGCTGCTTTGAGAAGAGTCCTGACTGCGTATGCCTATAGGAATCCAAAAATTGGATATTGTCAGGTACTGCATTCTTTTAAATATTTTTCGGAATAATACATTATGTATGTTTTCTATGAAAATGTTAACTCTTTATTAACAGGGAACACTAAATATTTAAGTTTGGTTTAATCTTTTTATATCGATTCACAATTAATTCTTTGCTTTAATGTATGTGCCAAATTGCAGCCCACATGTGAAATATGCTTCATTTGTGCAATATACAGATGTAGAAATTCCTTACTTTGCAGTGGTATATGTTGCTGCAGACTCTTGGCACTGTTAATTTGAATGTGCAAAAACTTTTAACAGTAATTTTTAACATTGTGTTCTATGGAAAAGTATAGAAAAAACATTTCTGAATGCCATTTAGGCTGCTAACTGCTTTTCTCAATCTATCTCAGATACTAGCCCAGTCTTACCTAGTATGGGTGATTATTGTTTTCATTTTGTAGTCCATGAACATTTTAACATCTGTACTTCTACTGTACTCAAAAGAAGAAGAAGCTTTTTGGCTGCTGGTGGCAGTATGTGAGAAGATGCTCCCTGACTATTTTAACCAGCGGGTCATTGGTATGTAATTTTTTGAAATCTTTTGACTATGGCCTGTAGGCATTTTATTCCTTTCTCAATTATTCTGTCCCAATTCCTCCCAGTTTCCCTTGCTTTCTCAAATGCCTTTCCTGTGCTTCTAGGAGCTCAAGTAGACCAGTCAGTATTTGAAGAACTGATAAAGGACCGTCTTCCTGAGCTTTCTGAACATATCACAGATCTGTCCTCCTTGTCCTCCATCACGCTGTCCTGGTTCCTCACCCTGTTCCTCAGCATCATGCCCTTTGAAAGTGCAGTCAATGTGGTAGACTGCTTCTTCTTTGATGGTATTAAGGCAATTTTTCAACTAAGTTTGGCTGTGCTTGATGCAAACGTTCAGGAATTGTGCGAAAGCAAGGATGATGGTCAGGCCCTAATGATACTGACAAGGTAATTTGGTAAAACTATTAATAAATGTTCTTCCTTCCTTATTGT
Source organism: Polypterus bichir lapradei (assembly GCA_026402145.1). Taxonomy (NCBI): domain Eukaryota; kingdom Metazoa; phylum Chordata; class Cladistia; order Polypteriformes; family Polypteridae; genus Polypterus; species Polypterus bichir. Next base: position 82,301,136 of record JANRMT010028174.1, read on the forward strand.
AAATGAAATATAAAGCTAGATGAGTAAGGAAATGTAGTCTAAGTATGTTGATTCTAGAATGTGCATAAAACTATAAAAAATGTACAGGTGAAGAGCTGCTTCTAGTTGTTATTTACTTAATTGTGCTATTGTATAGCATATACCGTATAGCTTAGAAGAATAATCTACTTGTGTTATTTATATAGTATGATAATGTCACCTTGTCCTAAATATTCAAGGTAGAGAGAGAGCTTAGTGTTTATTGATTCAATTTGCTGTCTAAGAATAATTCTTTTTTTTTTTTTCTGAAACTCAATGTCCAGACCTGTTTGCTAAACAAATTAGCTTTCCTTATGCACTGAGTGGTAACCTCTCATTTTTAAATGTATGATGTTCTTATTGAGGTTAGTTTTGAAAAAATGATGCCTTAGACCTATTACTGGGAAAAAAATGATCTCTTAACCAGTGTCATCAGTCAGGGACAAAGGGCACAAATAACATACAATTAACAATGTTGTCCCCTAAACTGGCAAAACATACTCAAATATTATGCAAAATCCACCATAATAAAAGGATAACCATCTGTGTATCTGTTTGTCCGTCTCTGTTATATGCCATTTCGTATTGGATAGGTATGGGATTTGTAAAGGCAGTGCTAATATGTGTGATGCATTATTTGTTGGAATGAAAAATGCAGTGTATTTTATTATTACAAGCATATTTGAAGCAAACACATCTGTTGGAATAACAAATGCATTGTATTTTACGACTACAAATGTCTGTGATGTGCCATCAGTTAGAATCACAAATACAATGCAATTTAGTACTACATGCATTACGAAACACATACCAATAGATGGTGCACAGCAAATGTTAATGCAGAGGTCAACATTGATTACTTAGATTTCAGCCTTGTCTTAGACAGGAAACACAGCTAGTCAGTCAGGCAGTCGTTATCCAACCCGCTATATCCTAACACAGGGTCAGGGGAGTCTGCTGGAGCCAAACCCAGCCAACACAGGGCAGGAACAAATCCCCGGGCAGGACACACGCACACACACCTATACATACATATCTCTATTGTATAGTGCACGAACTTGTCTGAGCATCTTGTGGACCACTTGACTCATGCTTATGAATCACTGCTGATCCACAGACCACACTTTCAAAAACTATTGACAAATTTCTAACCTTGTATGCGAATGTAAATTAATTCATAAACCATTATCACAGAGAATTGCCATCACTCTCTGTATATAATGCTTCTGGGTAAATTGTGGTTAGATTGTCAAGTATTTTTCATAATCTTAGCTTCCCTTGGTGTTACTATGAGAGAAAGCTTGTTAAGCTATGCCATACAGTTGAGATATTTACCAGCACGCCGTTCTGACATCTGTTTCTGAAATTCAGATATCCAGAGTCATGTGCCGTATTCCAAGCTGATATCAATGAGTTTGGTACGGAGAGGCTTTAGTATAATTGTGTTAAATACTAAAGTGAAATCCATAAATAGAAGTCTGTTATTATACCAAGACAGTGCTGAAAGAAAATGACAAGTCGGCCTTGTCTGTTAGATTTGTTATAGTTGTTTGTAAATAAAAGGCAACTCAGTAACGTAAAGTTAGTTTGTTACATGTTTTCACTTAACACTTGAAGTATTTATTTAAGTGTAATGCTTCAATTAAAGTTTTCTTGGAAGTACACTTATGATTTATTTTTCTGTATTATTATGCAGAATCTGTCTTTTTATAATTAATAACTGTTACATAAGGGGGTCAGCTATTAATTATGAATGTGATTTCATGTAATGAAAACAAATGTTGTAGACAGTTTTTTATTTGATTGATTTGATCGATTTTGATTTGTTTGCTTCACATAGAAAGTCAGATTATTTTACCAGTTTCAAGTTTTCAACATTTTTATTTTCTGAAAAGATTTCTGGATCAAGTCAAGAATCGAGAGAGTCCTATTCCTCCTGTTTCCAGTCAGCAGGTCTGTTGTGAAGAAAAGGAAGCAGTGCAGCTAGAAACGGAAATAACTGATTTGATAAGAGATTCTTATGAGGTAAGTGAAATGGACAAAAAGCAGTGGCTCTCTGCAGTTTAATATCTGCTCAGTGTTGAAATGGAGCATCAGGGTACAAGTGAATGGATACATTTAAGTTAGAGTGAGATATTAAAAATATATTAGTTGTGTGAACTGGGACCCGGACACAGGCAGACGGACAACATAGTTCCACCACACACTGTTTATTTTACAATTATATACAAAATTGTGCTCACGTGCACCCCCAGTGCCTCCCGCACCGTTCCCCCAAATGTCCAGGCCTCACAGTCTCTGTGCCTCTCTCTTGGCCACCTCCCGTCCTCTCTCCAGCTCTGTCCTCTTCCACCCGACATCCACTAATGACTGGAGGGAGGCGGCCCCTTAAATAGGAACCCGGATGGGCTCCAGCTGCTTCCCGGCATTCCTCAGTGTGGCGGAAGTGCCGGCTGTGCACCCGGAAGCCATCCGGGTGTCCCCTGTTGTCTTCCCCCCAGCACTTCCTGGTGTGGCGGATGTGCTGGGCTCCTGGGATATTCAGGCACTGGGGCGCCACCTGGCGGTGGCCACGGGTCCCTACAGGGCTGGGCTTCCAAGCCCTTCACCCGAGGCCCCCAACATAACCAGGGTGGACGCCCCCTCGCGGTCTGGAGGAGGCACAAGCCCTCCTCCGGTCCTCCTGGGCGTCCCGGCCGGGCTCCAGCCCCGGCCAGGGACCACAGTTGATATTCCATGAGTCTTTTTTATGTTTGATAGAAGCTTCATTGTCATCTTACTGTTTATAGTTGATAATAGTAGTTGTTCAGGTATATGTTTATTTCATTTATTGACTTAATGCTCTAAGAGGATCTCTTTCTGTCATTAAGTGCATTATATCAAGTAACCTCCGTTCTTGGGGGCCGAGCCTATCCCACCCCACCCCACCCTGGCTGCTTTGAATTGGACCAGGAGTTGAATCCAGACAAGTGACATCACAGATCCCACTCACACATATACCAATGTGAGCAATGTAGTTTTCATGAACAATTTTAGTGAGAAGTCAAGCAAAATGACACGTTTTATTGGCTAACTAAAAAGATTACAATATGCAAGCTTTCAACGAAACTCGGGTCCGTTCCATTATGGCTAACACAGTACAACCCCCTACTACTATGAACAATTTTAAAACGGAACTTTATAGGGATGCAAAGAGGTGAGATATCTGACAGCCTTCAGAGACAGCGGCATTGAAGCAGCAAACTAAATTTACCTTTCATTGCCCTTTGCACAAGACTGGAAAGTGACATATGGCTTTGTGACTTTTAAAATGTACTGGGGTTGGGTGGTGGACTACATCTGTAAATTCTGAAAATGTCTCTGCATTGCAATCCAGGTAAAACATTTATAAGCACGGTGAATAAGAGATTCTCAAAGCTTACACACCACAGATGCCCATTAATATGTGATCGGATAATTGAAATAATAATAAACAAGAGATTTTCTTTTTCTGTCATGTAACAATCTGTCAGGCTATAAAACCACACAATTCAATAAGAGAGTGAGTACTTTTTTTGTCAAGAAAAATGTGAAAGTCTTCCTGTTTAGGTACCGTTATCTCAGCTGGAATACATGATTAGCATGAAACAACCCAAACGTTTTTATCTGTTTTAATTTTGCTGTTTCTGTTGAATTCCTCAACTCGTTCACTTGTGGTTATATCCCACCCTGCTCATTACATCTGCAATGCTGCAGACAATTAAATGTTCAAACTTACGATACAGTACAGTATATATAGTATCCTGTAAGATTTTGAATGTTTTTACAAGTATAAAAAAAACAATATTCAGTGCATCTCTTCAATTTATAGAAATGTCAGCTTTCAAAGAAAAAGGATAAAAAAATGAAAATAATGCAGCACAGCTGCAAAACCTCCAAACACAACAAGAGCAGGTTAAAAAGCGAAGCACAACATTAAAAAGGCACACCCACTGCTAAAAATGTATCGCCATCTCCTACACAAGACTGGAATGGCGGGCTTCAGATGTAGGCAGGGTGGGATATCCAAACGTTGTCATAAGAAGTGGTGCTTGCAGACTGAGAGACATGCAATGGAGAGAAGGAAGGATATGACGAGACCTCCTCCTGCAGACTGATGCAGTAGGTGATGGCATTTATGTTGTACAGTGCTGAATAAATAAACAGTATATTCACCAGCAAATTAGGCAAATAAATAATGACTGTGTTTGCCATGCAGAAGACATCAAATGAAAAGGAGAAATGACTGTGTGTGTCTGTGGCAACCTCCAAATGTGGCTGGAGTGCTTTGTTCACGAGTGTATTTGTTGTTGGCTCTTAAGGCTGTCAAGAGCTGTCAGATCCTGCTAATGCCGGGTATAAATGGGGCTGGAGGTTGTTAATTTGAAGAGGTGCCCAGAAAGAGCAAGGACTAAAAAACTCAACCATTTACTGTTTTTTACTATTTTATTTATCTAATTTGCTTACCATCTTAATAAGTAAGAAAAAAAAAAGCTTGTCTCTTAAGCAGATGTCTGTGTTTTCTGCTGTTACTGAACCATTCCAAGCACAAGCAATCCAACCTTACCATTACACCGTGACAGAGCCTTGTTTATAAGCTGTAAGTTGTTAATGTGGCCAGTGAACAAGTCCGATTCATTCAGATGAGTATAATGGGAGTAGATTAAGGTCATAATTTAAGTAACAGAGCTGTATAAGCGTGCACATTACTGAGATCCTTAACGGTTATTCTTTTTTTTTTTTTTGTTTCCAGAAAGTGGATCCTATGATAATATTTAACACAAGATTCAGCAAAACATAATGTTTTTTAAAGTGTTTAAGCTCAATATACTCAGAACATACATGTGAAAACATTTTCCAAAATAACCATAGCCACTGACCAAGTAGCTGCAAATTCCCTATTAAATGGATTTAAATATTTACAGTAGATAGATTAGGTGAACCAATCATATTACTAACAAATGTTACATCACAAGTGCAGTACTTTGGTCGTTTTGGCTAGCCAAGCACATGACGTGCTGTGGGCAGAGGTCAGACGGACTCTTCTTCATGGTTACATCTGTAAAGTATATCCAGCAGACTTCGTTATGCCCTGCTATTGCATAGAAAGGTGATGCCCTCCCTTCATTCTTTGAATGTTACTGTTCTTTTAAGACTGATGTCACTCCATTTGCCGTGCCTTACCAACTTTTTGTTCTTTCCTGTGAACCCTTTTAATAAGACATTATATATTGCATTATAGGTTAATGTTGTTTCATAGTGACTGTAGTTTCCTAGTACAGTTGAACCCGTACTGTGTAAAAGACCAGTCTGGCTAATCCTTCAAGGTTAAGAAAATGTTGGTCCAGCCATCTCAATGCTTTGAAATAACCAAATTCTTAAAGCTGCCCAGAATGAGAGTCAGCATCCAGTTGGTCCTTTTCTCACTGCAGTTGCTCTGTGCCTTTTCGGCCAAATTTAATCCTTATGGAACAATTGACCTTTCAAAGACATTAGGGTCAAGCAAAATTTTTATTAAAGCCAGTAACCTGCAAGCTTTTCCATGGAATGGAAAATGTTGGATGGATATTCTGTATTAGATGTGTTTAAGGAATCTGAAGATAGAAAAATCAGTTACAACTGGTTAATAAATATGTCACCTACCAAACTCATAATATGTTAATGAAACTTTAAAGTCATTTTAAGCAGTGGTCCGTTTTTCTTGTTTTTACAGAAATTTGGTGACATTACAGTAGAACAAATTGAGTGTTTTCGCCGGAGGCACAGAATAAGGGTGCTGCAGGCCCATGAAGACACAGCCAAAGAAAATACGGTAAACAAAGAGCCATTGTTCTATGTTTCTTTTTATTATACACAGAGAGAGAGAGAGGTGTTTCTGATTATTGCTTTACACTTCATTTGGGTTCACATTGAAGAAAGAATTTTTCAAATACATTTTTTTCTAATTTTACTTTTTCATAATGCCTAATTAAACATGCATAATTCTGCTAAATACATTGGTGTGTGATGGCATTTTTTATTACTAAATAACATTTTAGCAGCACATTCTCAAGAACCAGTTTATTTTTCTGGTATTTATTAAACACCATGCATTTTGACTCCTTACAGGGAGTTAGTCTGCCAGTTTCCAGTACAATAGCCTTATTTTGACATAAAAAGTGCTGAAAGTTTGGTATGGGGGGCTTTTAACTTCAGCCCTTCGTATGGTTTATACCTCTAAATTTTGCTTGTTGCGTCATCATACAGTCACTGTGTTGGGTTGAGATCTGGTGGCTTGTTAGTTCAATGCATTAAAACTGAATTCTTGGGGGTGTTCTTTGAACAATTGTAGTAGTTTTGTGCCTGACTGACTGTCACGCTGGTCTTATGGCATTTATAAATGCTCCAGTGGCAGTTTTAAAGGACTGAGTGTGCCCTGAAAATGCACCGCACACCATTACACACCTGCGTCTGTCTGCATTACTGACTCTTGGCAAAGACATCCGTGAACCCATGTGGTTTTTAGCAGATCCTGACCCTCCTGTCAGTTTGATCCAACAGGAACCAGGATTCATATGCCCTTGGAAAGATTTTCAAGCAATTTGTTATCTGTGTATTTTTATTACGTAGCAAGCACTGCTTCCTCCCTCTCACAGAAGTGAAACTAGGTGATTAGCAGGCACCTTCCAGCAGTAATGAAACAAGACAATGGTGTACATCATTCCAAATATGCATTCTTAGCATAGCTGCTCTTCTCACTTGTTAGGCAGACTGCGGACTCCTCAGTCTGCATGACACAGAGCTGCGACTGTATGGAATTGTTTTATTTGTTTTTTGTTTTTTTTTTCTCTGACAGTTGAGACTTGTGGCTCCAGACATCTCACTGACACCAGAAGAAATGAGTGATGTGTACGACCTGTTTAAGGTGAGCCTTGTCTTTATAGGCTGATGAGAAGTCCGTACCTACTGTGTATGGCATTTCATGATCTAACCCACACCATTTCCAGTCGAGGCAGGGACCCTGTTCTGTCAATGTGTTGAATGGGAACCCCCTCCAGACCACTGTAAACAGACATGAATTATAGCACTTGACTTATAAAACGTTAAATCATGTAGTAAGTTTCTAAATAGCGGTACTAGTCTGCTAGTGACCAACCATTTTTGTAGTACACATTCTTTAAGGGTGGTCTTGCCATTCAAGTGTTCAGTATAATCCCACAAATGTCGTCTTGACAGTTTTACTGTGTCCTCTAATGGTTTTCTTTGAGTAAATGTGTTAAAAAATGTTTCAGATTATCTTAGGCTTAAACTTGTTTTCAGTGGGAAAAGACATTTTAAATGTGTACACTTTACCTTGAGCTTAATACTTTGTTGAAATATTTTAACATTAGATTGCTATGGTTCTATACTCTTGAACTTCTTAACCAGTAGATTCAGGTACGCTAATCTCTCTGAGTAGTTAGACCCTTAAACACTTGACTCTGCTGCCAGATTTCAGCAGGAAGTGGGTAACTGAGTAGCACTTATCCATCCATCCATCCATCCATTTTCCAACCCGCTATATCCTAATTACAGGGTCACGGGATGTCTGCTGGAGCCAATCCCAGCCAACACAGGGCGCAAGGCAGGAAACAAACCCCGGGCAGGGTGCCAGCCCACCGCAGGGGTAGCACTTATTTCATAGCAATTCTGCTGACTTGATTTTGTCAAGGTTTTATACTTCATAAGACCGTTAAACTGTCAGAGTTAAAAGATACACAGAGACATGACCTTGCTTTTGCACTTGCAGTCTTGCTTTATATAATGATTGAAAGGTACTGACAAGTAATTGTAACTAATAGATATGCTAATAATTACTACTAGTACTAATTATAGCTAATAGACATACTTTTTTTCTTCTTGTTGTTTTAAGAGAGAACATTTTATAAACTGCTACTGGGGTGAGCACATATCAGCTGTGCAGCACCACGACCCAAGTCTCCAATACGTGGATCAGTACAGGATCGACAGGCCGCAGTTCACAAGCTTGTATCACCTGCTGTCCCCGTGGGTGTGCGGACTGCACACGGACACTGTGGCCCACAGAGCCTTCCGCCTCCTGGACAAGAATGAAGACTCTCTTATTAACTTCAGAGAGTTTGCAGTGTTTCTGGGTAAGGTTTCAGTTTTATTTGTTTATTTTAATCATTGTATTTCTCCTGCTTTTTGAAAAGCTGTGCCATTTTTTTACAGTTCAGTAATATTACTCAAGGTCCAGTTTATTGTCGTATGTTCATAGTAAATAGTGTGCATAGTGCAATAGAAGTCTTAGTTGGATGTCTCATCAGGAGAATTGATTACAATGCTTTACTAGTAAAGGCACACGTGTGCGCACGCATACACACACACAGAAAGGTACATAGCATGCAATATACTGTATACATTTATATATACAATACATACAATATGTTTTTAAAAGTATTTGTGTATGTATGTATACTGCATGTTCAAAGCCACAAAGAGCTGGGGGGGCAGATGGCAGCCCCATTTAATGATGGTTTGATGAGAGGGGGTTCAAAATAAATAGCACACAAAGGCGCAAAACTACAGCCATGTCTGTATACAAAGAAGGAGCAGAAGTGACATCAGTGATCATCTGCTTTAGAATTTTCTGGATTGTGCAAGAAAAAAGAGAGCATATTAAAGATGGCACCACCTCCTGTTCTGGGTTGGTATTGCATACCCTTTTGGAGTCCTGAAGATGGCACACACGTGCTTATGCATGACACACACACACAGTGTTATGTTACAATATGTACTATTATGACTATTCAGTAATTTTAGGTTTTTTGGATAGAAACTGTCTGTGAATCTGCTGGTAGAAGTGACAATAGTTGTAAAATGTTTCCCATAAAGAAGGAGTGAGAAAAGCAACTGCAGGATGGCTGAAGTCTTTTGCACACCAGATATCAGGTAAGTTGTCAGTCAGTCAGTCATTTTCCGACCCGCTACATCCTAACACAGGGTCATGAGGGTCTGCTGGAGCCAATCCCAGCCAGCAAAGTATGCAAGGCAGGAACACCGCAGGGCACACACACTAGGGACAATTTAGGATCGCCAATGCACCTAACCTGCATGTCCTTAGACTGTGGGAGGAAACCGGAGCAGACGCGGGGAGAACATGCAAACTCCATGCAGGGAGGACCCGGGAAGCAAACCCAGGTCTTCTTACTGCAAGGTTGCAGCGCTACCCTCTGTGCCACAGTGCTGCCCTCACATAGGTGATACTGTAGATAAATGTGAACCCAGAGCTGGCAGGTACTGCATTTGATTAGCTGTCAACCCACTTCACTCTCGTTAGAACAGTAGAAGAGTGTTGATGGGAGCAAAGCTCTCCTGCCTTTTCATGCCAGCTTCACCCACCACATCTCCTTGGCTTAGGGCTCTCCGCCAGCCTGGTATGCACAGTCCCATATAAAACACTGGAAAGAAGCATAAGAGGTCAGCCATGTATCAGATCTTTATGGGGGCCCAGAATTGCATTGTGTTTCGGAGCAGACGTTTCTTTTTATATTAAGCTTTGCGTGTGGTGATTTACTTCAGTGCCACGAAATCATTGACATGGCCAGAATGTAAAGCAGGTTGAGGGAGGCCAGACTTTGTATTATTACAAGTCTCAGCAGTCCTATGCACAATAAAAAAACTAAACTATCTTCTGAAGCTACAGGATACTGTGTTGTGTATAAATGTGCCGTGTCCAGCAGGGAGAGTTAGCTCCACAAACAGATCAGCTTCAGTGCTGGGAAATGCACTGTGCAAAGGTACTTCCACTTACAGTGCCACCTCAAAGCCACACCAGTGCTAAAATAACCACAACAACAAGAAAAATAAACAAAAAAGAAAAAATCGGGACACAAATACTTAGATTATCCATCCATCCATCAACCAACCCGCTATATGCTAACTACAGGGTCACGGGCATCTGCTGGAGCCAATCCAAGCCAACATAGGGCGCAAGGCAGGAAAACAAACCTCGGGCAGGGCGCCGGCACACACACACACACACACACACACACACACACCCACACTAGGGACAATTTAGAATCTCCAATGCACCAAACCTGCATGTCTTTGGACTGTGGGAGGAAACCGGAGCAGACACGGGGAGAACATGCAAACTCCACGCAGGGAGGAGCCTGGGAAGCGAACCCGGGTCTCCTAACTGCAAGGCAGCAGTGCTACCACTGCGCCACCGCGCTGCCCTACTTATTATATTAAAAAAAAATCATTCCCAGTGCAGTCCACCCCAGGCTCCTGTTGCAAACTCAGCCAAGACGAATGCAGCAGTTGGCTGAAGTGCCTTTGTCTTCTCCAGGTGCTTTCAGAGGTTGCCTGATCAAAGATGGCTGCAATTCTAAAGTCCCAGTGTTGAGCCAGTCAGCAGTTGTTGCACTCCAGTGTGTCGGGTTCTTGCAGTATTCGGGGTTTTTTCAAGTGCCAGGGTTTGGTATCACTTTTTTATAATTTTAAAATAATATTGCTATGGTATTATAAACCAATCGGCATTTTAACTAGGAGCTTCACCTTTGGAAACAAAGTACTTTCTGAACATTCCTCCTGGCAGAGCCTAAGAAACATTTCTCACAGACTGGCACAGCATAATAATCAAAACAAAAAGCAAGAATACATTATAGAAAGGAACTAAGCATAAGCAGGTTACAAGGTGCAAAGCCTGTTATATACGCAGGCACAGAGGCGTATTGAATATGATTGGACTTCACTGCCGCCTCCATATGCATTCATTTATACACATTTTATGAGGATGCATATTTTGATTTGTTTTGTTGTTAATTTCCAGTTATGGATTTTCTAAAAGTATTATGTGCTTACCAGTTCTTACAGGTTGAACACCAATGAAGCACATTTTCTAATATAAACACAGCTGATCGAATCGCTTTCACTTTCTTTTAACAGATACGATGTACTGTGGCGAGATGAGTGACAAAATTCGTTTATTGTACAAACTGCACATCCCACCTGGTAAGACGCTTTTTATGATATTTTAGGTGGTACATCAAGTTTGCAGCGAGCATGTATCGTTGGGAGGGGAGTCCTACTACACATCCCCAACATCATGTCTCTGTTCTTGCTTGTTTCCCTTCTAATCTAGATATTCTAACTGAGATGTGGCTCATCTCCCATTTGAAGTGCTCTAGTAGTTAAATTCTCCATTACTGTAAATGTGGCTATTCATTCATCACGTCCTTCTTGACATTTCTTTTAAATAGTGCAGTGCCTGTAAAAAGTATTCACCCCCTGGATGTTTTCATATTTTAAATTGGATCACAGTGGATTTGATTTGGATTTTTTTCAAGATTCTTTATTTGCCTTTTGTACGAATGCACACCCAATCTGTCCAGTCAGATACTTGAAACACAGTACAGGTCACCATATACAATACACGACACACAAGTGCCAGACAATAGAAACACAATGCACATTGTCTCCCCCACTGTGCCTGTCAATGCAAACTGGTGAGCGGGTCACCCGTCCCCTCCTGAAGTGCAGAATCATTTCTTTAGCTTTGTGAGGTTGTGGATTTGATTGTTAACATCGTGACAACACTGAGTGCACCAATTTCTGTTTGTAAATTGGGGTCGGGGTCTTTAGACAGGTTTGCACTGATGTGGAGGGGCTTGTGGGATTTGTGGTTTGTATGCACTGTACCAATAAAACCAGAAGAGAAGGATATGGTGGGACTTTTCGATTGTGTCATTTTCCAATCAACATCATCCGCAGCAGCTCCTAAACATTTTCAGTTACTGGACATTCGTAGCGGAGAAGGATGGTGCTTGGCCACCAGATGTAAGGACGGCGGTGGGTTTCTTTAACTCCCAATCCAGTCCTTCGATGCTCTTGGATAAGAAGCGCACCTCCAAAGACTATTCTTCTGGACTCCGGTGGTAGGACAGAATTTCACTATCCATATTCTGGGAAGCAGTTTATTGAATCGGAGCGTTCCACACTTCTTTCCATCATTTCACCCTAGTTTCCAATTCCAGAATCTCTTCCATTATTTACAGTAAGGACTTTTTTTCAGGACTGTAATCATCGTGATGTGAGGGTTTGTTTGTGGCGTGTGTTTAGTATTTTTTGTATTTGTAAATAGTTATTCTAGTAAATAAGGATCATTTTATATATTTGTGTTTTTGGTGTGTTTAATCTCAAGGGGCTTTTTCCTGGGTGTTGTTACTATTTGGGGGGCAGAGTGGAGATTCGGTAGGAGTTGGCCTGATTTTATTCGTCCCTCATTTTAAAAGCATAGTGGCTTCCTTGGTATGTAAATCTGGAAACACCCTCCACACAAACTATAAGCGGGGGGTGGGTGTGCTACACTCTGCAAAGTGATGTAAATGAATTAATTACAAATGTAAAACATAAAATAATTGAATACCTTTTATAGGCACTGTATGTATCTGTTTATATTACACTCCTCTCTAGTTATGAGATTCAGTTAGGGGGCAGCTATTCTTCCAGAGTATGGAGTATGTATGGCATTGCTATATAAGCACAGGATTGTCCAGGACAGAAATGAAGTTCTAACTGCAGCCAAGAGCTGGCTGGTGACGCTTGGGCCACTGCCACAGAGGGCTCTAAGGCTGGTCAGCAGTGTCCCTCAGTGCTGTTTCCGCTTGCCTACTTGATTAATATGGCACGTTGTTTGTGTACTCCTCCGTGAACCGCATTTTTCTAAGAAATCTACCTTGCTATGGCTACAGCTAATATTACACCAGTATTTTGAGTTCTACTTTCTGTCCTGCGCAGAGACACACCTGACCATCATGAAGCAGGCACTGGAACTAGTAAGAAGGTTAAGCCATGCCATTTCCTAACCTACTTAATCCACACCAGGGTTGCTGGAGCCAATCCCAGCTAGCAGAGGGCACAAGGCAGGAAAAACTGTGGACAAGATGCCAGTCCATCACAGGGCGAACACACACACGGGCCAATTTAGTATTGCCAGCTCACCTAACCTCCCTGTCTTTGGATGGTGGTAGGAAACCCACTCAGACATGGAAAGAAGATGCAAACGCCATGCAGAGAGGACCCGGGACCTGAACGTTCTCCTTAATGTGAGGAGGTAGTTAGAGAAATACAGCATCACCTTACAAATCAGTCCTACCTATGTAAACATCACAAAGTTGGTAGCTTAAAAAAAATCGGAAGAACTAATCATTCCATACACTTCAATGTATTTAAAAAAATGAAAACATTTTGGTGTCCCTGATCTGACAGACTGCAAGCCAAGAATGTCTTGTCTGATTAAATGTGCTCAGTTAAATGCGTGAATGTAAATCGGCAGCCATGGGGCCCAAGATAAGAACCACCAGATTACAAGATTCAAGATGAAAGTCACCAGTCTTACTGCAGCTCCACATCATAAACCAAAGCACATCCTACCATGTGGAGCCAGACGTCAGCTACTCTCAAAATGGCCTGATCAAACCTCAGTAGAACAGCTGCATTCAGCTATTCAGATATTGGCATTTTAGTTCAAGGTGCCTAGGACTTTGTAGGCCTCTGGTTGCTACTTTTTGTTTTGTTTTGCAATGGTGGCCACTTTTATACCAAACTAGCTGAAATATCCAGCGTTGCCCGGGAGGAAAATAAAGTTTTTTTTTTTTTTTATTGTTTGAGAAAAAACAATTAAAAAAACAACTTTAAAAATATAAATTAACAAACAATAAAGACTCACTAATGTCCTTGTCTTGCAGTCTTATATGTATGTTATCATCCAGTTGACGCTCAGAACCATCTAACTCTATTTAATTTGAAAAGCAACAGGGGTGCGGTGCTGCACAAACATAAAGAATGCTGGCAGTCACCTCCAGTTCGCCATCTGGTGGTCGTTCCGAGTGTCAACTGAATGATAACATGCATACAAGACCACAAGATCACCCCTCACCTTACCCAGAAGGGAGTGGGTTAGGAAAGATTTCTCCCTAAAGTATTTTTTTAGTCAACCAATGAGAAACGTGTGTACCAAGTTTCATGAAAATCGCTCCAGCTGTTCGGGAGTGATGCTGGAACATACATACATACATTGACTTTTTTTATTTATATATATTTAATTAGTGTTTTAATTTGTGAGAGATGTCATTTACAAAGAAAGAATTGTTAACACCACTGTCCTAGTAAAAATAAAACAACCAAGACACATATTGCAACATTAACTTGTTTTCAATGTTCTTTTTAAGCTCTCACTGAAAATGACAGCGACAGTCTTTCTCCATTGAAGACTCCCCTACTATCTACCAGCAGACCATTGTATGTAGGACGGCCGAATGGTAAGTGCTGCCCTCTCGTGTCTTTATTTCTGAGTTACTGGCCATCTCCCTGAGCACTAAGACATGAACACTCTCGGCTCATACCAGCCATGTCATGCGTCTCCCTCTCTGCCTGTCTTAGAAGTCTGAGCCTGCCATGGTAGTCTGTTGGTCTGTAGATGGTGGAGGAGCCTAGCCTGTGAGCTGCAGATCTTGAGGATGTGAGGCTCGGTTTGGAAGACACTTCTCCAAATCTGAGTTCTCCGTTGGTTTCTTTTTATTGTCCATCTCAGCAGAATGATTCTCAGTGTTGGATGAATCTGAAGAGACGTTCCATAGTTAGGCTCTCCCAACAACTGATGCAAAATTTCTTACAATTACTTCCCCATATTTTGTTACTCCTTCTCAGTTTCTACTTGGAAGTGCCCAGACTTTCCATAAAGACCTCAATATTCATGCTGTGATGCCCAAAGGTCATGTGAAACAACAGTTTACCCTTGGGGATTAACAAAGCATTTCAAATCAGAAATATTCTGATAATCAACTCAACTCAATAATCGCACGTGGTTCTCTGAGACGACTGTTCCAGTTCATACGTAGGATGCAACATCACCAATATAGTGGAATGAAAGGCGGCCAACTTTTCAGAAATTTCATAAAAATACAAAGAAAAGAATACAAGAATATGAGTAGAACTTGTGGTAGTGAATGTGTAAAGAATAGGAGTGTGTAGCTGCCGATAAACGTGTGCTGAAATCTTTTCTATTAGTTGGCTGCATTTTACATAAAAGGCTAGTTGAGCTGCTTTTCTTGCAGTAATTCATTGATGTGCTCCCTTCTGTGTTTGTCAGGTGAGACTAAGAGCTATCAGGAGCAACTGAAACAAATGCTGAAAGACTTAGCCAAAGACCAGGAGAAGAGCGAGGAAGGATTACCTATGATGACGCAGGTAAGGCACTGGTCAAGCAAGTCACGCGTTTCCATTTCCTCCTCTGTCTTGATCTGCTTTGAATCCATTTAGATACTTGGCTTTAAGTTAGTAATTTAAAAAAAAAAAAACACTGGGCAATCTGCATCAAGTTGTGCAAAAAGGGCACTCAGTTGTCATCCGTATTTCTAAGCTCCTCTGTGTCGCATACATTAAACCCAGCATCCCTGGCCAGCAGCCTCATTTCAGCCTCTTGTACTTGCCGTACAACTAAAGGCTCTTAGCAACACATTCCGGTACAATTTTAGCAAAACTGCTGCACTGACCTGTTGGGTTAGTCTCACTTTCTCCTCAGGTGTGAACAACATACTGAGACAAGAGGACTGCATCATCCCAACTGCATCACATTCAAATGTAAATGAATTCTGGTGTAAAGCATTCCCCAGACATCTGTGCAAGGACCAAGAGTTTGTCAACTGTTCCACAGCACTCCCACCTCTGAGCTTCTCTTTTTTCCAGAACCTTAGCATGGGCTTTCCCAGGGTGTGTCCTCTCCGAATTTGAACCCCTCCTCTTTTTTTAATTTTTCAGTGGAGGAGTGGGGTAAGGTTCACCACAGCATGCCATTGCTCAGGCACTATCCCCACCTTCTGCACAAACCTAAGGGAGTATATTGGGTAAAATACTCATAACTCCGGCTTCCAACATCTCCAGTCATTCTCTCATCTCGCCCTGAGGTTTTTCCAGTGTGGGAGCCATTGCAACTGGCTGAAGCCCACAAACGCTTTTAGCACAGCCTCCTCCTCTGAGAGCTTATGCAGCCTGGTTTAGGAGATCCTCCAAGTGTTCCTTACACCGCTCAAGTATATTCCAGTTAATGTTAACATTTACATAGCCTTGCTGGGGACAGATTGGGTGACATTCTATTTACCCTTGCAAAGTCTTCGATTGGTTTGCTAGAACTTCTCTAGGGACATAGCACCAATGACCTTTTGACCACAGCTCCTAACAACTGCCTCAACTAAATGAGGACTTCAGCTGGGTCCATTAAGGCTACTTGTCCCTCACCTACAAGTCTCCACTCCTGGAGGTGGGAGTACAACTCATCTTCTTTTAACCAGTAAACTTTACCACATCGTCGCTGCCCTTTTGGGTCTTCCAGGTTTGTCTACACGGCACTCCATCTGTCCGAGCCAGCTCAACATCAAATGGCTTTTCACTGTGGTGTGGTACAGTAGTATCCCCTTAAGAGTTGTTAGATGTGGCCCGATAGCCAAATTGGTCTAAGGGAAGTTGACAAAAAGCAGTCAAGAATGACTTTCAAAGAGGGTTCCAGATAAGCTAGTAAACAAAAACAGTTTCCTGTTCCACTCAAATTTAACTAAGTGAAAGATCTTCCTGTCAACTTTTAGAAAATAAGAACAGTAGCTGTATGTCCTCTTCCTTAGAGCACAGGCACTTTCTCACAGCTCCTATAACATGTATGTTTTCTCTAGTATTACTTAGCCGTCTATTCTGGCTTGCATCGATAAGGAGGTGGACTTGTTTTTGGTAGAAGTGAGTTTGTATTATTAGGCAATTTATTTTTAAGTATTTACATGACATCTAGCCAAAGCACAAGGACCATTATGTAAGTAAATGCACGGCAGACAGGAAGTCTATACAGTACTGCAAGTGCTCAGGATGCCTGGAGAGCATTCACTAGTGGTGGTTATAGTCTAAGTTTAAGGCATCTGGCTTCACATTGTGCTCTATTGGTAACAACTGTAAGGGACAGAAAGAAACCACTTTAATGCAATTATTAAATACAGCTGTGAATAACCCACAATTCTTGACACATACCGTCAATAATACTAATTTTATCCTTTACATATCATCAATGGAATATGGTGAATGTATTAATGTCTAGGTGTCCTTTAGGTATTTTACTTCAAATGCTAACTTTTGTTTTTCTGCCCACCAGAGAGAATTTATTCAGTTTTGTAAAACGCTATACAGCATGTTTCATGAAGATCCCAATGAAAATGACCTGTGCCAAGCAATCGCCACTGTGACCACCCTGCTGCTTCAAATAGGAGAGGTGGGCCAACGAGTTCGCAGCCTGGGCAGCTACTCAGAGGTGTCCGCAGATACCAGCGAGTCCGGAGACATGGCAGTAGGCCCCAGCCTCTTGGAGGATGACTCTTTATTTGTTGACAGGAACACCACAGACAGGAAAAACTCCCAGTCTCTCACACTTTCTGAGGCAGAATGGACAGTGACCTTTGAGCAGATCTTGGCTTCTCTTCTCACAGAACAGTCACTTGTTAATTTCTTTGAGAAACCACTGGATTTGAAAAACAAAATTGAAAATGCTAAACTAAACCAGTATAATGAGAGAATTGATATACTGTTGATAAAGTAGAATGGCAGTCTTCAGGCAGCTAATTAAATATGAATTGCATTTCTGATGACCTACTTAAAAATATGTACAATGAAGGTTACTGTTTATTTAAAATTTGCAGAAAATATTTGTGCTTGTTACCAAGTATTGTGAAAAATGTCAACATTGTTTTAATGGTCATCTTTTGTCCATCCTGTCTTGCCAATGACCACTACCTGTTTCAATGCTGGAAATTGAAACTTAACCAGATCTTGTAAATACCCGATTGTAGCCTTACCGTCCACTGTCGTGAAATGTCAAGTGTGCATTGATTGTGCTTTTGACATTGTTGTGTGAAATTTGTGTATTTTGATTAAATTTTTTTTTTTTTTTTTTACACAACTGATACGATTGCTCCTTTACTCAAATTACAAGTGATAGTTTGGTTTACCATAATATACTACAGCAAGTTGAATACTGAAAGTATAAAACAAATACAACTTTACACCATTCTGACCAGCTTTCAATCCAATGCATTGACCAGGGCAGAGTACAGTTGGCGATAATCTATGCTAATGTGTGCTGCACTATCTTGATGGCACTTGGAACAATGTATTGCAAAATGGTTTGTGTTAATCTGCACAGTGACTGGGCTATGGCACACACTCACTAACCACACCATGCTGGTTGCTAAACTTTTGTGAGCTTTAGTTTGAAGAAAAACCAAATATTGCAAGTAGACCCTCTTTTGTGCTCTCACATCAATTCCACTACTCTGGTCATCCCAACAGGATCACTGTCTTTGTAGGTTTTCCAATCACATTTTAAAGTGCAGGTTAGGTGGAATGGAAACTCGAAATGGTACCCTACGAATGAATGCCTGCCTGATGCTGCCAAACATCTCCTGTGACTCTAACATTGATCAACTAGTTCCTTAATACAACTTGTTAAAGGGATTGGGTTCTATAGTCACAACCCGATGACCCCTGCTGTAATGCTAAAAAAAGCTATGAAAACAGCACATTACATTCTGATGCCCATATGCTTTCAAACATGAAGATTTCAAATGTATCACATACTTGTTAAAGACTCCACAGATTTCCTTTTTATCCCCATACACATCCCACAGCTGATGTAAATAACAGCAGAATTCAAATTGTATTTTATACATTTATTTCACTTAACAGCATTTTAGTTTTCATCAACATTCACTGTCTGCAGACCTGAAACAAACAAAAAACAAAATTAATGCATTTTAACAAAAAAGACGAAACATTTCAAGTTTTGCTGGAACTGTGATTCAACACTCAAGGTATTATCTTCAAGGCATAATGTACAAAATGCCAGTAATCTAAGCATTCAGTCCACTTTTATTCCTGCCTGCTGTAGTCAGAGCTGAGGAGAGCTAACAAAATTTAGTGCGATGGATCACAGGATGGTAAGTGCATTACATGTGATTTTATTATTTTTAAAAGTAGAAACAAAAAGCTACTGCCCTTTTTAATTTTTATCCTGATATTAACTAAAATGACTCTCTTCATGTCACTAAAGCCAAGATATTGCCAATTTATTTTTAATATTTTCATTTGTGTGTAATATCTTACTTGACCAGCAAAGCTTTTTAGGATACTTGACATTAACTACCTTCAATGCCAAAGTAATACAAAATAGGGTGCAGAGGGCTGTGCTTAATAAAAATAAAAGAAAAAAAAAAAAAAAAGGTGTTAAAAAGGTGTCAGACCCAAAAAAAAAAAAAAAAGTCTACCCTTGCCTCATTTTCGAACATGTCTAACTTCAACTTGCCTCTTTGTCACAGTTTATATGCATTTGCCTACAAATCCAGTTCAGCAGGAGAGTCTAGAACAATTACATAAAAGCTATAGCTCTTTCCATTCACAACCATCAGCACCCTAGCAGAGCTCTATTCTCCATCAAACCATCTCTGCTTACTTTTCATGGACAAACTATCCAACCTTTCAACAAATGTCTAAATTATTGATAAAACCCAATGGCAAAAAAACCAAAAAAAAAACCACACACAAGCATCAATATTCAACAATTTTTCAATACCCAATGTCTGCTTACAAACCACATTAGTATGAAACAGTTTGCAGCTTTGTTCAAAATGTAAGGAGCTAACCTTTAAATGTCGTGACTGGAACATATGTAACCAGAGTGTACAGTTTGTTAGGAGAGTCTTCATCTTCATTTCGTTTCCTGGACAAGCGTACACGAATGCGATAGGGAACATTTCTGAAACAAGATTTGAAAAGATAGCAAATGATTGCACAGCAAAAAAAATATATGTAATGTGAAAAACCACTGGAGAGTAATCTCTAAAACAATGTCATTTTACTTTCATTTAACAAATGAAAAACAAGGAAAGCGGCACAGTAAACACATATACAAAGATCAAACATTGCTTGTTCACTACCAAAGGCAAGTCATGCTCATGCTTTTACTCCCCTCTCGTTACTAAGTAAAAAAGACTTTAAACCGAGGATGGGTAATAGCTGTCATGCACCATTAGAAAGAAGTTGTTACTATTGATCACTGCAACCATTTCCTCCATTCACAAGATACATGTACAGGATCTACCACCTGATCACAGGCTTTAAACACTTGTTAAAGTCAATGTTTATTACTCCAGTGCGTCTCAAATGTTATAACCCAAAAGCGGGTCACAAGTTGCTATTGTTTATAACGGTTGTGAGTTGGGTTGCTGATCCAACGATTACGATTGATTAACCCCCACTCTGATGACAGTGGTTGATTTACCAAAGGGGACAGCTCTGATAATGGCGCTTGATTCCCCAAGGGGGGGCTTAACACATGGGACATGAAGTCACATGGGGAAAAAGCAGGTCACAACACCACAAAGGTTGCATTATTCATTACTTGACTCAGCCCCCAACAAAAAAAATACATGTCTCAACTCTTTTAGGGCAGATGTTGACTTTTGTCGACAGGAGCAGTTGAGGGCACATGTCGACAACATCCAGGGGTAGAGGTCAACAATCCGCTCTTAATGGCGACAAAACTCACTGTTACGTCACAGGCATTCCCTCTCTGCTTGGAGGAATGTTAGACTCATTGACTCAGCATCTAATCCTTGCGTGTGCGTGAGTTACGAAATGTAAACAAAGGCAAGATGGCATCAACATCTCACAAGGGAGCAAAGCGAGTGCAGAAAATACTCAACAGACAAGGTTTTGCGCATCATCGCCAAGCCGGACTCTGATTTTTCATAATCAGATTTTGTCGACAGTGATCAGGAGATCAAGCAAGAGAGTGAGGAACTGGCATCAGCTGATCGGACAGCAGCTGATTGCATTCTCTTACAGCAAGGTTTGTGTGGGAGGAATACCCAGACATTGATCCGTAGGAGCCAAACTGGCTACCGGACTTCACAAGACGGCATGGCTTGCTGTTGGACACGACAGATTACCAGCCGCTGGGCTACTTCAGGCTGTTCTTTCCTGATGCTGCTTTTTAGCTACTGTCAGACGAGACAAACGGGTATGCACAGCAATTTTTTGAATCGCGCTGCGCTTGCACCACATTCTGGTTTTTCAAAGTTGAGACCCACAACAAAAGACGAGATGAAGGGCTTTGGGGCATTACAAATAAAGATGGGACTAGACTGGTGATATAACTTCAGGGAGCATTGGTCCAAACGTGCTTTGTCCCCTGGTGGCTTTGGACAGGTTATGCCGCGTGATAGGTATGTGCTCCTGCAAAGTTTTATTCGCTTCTGTGATAACCAGAAGCAAATCTCAAGGGGTGAATCAGGCTATAACCCCCATGTATAATGTTCAGCCCCTGCTTGACATTGTGGAACCAACATATAAACAATTTTATCAGCCTGGCCATGATTTGTCTGTGGATAAATCTATGATAAATTACAAGGGACACCTTTTTTCACCAGTATATGCCAGACAAGCCCACAAAGTATGGCATAAAGGATTTTGTACTGGCAGAAGCAAACACAGGTTTCTGCCTGAAAGTAATTACATATACAGGAAAGTATTTCTTTCAAAGAGAGAACTGTCCCTTGACAAGTCAGGTTGTGCTGGAGCTGCATCAGGGCTATGAACATTTGGGTCATGCTGTATAAAAATTGTCCATGTACACATCACCAGAATTGTTCATGCAGCTACAGAGCTGGGGAACTGGAGCTTGTGGCACAGTGAGGGTGAACAGGAGAGACTCCTTCACAGTTGAAGCCAGACAGGCTGAAGATGAAGAGGTGACAATATGGTTTTCGTGCGGGCAGAAAACTTGGTGGCAGTGGCATGGCACAACGTCAAACGGGTGACTTGTCTCTCTACAGTACACACTAACAACATACGTGAGAAAGTGCAGCAACAGAAAATTGAAAAGGAGGCACCAGTGCAACACATATTGTAAGCACTGCAATGTGGCAATGCATGCAATTACCTGCTTTGAGTGATATCATACTTTGCAGGACTTTGCTGTGTAACATGTATGTGAAATCATATAGTATGCAGGCTCATACAACATGTAAGACAATAACATTTGTCAAAAATATTTTTTGTTGATTTGACATGTTAAACCATTGCTTTGTGTTC
This sequence comes from Polypterus bichir lapradei, assembly GCA_026402145.1. Classification (NCBI taxonomy): domain Eukaryota; kingdom Metazoa; phylum Chordata; class Cladistia; order Polypteriformes; family Polypteridae; genus Polypterus; species Polypterus bichir. The sequence continues at coordinate 82,323,339 of JANRMT010028174.1, forward strand.
TATTTTTTAAAAAGTTAAGTTTTTGGAAAAATATTCAGCGCTGGGAGAAAAACAAAAAAAAAAAGCCCTAAAAGAGTTAATGCATTTTTTCTTTTTGCCCAACAATTTATATTTGGTGTGGGTGATAAGATTAAATCTAATGCAGAGAGCAATGGTTTAATGAAGGATTCTCTGCTGGACCTTTCTACAAGCTGTAACAGTTACAAAAACTCTTTTCAGGGGAACACTGCTAAATGGTAGAATATTCACAAACCTGCTTAAACAAATTCAGTGGGCTGGGAGGTGTGTGTAACCTTTCCTGCCAGTATTAGTCAAAGCACCAGTTCATCACAGGTCCCACTCACATACTACTAAAGATAAAATGTAGCACACAATACGTGTTAGTAAACTTAATTTTTTTACAGCAATCCACAAAAGACTGACAGTTTGTAGTTTTCTTTTCCCTTCTGTATTAGGTTTAAGTTATAACTAAAATTGTAATCAGTCTTTGGAACTTGGTTTCGTTGGTGTTGCAGAAGAAGAAAAAAAAAAATCTAACAATGCTTTATTCAGAATATTAAACAACATTAAAGAATGAAAATATTTGTGTTAAATAGAACCTACAGTTATACCTAAGAAATAAAAAAAGAAGAATATAATCTTAAACCCAGAAGTTTAAAAAAATCTCATATTTAAATTGCACTATTTAGTTTATGGTTTGTTTTCTTGGGAATTTAGAGGAAACTTTAAACCTGTGACTACATTACTTAATACACATGCAAAGAGAAACATAACTGCAACATGTTTCCTTTAAGAAACCATGTCATCTAGCTGCCTTCCTGTCTGCTTTACAGTGGGAGAATGGTCACATACCCTGCTCCTCTCAAAATTGTACCCTGTGTGAGTATGCATATAAGCCATTCAGATACCCGTTGTGTACCATATTAAGATAACAGAATATACTGTTATGCAAAGGGTTCATCCCAAATATTTACCCTTAGAGATGGAACAAAAGATATTTGTTGAAAACTTGCAATGTAGTAGTGTTGTATGCCCTTTGGACAAGTCTTCAACCTGCAGGCTTCTAACATGTCCCAAAGTTCCTTCAACTGGCATTAGCTGTACTGTGTGAAATATTGCCATACTGGTTATCTTAAAAAAAATGCATTCTTCACTTAAAGTTTGAAAAGTGCCATCTGGTAAATGCGAGAAAGGCAAAGCCATGCAAAAATCTACAGATAACCCAATGAAACTTTGGTAAATATATTCCCACCTGCAAATTAAACTATGAAATGTATAACTTGAACCACTAATTCTTGGATCAACAACTGTTGTATTGTGTTCATACATGAATAGCTTTTATCTTTAGTCTCCCATTTAATGAAGCAGTTTTAAGTATAAGAGAAAACACAGTTGAGTACTCCAATAAAATAATTTATACACTAGAAGAAGTGCAAATTAGGCATCTCCACCCTCATTACGGTGCTACATATGGATAGCTATGATCTGTGTAGCAGTAATTGAGGTATGTTATTTGTTAGAATGAATAAAGTAATGAATTTTAGTAAATGCATAATGAAATGCTTGCTGATAAAAAAAAAAATATACTGCAAATATTGCCAAAGTCATTACCTTTTTCATTTAAATGGACTGCATACCACAAATGTTAGCAATCCTTTGAAGGTTCCTATACAATAAAAGCTGTCCACATATTTAGATCATGTGTTTGGATTTGTTTTTTGTTCACACAATGTTACAGTGAAGAAAGCTTAATATGAGACAGTTAAGCATTGCCATAATAAAATCAAGTAGTCCAGCAAACTACAGGTAAGTGCTCTCTTTAACTCCATTCTGACTGGAGCACTTGAATCAACTCATACAGAAATTCACAACTGATATAAACAAACAGGAAGCAAAGAAGCAGAAAAGCTCAGCTAAACTCGCTCGCCATAAGCCAGAACCTGTCGATGCTTTGAGTTTTTCTGATCCTGTCCTGACCGGCTGTTGCTAATGTCTTACAGGTCCATAATCAAGCTCTGCATGATTAAAATAAAAAAAATGGCACAAAGTATAACCACATTTTTCCCTACCACCATGTACCTCATGGTGACATCCAAATATGTATTCTGAAAAAAAAATCAAGATAATTTGCATACTGTTCATACAACCAATCAAATATTGTTTGATGGCACCACTACAAACATATGAACTGAAATCACCAATGGTAAAGATTAGATCATGTACTAATCTCTATTATACATTCACTCGTTAACAAAACCACTATTTCCCGTTTAGTTAAAATAGCTGTAAATTTGACAGGATGGTAAATCTAGGGTGCTAGATGTCCACTAAGAAGGGCCATTTCAATATATCAATATTCACTTGTAACCCACTTGATGCCTTTATCCAAGATGATTTACAACATTCGACTGGTTACATTTCTTTTGTTTTTCCAATTGGAGCACAGACAGACAGCACATTTAGCAGGATTTGAACCCACAACCTCAGGCTATGAAATATAGGTCCCAAGCCTTAACCACTACACCACACTGCCCACAACTCCAAATATCATTTAAAGAAAAGCAATAAGTTACATAATACTTATTATACACCCAATTAACTGACAGCATGATAACTGAGTCCCATAATTTTACGAAATTTCCCAGGCAAAGTCAGGTTTATATACTGAAACCAATAACCACCAGTCTTGCGCTGGACAAAAACAAGATATTAAAATCCTTTACCACTATATAAATCAAGAAACTAAACATTACAATAACCCAAAATCTGTTAATAAGAATAGTGATAACATCCAGGACGATGGCAATGATTGATGTTTGAAGTTTAACCATCGAAGACTAAAAATATAGTTAAATATATTCTTAAATGCTTGTGAATATAAACCTTAAAACCCATGGTGACATCTTAAAAGCAGGATCAGAAAGGCCGTCACGTTGGAGATGGCTTTACTTACTTGCCTGTAATTAACCTCCATTGCTGTGGACCAATCATTTTGCTACAATTTAAAGACTTGCTATTGGGACAATTGTAATCTTAACTAGATTACTTAACCAAAATGAAAGGTCCAGGTGAGAATACATACAAATTTTACAAGATAATAAAAAAAACAACAAAATACTAAGAAGAACTGCATTGTTTAGAGATAAAATACATTTCATCAATTCCTTTATGCCCTCTAAACTTTTGGGAATTCAACCTCTTTCAAACATGCATGCTATATCAAGTGCTGAATGCCTATAGTATGGTTAACTTAGACTGAATGTATGAAATAGGCCGAGAAGTCATCCTAACAACTACTTCCTTCAGCAGCTAGCATTGCTCTGTACCTGAACTAAAACGCTTCACCTCAAACTACAACCCGAATTAAAGGGATATCCTAATATAAGTGTTTAAATTCTGATGGTCTGTCACCCCCATCCAACTCCAATTCCTGACTGTTGACAGTTGTTTAAACTTACGGCAAAGTTTATTTCCAAATTAAAAGGTGCACCAGATCTATAGAAATACATTAAACTACCATGACATAATGACAATCCAAATTAGTCAACCAAGCAAATTTCACAAATGCTTTTCTGTATAAGTGCTTTATAATATAACGGAAAAAAGCTATGGAAATGGAGAGAACAAGGATGTTTCAAGTGTTTTCAGCTTTCAACAGGAGCTCACCTCTAATAGCTGTGAAAGTCTGGCTAGGGTTAGGGTTAATTGATCTTTATGTTTGCCATAATAAACATTTAACTCTTAAGTCTGTCAATTTCTAGTTAAACTTCGGCATGGAAAAGTAACTGTTACATATTTTATGCAAACATCCTGGATATTATGTTAATAAATCACATATCCTATTGCCTTTTCAAGACACAAGTACACACACGCTGAGAAGTTACAGTAAATAATGGTAGAACGCTCAAGAACAAAGGTTTGACTAAAATATCAGCCAAGAAATGCATCTGGATGCACATTGCACTTCCCAGCTACAAAAGCTGAGAAGTTAGGGATGAGTAAGAAAATTAAACTGACAAATAAAAGGACTAAATAAGACCTATAAAAAGTCTTGATAAGGAATATGATGTTCCATTGTTCTGCAGTAAAGCCTAAACAAAAGTTAAATTAGTAACTTGTCAGAAGTCTACCATGGTGATAAAATAGGCCAGTTCTAAACATTCATTCCAAAATAAAATTAAGACAGCATTACAAAACTCCCACAAGTTGACAAGCCTATACTCTTACTTTGTTTTTTCTTTTCTTGGTGAAATACATGCTTCTATGAAAAATGGAGTTGATAATGAAGTAAGACACCTGTCAGTTGCATAAAAACACACTCAACTATGTGGACCATCTATAATGCAACTGCCTTACTTGCAGGACCATTACAGCCATAAACCCACTATAGCATTAAACATAAACAAGCTTGTTTAATATTCACTACAAAAAACTCAAGGATATTAAGATGTCTAAACTGCACAAAGTAACAGAGAAAAATGTAGTAGGGGACATGGAAAAAACGTTGGCATACCACATCAAATATTTTCAGGATATAGAGACTCTCCAGGCTGTACACACTGTTACCTTTACAAAATTTAACCACATAACTTTAAATTCATATTCTCAAAATGTTTATAGTTTTCACTGTCAAAAAGCAGCATTAAGATTATTTCTTGGTGGAAAAATAAAACAAATTTAGAGGTGTTCCTATACCCCGAGGTGCCAATATACTTTCCAAACCGTTATCAAATAGTTCGGCGCATAAACACTGCACCATATTCACTTAACAGTGACAACAGTATAAAACCCAAATGGGAGCTAAAAGTATTCACTCCCTGCATTATATTTAAATTACACCGGTACCATACACTTTTTACATAACCACTGTTTTAACAAATCGATTTACAGTACTATGCTTCCAACGCAATCGACTATATTGCTCAGTATACTCCTCAAATCAATTATCAGGAAGTCCCCAGTCTTCTAATCATCCTACAGATAATCCCATAAAACGATTAACGTATGCTACTAGCGAACATACCTTATACCCTTCGCCCAGACAGCCTTATTCAGACGAGTATCAATGCGGACGTCAGGAGTTCCCATCTCTTTCATTGCAAACTTGCGAATTTCTTTAAGTGCACGAGGAGCACGCCGCTTGAAGCCCCTGTAACAGACACAAATATACATTTAAAGACGTTTTCCAGCGGCTCTGGCAGAACATTTTCAATGACAAACCGATTGACACTTGTAAACTTAGATTAAACATATCAAAGCGTCAGGTACAAAAGTCCATAAATCAAGCCAGTCTGTCACCTTTAACTAAATGCGTTCTGCAAAACGTGTGATAAACAATCTACCTGGAACTTCTGTTCAAAACGTTAACGCTAATTTGATGGAGCAGTTAACCATTCTAACTCATCGAACAAACATTCACAAATCTAAAAACAAGTTTGGGAGAGGAAGTATCTACTTGTCAACCGATCCCAGATGACACTCACACTCCGTGGATGCGCTTGTGGACGTTGATGGTGTACTCTCTCGTTACCACCTCATTGATGGCGGAGCGGCCTTTTTTCTTCTCGCCACCTTTCTTAGTTGGAGCCATCTGTAAAGCGAAAGGAAATGCGTTAAAATTCACAAGCAAAACATTGTAGTATTAAAAAAAAAGTTACATCATCCATGTTACAGTACAGGCCCTTACTATCCCGCACTCAACTGCTATCCAGTTAAATGAAACCTTCAGCACGTTAAGCTATTTATGCAGCGAGCCTTATATTCAGGACTCGCGTACGAATATTCGCAATACTTAATTTATCGACTGACTAATATAGCATAGTCAGTGTCAGTAACTTGCAGCCACACACCTCAACTCACACAAACCACTTAACGCGCACTATAGCTTCATCAGAACTAGCGGTGCTTGTTTTTGGTGAAAAATGGGGCCAGCTATAAAAAATATCAGCTCATTCTGTTTGAGGAATAAAAGTATGATAAGCATCAGCTAACAAAATATAAGACAAAGTCGCGTTAGAGGACAGATTAATTCAGATTTTCCAGAGCGCCTATTCACTCAAACACTCACCCTCCCAGGGAAAATGTCGGAAAGGAAGGACTCCTGAGTCGTGGGCAGACACCAAAGGCAGTGCGCGCTTCGACTACCGGGTCAGGTAGACGCGCGTGCGTAAAATAGCGAACTTCTGGTTTGAGTGACGCAGCTGTCTTTATCCGTATGTTGGTGTAGGAAGAAACGGCGACCTTATGCTATCACTGTTTTCGTTCTGTTTACACTTTAGAAAATCAAAAACAATGTTTATTGGGACCTGTGCATTATGATTAAACACGACGACGTTTGAAAAATGGTGGCGTTGCAAGTACTTTACCTTAACCTTACTGTGGACCTGTTCATCTGTACATTAGCGAAACAAATTGTTTGCTTTCATGGTGTTTTCTTTTGCTGGTTTTATTTACTGACGGAATTTTATAATGTTTGTGTTTATTAAATGTATATGTAATAATTTACACCTAACACGCAGCTCAATTTGTACTCCTCCATTGCTGCTTGTATGAATATTGTGATTGGGTTATTTGTTTATATGTAGTGAGAAGTGTCTAGTATGCAAACAGAATTCATTTTAATTTTACTGTATGTGACGTCGACATCTAAATATGATAGTGTATTTGATTAGTGTGTTTTGATTTGTTTATAAAATATTTTTTCACGACACAATAGTTGACATCAACTGTCATTGGACTGAAGTGGTCAGAAATCGTTTAGACCTTGACATTGGATTCAAACAAGATTGGAAGTCAACTCCAGTCTAGACGTAACAGTAGAAAACGCATCTCCTGACCAGGTAAATGTGGACGTAAATTCAAATGCCATAAATGTGTGAGTTTAGACGTGACTATGGAATGACCATCCTTGTAATCGTATACCAGGAATATTGTTCTCACTGCACTTGTCCGTAGCGTATTCTCTAATTATTTCCCTCTTTCCCGCATATACATGTTGACCACTTTAACTTAGAAATGTATGGCCTTTCTGTTACTTAACAGAGATCTCATTACAGTAGTCTTTATTAGGAAAGTGTTGTCCAGTTTCACGTAATTAAAGGTCATTATTTGAACTTACAAAAAATTCATTTGTGTATTATTTTTATTATTAGTGCTTGCAATAATTTCCGTATTGTGTTTGCTGATTGAATAAAACCAGTTTTAGCAGCAAATCAGATTAATTAGTGGGAGGGGGATGGAAAGAAAAATTTGGTCTGGGTTCAATAGGTGGAGTTTTTTTTTTTCCTTAATTATTTTTTTTGTCTATTCCGCCGATGAGATATTACTGTCAGATTTATCTTTAAAAAAAATACTATACTGTGTACATGATAAGGATTTTGCCATTCCTGATTATATACTGTATCTATTTTATGTAAGTTTGTATTGATTTATTTTTTGATATTTATGATAATTGAAATTGACTTATTTTCCTTTTCTTGCAACTATTTCTTTGATGTCTTGTAAAGCACATTGAGCTACATCTTGTGTTTGAAAATGTGCTATAGTAATAAATGTTTTTGTTGTTTTTCTCTTATACATTCTTTATCTTGGGGTAGTGTACCACCAGTGATAAGAAATGTTTTCTAGTCCTCAGCATTTAAAATTAAGTCGTAATCATATTATTTAGTATGTTGTACTCCTAGCAAAGTGAACATCCCGGCCCTGCATGATACTTTTTTTTTTATATGTTTAAATAGTTGTTATACTGTAATTATGGTTACTGCTGTACACCTACATTTATTAAGTGTATTTGGTGCATTGTAGTGCTTTTTCCAGTTTATTTTAGATACCACTTCATCTTTTGGTCCAGTCATTTCAATCAGCTATGGGCCCTGGCCTCGCATCATCACTTCACAGGAGTGACTTGATTCTGTTTAGATGCAAGTGATGACCTTGGGGGGTCTCCTTTAGAACGCTTGTGCATACACAAAAAGAGGCTCGAAATGTATGTATGCAACCTCCTAAGCAAATGTTGGCATTTATAAAAGACAACTTGATGGGGGATCATGAATATACAGTATTTATGGCAAAGCTGACCCATGCATATGCAACATTTCAGAGAAATTGGGGAAATGACGACACCCTTGATCAAGTAGGGAAATGCAGCTAAACCAGCTAAATGATGACTCGTATGCATTATAAGTCATATCAACAAGCCATTATATAATGTGTGTTGAAGTGACAAACATACTATACCTTTAAAAGTGATGAATATGACTTTATTTTAGTTCCATTTTAAGAGGGCTAATACTGTGTATTTACACTGAATAACTTTTTTATTTTTTTTCATCGGTCTATAATGGCTACTTGTTGTCACTTCTAAGGGAATTAGCAGACAGGTCCGGAATATCTCCTGTGAAGCTTCAGCTCCATCATGCTGCTGTGCTGTAAGCCATTAACCAAGTTGCAAGGTGCTACATTCAGTTTTTATGTGGAGGGGCTGTACATATATTAAACAAATGTTTTAGCCATCATAAAAAGGCAATTTGCATTGGTGTCTGGTTCTCTTAACATAATCGGGGCAATTTACTGCACTCGTATAAGGGCACCAAGCAAGAATGAAGCTTCTTTTGTTAATGGTGGACAGAGACATTCCAGTCACCTTTGATGCCCAGATGAGACTGACAAGCGTCGTGGTCTTGGTCAAACTGTGGTTCATTAATTGTGAGTAAAACTAGCTTTGACAGACATGGTACTGACCGTGGTGGCTGGCTTAATGTAAGATAACTGAACCCTAATTTTTTTCATATGGCCTGTACTATTCATTGTAACAGAAATCATGTCATTACATGTGCCAGGTAATAGTGGCTACCTGCTCAGATGCTGGCACCTTGTGTCTTTCCTGGACCGCCAGAATACAGAATAGAGGTGCTACAATACTGCGCGTGATGTCGCTCTCTCAGTTGCAGAGCGCAGCCAGATACTCTTGAATGCGGGTGCCATTGTCTAGGGAGGCCACTCTACCAGCCAGTGAAGTTTTGCAGCATTTTGATTGTGAGGTTGATTAGCATGCTTAATATATGGAAGTTTCAGGGCAGTGTCTGAGGCACATTCACATATGCATATTTACAAGAGGATTGTGATTTATAAACCGTAAATTGCGTAGAAATGTGCATATGCCACATTTTATTTTTTTTTTGTTGTTTGAATTTTCTTTTTTTTTTTGGCTTACACATATTTTCATGCTTGAATGCATGCCATGTTTTATACAGTATCTGACAAAAGCGAGTACTCCCCTCACATTTTTGTAAATATTTTATTCTATCTTTTCATGAAACAACACTGAAGATATGACACTTTGATACAATGTAAAGTAGTCAGTGTACAGCTTGTATAACTGCTGTCCCCTCAAAATAACTCAACACATAGCCATTAATGTCTAAACTGCTGGCAACAAAAGTGAGTACACCTCTAAGTGAAAAATGTCCAAATTGTGACCAATGTGTCAATATTTTGTGTGGCCACCATTATTTTCCAGCACTGCCTTAACTCTCTTGGTCATGGAGTTCACTAGAGCTTTACAGATTGCCACTGGAATCCACTTCCACTCCTCCACTTTCCGTTTGAGGATGCCCCACAGATGCTCAATAGGGTTTAGGTCTGGAGTCATGCTTGACCAGTCCAGCACCTTTACCCTCAGTTTCTTTAGCAAGGCAGTGGTCGTCTTGGAGGTGTGTTTGGGGTCGTTATCATGTGGAATACTGCCCTGCGGCCCAGTTTCCGAAGGGAGGGGATCATGCTCTGCTTCAGTATGTCACAGTACATGTTGGTATTCATAGTTCCCTCAATGAACTATAGCTCCCCAATGCCGGCAGCACTCGTGCAGCCCTAAACCATTACACTCCCACCACCATGCATGACTTTAGGCAAGACACACTTGTCTTTGTACTCCTCACCTGGTTGCTGCCACACACGCTTGACACCATCTGAACCAAATAAGTTTATCTTAGTCTCATCAGACCACAGGACATGGTTCCAGTAATCCATGTCCTTAGTCTGCTTGTCTTCAGCAAACTGTTTGCGAGCTTTCTTGTGCATCATCTTTAGAAGAGGCTTCCTTCTGGAATGACAGCCATGCAGACCAATTTGATGCAGTGTGCGGCATATTGTCTGAGCACTGACAGGCTTAACCCCCACCCCTTCAACCTCTGCAGCAATGCTTGAAGCACTCATACGTCTATTTTCAAAAGACAACCTCTGAATATGGCGCTGAGCACGTGCACTCAGCTTCTTTGGTCGACCATGGCGAGGCCTGTTCTGACTGGAACCTGTCCTGTTAAACCGCTGTATGGTCTTGGCCACTGTGCTGCAGCTCATTTTTAGGGTGTTGGCAATCTTTTATAGCCTAGGCCATCTTTAGATCCTCAGAGATTTCTTTGCCATGAGGTGCCATGTTGAACTTCCAGTGACCAGAGGAAAATGGCTAATTGGGCACAATTTGGACATTTTACACATAGGGGTGTACTAACTTTTGTTTCCAGCGGTTTAAAAAATAATGGCTGTGTATTGAGTTATTTTGAGGGGACAGCAAATTTATACTGTTATACAAGCTGTACACTGACTACACTTTACATTGTATCAAAGTGTCATATCTTCAGTGTTGTCCCATGAAAAGATATAATAAAATATTTACAAAAATGTGAGGGGAGTACTCACTTTTGTGAGATACTGTAAATGAGGCCCCTGGCTGTGTCATTTCACATGACACAAATGAATAAGATACTTTCCAAAATATATTTCATCATTGTATACCCCACCAGTAGAAGGAAATGTAAGAAGCCCGCTGGTCATTTTAAATAAGAAAATACTGTGAGCTCACAGATATTTTATTTTCCTTCAGGATTTTCTGTCTTCTGTGAATCTGTACACCTTCAGCCTGTACTCTGTGCGTTTCCATTTATATTTATTCTTCACTGCTTAGATTTGTGTAATAATGTGAAGTGTGCATTGTTTATTGAATGAAATAGGAGGTTCATAAAGACTCTTTCCTTTTCTGAAATAACACACAGATATTTGTAAGATTTAGATGAAAATGTTGTTTAATAGATTTATAGATTTATGCAAAGCCAAAGATATAAAGCATGAGACATAAAACTGTCTCTAAAGGAAATATTACAAATCCTTCTCTTCGCTTTTTCTTACTTTCTTTTTTTTTTTTTTTTTTTACAAAAAGTCCACATTCACAAAAAAACAAAAACAAACAAAACCTTTTGATACACGTGAAATGAGTTGGTGTTGTCATATACAAAATTATATCCACATAATTCCATACAATTTCTTTTTATACATAAATGTCATATGTTACAGCAACTGTACAATACTTAACATCCTCACTTTTTTACTTACATAAACTCAAGTTCTCTACAAATACATCAATAAACATATAAAAAAGCAAAAGTGCATTTTTAAAAAGAAATTAACCATAAACTCTGCAGAATATAACTTTCTCTGTTTAATATTCATCTAATAGTATTTACTGAGTTTTTATATGTATTAAAAATAAATAGAAATGCTAGTGTTTTAACAGTTATTGTAGTTTCCCCATTTGATATTTGTGCCTAGGATTGGAGAAATAGAATTCCCCCGCTAACTTTAAACTAAAGATCTAAAAGTTGAAGGATCTTTTAACATGATCCCATGTTAATCAAGGAAGAAAACAGCTAAATGATTGAAATAAACAAAGATGAATGAATTAGCTTGAGCATGTAATTATCCCAGTGTGTCAAAATTAATCACATGCATTCATTCTTTTTCATGGTACCTACTATATTATAGAGGGAAGTTAAGCTATCCATATGGTTGGCCAATCTTAAGAACCACAAGAGTGAATTTCCCAAAATATTACAATCTGTTTGCTGAGAAATAGTGTACAGCTTAAATGAATAGTGTAGAAAATACAAAGGACTACAGAAAAAAGTACAAATGTAATCAAGGCTTCTTCTGTAATGTTTAAGCTGTCCTTTGGTTTTGAATTCCATTTTCAATATTCTAGCATTGGTAGGTCCAAGACCAAAGTTTTATTTGGATAGGTTAAAATGGGCTAGTGTTGACAAAAAATTTCCTGGCTTTAATCAGAAAACCTTCTAGTTGTAATCCAAATGGCAGATGAGATTTGTTTATAATTTAAATTTTGTGGTTTTAATATTACCAGTTAAGCCAACTTAGCAAATTTTTCACCTGTTATTCCCATATCTGCATGCTTGTTAACTTTATATTGGCAGTAATGGTATCCAATAATGGTACCCATATGCTTTTGTTTAATGTAATTTGAAAGCTGTGGAGGAATATTAGAAATGTGGCAACCTTCCAGAATTCTGCCCAGTAGTTAACATAGTACTCCCCACAAAATATGGATAACATGTTGCTAAATAAACTACTTCCACACATTTTTTTCATGGCCAGGAGATGAGCACTTTTGAACAGGCTCACTCTTTTAAATTGAAGATGCCTTAAACCTCAATCATTGGTCACACAGCTACAGTATTTCTCGGTTTCTCATTATCAGTTTGTGAAACTGCACCGATGAATTGACCTTCTGCTTGTTGAAGCACCTCAGATATCCAAAAATATGAGGCATCATTTCTACCTGAAAAAAGTTTTCCCACATATTCTTTAACACATAAACTTTTGATTGTACACCTCTCTCAGATCAATCTCTGTAATGTTGCTATCACATGAAACGCCATGTTAGCCAATAAATGACTATAGGCCAGTGCACACAGGAGTGACAAGTCCTCAGTTCAAAAGGTTAGTGTCATATGAACTTGCTTCTCACTAGTTTATGACTTTTTCCAATAGTAGTTCATCTTAATGTTAGTTCAAAATTCATATGATTGAAATGATGTGAGCATATGACTGTATGCCTGATATTTGAATTATACAACTTCAGTAATTTGAGGTTTTTTTGCAGATATTTAGATGTTGTTTGCTGTTGTTGTTCAAGATGCGTCTCCATTGAGTCATACTGTATTAGGAATTTTGTGATCACCATTCTTCCTATAAACTTTCAATTGAAAGGTTTTCTCAGCTATCACTACAGACACAGGGCGTTAAGTAATACATACAAAAGTTATCATTTTTGGGTTTTCTTGGTAACCTGCCTAGCTTAAGACATGCAGTACTGTGTTGTTGCGTATTATAAACACCACACTTCGTTTATCATGTACAGTTAAGCTTCTAATTAGCCAAAGTAGAAATACACTCGAGTAAATGTTCTTCAAAGCTTTAGTCAAGGCAGTCCCTCCGAGACTACTGGTTTTCTTTTTGGCAGTTTCCTAACATTGCTGAATTAGCAAGTCAGTTTTAGCACTTAGTCTATATACTCTGTCGTACATCAATATATGTGATTTAATTTTCTAAGAATTTTATTAAAGATAAATATTTTGTTATATCTTTTAGTATAAAGATGTTGTTCGTTGAGTGTTGCCTTGATTCTAATTATAAGATGTGTAATGATTAAAATGTATACATTTGACAAAGAGAAGATACAAAATAAAAATAAAATAGTTCAAGTAGAAGCAGGCCGTTTAATATCAGCTTCACCAGTGTGTTGTCAGTAAGAAGAATTCTGATCTTGGGTACAGTGGAACCTCGGTTCACAACCATAATTCGCTCCAAAACTCTGGTCGTAAACCGATTTGGTTGTGAAACGAAGTAATTTCCCCCATAGGATTGTATGTAAATACTGTGCAATTAATCCGTTCCAGACCGTACGAACTGTATGTAAATATATTTTTTTAAAGATTTTAAAGCGCACATACTGTATAGTTAATTATACCATAGAATGTACAGTGTAATAGTAAACTAAATGTAAAAACACTGAATAACACTGAGAAAACCTTGAACAACAAAGAAAACTAACACTGCAATAGTTTGCGCTATAGTGCTAGGAACCACTCGCTAAAAACACTTTTTTTTTTAATGAGTTTTAAGCACAGGGAAAAAAATGAACATTTGAAAAATCCATAATTTAATAAGCCACCAAGAAAAGTAACATTGCCACAATACACGCTATGAACCGATCGCTGTAAACAGAACTGAAAACAAAAACAAGCTTTTTCTACCTTATGCGTCCAGCCCTCCCTCTCTCGCTCTCTCTTTTGTGTGTGCGTGTGTCTCTCTTACGAGCCTGGAGCGCCTGTGTGTGTGTGTGTCACACTCTCTCTCACTTGCTCGCTCGCTGCACAGGAAATGCACAGGGAGAGACTAAACATGTACAAACCGAAAGGGAAACTGGCTTATTCGTGTACCGAGTGTGTGGTCGTGAACCGAGGCAAAAGTTTGGCGAACCTTTTGGTCGTAAACCGATTTATACATGTACCGAGATGTTCGTCAACCGAGGTTCCACTGTACTTTAAAAGAACTGGGTTAAGGGAATCGACTAATGGATCTTCTTTCAAATTACTAAGAACAAACTGACAACAATGGGTTTCAGGAAAAGTCAGAAGAACAGTTTTCTTTGAAATTCTATAATGCTCACACTTATCTTTGGTACAGTTCATTAAAATGACAGACATGCTGTTTATTATACAAGGATGAAAAGTAATTCTTTTAATGAAGATTTGGAGTCACTATTCTGACATTTATAAATACTTTTGTTTCTTTTTTACATTTTCTGATTTCTCAAGTACAGTATATATCATGAGCTCTGTATAGTACATTTGCAATACATTAAATGCATAGATTAAAGTAACTGAAACAACATCTTTCAAAAGGGCTGTTCAGGACAAAATAGGGAGAGAGACAGACACCAACAGTAAGCAGTTTATGAAATTATATGTTTCTTAGGATACCTCTACTGTTCATTTAAATGTTTTGATAGTAAGTGCTTGGTAGCTACCAGAGCCTCCATGTCTGACGTGTATGCGCTCAGGAATTCTCAATCACTATAAATTTACTCCAGTAACCATTATTGTTAAGGCTGTTTAAAGTACATTTTAGCTTTAAAAACTGTTATCATTTTTAGTTTTTGTAAATGCTGTTTACAAAGTGAAAGCAAATCAAAGCAAATGCACAGAATTGAACAGTCTACTATCCCACTGGTAGCATATGAGAAAAAATAAAGGGCTTCACAAATATAAAACACTTCATAATGATGAAGCTGTTCTGAAAGACCTAATCACTGGCAGCATAGTTCTGGAGTGGATCTGCAGATCACCTTCTTTCCTTGCACAACAAAAGACACCATAACAACAAAAGTGTAAGTAGTATTTTTGTCACTGACAGCTGTAGCATTTTCAGTGGCTTAGGTAGAAGCAAATGCAGACCCAATTGAAAGACCAGATGAATTACAGCACTAGCACAAAGGACCATACTGCATTCTAATTTTAATTTAACATAAAAAATAAACTGCACATGCCCATTGATCTAAATAATCTGTAACATGCAGAACATGCAAACTGCAAAGTACAATCAATAATGTAATGAGAAAAAGGGAACTCATTGTCATAATGTCATTAGTGAGAAGTGAACCAAAGGACCATATTCTTGGATGGTACAGAATGAGAGGGTAACGCATCAGAGGCATGTTTGTATTTGAGTCAACAAGGGATGACAAGCCAATGTAACTCCTCGACATGTTGTACAGCTGGCAGGTCATGATTTTAGCTGTGAACTGGAAACACAATCCTTACCCTTTATAATCACCTATTTGACTGAATTTTTGCTCAGCAAGGAATCTGCCAAAAATAAATTCATACGCTTTTGAAAGTCATAATTTTTTATATTTTTTTGCTGTGGTTTTCATTTTCACAGCTTATTCAGTGTGCGGTCAGTTAAGTAAACTGAAAATATAACATTAGCAAGCAGCAGGGATGGAAACAATCATCACAAGCACAAAGCACTGACTGGATGAACTGCTCTAGTTAATGCTTCATATAACTACTTGGTAACTGGAATGTGGCAATAACAAACTGAATATAAAAAAAGTATTAATTTACTTAACCCAAGCATTTGATTTTAAAATGTTTTAAATGGGTAATTTTTGCTGCAGCACTGTAATTTATTTTCACTTTGTTCATCAACAATGTCTGTTACATCGCTCCTGCCATGCCCTTTACTAATACTTGAAACCACTTCAAGCTTTGATTAAATACAGTCTGGATAGGTTGCAGTGTTATTTACAGGTCACTCCAGGTATGTATTATTGTATATAAAATGTATGTGTTTTCATAGTTTTGAATAATATAAAGGTTGGATTAGGCAAGTGGTAGTTAATTTACAGTCATTTTAGTCAAAAAAGCTTTTCTCTTACATTTTTAGTTTATTAAATGCTTGGGTTGTCATTTAATGATTTTTGATCATGATGACATAACTACAATAAACAATGTTGTTGAGTATGCCATTCTTCAAAATGGTATGCAGATTAATTAAAAAATGATTCACAATCTTGCAGGATACACCAACTTTTTTTGGAATTTCTGTTTCGACAGAATAACCATTACTAAACAAAATCCATCAGAAAATCATTATAATAAAGTCACCTTACTTTCAATAAAGCAATGTAAGTGAGTTTTTAATTGTTGCCCCTTTTCCTAATAACATGGTAACTTTCTTTGGTCAGTTTTATCTTTAAATAATGATTTACCTATAGTTACATTTCTAGAGTGTTGAGTATATTTACATATTGCAGCTACATTTTTTTTTGCACAACACCCCATATGTGCCTGTTGTGCTTGAAAGTTTGTGAACCCTTTAGAATTTTCTATATTTCTGCATAAATATGACCTAAAACATCATCAGATTTTCACTCAAGTCCTAAAAGTAGATAAAGAGAAACCAGTTAAACAAATGAGACAAAAATGTTATACTTAATCATTTATTTATTAAGGAAAATGATCGAATATTACATATTTGTGAGTGGCAAAAGTATGTGAACCTTTGCTTTCAGTATCTGGTGTGACCCCCCTTTGCAGGAATAACTGCAACTAAACGTTTCTGGTAACTTTTGATCATTCCTGCATACCGGCTTGGAGGAATTTTAGCCAATTCCTCCGTACAGAACAGCTTCAACTCTTGGATGTTGGTGGGTGTCCTCACATTAACTGCTCGCTTCAAGTTGTTCCACAACATTTCGATTGGATTAAGGTCAGGACTTTGACTTGGCCATTCCAAAACATTAACTTTATTCATCTTTAACCATTCTTTGGTAGAACGACTTCTGTGCTTAGGGTCGTTGTCTCGCTGCATGACCCACCTTCTCTTGAGATTCAGTTCATGGTGTTTTCCTTTCTCCAAACATAACGCTTTTCATTTAAACCAAAAAGTTCTATTTTGGTCTCATCCGTCCACAAAACATTCTTCCAATAGCCTTCTGGTTTGTCCACGTGATCTTTAGCAAACTGCAGACAAGCAGCAATGTTTTTTTTGGAGAGCAGTGGCTTTCTCCTTGCAACCCTGCCATGCGCACCATTGTTGTTCAGTGTTCTGCTGATGGTGGACTCATGAACATGAACATTAGCCAATGTGAGAGAGGCCTTCCCCCTGGGGTCCTTTGTGACCTCGTTGACTATTACATGCCTTGCTCTTGGAGTGATCTTTGTTGGTCGACTACTCCTGGGGATGGTAACAATGGTCTTGAATTTCCTCCATTTGTACACAATCTGTCTGATTGTGGATTGGTGGAGTCCAAACTCTTTAGAGATGGTTTTGTAACCTTTTCAAGCCTGATGAACATCAACAACTCTTTTTCTGAGGTCCTCAGAAATCTCCTTTGTTCGTGCCATGATACACTTCCACAAACATGTGTTGTGAAGAGCAGACTTTGATAGATCCCTGTTCTTTAAATAACCCAGGGTGCCCCATCACACCTGATTGTCATCCCATTGATTGAAAACACCTGACTCTAATTTCACCTTCAAACTAACTGCTAATGCTAGAGGTTCACATACTTTTGCCACTCACAAATATGTAATAGTCAATCATTTTCCTCAATAAATAAATGACCAAGTATAATATTTTTGTCTCATTTGTTTAACTGGTTTCTCTTTATCTACCTATCTATCTTTTTAGGACTTGAGTGAAAATCTGATGATGTTTTAGGTCATATTTGTACAAAAATATAGAAAATTCTAAAGGGTTCACAAACTTTCAAGCACAACTGTACAATACAGTATATGAAAACAATACATGTAACATTCTGAAACCCGCTTAGTCCGTTTCCGAGTTGTGAAGGAAAAGAGCCTGTCCCTGCAGCACTGGGTGCAAAGCAGAGAGCTTTCTTGAACTGGGCACCAGTATACTGTAGGGCCCATTCACACAGAGGTCAATTTGAACCTACCAATGAAAGAATCAATTCCTTCATTCATTTGAGCTTGTTGGGGTTTGGTACCAATGCAGACACAAACAGAAAGCTGATACTCCACATACAGTAGGCAATAACTGGTTGTGGGATTCAAATGTAGGATGCTGGATCTGTGAGCCAGCAGTATTAACCACTGTGCCACCTGTATGTACATACATGTATGTTAATGTCTTATTTCTATAAAGTAATTTTGGAATAAAATAAAAAAACAACATTTTATTTTAATAATTTGGACAGGATCAGCAAAATTATTTTTGGAAAAAAAAAAAAACAGCATATAAAATCTTAATAGCTTATCCATCCATATTCTAAACCTGCTTGTTCGGATTAGAGTCTTGGGACACTAGAGCCTATCCCAGTAAGCACTGGGTGCAAGTCAGGGACAGGGTGCTAAGTCTATCACTGGGTGAACACACATACACAGGCCATTTTAGCATTGCCACTATCTTCCTTATCTGCATATCTTTGGACTGGAGGGAAGCCACAAGTGCAAAGGGAGAACATGCAAAGTCCTCTTAGTGAGCATCAAGGACTTGTACCCTGGTTTCTTTATTCCTAGGCAGCTGTGCTATCGTAAGAAAAGTAGGCAAACTAAAAAATAATAAGTAAAATCAAACGTGCATGTTGTAAATGATCTATTTACCTACAGTGTCTTCTGAACCAATTTGTTCCTTGGCAGGTTTACAGGGTGCTAGAACCTGCAGGGTGCAAGGCAGAAAACATCTAAAGTTTGGACACCAGTGTCCACTACAAGGCACACACCAATACTTACTTATACAGGGCCATTTTTTAGTTGTGGATCAAAAGGAAATGAATGTGAGATGGGGGAGAGGCAGAAATACCCAGAGAAAGAAACATTCAACCAGTCAGAATGCAAACTCCACCAAAAAGCGACTGGGCCAGGACTTAAACCCATTCTGCAAGAAAAGTGGTACAGTGGCACACTCCATAGCATAAATATGCCCTGTTTTAAATAAAAAAAAGTTTTAAATAAAAATTCATTTAACTGAAAATGTTATACATTGTAATGTTAAAAATCAAATGTGTCCATTTGTAATTCATTCATTTTTGTTGTGTTATAAATTTCAGAATTTAAAGCTGATTCCACATTGACCTGCAAATCTTCACCGTGTGTAACTAAGAAAGGAAGCCATTAATGATTGTACAGTATAGGGGTGCATGATTTGTGACCTGACCAGAGGTTAGGATGGGAACATTTGGATATGACATTATTTCAAAACCTTTTATTGTTCAATGCTGTTTTACTTTTAAGTTATTGGATGACTTGAATGGTCACATTCTGCCACAGTTAAGCCTTTCCTCAAATCACTTACCCTTATTGTGCTAAACTTCTGTGACTCTTGGGGGATGTAGGCACATGTTTACAATTTTACAGTTCAATAAAGAATGACTACAGGCTACTAGTGCAAGGCCTGCAGACTTGCCTAATAATATATTAGCTATGATCAGAAACAATGCTCTTCCACAACTCCAAGCAAACTGTTCTTTCTTTCCTTTTAACAGTTCAGAATTCCCTGAGTGTGGAACATATGCTTGACTAGTCCCCATGAAATGAACAAGACATCTCTCAGACATCTGGCCTAGTGGGTGTCTTCTCAAGTACCACAGCCAATATTTATTCAAAAAAGACCAAAAATTATATTAATGGCAATGGCTAGCCTTCCACTGCCCCTGCTGGTGGTTCTTACAATGTACAAATAATTTAAACGTAATAAATGTAGTACCTACACTTATTGGAAATCTACATGGTATTAGATAGACACTTAAGTAGCATACAAAATAAGTTTATAGCATGCACACTATTTTGTGAAAGAAAATGGAGCTACTCATTTTGATTGTCCAAGAAACCAAATAAACAGCATCAAAGTACCTCAGTCTCCCATAGGACAGCAATATATTTTAGTTATTTTGAGATAGACCTGAGAAGCAAGGAGGAATATGTTAACCTGCATAAGAAAATGCTTTGCCCCAAAATTAATCAGTTTAGAGGAAAGTGATTATTTTGTTATTTTAATAAATATTGTTATTATAGTGTCTATAACTGTTCAGTCATCAGTGTAAAGAAGCCTATGCATTACATAGATGACTATGTAGGTTCAAAACTATGAAGTCAATAAATCAATAAGTGCTGAGCTGTGTAGTGCAAAAACAAAAATATCCCCAGTCCTAACCATGCTGCTTTACAACAGGCATTTATATTTAAAAGTAAATTTAAAAAGCCAGTTAAATATGCCCTGTAATGTTAAAACTCCCTGATTTTTTTTCAATTTGTGCAGTGTTTAAGAGTCTAATAAAACAGTAGTAATAAGTTATTTTTTTCTGTGTGTTTGTGTGTGCGCAAATTTGAAAAGAAAGGCCCTGTCCACACAGTCAAAAATATATTGTCCGCTTTGGCAGAAATCACCTATCTCTGCTTTTGCAAGCTTGATTCTGAGAGACTGCTGGCTTGCTGTGCAGTAGTCTGCCTTTGTTGTTGAGGGTGGTACCCTAAGGTTCCTTGGGGCTGCTGCTGATACGTGGAAGGGAGGTGCAGAGGGTCCGATTGTTCACTGTGTTGAGTACTACTTGAAGGAATTTGCTGGAAGAGATAAGACAAGACGTGAGGACAAACAGGCTAACCAAAAAGAGGTCAGAGCTTAAACATCTTAGAAATAAACCCTTTAGTCTTTATGTACACGATCTTCAATTTTAAGTTAACATGAATCATTAATATTCTGAAACTAAATATGACCTGTACAATGTTCAATGGAAAAAATACATATAAAGAAGAATATTTTTTATTTGTTGTCAGTAATTCCACATAGATTTCTAAAAGTGTACTGTGTAAGTGCTTTTACTAACAATTTCCAAAAAACCATTGCATATTGCAGGCTTTTAAGGTGGTATGAAAAATAAACACAGAGTACAACTATTTCACATTTAATTTCAATGATTTACAATAAACAGTTGAATTGCTAAAGATGTAACAAACTACATGTAACATTCTCAAACCTGGTTATCCAGTTCACGGTCAGGGAGGATCAGAGCCTGTTATGGTTGCAGAAAGCAGGAACCAACTCAGCATGGCGGTTGTTAAAGAGTCAAACAGAAATAATTCTTTTACCGTTTCATTAGATTTGGACAAAGAAGCTGGTTGAGAGGTGACAAAGCTGTCCCTTTTCAGCAAGCATAGACATTTAAAGATCCAGTGTCTCATACAGTACATATCCATCACTAATCTAAACCATTAGCCCAGGCAGAAATCAATTTTAATGAAACAAAAATATTAAACCTATCTCAAGAGCATTCCAGAATGGTTAAATATGGTGGTGGAGTTTAGTGTGTGAGCCAGTCAAGGTACAGTACCCCTGCTAAAAACTGGTTTTCTACTCCCGTTTGGCTCACTTGGCTAGGGCACTGGTTGTCTCTGGAATGTGGGTTATTCAAAGTAAGGAAATAGGCAAGGCAGGATTTCAAAATTCAAAGGACAAGGTATAAATTGCATACGATGTTGTTAATTTGTAATTTGCTACTTTAAATAAACACTTCTTTTCTGGTATAATGTTAAAAAGAGAGACACCTTATCCTGCTTTCTGTTTGCACGGAACAATAAGATTGAAGAAAAAAACGGGGGTTTAAATCCTGTAATGTCACACTTTTGTGAGTATTACAGAGTCTTAGAAGGTTGGGGCTCTTTTTTTTCTGTGAAAATCTGGTAACCCTGGTATCCTGTCTGCTGCACATCTGAAAGTGTAATGGCTGATATGCTTTGTAAGTGCAAGATTAGCTGCAAGAAGCACTTCAGAGCTAGTCATGTTACGATGTACACACCATATATACTGAAGGTTAGTGAGCAAAGCAACTCACCTCAAAAATGAATTTTATAAGTTGCAGTGTGTTAAAGACATATTGTATAATGCAACTGTAGCCATATGAACATTTTGGGACAGTGGTTAGCTCATTGGCTCACAACACAGACTTAGCTTGACACACAGTGCATCAACCTGAATCTTTCAAAATTACTATAAGGAATTTATTTCCGAAAAGACTATATGTCACAGCTTGGCTCATATAGACAAACAGATTCAGAAGAGAACTCTACCAGTGATGTAAAAAGATGAGTTTAGTTGGACATAGCAAGCTAATGAGAATATAGAAAAAAAAATGATGACGCCACTACCAGTGGACTGATAATTAAAAAAAGTCAAGGCCATAAATGTGTCTGACAAAAAAAATCTCAGAAGAAAAAGTATATTAAACAAAAACCAACAGAGGGTGTTGCTCATAGTGAAGGCCCCCCTAATAACAGCTGGTAGCTGTAGTTGGTATCTCATTGTGTGCCTCTTCATTGTCTAAGGTGCTGAAATGTCAATTCCAAGGCTGCCAGTTTAGTTTCCTATAATGACTCAATGTGTGACTCCTTTGTAAAAAATGCAGTGGCTCTGCTCTAAATAGTAACTCCAACTTGGTCTTGGTGCGTGTGCATGTGTATGTCATTGAATCCTGTGGTAAAGTAGTACCCCGTCCAGGGCTTCTTCATGACTTTTATCTGTTACTGCCAGGGCCGGCTTCTGCTGTCCATGGAAAAGCAGACTCTGTAATGTATAGATGGCTATACATGACAATAATGGCCATACAAATCTATACAGTGCGGCATATACTGATAGTTTAGCTGGGGAAGCATCATCTTGTACATTAAGTGTGTACTGAGCACTGATTCGTTCTCACAAATTCAGGCTTTTTCCATTTAAAAAGACCTTAAGTTGTTGTAGTTTATTTTGACCTGCTGTCCAATCTATATATGTAATCTTAATAAGACAAATTAGTCATTTGTGTTCAAGCTGCACCCAATGCTGTCAGGCAAAGCACTGATGTCCTGCAACCCTGAACTGAATTAAAGGTTTAGAAAATGGATGGTTAGATGTATATTCATAAAGTACTTGCATACACCATACGAATCAGATTGGAACACCAGCCTCGATCAATTTATTTCTGCAGTAAGTCAGGTTTCTTCTCAACGTTAATGCAGTCTGACTTTTCACCAATACCTGTGCCATGACACTTCTTGTTTAGGCTGTTGTCTTCTCAAAAATGGACAAGTGCAGCTGTCTGCTGCTGGATTAGTTTATTCTGTCTCTGCTATACACAAACAAACAATCTGCTGGCTTGCCATTGCTGTTTAAATCCAGTTAAAACTGTTCTCTTGGCCAGTATGCTCCTCCAGTCTCTGGCCTCTCCATACTTTTTTTCCATAAAGATTTAGTTCTGCTTGTGCCTGCCTGCTAACTGTCTGACTGTCTTCTCTCTAACTCCATCCAAATGACCTCATGTTTACTGATTTTCAAAAGCCTCTTGAAGATCCATCTAGGACTAACTACCTTAAGTTTCTTGTACTCAACTTTAAATTTCATTATCTATTGCTCATTAAATTAGTAACCATTGAAATGACCTGTACCTGTAGGTACTGCGGTTGAGGCTGAAGCTGCATAGTTTTGATTTGCTGAGGTTGGGTGGGTTGTGTGGCTGCAAATCCAGGGTGAATTACTGCTGATCCAATCAGTACAGTGGTGGATACAACTGGGGTACTGTTACTGGAAGCCTGGGTTCCTCCACTGTGTAGTCTCTGATTATGAAGAAACCTGAACAGAGACAACAGGAGAAAGTCTTTGAATGCTATGAAATAAACACCATTTTAGAAAGATGGCCTTCAATACTGGGCCGCTGATTAAAATACATAGGAATCTGGCACCATGACTTTACCGGCTGTGCATTCTGTTTATAGCAGAACTCCAAACCAGAGCCTTTTCCTCAGATCTACCTTAAAGCACAGGGGTGACATAACACTTCAAAGTTATGATTTATTTTGTCATCTTTCTGTTGCTGCTCGACAATTTTCCTCCCACAAAATCACTGCTTTCTTTCCTTCTTGCAGCAGATGGGTCCATTAAGCTCTTCAAAATTGTGCTGTATCTTGTGTCATTAGTTCTCAAGGTAAAGCAAAGTTTGACATTAAAGACAAAACACATTTTGCTGTCATCTATATTGTTTACACCACATGCAGTTAAGATGAGGGCTACTAACACAAGAAAACTGCAGCACAGATATATCATTGCTGGACTCCATATTAAAATTCACTGTCAACAGATTGTGCCACTGTTTATACTGGCAGAGATGCTCTAAAAACAAAAGGACATCTACTGCCATCTGCTGCTTTGTCACAAATTTAGACATGCCATCATTTTCTAATTTTCAATAAACTTATCTTTGTTTTGAAAAATGACTCCCACATGTTTTGGAAGGCCCATTGAGGAAGTGACCTAAATGAGTGAAAGGCGTAATGCAGATTGAACTGTTCAGCCAGGAGCTTGTTAAATGATTTGCTTTAGATCTGAACTCTCCATTCCCACTATTCTGTTCAAGTTGAAAGACAAGACATGCACTCTTTTAGAAACATTTGATGATATTCAGAAAAGCCGTAAATAGTCTGCATAGAAAAAAAAACATCACAACTGGTTCCTGAAATCCCATTCTGATCCCAGAAAAAATAGACCCTATTCTCCACTTGGCATCACTTTTTTTGCATTGCATTGTAATCTGGTGCTGCACTGTTCGCTGCTACATTTAGATGTGATGAGCCAGTGTCACTGTTGTTATCTAGTGAGCTACACAAAAGTGCCAAGGTAAGTTGTCCTCTTCACTTTTAACTACTTTTCACAGTTCCATTTCATTTATCAGTAACGGGGAATTTTCAATTTTCTCGCTTCATGCTGAAAACCCCTTTAAAGTTCATAATGGAGTGAGCTAATAACACAAATGGAAATAATGCAAAACAATTTATAATGTTATTTAATATAACAGCTGACCAGTAAATCATTGTACTCCCCGAGAATCTCCATTAGGCTAAACAGATAATTCAGAACTTGAGTACATACTTGTCTCTGCTACCCTCGAACAGCTACTCCTGGTTCAGTGTTATAGTACACACGTCCATTGGTTTACCTTACCTGAAAACACGGCCTCATATTCCAGTTATGCTAACGACACCCAGTGTGACAGTTACTCTTAGATGAGCATCAGCCATAGTCAAGCCCACTTTCTATCTCAATGACATCAGTTGTTATAATGTCTTTGTTTAAATGCCAGATGAAATGACAGTCTTGGGTTTATTGGGTCAGTATTGCTACACGTTCACAGTACAGTAAAATTCTTACTTGCTTGTGCTAATGAACATGCAATAGGTCCCCAGTTTCTGGCACCATGATTATTGAGTGTAACAACTTCACATCAAAACTTGTGCCACCCTTAACTAAAATACGTTTGTCAAGAGTAAAAGAACATACATGCACCAAGTTTCAATGACAATTTCAACAGCTTCACTCCCTGGTGAATATTCATTTCATGACAATCATCACAATGTTAATATTTTTGTAAAATCTCCTCACAAAGAGAACCACAATTATATGAAATAAGTTTATGAACCAGACACTAGTACACTGGAGACCTTTAAATCCTGACCTGATAATATTTGCAAGGTGAATGTGGATTAAAAAGCTATGTGGGGCTGAAGAGCCTGTTTTTACAAAAGTTTTCCTATATTTAAATATTGTAGCCACAATTAAGAGTTCATGCTGCCACTAATGTAACATTACTGTAAGGTGTGTTTGCATCCTCCTATCTCATGCCATAATCACTCCTCATCTAGCAAATACATCTTCAGCAGTCTTTATTCACAAGGTACAGTATAGACAGACTAGTGCAAGTTCCAAATTCAGCCACTAGGGCCACGACTTTAGCCAAACATAGTGATTACATCACAACTCAGCTACACTGACTTGCAGTGGGATGTAAGACAATCCAAGAAACTCTGCTATTAACTTACCAAGATGTTAACACTTCACAGTAAGGGTATGTGCAGAGCTGTGACAGAACCAACATATTCTGTCACAAGTCTGCTTGCGCTTGGGGAATTAGGCTTTCATTAGGCTTTTCCAGATCTGTTTTTTGAAACATTCAAGTGAAGGGTAAAAACCAACCTCTTTTCTTTTGTCACATCTTGGTTTCTGGATGTGGCATTTGGTCCAACTGCTCTACTGCCAAACTGTTTTCTGTCATCTGAGATACAGGAGTCTTGAAATCTTCAGATGGAAACATTCTTTCATCAGATTGCATTGCCTCTACAATAAAATGCCCAGGATGGGTTGGGTGGCTAGTTGGCTGAACTCTCACAAGTGACCGTGGACCTTCAGAGGTTTAATTTTTTCAGGGATGCTGCTAACTGGAGCTTTTGTTTTTCTTTGCTCAATTGTGAACTGGCCATATTTCAACAATTAATGAGTGAACAGATATTGTTGGTTTCCTTGTATGTTAAACAGTTTTACTTTAATTTCCATTGTAAATTATTTTCTGTTATTGAGGTCTGGACTTATTTGACATACACATAATGTCAGCATTTCTATTTGTACTTGTACTCCAGATTTAAACCTGTGTAGGACAGACAGGAATGATCCTCTCTGCTATGCTTGGAACACAGGTCTTTGGCCTTACACCACACAGCCTTAATGCTAGCTTAAAAGTCTCAGTTTCCATGACGAGGCCCCTCTTCGGCAACCCTGATGGACAAACGTTTTCTCCAACAATCAACCAAAAAGGACGGTCTTATGTGCATCTAAGAAACCAATGGCTCCTTCCTTTAAAACCACCACAGACACCGCAGATGTTGCTTCTTCTATCAGCTAACTCTTTAAACCCAGCCATAACTTAACCATGATATCAGAGACCTAGTGCTTATAGGACATGGCCGTGACAAAGGCTAGATCAATCCCTTCCACTCCAAAGGGTAACTGGTGCTAGATAGGAAAAATGGAAGAATGTCCATAAAATGTGTTGGACGAGAGTTGCCATTAGTATACACCTTGCTTAGATAGCAAGGGCCTGAGCAGAGGAAGACCATAAGTAATGCCATGCATTTGTCTTGCTGAAAATGATAGCTGACTGATCACCAGCTTACTCAGCATAAGTGAATTCACTAGCAACAAAAGGACCAAGACAGTGCGTTTGAACCTCAAACAGACACTGCTGCACTGCTCACAATCGGAAGGTGCAACCAAGAAGGAAAAGTGCTGAATGCAGTGAGAAAAGTGGGCTGAAGACTCTTCCACATGTGTGGAAAAAGATGACCAGGAAAGGAACAAATGATTGCTTACATCAAAACATAAGTAAACCTGCTTTGATTCTGAGAACTACTAATCATAATTTAGTAGGTAGGATAAAGCCAGCTATTGTATTACGGTACTAATTTCATTGTAACTGAAAGGTAATGACCTTGTGAGGGATAGGTTCTAGCTGTTATAAGTTTCTTCCTAAATTTCTTAAAATTTTACAGAGCACCATCTCACACACATAGAAACTCTGTGGTGGAAGATAAACCAGTGTGGACTAGCAGTGAGTAAATGAAATGCCATAGTGCGGCAACAGAAGCTTAATAACTAGCTAAAGACATTATCCATCCAACCACATGAATTGAAATACCAGAATTCAAACTTAGGTGCACTTTCCTATAGTAGGGAAAAGATCTACCAAAGTCAAAAGAGAATACATAAGTTAAGCCTTTTCTAT
>JANRMT010028174.1:82378380-82388412 GCA_026402145.1 Polypterus bichir lapradei
ATCTATCTATCTATCTATCTATCTATCTATCTATCTATCTATCTATCCATCATTAAAGAGACAACACATTTACCAAAGTCTTGACATATTAACTACTGTTAAAAGACATTTCATGCATTGTTACCTTAGTTGTCGGTCATGAGTGAAGTCAGGTGCCAGATGACACTGATTGTTATCTCGAGATACTGAAATTGGTGGAGTAGCTGCTGAAGGCTGGGAAAGCATCATGGGATTGCTGTAGTGAGGGGTTAAGCTGCCCGAAGACTGGCTTGCACTCCGTACAGGGTTTTGTGTCTTAAGAAATGAAAAAGACAGGCAGAAAATTAAAAATGTATATCTGCCATTCACATGTAAAGAAAATGTATTTTCTTATAGCTGTTTTAAATATAAAGACATAATTATAATTTTAAAAAGTCTTGATTTATTTTTTTCTACCCATACATGTGAAGAAATTTAGGCTCCAGAAGGATATGAAGAAAAAGGTTTTAAGAACTGAGATGAGCAATTTTATTCAGACAGAACACTTCTCATTGAAAATTAGGGCCAGAGATTTTTAGAATCATTTGGAAGCCGAGGTTTCATAACTAACAGTTTCTGAAAAAGTTGGTAAAGTAAAAGGCAGAGATGGACAAATTACCAGGGTCAGCTCTTAGTTAATTAACCCATGTAAGTAAGGCCAGTATATCTGTGCAAAACATCATGAAGAGCCAAAGTTGAAATGAACTACACATTGGCTGGGAGTGGACAGACTGCTAACTGATCATTTCCTAATGTTAGCGACAAACACATTTGCAGAGTTTTATTAGTTCTGAATGAGTTATACGTCAGGTGACCAACAATGGCTGAGTCAGTGATTGAAAGTGTAATGTGCCATAGCATGGTAGCCTGTTGATTGTCCAGGCCAGCCTCTGTTTTCAGGAATTAAACCAGCATGAACAAAGTAGGGAACCACAAAAAGGATTCTAAAAAGCCACTCCCTGTAGTTTAAAACATATTTCATGGTCAGTTGCCTCAGTTGCCAGTCATGAATAGGTTTGGGGCAAACATTCACTGCCGCAGTGGTAGTGCGGAATGGCAGAGGGTTGGAGATTTTCTTGTTGGTGATCTAAGACAGCAGCCTGGGTATGAGCTAGTGTAACAGCCAGGTCTAGTTCTGAACTCTTTCTTCCAGCATGAATGTCAAGATGCATACATTAAGAGAACATAAATAAATGACAAAACTTTGGTGGGTGTCTAATTTGTTAAGTATGGCTCTTCCCTTTTATTAAGGTAAAGATATGTAGATATGGTTTATTCTTTCAACTTAAAGACCAAAGTAGCATACACTACGCCCACTGAAATCCTTATTGCAACCTTGAACTTGTGGTTTTTATATTTAAGGGAGGTCAAGCAGAGACTGTAAATGAACTTGATGGAAATGCTCAAAATACAGAAGACAAATGTTTCAAATACTTGGCTGGATATGACAGTGGGCTCCCTCAGGCCTTGCTGTGATGATGATAGGTGCTGGCTTGTTATCTGCGATGGTGCCATCTGACCCTGCAGCGGTGATGTGCCATGAACCTGTAGAGTAACAAGCCCTGTCCTTGGCTGCGACTGCTGTTGGGGGGTGAGCTGCGGCTGCTGCTGGAGGCTGCTAAAACTCGCTGCCGGCTGCAGGAACATCTTGGGAAGGGAAAAGAAAAACAAAACTGCATGTTAGCACTGCTTTACAGTCTCTTATGTGTTGGTGTGAAATGTGTGTCTCGGTCAGACTCACACTTCGGAGGTCTTTAGGTCTGCTGTTGTAGTCATTACTATACAGAACGCGACAGAAGCCCAAAAGAACTATATCCAAACATCTATATAAAATCCCTAGTAATGCAACTGTAAACTGTATATAAATTAAACAAACAACCTTACTTTCATAAAATGTCTTTTTATACTGAACCTCATCCATAGGTGCTTCACACAGGCAGACCCACAGTGCACCTGTTTCCATAGATATGACATCAGGTTAAGAGATCAGCGCTTCCGACAACCTGAGTCACCGGTGCAGACTGAACCAGCAACTTTCTTCTACCAAACAGGTACAGTGCATAAACATAAAGTCTAGTTTAGTTTTAGTGCTAGAATAAATATTGGCTCTATAAAGCACTTTGTAATAATGTGCAGAATTAACGAGACATTCATTGAATCTGCTTAATGCAATTTTAGGGTTGCTGGGGTCAAAGTCTATCCCTGCAGTACTAAGCCAGTTCATCTCGGGGAACATTCATGTGTACCCACACTCTGCCAGCTTAGAACTGCCAATTAGCCTGACAGGAAAAGCCATTCAGACATGGGAAGAACATGTAGCTTTTACACAGACGGTAACTGGGTCAAGATTTTTATTCAGTGTGCTGAAGTGGTGTGGCGGCAATAAAGCCAACCACTGTGCCACTGTTATACCATGCTGTAAGTAAAAATAAATTATTACATTGTGATATCAGTGCACCAAAACCTTAAAAAACCCTTTAAAGCTGGAACTAAACATATACATTTCTCACTGCAAAAAAAAAACACTATAAACAGACACTATATTTCATTGCTTAACAATAAAAGTCTTCTTTCTTATAATAATCTAGTGGATTGTAAATACTTCTGTTTGGAGGGGACTTGTATATTAAAACTTAAAGGACAGTCTAGGAATAACGGTCTCTTAAATCTAACAAGAAACAGAATGCTGGCCTTCACAGAATTAAATCTCGTCTTCTTATTTAATACGCTACTGTGGCTGTCCGTTTGTCCAGGATTTTAAATCACCTGTAGCTCACAAACCGTTTGACCAATTGACCTGAAATTTGGTACACATATACTACGTGACGTCTACTATCCGCTTCGGGGTGATGACTGACCTCCAAGGTTATTCTTCTTTTTATTTTTATTTTATTTTATTCTAGAATCAACTCTCGGCAGCGGGCAGCAGGGCAGCCATGTGGCACATGTGTACAGGCACCGTTCTCATCCCTACCACCTTCACCGTCACTTCCCGTACCTCTTCATATCTTAAATCATTCTTGTGGCAGATTGAAGACTTAAGTGCCAGTTTAGGTGAAAAATTAAGGAAAACGTATTAAGTAGTTACAACACAAGCACTGACTGAATCAGCTTTAACGTTAAAAGATGCCGAAAGAAGAGAAGAAGTGGGCCATTAGGGTGGGAAAAACAAGAGCTGCTCAGGAAGCAGCAAGCGCATGAACCTCTGAGCAAACGAATGCTAAACGTAGAGAGAAAGAGGTATGAAAACTAGGAATGCTCAGGTCAAGCATATTCCACGCAGTGCACCGTTACTGGCATTTAAAGAATTGACAAACAATAAACCCAGTGTTTTCCACTTTTGCACAAATGTTGCAAAGTTTTTCTTCACACAGACACATTGAATAAATTACCAAGTAGTGTGGTACAAAGTAGGATTTTGAGGACCTTTCAGTCTTGACTTGATGTTATTTTGGACGATCTAGGCGAACAGGATGGACAAGCTTCTTGGGCCAAATGTTCTCGTCAAAATGGCTCTGATGTTATACTAATTCAGGGTCCTGGAGAGCTACTGTGGCTGCAGGTTTCAGTTTTAACCCTTTTCTTAATTAGTGACCAGTATTTGCTGCTAATTAATTCTTTTGATTTAATTTTAATTAACTTGCCAATTAAGACACAGGCCCCTTAATAATTTCTTTTTCCTTAATTAGCAGCCAAACATTAATGACATACATTGTCTATCATGCAATATCTGAAAAGGTAGAAGGTGAAGGTGAAGTTATGTTGATCTGCTTGGGTGTGCAAAACATTTTGACGGTGTTCGTAAAAAAATGCAAATTAACAGTTTTGGAAATGTCTGCTATGATAATAATGAGAGCACCAAGAAACCATAGAATTAAATAACTGGTTTATTTAACTTGAATCTTCTTCTAATTAGGGAACTGGTTTGAGTAGAATTGGTTTTTAGTTTGAGACCTTGACTTTGTTGGCCAGCATCTGTTTTACTTCACATCTTATTTCTGTTTAGGTGCGGTTTAAAGAAAAACAGAAGCAATTCAGAGGACTGATTATGAAAAAAAAACAAGTCAACTAAAATGGAGTGAAAAGAGGCTAATTAGCAGCAAAAACTAGTCCCTAATTCAGAAAAGGGTTAGAAACCTGCAACCACAGCAGAGCCTGAGAACTGGAGTTGAAGACCCCCATACTAACTTCATGTACCATTTTCACTACCGTTTTAAAAGTGTGTGCCCTGGCTCTCCTCAAATGGGCACATTAGCACACTTACACAGGCAGCTCAGTTATCACAGACCCCTTGTCATGTATGTAACTATGCCTTGGGATCTCAATGCTCCCCTTCCTCATGAACTGATTTCCAAATTAGGCACTTGTGTACTAAATGGATGGCACGGATGGCTAGTACCCTTTTCTATTATCGTGACGCAAATTGGATTTTCATTTTTAAGATTAGGCACCCAAAGGGGACATTAACATTAGGGACCTATAGGCAACTATGATCCACTCCCATTGACTTTAAGGTTAGTATTTGTGGTTGGGGTAGGTCAGACTAATAATTTAAGCTCCAAAAATTAAGCAACTTGGGCAGCAGCCCCAACGATTTGCGTGACGATAATAGTGCCGGCCGTTTAGTACACAAGTACCCCAAATTAACTAGAAACAACATGTAAACCCAGAAGATATCTGCCTGCCCAGCATGCTTCCCACCTGTATATTAGAGTCATTGATGATACAAAGTTGCTCCTGAATTTTATTCAGCTCATCTTGTTGCCATCGGATGTTGGCCTGTAGGATGCGAGTTCTTTGTTCAAGCTGTTCTTTGATACCTTGGATCATACCAAACTAGAAAAGGAAAGATATTTTTAAAATCATGTCTTTCAAAGTTTAAATTGTGACAGGATAGAACACTTAAAACAAAGCAGTAGCTGCTCTTGGGACTGGATTTAGTGTTGATTTGTGCAGAGTTGTGCACAGATAAGTTTGAACAATGCCATGAATTTTCAAAATTAAAAAAAACAACTTTATTTTGTTAAGTGCCTTCCTCTAATGAGCACTATCCCAAGATGCTTTGCAAAAGGTGTAGTCTAATTTGTACAATTGTCGGACAGGCAGATTAAGCGACTGGCCTGGCTGGTCCAGCATTCTAGGAGCGTCGATGTCAAAGCCACTAGGCCATACTGCCTGCCAAACCATGTGCGTACATTTGCTCAGGATTTTGAGACATTAACTGAATTTTCCAGTTTAAGTAATATACCTCTGTCTATGCAAGGCTATGTCCCTAATGTGGGTGGCACCTAACAGCTCTTCTGTACCTTTTCCTCTGTTCTTGGCTTGGGTGTCTTTTGTGCATGTTTGCAGGTTCTCTCCATTTTCATGTAAGATTTCTCTGAGGACCTGGGCTTCTTTCCTCAGCTGTTCATTCCAGTGGAAAGAGCTGGATCCTGCTTTATGGCC
This sequence comes from Polypterus bichir lapradei, assembly GCA_026402145.1. Lineage (NCBI taxonomy): Eukaryota > Metazoa > Chordata > Cladistia > Polypteriformes > Polypteridae > Polypterus > Polypterus bichir. The sequence goes on from JANRMT010028174.1 coordinate 82,383,847, forward strand.
GATGCTGCCAGGGTTGGCTATAGCTGCCCACAACTCTATAATTGTGTCCAGGAAATTGATGTATGGACAGATTTATTGTCCTAATAATAGTATACAGTATTAATAATTAGTAGAGATTATTGAACCCCACTGAATTTGGTTTGGTTTGGTCAATTTCAGAAGGGTACGGGAACTTCGCCAAAATCAATGAAAGGCATTGAAGTCAATGGGAAAGGAGAAGTTAGCTAGTTCGAAATGGATTATAATGGTGCAGTGGTCGTTTAAGTGTCCTTGAGTGCTAGGAAAGCATCTGCCAACTATGCTGGACTGATTATTGTGGACAGAAATGTGACCTGAGCGGTAAGGCAGCAGCGCCTCTCTGAGATTTAATAATACATGAGTCCACAACACTCCGAGTCCTTTATCTCTTTCTGCATCTCTCGAGTTCCTATCACTACAACTAACTGACAACCACAGAGCCTCTGAAGCATGGGAACAATGTTATATTCTTGGGAGGCTGTCCCTGTCACTGCCCAATCTGTGCCACATTAGTGAGTAGCACAACATGCCTAATGTAGAAATGAAGACACAGCGCACAATAATGTTGAAAAACAAAGTATTTTCATCAAAGTCTCATTATGGTCAGCTAATGTACCCCTTAAATGAAAATAATGCAAGTCATTTCTTTCTTCTTTTTATTTATAAACACTAGATGCAAATCCAGTACCTGATTATTAATCGGGTAGTGACATCACACAAATGCATCTATACACCATAAATTATTCAAAAATGCACAAAGTAGATCGGACCGTGGCGTAAAGCACTAGGTGGAGTATGCTTACAGTACACAGTTCTGCGCATGTGCAATGAAAAACAGGTAGGTCATGCAGATCGAGTAGTGACACCCCCATCCAACAGCTCTGTACTGTCACACTGGCCTTGCAAAGCATCATGGGGGTTGAGCAGAAAAAGTTTGGCTAAGTTGGCTGCATGGTGAAATTTTAGGGAACATTTTGGCAAATCCAGCAATTTCATTGTGAAAAACACTTAGGCACATTTCACCGATCAACATTAACAATTACTAATACTGAGAATGCCCCATGTTAGAGCTTTGAAGTATTGTTAATTATTAGAGATACAAAAATCAAAGATTTAAAATGATTCATTTAGCTAACTCTTTTTCCTAAGAGCACAATAACATTATTTCTTCATTAGTACACTTATATGGAGTGCTGATAGGTTAACGAATTTGCTCAGGGTCACATCATCAGTCAATGATGGCAACTGACAGACATGTCCTTCATAAATTCATTGCCATAAAGTTATAATACTGGTTTATTCTGAGAACATTTTACTCATTAAAAAAAACAGTGAAAAGATCGAGGATTTGCTTCAATGTGTACAAAAAAATACCAAAGATCTGTCCACCCATAAATGTCAGTATCCTGCATCCATCCATCATTACTGAGGCATGCAACTGTCTTCACGTTGATGACTACACTGCCACAGTAAGATGTCGCCATGAAGTGTGGAGCTCACTTGTAAAGGCAGTCATTGGAGTTTACTGACATGAATTTGCTGTGAACTCATTAACTGCACCTACCTGGTGTCGATTCTGTCACAAAATAAAATCCTTTCAGAATGTTTCAGGTAATTATAGGTAAAAATAAAAGGAAGACTCAAAGTATGTGTCCCAGAGAGACCTCCTAAAGCCTGTTTGGCTGATATTCGAAAGGGGCTTGTGGACTGTAGCCGCAGGTGACATATAAATGAAATAGCTGACTGCTAGCTAACTGACAGATGGACAGACTCCCACAGTTAGCTGCTATCTTGCTCACTAGTGTCAGTGTAAACTAGCAAGTCTGAGCTCACTTTGAAGATTATAGCATTAGGCGAATTAAGAGTAACCATTTCATTCCTGCTCTTAATATTTATTTAATTTTTCATCTTAAAATGTCCTGTTATCTTCTATAAATTAAACTGTATTGTTGACTCTTTTCAGCTTGTTATTGTCTCTGAAACTGGAACTTCATGTGCATATATGGATTTGCTGCATGGCTGACAAATGTGTTAGTAGGGGTTTGTGTGTCATACATGTCCGACGTCAAGTAGAGTTATGCTCCTGTCCTTTTACTGGCTTCAGTATTCTGCCAAACCTTTTGTCTGGATTGCTGTTTCTAGGATGTTTTTGCAATGGTGACTGCATATGTGTGTTTGTCCTATGATGGACTGGCGCCCTGGCCAGGGTGTATTGCTGCCTTGTCTTCTATGCTAGCTGGGGTAGCCTCCAAACCCCCCATGACCATGTGCAGCACTAAGTGGGTTAGAAAATGACTGACTAACTACAGCAGGGGTCTCCAACCTTTTTTCCCATGAGAGCTACTTTTGCAAAATGAAAACGGCTGAGAGCTACTCATGTTTTCTAACGTTGATTCTCATAGCTTATTTCAACCCAAACAAACTGAATAAGCTTGTTTTGCCTTTTACATTTTCAAAATGTTGGTGTCCACAACTCACATTTTGCATTAAAACATCACAAAAAATATTTAGTTCACCTTCAAGTGCATTTTGTATGTCTGTATGCATTGTCTAGTGTATCTCACACTATTGAATTAAAACATGAATGCTGTCAAAACAAAACAATGCAATTCCAAATACACAGATATGACTTATTCATTTGTCATTGTGTTCCATGTCACTGTGTCACTTTATTCACAGGTCCAGTTGCACGTGTGATGTGTTCTTTAGTTAGTCAGATGACTGGCACTGAGGTGTATGGTGGAGTGAAGCCCCTCAGGTTCACTCTTACGGAGTCATTTCAATGTTCGTCTGTCAGTCTTGTTCTGAACTTTGATTTCATGACATTCATGTCAGACTCACAGAGGTATGGAGACCCAAACAAAGCAGATATTTTCAGAGCTGCTTGGTGAAGATTCTTGTAGTTATCTGGCTCTACTAAGCTCTAGAAATGCTGAGAATGCTTTTGAGACTTTAACTGCACAATTTTTTGAAGATTTACTAATATATAATATATAAAATCCAATGTGTCTGTCTGTGTGTCTGTCCGCTTAACAGATTTAGATCGGATTTTTTTCTATAATTTGCTTGAACTTTCCGGTTGATTTTGCGACTTCCCTCATTTCACTGTGTCATAGTGTGCTTGTGGTACCGATTTATTTGCACGAATCCGAGTGCAACACAGCGGGCAGAGGGGACGCTCTCTCACACTACAGCCTCGGGTTGTGTACCTTACCTCCGCTTAGCTAGAAAAACGAGAGAACTACTTAAAGGATTTAGATCGGGGAATAATTTGCTTGAACATTCTGGTTTATTTTGCGACTTCCTTCATCGAGCTAAGAATCATAGTTTGCTTGCAGTACCAATTTATTTGTGTGAATCCCAGAGACACGCAATGGACTGAGGAGAGGTGCCTTCCTCACTCACTCGCCAGCTTCGGGGTGTGTTCCTTAACTCCGCTTAGCTAGCGAACAAGAGAACGATTGAAGTCAACTTTGTGTGATATTTAAAATAAAGTGTTACTTAGGTCTTGATAAGTATGAGTTCGGATATTCTCTTAAGTGTATGCCACATTGAAAAGATTGCAATTCAGATTGTGGATCGTAATTTTGTGTTAAAAGGATCATGATATGATTTTTTGGAAAGATCGCCCACCCCTAATTTCACTAATCAAGTTTTCAAATTTATGTAGGATTCATTAACCCTTTGGAGAGCTACTTGGAAAGGGGTTGTGAGCTACCGGTAGCTCGCGAGCGGCATGTTGGAGACCCTTGAACTAGAGATAATATAGATAAATGCCACCAGATAGCAGTGCAACATGAGTTATGAACCCTCACCTTCAATTCAACCATCATTATCATATGTTTAACTGCCAGTTTTCTGCTTTGTCCAGGTTAGCTGGTTACCCCTTATATCGTTTTTTTCTCCACTCTCTGAGATTCTGGGCATCCTTTGTGGTAAGACCCATGTTTTTCATATTATCTGACAACATCTCCAACTACATCTTCTTTGGCCTTCCTCCCTTTTTTTATTCCCACCTCCACTATTCTTGGTGCACCTCTTCACCCAATCATCATGTGTCTTTTGCTCCACGTGCCCAAACCTCCTTAGTCCGTTTCTCCTCAGCACAACACCCATCTCTTCCAAACTTAGTCTATCTCTTAATTCAGCTATCATCTTCCTCTCACTCTGTGACATTCCACAAATCCGTCTGATCATTCTCATCTCTGTTCTTTGTAGCTTTGCTTTATGTTCTGCTTTCAATGGCCATGTCTCATTCCCTCAGAGCACACTACTCCTCACATAGCATTCATACATTTTATGATTCAACTAGCAAAATACCCGCGCTTCGCAGCCGCAAAGTACTGCCTTAAAATTTTTATTAAGAAGAAAAGTTAACTTTTTTAAACTGAGGGAAAATATACCAATAATTATTTGTTAAGGATCTCTTTGTATACCACATTGTCAGTTCGGCCCTCCGGTTGTAATATGACCAAGCTGTGCGCTGAGCTTACTCTTGAGCATGCAACGTACAGTTGGCCATGTGAACAGTAATCTTGTTTCAAATCT
>JANRMT010028174.1:82393412-82497128 GCA_026402145.1 Polypterus bichir lapradei
ATATATGTGTATATATATATGTATGTGTCTATATGTGTGTGTATAGCTTTGATCACTGAGTGCAAGGGAAAAATAATAAAATGTAGTCTATAAGTTATTAAACAGTAAAACATTAACGTTTTAAGAAGTAAAGGTACATTGAGTACTACTGGAATGGTTGCGGGTAAACTACATTTTAAAGACGGTATAACAGAAGAGGTAAGTAGTACTAACAGCAGCTAAAATGTATATGGATCATCTCTCGGTAGTAGATCCCTTTTGAAAGGCGCTACACGACGGCTGTGGTATAGAAATTACATTTTCTATGTGAAAGTCCAAATTTCTGCCTCTAATAATGTGCCTTACCAGCAATTAAAGAAAATTAGTTTTGTGTCCTCTGCAGTGTTAAGAGAGAAAGGCTTTGGTTTGGGATAAACGGAAAAAAGGTGTAAAGAAAGGAAAGTTGCCTTTTTCTTTTCTTTTATATAGTATAGAGAGATGTGTTCGCTGACGATATGAGCGCCTTTTGGGGACAGTCGCGGTGGGTCTTGTGCAGACTGGTGAGACGTCCCAGCTATTAATCGGCTGTGATGGCACTGTCAGTCCTTCACTCCTGTGCGTGTCTTCATAAGAGCTGACGACCTCATAATCGTATACGTGCAAAATAAAGTGCGAAGCGCCTTAATATTATTTTGCCGCAGAAGCGCAGTCAGCGTGTGAAAGGCCGGCACAGCTATGTGCGTGCGCCGGCTGCTAGACTTTTGCTGGGCAGGAGACGCCAGTTTTTGCAGACACGTTCACATGATCAAAAGTCTCCGCGCTCTTTGGAGGTCATTCATATACAAAATACCCGCGCCTCGCAGCGGAGAAGTAATGGGTTAAAGAAGTAATGAAAAAGAAAAGGAAACATTTTAATAATAACGTAACATGATTGTCATGAGTGTTGCTGTCATATACATGCCTGCCTAAATAAGTCACCCTCGCTTCGCTTTTACTTTTTTACCGTTCATTTAATCATGGCTAGTGGCGGAAAAATTATAAAATGGAAGGAGGATTACACTGAGTATGGCTTTACCAAAACAATTATTGATGGCGAATCGATTATTCATAAAGCTTGAATTGGTGATCTGTTTTTGTGTGTTAACCTCATATCTTTTCATACTTTTTCTCAAACCAAGGTGGTGCGAGGCTAAAATGAATTGGGATGCGCTGATCAATGTTATCGGTGTACCAGGAAATCATGCATTGACAAAAGTTCCCCTTTGATTGTAATGCAAAGTGTGATTAAATGCATTATTTTTTAACGCGTTATGGAGCACATGCATCGAAGCTTCTCAGCTGTGCTTGTGCTAAGAAAATTAAACATTTTAAAAATAACGTAACACGATTGTCAATGTAACCTTTTGTAAGTAGTGCCTGGAGGATTCAGTGTGGAGAAAGTCTAGAGACAGAGTGTGTATTAACTTGTGGATTTCTCTGTATTTGGTGGCAGTGTGACGAAGTTGCTTCGGAAGACGGCGTTAGCCGCGGAGCTCAGCTCAGAGCGAAATGAGGTAAATGGGAGGGGAGATGATGACGTGACTCCCCCACCCGCCTTAACTGTCAATCCCCCACAAACACAGTCTCTCGGAATTTGCATAAGCACACCCCTTCACCTGCAATTTTAACTTAGTTACAAAGTGATCAAAACTCTCGTTTATATCCTGCGTCCTCTCATTAAACTTGTATCCCGCATTACCCGTGGGCACGAAAAGCACCAGCGGCAGCCTGTCTATTAAGTTAATTTAAAGTTTAGGTTTATACCTCGCTTTGTTTCCGAAGTAGCTGTACTGATGAATATGGTAGTATGTCACTCGCTCGCTTCTTAATGTTTCGCTGCCTTCTCAATTATATAATGCATGTTTTGTTCAGCGTATTTTGGAGCTCTTCCTGGTTTTCTACATAGTGCGTTGACAGTCAGTTCACGTGATTATGTGGGCGGCGTAATGATGTCACATGAAACTCCGCCCCCACGGCGGTCAAGCTCAACTCCATTACAGTAAATGGAGAAAAATACCTTCCAGTTATGACCATTACGCGTAGAATTTCGAAATGAAACCTGCCAACTTTTGTAAGGAAGCTGTAAGGAATAAGCCTGCCAAATTTCAGCCTTCTACCTACACGGGAAGTTGGAGAATTAGTGATGAGTCAGTCAGTCAGTGAGTGAGTGAGTGAGTGAGTGAGTGAGTGAGGGCTTTGCCGTTTATTAGTATAGATATATACATATCTATACATATACACATATACATATATATATACACACACATTTATACATATATATATCTACATATATACACACACACACACACACACACACATATATATATATACATACATATATATATATACATACACTCTTTGGGGTGCAAGCAACTGTTGCTGGGGGTAGCAGAATCCATCAAGGAAGAAAAATGAAAAACATTATTTGTACAAAATCTTAATTTATTTATCCATTCCTAAATAATTAAATGGGCAGGCTATTTCGTATCAGTGCAATACGCTGTTTGTTAAAACGGATGACTTCTGCTCTTACGTGCAAGTCTGCGTGGATATTATGAACTATCGTATCTGTTCAAGTTCTATTTAAATTTTAAATAGAAGGAATTTTTATTTAGTCGACAGAAATATCTTTGGTAGGAATGGTAAAAACAGACAGGAATATTATTCCTGAATAAATCAACTCAAACCTTAAATAACTTATAATATTTTGCTCTCCATAAAAATATATCCTGTCTAAATTATACAAGTTAGAAATAAAGTAAACATTAAAAGAACAAACATTCAAATTTCTTTACTCTTATGTAATTTTATATAAAAAATAAACTTAGATTTTAAATATCCCAAAAGATTTTGCTCTCCATAAAAATATATCCTGTCAAAATTATACAAATTCAAATATGAACATGCTGCATAACAAAACCTGGAAATATAAATAAAATGTGTTCTTTTCAGCAATAACAAATCAAATCATTCAGTTGTCTTTGCTCATATGTCATTTTAGAGCTGGACGCCTGGCATCTTTTTTTGGCAACAAGTTCGTTTATGTTTGGTGTGAGGTTCTGTGTTGTGGAGATTCTCAGGATGGACTGCAGGTGCTCATCAGTGAGGCGACTCCTGTGTGCTGTTTTGTTAGTCTTTATCACTGAGAAGAGCTTCTCACACAGATATGTGCTACCAAACATGCACAAGGTTCGAGCCGCATGTAGACGGAGCTGGAGCATTTCTGCGGTAATGGAGTGAATAAACTGTGCGGGCCCTGCAGTATCGTAGTTTGCCTTCAGTGTGCCATTACACTGCAGCTCAATCACCTCCATCTGAATCTGCACAAGTGCAATTTCCACATCGACGGCAAATGGGTTGCGAAACAAGTCAAAATTCTTTTTTTGTTCTTCAAAGTCACCAAAGCGCCGTGCGAACTCAGTGCGCAGTGCGCTCAGTTTACCAGCAAAGTGCGTATTTGGGAACACCTTTGTGCCGAATTGGTTCAACATTACTTGGCAACAGGGAAAGTGGGGCAAGTTGCACTGGTGCATTTGTGTCTCCCATAAAAGTAGCTTCACTTTAAATCACTTTGTGATTTTGCACGGGTAAAAACGTCTGCTGAAGTGTCAGATTCTTCTTTAACTCTTCTGCTTTCTGTATCTTGTGCATTGCATTCAGGTCTTTCAGGTTATCTTGATGTTTTGTCTCATAGTGCCGTCTTAGATTAAATTCTGTAATTACAGCCACATTAGCTCCACAAATGAGACACACGGGTTTACCGGCAATGTCAGTAAACATATACAAAGCCTCCCATCGGTTTTTAAAGGCTCTATTTTCAGAATCAACTTTTCTCTTCAGCATCGTGTGGGCTAGCTTCGCAATAACTTGCAGCATCATAAGCTAGACTTGATTAACGCAGTAAGTGTTCGGCAAGGCAGCTGAAGCGCTGCATTATGGGATCTGTAGTTTATTGTGTTACCAGCGCTTCATATACCCGGGCCATTAATAACAATAATACAGTATATAAAATGATCTCGCGGGCCGGATATAATTACACGCCGGGCCGAATATGGCCCGCGGCCCTTGAGTTTGACACATATGGACTAAATAGAACTTGAAAAGATATATTTTTTCGTACATCGAGCCCGCGTGCTATTGTGGTTTTGCCTGCATGCCTCAATAAGTCACCCTCCCCTTGCTCTTACTTTTTTACCGTTCATCTAATGAATACACTGAGTATGGCTTTACCAAAACAATCATTGATGGCGAATAAAGTATCCATTATTCGAGTATGTAGATCGGGGTATATATACATATATATATACCCGCGTATCGCAGCGGAGAAGTAGTGTGTTAAAGAAGCTATGAAAAAGAAAAGGGAACATTTTAAAAATAACGTAACATGACTGTCAATGTACAGTAATTGTTTTGTGAGTGTTACTGAGTGTTGCTGTCATCAAGGACTTGATTATCATTATTTCTTTCAATCAGGTTCTTATTTGTAGGATGTGTTGTTTTCAAGTTACATTCCGTGTTTGTCAATCGTTGTAAAGATAACAGGTTTCATTCATCGATTCGTTTCTTACTGCATCAATAAACAGCTCGTATTCTTCTTTATCTGAGACCTGACACACTGCATGCACGGGTTTTTTTTTTACACTGTCTTCCTTTAGCGGGACATTGACTTTTTCCACCGTGTACTTTGTTTCCGCAGTAGCTGCACTTATGAATATGCTTGTATGTATCAGACGCTTCATATTTTTTGCTGCCTTTTCAATTGTGTAATTCGGTTTTTGTTCAGCGCTCTTTGGAACTGTTGCTTTTTGTCTGTGCACTGCGTCAGTTCACGTGAGCCGCTCGGTGTTCTTGCATTGAAGTTTCCCAGCTGTGCTGGTGCCATGTCGTGCTATGTCCATGGCTGTATTTAATGTTACCGAAGTCCCGGCACTTAAAACTTTCTCTCGCAGTTTTGCTGAGTTTGTGCCAAACACCACCCTGACCATCTCATCTTCCTCTGCATAAGCACAGTCGTTCACCTGTGAATATTTAGTGGCAGTGTTTCTATTGGATTGCCGCTGACGGACGGCCTTTTATGGGCAGGCACTAAATTACAAACACCAGCGGCAGCCTGTCTATGAACTTAATTTAAAGTGTAGGTTTACACTGTGCTTTGTTTCTGTAGTAGCATCACTCATGAATATGGTTGTATGTCACTCGCTCGCTTCTTATTGTTTCGCTGCCTTCTCAATTATATAATGCATGTTTTCTTCAGCGCTTTTTGGAGGTCTTCCTGGTTTTCTACGTACTGCGTGATTACGTGGGAGGCGTGATGATGTCACACGAAACTCCGCCCCCACGGCTTTCGCGCTCATCTTCATTACAGTAAATGGAGAAAAACAGCTTCCAGTTATGACCATTACGCGTTGAATTTCGAAATGAAACCTGCTTAACTTTTGTAAGTGAGCTGTAAGGAACGAGCCTGCCAAATTTCAGCCTTCTACCTACACGAGAAGTTGGAGAATTAGTGATGAGTGAGTGAGTGAGTGAGTGAGTGAGTCAGTCAGTCAGTGAGGGCTTTGCCTTTTATAAGTATAGATTCAAGACAGCCTCCTTTAGAAGTCAGAATGGGGAACAGCTCACAGGATTTCTTCTATGTACCTTTCACTCTGGCTATTATCACTGCTGTGCCTGTACCTCCAACTGCAGTCAACATTTCACCTTATGTAGGTAGCAATAAGGATTCAGGATTTTCAGTACAAGATATTATTGCATTATATCTCTCTCTATATAAAATCCAGCGTCTGTCTGTCTTTCTGTCTGCTTTTCACGAGAGAACTACTTAATGTATTTAGATCAGGTTTTTTTCTATGATTTGCTTGAACATTCTGGTTGATTTTGCAACTTCTCTCATCGTGCTAAGAATCATGATTCGCTTGCAGTACCGATATATTTGCATGATTGCGAGATAGACGCTGCAGACTGAGGTGGGGGAGGGGGTGTGTCGGGTCACCTCCTCACTAATGTCCCAGCCTCAGGGCGTACACCTTACCTCCGCATAGCTAGCGAACAAGAAAATTACTTAACGGATTAAAATCAGGTTTTTTGCTATAATTTGCTTGAACATTCTGGTTGATTTTGCAACTTCTCTCATTGCACTAAGAATCATAGTTTGCTTGCAGGAGCAATATATTCGCACTAATCCAAGGCAGAGGCTGTGGGCCGAGGGGAGGGGGAAGCGTGACATCATGAGTGTGGAGCCAGGTAGGGCCCTCCTCACTCACGCGTCAGCCTCCATTCAAGTCAGTGTACCTCTGAGTTTTGGAGTGTACCTTGCCTCCGCTTAGCTAGTGATACCTGTTTGTTTGTTTATTGATTTTTAAAGTTTGTCCTGTTTCACTACTACGCGGGCGGAGCCATGGGGGATGGCTAGTATGCTGTATATTCCATTTATGATTAGAATAATTATTATTATTGTTATGTTATAATGCTTGCTTTTCCTTTTTGTTATGCACTGCTTGCCTTTGGTTTCATTCCTATGCTGTATAAACTCACTAGAAAACATTTCTTGGGCTCTGCTGAGGAAAGACTGAGAAAAATTTTTGTTTTACAGAGAATTCTAGAAAAAAGTGTGTCAAAACATCTAGTTAGACACTAAGTGGTTTATTGTATCAAAACAATATTATCCTAAAGTTACAAGAAGTGTTGCCATACTCCAGTTGCGACCCCATCACAGGTGGACTGTGGACATGCTGGAGTACCACAGTTGCTTATTTGCTCAATCCTGGAACTTTTGAATTGCTGCCCTCTGTAACCATCCATGTCCTAAATTCTGCACACTCAAACAACATCTGGAGAGGAACTGAGAGAACCTCACCTGACTGGTGCATAGGTCTCTGACAACGTTTATGTTGAGTCTGTTGTTGGATATACATGCTTTAAAAGTCTTTAATACAAGCTACGTATACAACTATTACTTGTGTCATGAATGATTTGTGATTTTGATGCTATTTTGTCATTGTTGTAGCTCTGAGGTGCTATGGTAAGTGGAATAAGCTTTCCACGGTGTGATATCTAAATTGACACTTAACTACATCAGCATGTGGCACCTTACATTTTCTACAAAGATTGCACTTGCTGCCTACAGATTACCCTTTGCACCACCATCGCTCGTGCAAGCACTTCCAACAACCTGTGCGTTTGATTAAAGTTTTTCTCAACATATTTATCACATAGACCCAGCACTCTGCACACACTTCTTCTACACCTTCTTTCTCCTTTCCTCTAAGCATTACCATGGGCTTACCTTGAGGTTCTTCATTTCTTTCTATTTCAATATTTTCCATTCAATCCCACTTCACTTTTTTCCATCAAAAGGTTTGTCAGCATACAAGAGATCCCATGGCAATCCTTCATACACATATCTGCTCAGCACCTCCACCATAATCACGAAAAACAAAGGACTTAGAATGGATCCTTGGTGTAGTCTCATCTTCAGCTTAAACCTTTTACCAACCCTTCCTGCACACACTATTCATCCACACCTAATTTTCTCAATGCCTACTTCACTACCTCTCGTAGCACCCTGTCAAGTGCCTTCTCCCGCTCTACAAATGAATAATGGAGCTTCTTTTCCGTCAACTGATGCTTTTCATACATCTGTTGTTTTCTTTCCAGGCATGGAATTTATTAGGTTTCAGTTGAACCCTCATTCTTTTCTCTGGCACTCCGTCAGCCACCATCATTCCCAGCTCCAAAAGCTTGATCGTTTCATGTGACCCCACTCTAGTGATCACATCTTTTCCAAATTTCAGGAATGCTCCATTCATACTCAATCATATCCCACTGTTGTGTTAACCATTCAGCTCCAGGACTTTCCTCTGCCTTCAACATTTCCAACATCACTCCAGCTGGGCCTGTTGTTTTGCCTTTCTTCTTTCTTCATTTTAAGCACTTTTGTGACCTCTTTTTTCATAAACTAACAGCTCAGTCCCTATTCCATTTGTGTTCCTCATTCAGTAAATTCTCCATGTACTTTTTCCAAGTATCCCATTGCTATCAATCACAATACACCCTTCAGCATATTTCATGCAGGTCACACCTATGACATGCTGTCTTTCTTTTACCCTCTACTTTGCCATCCTGAACTTGCTTCTCTTTCTGTTTTCATTCTGCAGCTCCCTTGTAAACCCGCATCTCTATCTTCTTACATTATTGCAACTGCTTTTTAATCATTTTACTTTGCTCCCTTATGGATTCCCAGTCATCATCTCTTTTTGTTTTCAACCTCTTCTATAGCATCTCATCTTTTCTACCTCAGCATCCCCCTACCATTTTTCCTTGAGAGTGTCCCTCTGTCCAACCACAGTCGAGTTCTGTTGTTTTTAACCAGACTTTCTTCATTGCTTCCCACTTGTCCATCACAATTGATGGTTCAAAAACTTTATGTACTTTTATTACCAATGTTTCATTACATTTACTTCTCTCACTCTCCTTCTTCGACATCCAGGCCTTCATTATTGGGACATTCTTCCACTTACTTTTTTTCCAGCCTCTGACTAAGAAATCTCTTGCAACCAAGCAACGTTGTGATACGCAACCTTCTCCAGAGATCACCTTCACATTTTTCACTGTGCCCCATCAATGCTTCTCACCAACAAGTAGTCTATCGTCCTCCTTATACTATCAGATTTGTATGTCACCTACTTTTTTCCTCTTCTTAAACATGCTGTTATGTGCAAAGATTTCCATCACATCATCAAACTCCAGAATCCTCTCATTTTCAACATTCCTAGCAACAAAGCCAAAGCTTAACTGTGACATTTTGTAGAACATGGAGACCTAAACACTAATGAATGTTTGACGGTGAGTGAATAGCCACCTTATCTATGCAAGGATCCTAATGTAGTGTCATTAGGTCTCAAAGTTTTAAAGTCCTCTTTATTTTAATATTCTTGTGTATCCTCTTTCCATCTCCTACATCCTTGCATCATGAAAAAGAAATCACGTTTTATCCTCAGTGATTGGTCAAATGAGACTAAGTCAGATTGATGTTCGGACAATTTAAAGTCACCTTTGGGTAATAACAAGAAGAGCAAAGAATTGCTTAATGCAGAGGAAGCTTGGAGAAAACCTTTGCTATCATCTGGCAAACAGACATGTTCCATCCTGGGTTTGGACCCACATCTCCCTCTGTGGGGGCAGATATTATATTTCAGAAAGGGGGCTGAAGTACCTAAGTTAGTGGTTTCCTGGTGAAAAGACAAAAGAAAAAGATACTTTCCCTAATGGGTAAGAATGACTAGTCAACTAGGCAAAACAAAACTAAGTAATGGCAATATAAGGACCAAAGTACCATCTGTCCATCCATGGCATAATTCTTATTTCTTTCTAATATAGGAGGCAAGAACATTATAAGCAAGCTAGAAAAAATGTGGGTAAGACAGCAGCACACCTTATACATCTCACTCATACTAGGCCAGTTGAATGTTGTCAATCAGCCTGTATCTGGATGGACCCCACACAAATACAGGGTGAACATTCAGTCTCAAAGCAGAAGGATGAATGAAGTTAACAGTTTATGGACGTGGGATGCAATTGGGGCTACACATATGCTTACAGAAAACATAAATTCTATTCTGAATTCTCTGTAGGAAACTCAGTATCTTGTGTAGCCTTCTGTATTTGGTGTGGCAGTAGATGGTACCATTGGGATTCCAATAGAAATATTTTACTAAAGGGTGTGATGTATATGCAAGGCCGAAGACAAGCACTTAATTTAATATAAATAAAAATAGAAGACCTAATTCATTTTCAGTAGCGAACTAATGTAACCAAGCTGAGTATGTATTGTGTCAAGGAGGCAACCACATCTGGAGGCACAGACACATGCAGACAAAAGATCCAAGACACATCCCGCAAAGGCTATGGTGCAAAGTGTTTTACTCGAACCAAAAGCAAGAGCAGTGTGAAAAGAATAGATGAAATGCTCCATAACAGCCATCCTCCTCTCCACCCAAGCTGACCTCAGCATATTAGGCTCACATTTACTTATTCCCCTCATAAAATGACAGAAAAGTTAATGAGGAAGGGGGCAAAACAACAGGGTCACACAACTCGCAGCACACTGCTGTTTGCCTAGCTCAGTTAATCCTTTTTCTTTATGAAGGTGCACAATCCTAAACCACCTGACTCCCACTGGCATTCAGGAATTAATGGCCACATTGGACCTGACTTCCACTGGCATTTAGGAATTAATGGCCACATTGGTTACCCTTTCATGGTCCTTACCTGTGCGATCTGCATGGGCTGACTTGGTATAGGCTGTTGACTCACCAACTGCTGGGCAATCAGGTCTAATGCTGGTGCTGCTACAGTTACCTATCAAAAAAAAAAAAACCTGTTACATTCATCTATGAATGAAGACCGGGTGGTTTTGGAAACCTTGAATACTTTCATATACAGTACTTTAAGTAAATTACAAAGTTATACGATGCAGAGTGAACAACACAAAATATACGTGTACACTTTTCTGCAGTGTTACACAGCACTCTTTTATAGATAGTATTTTTACAAATGTACAGAAAGCTCTCTGCAGGTATACTTGGTGCATGTTCTGTATGAACTAAGCATAAATATCAAATTTCAACAATCCACTTAAAGTAATGAGTATCCAAAACAGATTAAAATAATGTGTGGAAAAAAATGTTTTGGAAGTTTAATCCAAAGATAATTTTATGTGAGTATAAATTCAATTCATAGTTTTATTTACAGTATTTTATTTACCCAAGTAGGTAAGCTGAGAACCATCTGTCATAAACAATGTCAACCCAGTGAAAAAGGTCAGTACAACAAAAACAAATTCTCATTTTATAAGCATATAAATATTGATTACGAATGTTATATCAATACTTACTTATATGTATTACTTCATTTTGGAATGTTTCATGTTTATTCCACTATATAGTACTGGGCACTGGAGCCTATTGTAATCTATCTCTCTCTCTCTCTATATATATATATATATACTAGCAAAATACCCGCGCTTCGCAGCGGTGAAGTACTGGCTTAAAATTTTTATTAAGAAGAAAATTAAACCTTTTTAAACTGAGGGAAAATATACCAATAATTATTTGTTAAAGATCTCTTTGTATGCCACGTTGTCAGTTCGGCCCTCCAGTTGCAATATGACCAAGCTGTAGCTGTGCGCTGAGCTTACTCTTGAGCATGCAACGTACTGTTGGCCATGTGAACAGTAATCTTGTTTCAAATCTCACAGCTTGGATTGCTGCTGTCATAATCGGTTTGAGTTTCATGGTATGTTTCAGTTACGACAGTATTTGTAGGACTTGTGTTGAAGAGACATTCGGCATCTGTCAAGCGTTGTAAGTATACAACCAGTTTCATTGATAACTTCACATCCAGCTTTTGAGAGTTTAAACATTTCTAAACATCAAAGTGTCCACTACTGAAATTGTCACCTGTGAAGCTAAGATGTTTAAGAGGCATTGGCGGTTTTTCAAAGGTGTAAAATATTTGGCCATTTCGGTACACTTAAGCATTTCACTCTTCTAATGCTCCTGTGTAGTATAATTATCTCCTGTACCGTCATCAGTCCACACCTTGAACCTGTCCCAGTCATTCAATACATAAGACACAATGTTCCTCCGGATATCAATAGTGAGCCTGATATGGCTGTGCAATATGTAACAAAGAGAATGGAAAGGCAGGTGCCATCTCCGGGCATGGAAACCACTTGGTAAGTGACAGTTCTTTGATCGATGGTGATTACCTCGATAGACACGTTAATGGGGGTACGGTTGGAATGATAAAGGAAATGGGTACCTGAACAATGTAAAGTAAGTCTAAAATACCTATACAATAACTATAATCGTAATAAATGAACAATAAAACAGCGGAGAAGCCGTGGATTAAATAAAAAGGCTGTAGTTATCAGCAGGGAGACGTGAATACCGTGGCGAAGCAAGGAAAGGAATGTAGAGACTGGAGCGACAGACGGCCTTATATAGGCAGGCAGCCAACAACGTGGGAGGTGATGGGATGGGGGACCCAACGCCGCCTCACACGGTGACCGAGCTGCAGGCTATGGACGTATATATGTACGTAAGTAGGATTCAGTTAGCGTTGGGAACCCGCGTACCAAATTTCTTGAAGATGGGCCCATAAGTAACAAAGACCGTTGAAAAGTTCAATATGGCAGCCGACAGTGGCATCATATCACCGAAATAAGTACCAAATTTCAGCCTTCTACCTATGAATAAGAAAGTTCAACATGGCGGACGTTGTTGACCGTTACGCGTAGAATTTTGAAATGAAACCTGCTTAACTTTTGTAAGTAAGCTGTAAGGAATGAGCCTGCCAAATTTCAGCCTTCTACCTACACGGGAAGTTGGAGAATTAGTGACGTTGGAAACTTCAATATGGCGGCCGACAGTGGCATCATACCACTGAAATAAGTACGTACATCGGTTTTGGTTAGCGCAGGGAAGCCACCTACCAAATTTCGTGAAGATGGGGCCATAAATAAGAAAGTTCAACATGGCGGACATTGTTGATCGTTATGACCGTTACGCGTAGAATTTCGAAATGAAACCTGCTTAACTTTTGTAAGTAAGCTGTAAGGAATGAGCCTGCCAAATTTCAGCCTTCTACCTACACGGGAAGTTGAAGAATTAGTGATGTTTGGAAAATTCAATATGGCGGCCGACAGTGGCGTCATACCACCAAAATAAGTACGTACATCGATTTTGGTTAGCGCAGGGAAGCCACCTACCAAATTTCGTGAAGATGGGGTCAGCCTTCTACCTACACGGGAAGTTGGAAAATTAGTGACGTTGGAAAGTTCAAAATGGCGGCCAACAATGGCGTCATACCATCGAAATAAGTACATACATCAGTTTTGGTTAGCGCAGGGAAGACGCCTACCAAATTTCGTGAAGATGGTGCCATAAATAAGAAAGTTCAACATGGCAGACGTTGTCGACCGTTATTGACCGTTATGACCGTTACGTGTAGAATTTCGAAATGAAACCTGCTTAACTTTTGTAAGTGGGCTGTAAGGAATAAGCCTGCCAAATTTCAGCCTTCTACCTACACGGGAAGTTGGAGAATTAGTGATGAGTCAGTCAGTCAGTCAGTCAGTCAGTCAGTGAGTGAGTGAGTGAGTGAGTGAGTGAGTGAGTGAGTGAGTGAGTGAGTGAGGGCTTTGCCTTTTATTAGTATAGATATATATATATAATACATATTTATATATATATATATATATATATATATATATATGTAAAATCCAACGTCTGTTTGTCTGTATGCCTGCTTTTCACGAGAGAACTACTTAACGGATTTAGATTGTTTTTTTTTCTATCATTTGCTTGAACATTCTGATTGATTTTGCGACTTCTCTCGTCAGAGAGAAGAAGAATCATAAGTTCGCTTGCAGGAGCGATTTATTTGCGCTAATCCATGACAGCTTAGCAAGCGATGCCTGTTTGTTTATTGATTTTTAAAGTTTGTCCTGTTTCACTACTACACGGGCAAAGCCACGGGGGACGGCTGGTATATAATAAAATAAATCCATTCCGCCATTTTCAAACCAGTTTTGGATCACAATCTCAGCAGCATCGGTCAGACAGAATGAACCAACCCAGGATGTGACACCAGTCCACCACAGTAACATGCAAAATAATTGTTTAATTTTAATAATAGTATTGTAGCATTGCCAGACATTTTACTCTTTGTGAAGCACTGCTTTACAGT
Organism: Polypterus bichir lapradei; assembly: GCA_026402145.1. Taxonomy (NCBI): domain Eukaryota; kingdom Metazoa; phylum Chordata; class Cladistia; order Polypteriformes; family Polypteridae; genus Polypterus; species Polypterus bichir. The sequence goes on from JANRMT010028174.1 coordinate 82,407,183, forward strand.
CTGAATGTTTCTCTTTCAGTCTGTAAATGGTTTAGGGTGACATAGTGGTAATTTTCATCACAGCGACATGCTGTGTGTTGGTTGGACATGGAAAAGGTTTTCATGGCCATTCAGCCCTAGATCCCTTATCACCTAACTTTTATTAAATATCACCCTCATTATTTTTGCACTCACTTATTTTCACTCTTTTTGCCTTAATGAGAATCTTGGTAGCGACACCCTGAGCTTCACTGACCAGGCCACCCTATCCCCAGCAACACTTTCCAACTCATCCCAGTAAATTCCGAGACACTCATAGGTCAGCTGATTCCTCCAGGATGTCCTAGATGTACACCTGAGTTTTCCAAAATACATCTCCTGAGGAAGTGCCCAGGGGCGTCCTTAATGCATTAATCATCTAACTCCTTCCTATCTGCAGTAGTAGTGGTCCTACATATGCAGTAATGCTGACCTACACTCCTAAGCTATCATGGATGGTGAGCATCAGATCCCTACAAAGGAACTTCACTTTGGCCTCCCAATTTCTTTGAGTTGAAATTTTTCATACACAAATATTCTTTTAGAAAGTCAAAGTCAAACAACATCCATGGCCATACTCCATGTGTTTTTCTCTGTCAGAATGGCATCTCATCACCCTGTCTCATGACCATTCTTATGCAAGTCTGTGTTAATGTTAAATTGATACAGAAAGTGCAGGAGTAAATTGCCTTGCTTTCAACTCAGATGATCTGAGGCAGTAAAAGAGAACTGAAAGCTCACCTGGCTGGTGCCTGCTTGTAGTCTCTGAGCCGACAGATCCTGCTGCCCTAAAACCACACTTGGAATAGAAGGAGTGCTGGACTCGGCCATCAGTCTGGAAGGTGTTGCTGCATTGGGCAACAGAAAATGAATAAGTGCATGTTATGATGCTGAGAATCCAGCCAACTTTTTTAGTACAGTGCTTCCCTAAAGAACCCACCATCTTAAAGCACTTGACCTGCCCAGGTATACAATACAAGCACTCACATGTGTTAGGTATGCTTGGAACACTGACAAGTTAACCGATTCATTTAGGAATATAAACTGGCAATCTTACGCTTCAGAGTAAGTATTTTGGGATATTTGCTTTAACACAGGTAAAATAGTGGACCACTCTAACAAAACAATTCTAAGATACACTGCATATTATTACACAGCATTTTACCATAATAACTTTTGTTTTTGGGGAAGCAGGACGGCGTAGCAGGTAGCCGCTTCATGGCACTTGGAGCCGGGCTCAGTTACCAGCTTGTGCCAATTTCCTTCAGACTCACAAATATCAGACTTTAAATCACGCTAATGTAAGCTTGCGTTGGTTGGGCATGAATACTGATGTCCATTATTTGTTGATTTTTCCTGTTAGGATAGGCTGGTTGGGAAATTGGGGGTTTGGAAAACATATGGATGATACTACACCGTCTGCTTTCAAGTTTGCAATCCCAGCAGCTGATCAAATATTATTTTACATGTTCCTTTTCATGGGGATGCACTATGAAAAGTACACTACATTAGCAAAGACAGCCCGGCTACACACACTGTATAGACCAGGGGTAGGCAGATTCAGTCCCGGAGGGCCGCAGTGGCTGCAGGTTTTTGCTCCAAACCAGTTGCTAAATTGGAAAAGACAATCCTTGCCAATAATTTAATTTCATGGCTTACTAGTTCTTTAACTCTGCCATGTCAAGTCATTCTCATATCCTAGATATTTTTTCCTTTCTAAGGATATCATCCAAACGATACAAAGTCTAAAACCGGATGTGTAATTCTCAGTCCTTCACTTTTTTCTCTTCACTTTCCTTCCAAGTATTTAATTAAACCAAACAGTGCACAATAAATACACACAAGCTCAATGGAGAACTGCTGGTTTCTTTTGTCATTTGATTTTTATTGTTAATAAGGAGCTATTAAAAACAAGAGAGCAACTGTTTAAGACTAAAATAAACCATAAGGGTTCAAAGTCTTAATGAGCGAGACCACTAAAATGAAGCACAAGTGTTACTTGAGCAATAAGTTCTTCGTATTAACCAACTGGGTTGGAACAAAATCCTGCAGCCACTGTGGCCCACCAGGAACGACTCTGCCCACCCCTGGTATAGACAGTAAATGTGCAAAATCCATATAGCACAGCATGCAATTTCAGTTGTAGAGGGACATGTTGCATACAGTATTTGAACAATGGCATGCTATGACATCTCACACAGGGCCGGTGTTGGCTTTGTACAAGTTCAAGTTGACACTTTCTCTACATAGCCATGTAATGGAAAAAATGGCTATAAATGATAAAATCATAGTAGGAATTTTATAGCCTATGTAAATTGTATAAATGTCAAAAATAAGTAAAATAATAAATGGTTTGTCCCTTGTGCCCACAGCCATGGGCATGTTCTGTCTCCTGGGACAATGATTGTCATAACTGAGGATAGACTAGGACCACAACAAGAGTTATCAGTGCAAAGTGCATAGTGCTTTTATTCAGTCAATGGCAGTGTTTAAGAAGTGCAATGCAAAAAGTCCTCAATAAAAATAATTTGTAAAAACAGTGCTGTGCACAGTAATAAACAGATAAAGATAAGGATAAAATTGCAGTCAGAATCGGCTTCATTTCATCACATTCCCAGTGCTTTTTCTCTCTCGTCTCACCCTGCTCACCCATCAAGCCTGCTCAGCAGCGCTGGGACACTAGCAACTGCAGTCCACATTACAGATCAAGTCTCAAACACCTTCCATCAGCATCTGCTTGGACACTCCAAGCCCAACTGCCTCATCGTGATACCATCCATCAGCCCTGCAGGACCCATGAAACCCTCATTCATCTCTGCTCCACAAATTAGCAGGGCTGATCTGCCCTGAAATGCCTCTGCCTACGCTCCTCCATGGGGATTCCCTGACCACTCGCCTCCTTCCACCTGCACTGACCTCTGTCTCTGTCCCCTCAGTTTCTTCTGTTTTCTTTCCTTCTCAATCATTTTAAACTCCTGTGAGTGTACGTGCACTAAATGATCCACAGAGGACTAATGAGGAATGGCTGAATTGTCTAGTCTCATGTGGGGGAAAAACTTAATCCATTAAGTGCTCCACGACCTCTTGTCATCAGTGCCGGACAACCCATTAGGTAACATAGATGGCCACCTAGGGCACTGTTGTCCAACAGGTGTTTAAGGTAAGTTAAGAGACGCTAAGGGGGAACTGCTGGATGTCTCATTATACTTACTGCCAGAGCGCTCCAGGCACCAAGGGGCATCGTTTAGTTAAGATGATGAGCATGTGCTCCAGACACTGAGGTTGACCCCTGCTTAGAGCTCCATATGGACTCTGACTGATACTGCTTGTTACTCTTGCACACACCTACACTCCTGAAGTCTCAACTGCACCCTTTACAAACCAAAATCTTGCACCTGCTCTGGTCCACTAGTCATGCCACTGACCCTGGACATGCTTCACCACAATAAATCTAAAGAAATTTCATTAATTTATTAAGATGACAAATCCCTCTACTTGATCTCTTATAATGTATTACTATCTCACATGTAGAAAGCGAGGTGCACATACACCTTCTGTTGCTTATGTCCTTAATAGTGCCTTCTGCCTCACAATCACTTGGCACCATCACTTGCATGAAGATCTTTTGCAGTCCACTAATATGTATATTTAATTTAAGCAGCATCCTAATACACAGTCATGGCTCCATTAGTATGTCTTGCTGATTTTCTCTGCCTTATTACCTTCTTGTGTTTTCATAATGGCCACAAGGCTGCCTGTATTTCAGTCTAATCACAGAGCTGCTATAAGTGGAAACTCACTTTTCCGTTATTTTGGTGCTAACAATTCATTTTAGTTTGCCAAGTGTCAGGATTCTGAAATAAAAAAAAATGTGCATTTATTTTGCAGCACCGCTACTTACAGGCTGTTTCAGAGAGAGGCGTCAGTGAGGATTTACGGGATGTCTGAGAAGAGACAGATGACGTCCGGCTTCGACTGAGCATTGAAGAGGCCAAGTCCATTGTGCCAAAGGGCTGCTGAGCATTTAAGCTGGGCTCATGCTGCTAAAAAGAAAATGACACAGAGGTAAAGCTGGAGTTTATTCATTCATTTCAGGATTTAATACTCTGTAACATTAATAAATGTTGAAAACATCACATTTTTAAACCAGATGTTTAATTTCTGTTTTATAAAAAGTTGCCAGTTACCAGAGGAGATGTATTTCAAGCTGCTTTGAATGGCCCTTGGTGGATTTTCTTTGCGACTTCTCATTTTTCACATCAACACAGTTCTGTTTTATTGTGGTGCTTCGTTTAAAGCCAGCAGTGTTGCAGCCTTTGTGGGTTTTTTTTTTCCATTTTGACAGTCAACTACCAATAATAATAAGTGGCTTGATATGTGATACTTGAGTATATTGTACCTAAGTAATTATCTCTGTAACTCTTTCCTTTCTGTAATAAGCCTTTCGGAATTATGCAAAATCAAATATTGTCTGAAAATTGCATAAATGAAGTATTTTCATGTGGTTAGTATTAGCAGTTCTTCCCTAGGGTTAGAATAACATCATTAAACATTTAGTCTGTCCTTCTGTTGTATTGTTAGGATTGAAGGGTTTAAATGACATCTGACAAAAATGAAGAACAAAATCACAAAAGCAGGCTCCAGCAGTTCACAGGTAGTGTTGCTGCCTCAGAGCACTTGAACTACTGGGGGTCCGTCTATCTGGAGTTTGTCAGCAATGGTCTCAGAAAGTTGGCCACACATTCTGATTAACAACTGAAACAAAAGCTTTTTGCATCTTTCAGAAGTAGACCAATCCAAACATGTTTATTTTATTCCTTTTCTTATAATTATCATTAAGCACACATATAATGAGAGCAGCCAGTGTGAAGTGGTTATTGTCTGTTTCTACTTCCTAAAACGCCTTCTTAAGTGTCACAACAATGACAAATTCAGTACAATCATATACTGCAGGCCCAAAAGATGTGTATTATTGATGAAGAGTATTTATGTTATATATGCTGTATACACATACTGCAATATAAATGTATTTATTGTGACGTGTGAGTCCCTGTCTTGCACCCCAAAACACGAGGCTTAGTCTCAGTATTTCAGCAAAACCAGCTTTATTCAGCTTGAAACAGGAACGGCACACTAATTTATTGTAGTGGGATCTGCCACTCTCCTATACCCAGACACAGCAATCAGGCAGGGTTGTGGCCAGGTTAGTGGCCAAGTAATCCTGTTCCCTGCATTTCTAATGTTCCTTGCATCACCCATCGATGGCAAGCACTTATACCGCGACCCCGATTGACTTGGAACTTCTTTAGCTGCGACCCAGTTTGTGTTTGGAGCCCGCAGATGCCCCAGCAACTGATAAGCTGTCTTTCATAGCCGTGGCGATCATTTTTCAGGATGGTTTTTGGCGTGTCATCCTGTTGTGGGGAGTCCCAAATGAATTTAGAAACCTTACAGTGTACACACACACTGTAATATGTATATATACACTGTATATTATGTGATGGCTGGCCGGGGTCCTTTCCCAGCCAGGAGGCAGCTGTAATGGAAAGACCCGAGGCAGATGTACACCGGGCACTGCCTCTCCCAGAGTGCTAGATGGCATCACCCCTGGGTTGCAGCGGCACCTGCATGGGATTTGGAGTCTGGTACAGCCTTGTTTGGTTCCGTGGGAGCTGCCAGGGGGAGCTGCAGAGCTCTACTTTGTTGGGCTCTCACCACACCCGGGAGTGATTCTAGGGGCAGCATAAAAGAAGCCGCCAGCCTTCATTCGGGAAGCCAGTGTCAGGAGGAAGAGGATGAAGCTTGCCAAAGGAGTGGAGGCAGAAGAGGAAGTCAGAAACAGAGGAAAGAAAAGAAGAAAGTGTTGTAATCTTATGCTTTGTACGATGTGCTGAGAAACGATTTGGGAAGTGTTCTCCCCGACTTAAATAAACGTGTGTTGTGCTTGAACTTGTGCCTGGCGTCTGTCTGTGTCAGGTTTAGGGACAGGGTGCACCCCCCTGGTGGCCACAATTATGAATGTATATATATGTGGAGAGAGAAATAGGGAAATATATATGAATATACAGTATATAACAGAACCCATGAAGAGTGTGTTTCTTAAACTGCTCACATTAACAAAAATTGAACTTGAATTGTGTCTACCTCTAAGCATGCCAGCTTATTTCAGAGCTTTAAATCCTGCTGCTTTTTTAATTCAAATTCTTCAAATTATTTCTCTTATAGTCATACTATGAAACACGTGGACCTTCAGACTTGTGCCACTATTCTGTCTGTCACGTCACTGTGTCTGTCACCACACATTCGTATAATTGAGGTGTCCATCAGGCTGACCTCTCACTTTGGTATGTGCTGCAATGTCCTGTCATCCTTGTTTCTCGTTCATCGTCAGTGTAATGTCTCATCCGTTTGGGCACAGCTCTTGTTCTTTTTCGTGGCATGTCGTTTCTTTAATAATCGGAGTGTTAGCCTGTGGACGATCTGTGAGGCCTGTGCAATGCTGTTCACATTGTTGTTTGTGGCCATGGCATTATGTCATAGACAAGCCCGCAAGTCTGCTCTTTTCCTGTCAGCCTTGTCCCATGTCCGGGACATCGCTGTGCTTTTCCTGTCAGCTATTGCACATGACCACACAGCTCTTCTTTTTCTGTCCACCATTGTGTGTAACCAAGCTGTGGATGTCCTTCCGAGAAACAGACAGGTGATTTATTTACTGAGCTAAACCAGGAGTGGCACATAAAAATGAAACCAAAACAAATAAAAATAACCTTAGCTACCAAATCCTAAAGTGATAAGAATTGAAGCCAAAAATACAAAGAGGTCAGACGACAAACAAAACTCGTGAGAAGCACAACAAAAGATTTTTGGTTTTTTTTTCCTCAAAATCTAGGAAGTTTGTACCCGCAGATCAGATAACGAAAGGAATCCCTAGCTGAACTTTTATCCCTCACACCCATTAACCATAGGCCATGAACTTAGTCACCACACCCCAAGTGACAGCAATGACAGCTCTCAAAATGGTGATGATAGAAAGACCTACAAAATAGTGTAAAAAAGACAAATTAAGTCACTCATGATAGTGGTTTGCCACCAGAAACACCCAAGGTTTGATTACTTTGACGAGACAGCCAGCACCTCCATTTTTTTGCTACCACTGTCATAAGCTCTCAATTAAGAGTCACTCACTCACTCTTGATCCTCGAAACTACTGTCAAGGTTCAAGGCCCATCGTAAGTAGACTTGGGATGCCCACTAACTCTACACACTAAGGGCCTAGTGCCCCCTATCTATACCTAGCAGAACTGGACTTGAGCAAGAACCAAAGGTCACCCATTTCTATCCTGAAGCACTCGGACATTGACAGCAGCTCAGGTCTCACTCCCTGCCTTAGGCCAGCTACTATCTATGGTATCTATTTTTTTCCTTTTCCCAGTACTCATGGTTGGCACTTGGCCTGCCATGGAGTGAATGTACTATATTATCTCAAATAAAGGACGTATTTTCACGCACTTTGTTTTCATTTGAGAATGTTGTTGTTGGCCTACAAAATGATCCATGTGAGACTGTGGTTGACTGAGGACAACAAGAATCTGCAGTTCATAAATAAACACTGAATATATGTTTAGATATGTATACTTCTTGGCATATATTTAATGATGTTTCATTTTTTAACCCTTTATTTTGTGTTTATGTGGCATGCTTTTTAAACATAGTTTATTTGCAATTATTGTTAGGTGAAAGTACATTTAATAAGAATAAACTGAACAGAGCTGACTTGTATTTCTGCAGCTCCTTACCACCGCCTCACCCCTTCTGTTCAGAAACCCACTGCCTGTTGTGACAATATAAAACCTGTCACTACTATATTTTTATTGCTTGTCTGCCATTTGTTTCCTGACATATGTGCATTTCTTCTGAATATAAATTATTAAGGAGATTCCATGTATACCCTGTTGCTTAATTAAACACAAACATGTTTTTGTGTTTCAACAACAAGAAAGAATGTGTGTCAATGCCCTATTCCATTTCAAACACTCTTACTTTTTTAATAACACTATTATCATGAATAATTAGATAATTGGGATTGTTTGTGATTGTGAGAAGCAATAGCAATGCGTATGAATGTTAAGTGAGTCAGTGTCAGTTTGTCTGAAAAGCTTCTCACATGATATTTTATCTGACCCGTTCACCATAGCCTTCTACCGTACCCTGTCATGTTTCCTTTGCTATTAATACGAACGCTAGCAACATGTGACCCTTGAACAGCAGTCTGCTAGTGTTCTATAAAGGCCATCAGGCAATGCATCTACAGTAAGTGCAAAGATGAAATTCACTCTTAGAAACATACTGTGATTTTCAATATGAGGTCCAAGGCCCAACTATTATCCAGATAGTAGATGAGAGGTTTATTTTAGCAGATAATTTTCAGAATGCTTTGAGATATTTTCATTGCATCAGATGGAACTATTGCTGTGAGTATGGATGAAGGCCTAAATTGCTTTGGTAATTTCTAAATACATGCTATAACCTTTTTGTGATTGCCAAATATTTGGTCTTATGCAGTTTCTTTAAATATTTTTAATGGGAATTTGATGAACATTAGAATTTAGGAGGGTAGTAAAATTTTATAATAACAAGGAAAGCAACAAGTGCAAAAAGGCCTTCCACTCCCAGGACACCACTGTTGCCAAAACTCTAACCTGGGAGGTCATCACGATTGGCAAGAAGGCTTATCAGTTTCTTAGAATGAATAACAAAGCAAGCAATGTCTTCTAATGACCTTATAGAGGTCTGTTACTAAAAGTGTTTGTCCTTCTCCAACATTGTGTCATATGTCAAGGAAAAGAAGCAGCACATCTCATAAAATTATCAGATGCTATCTGCCTGCTCTGGATTCACTCCAGTCTTCTAAGCTAAAGCGTAAATCCATTAAGACCCTGTCAGAGCCATCACACTTAGCTATCATCTGCTCACTGTCTTGTTTATTAAATCACTTACAGTCTTGGCTAGCATTTTGACATTAAAGTCTTTTTCACTACACTAAACCCTCTTGATCTGACTTTTCTGTATCCGATTTTTCACTATAATGGCACATGGATTATTTGATTACAATTTCAGTATCTGGACCGTTTCTACACTATAAAACACATTTCACGTGACGCGTTTCTAAAAAAAAAAAGTCATGGTGCGCTATATCCACTTAGCCTTCAGCTGCCATTTTGTGTCTTTCTTCACCTCTCAAAGGCGGGCTTGTGTAGTGGCTGCATTTACCACTAAACATCTGTGCAGTTTTGAAAAACAACTCCAACAAAAGTGGAAAAAAGCAAGTGATGGCACAGTGTAATTTTAATTTACATAAACTACAGTTTTCTGTGAGACGAATCAGCCATGCATGTGTGCCTGGGAGACGAGCTTTGCCTCTGCAAAAGAGCAGTGAAGATCTGTTCTTGTATCCCAAATGTAAGCCAGTGTGCAGAGGCACGCCTATTTATAGTTTCTTAATTAGGTAGCTGACAGGGGTTTGTGTCCTGGGTGATCCCTGTGTGGAGTTTGCACCCCCCCTTCAACCCCCCATCCCGTATGCTTGTGGGTTTCCTTCGGGTGCACCAGTTTCCTCCCACAGTCCATAGACATGCAGGTTGGGTGATATGGAATTGCTAAACTGGCCTTAGTGAGTGTGTGTGTGTGTGTGTGTGTGTTCACCTTGACATGGTCTGGCACCCTGACCAGGGTTGTTTTTTGACTTGCACCCAATGCATGCTGGGATAGGCTCCACCTGCCCTGGTTAAATAGGTGTTTATGAGTAGTTTTAGTAATCTTTTGGTAAAGTGATTGGGGGTTTTCTATTGGGCTGAGAATATATTATTATTTAACTCATTTAAAATAATGGGAAACCATTTTTTAATATCTAATATTTCTTTTTTGATCCATTTTTAGAAATGCATTAGAATTGAATAATGAAAGATGAGTGTATTTTGATGAATGTATCTGTGAGTACTTTTGTTAAAGTGGTGGTTTGTGCGATGTCACTAGTGTTGCCCTTATTTTTTGGTGTAGATTGTTTACTTGATACAGTAATACACTAAAGTAAATAGTAAATAGTAAGATTATTGAAAACAGAAGAATGAAGAGAATGTTGAGTCAGTACATATCCAAGGTGCCCGTCTCTACCTGAGATGCCTCACAGACACAGTGTTGCCTGAAAGTTTGTTCAATGGGAGCAATGGCAACCACTAGTGGGCAGTAGCAGTATTCTGATGTTAGTTTTGAGGAGAAAATGCTCTAAGGAGCTGGCACTGCCTCACTTGTCTAAAGATTTTCAAAGTCATTATCTTTAATCCCCTATAAAATACTATTTATATAAATCATAAAAGTAATAAGTAAGTATTAATTTCTGTATTCTGATGTTAGTGTTAAGGATCCTGCAGTGGCTTCTAAGAAACAGTGATGGGCATTTTGGTTCACTTTATGGATTTGATTGTTTCAATCTAACAATTTATTGTAAGTGAATCAATTGATTTATTTGTTTGATTCAAAGAATAGGATCTGGGGCTGGCTGCAGTGCTAAAACCACAACAGTGAAAATGCATAAATTAAAAAATTTTGATCATTAAAATTCAATGAGTAACTCATTATGGGGTAATGACTCAATGAATTGTGTGACTTGCTCTCAGGTAATGATTCAATTTGAGAATCGAATAAGAATAGTGTGAATCATTTGTGGTTAATAACTCATTTGGAACTCAAAAGAATCAGAGAAGGATATATGCCTGGCATAAAAAATGAGCCATAAAAAAGTGTATACTAAAGTTTAACTGGAAGTGACTGTTAACAAATTAGAATATTTTTATAAGGTTCAATTTTATGTGACTAATTTGTTGATTATACAAAGGGCCCTAAACACATCACTTTAATATTATGTTTATGTTCTGTTTAAAACAGTTCTAATAAAGAATTGTACAAAATAAACACAATATATTATAATTAGTGTTCAGCGAATTTCACCAAAGTGTTATTCACAGCAAATTGGCTGCATTCACATAAGCCCCTGTTCATCAAATAATTCAGCAAGTTTAGGAGAACTTTTTCTTCAGTGCCCCATAATCCTTTGCAAGGCCACCACGACATCCCCCAGAGCTGTAATAGCCAATATTGGATGGGACCACTCCTTGGGTAAATAAAGCTGGTAGAACAGATAAGTGAATAATGCAGGTTCTCAAAATGTTATTTTTATGAAATATATACAGCATAAATAATGAGTTATCTCTGCTTGTCACTAAATGTGCAGATAGATCTTCCACATCAGTATAACAGAAGGAGGCACTTGCCCTATGCATGCATAATTAGCCACTTGGAAATAAAAAAACAAACCTGTGCAAACTCTGGGTGCAGCATTCATACCTGAGACAGTAATACTAACCACTATGCTGCTCATCTAAACATTTCAAGGATAAATAAGACAAGTTGTGGTCTTCAGTTTGTTGAATAATCTAACTGCTTAAGTAAATGATGCCCCATTAGTGTCAGCATATACATATCAAGGGTAAACATTTTATTTTTGTGTTCCTCTATCAGAACAGCTACTTACGCTATTCCTATTTCCAATATGTTCTTTGTTGTTTGTCCTAAGACCACAAGCTTCTCAATTGTTACTAACTTTTGCTGACCCTTTGTTATTCCATTTTACTTTGTGCTATGGCATTTGTTGCCACTGTTACTTTAGCCAAGTTACTGTCACAGTTACTGAGACAATACCAAGCCAGCATATTTTAATAGACTACTACTGACTGCCCAACAGTGCCTTTCAACAAACAGTGTATGAAACTGTGGAATACCCCAAAGGGCGAGAGCAGCCAGAACTGTGTCTTTGCTTGTTTTGCAGGACTTTGATGAGGTATAAGTTCCAGCAATGTTTTGCCTTTTGTAGTAAGCTGTGCATACATCTCACTGGGATGATGACCAGTTCCTCTGCTGTCAGAGGAGCTTTGTAAATTCTGCATTTCAGTGGTGGCACTCTCTGAGGTACGCAGACCTGGGACTGGCTATATTTCTGTAGGTGGGTACACCTTTTATTGTTCTGGTCGCACTGATGGCTTTGAAACTCAGGGAGTAGCTGTTGCTGTGATGGATCGGCTCCTTCTGATGGTCCGATGTCACTTCTTTCAATGAGTGTATTATGAGACTCAGATTATGGCACTCTCTGGGTGTCTTATCTGTTGTCACAGTGTATGCTCATTCTATTCGGAACTTTGCTTCGTGGTTGATGGGTACCTGCGAGGTGACACTCCTCTGGCTATGGGTGACTTTAATGCAACCGCTGGCACTGACGGGGCTGGCTATGAAGATCGTGTTGGTACACGTGGGTCTGGTGACCATGGTAAAAGTGGCTCCATACTCCTTGACGTTGCAAAAGGTCAGGGGCTGCAGATCACTGGATCCTGGTTCCAGCACCCTGAGCTGCATCATTGGACTTGGTACTCCAATGCTGGTGGTGCGGTGAAGGAGATCAATCACATCCTCGTAGGCAGATGCTGGAGGCTCTTAAAGAAGTGCAGTTTCTACAGAAGTGCCCGGTTTGAATCCTGACCACAGAATTGTTATTGCTACTCTGAAGATCCAGCTTAGGTCTAGTAGGCTACCACCTATTAGGAGAATGAGGCTGGACTTGGCCAGACTCGAAGATCAAGCTGTTGCTAATGAGTCTGCATGCAGTTTGTGTGAGAAACTCGCAGACTTCAGTGTGACTGCCAATCTTAAAGTGACACGGGAGACCTTCCATGACAAGACCCTGAAGCTTGCTGAGATATCTGTTGGTGTTGCCAGTTTTCCCAGAATGAGGTATTTCATCTCACAGGGCACCCTGGATATCATCGAGAGGAGTCACAACACCTGGCTTGATGGGAACTCTGTTTTGTACCGGCAACTGAGAAGGACAGCTATGAGGGCAGATAAAGAGGGATTTGTTAGCAGGATCTGTGAGAAAGTGACACATCTTCTATGGTCTAGTGACCCACATCTTGCTTACAGAGCAATCAAAGCGTTACGCACATTTGAATCTGTTCCTTGGAAAGTCGCAGTGAGGACAAGCAATGGAACGGTCCTTACAGATGACAGTGCAGTTGTGACCCGCGGGACTGGCTACTTTGAGCAGCTGTTTAAAACTGATCCTCTGGCTAGGACATTGGATATCTCTGGGTCCACAGTTCTTGAGGCTGACCCTCCAATTAGATGTCAACCACCCAGTCTCACTGAGATTGCACAGGTGATGAACCAGCTGAAGGTAGGGAAGGCTGCGGGGATCTGTGGTATCCAGAGTGAACTTCACCAGGCTGGTGGTGAGGGTGTCCTTCTGGCATTGCAAGTAATTTTTGCTTCCATTTGGGAGACTGTCATCATCCCAACTTACTGGAAATGGAACTTGTCGTCCCTGTCCAGAAAGGGAAGGGTGAACACATGGATTGTGGCAACTACAGTGGGATAACACTGCTGGGTAGGTTCCTTGCTACGGTCATCCTCAGTAGGATACACAATCACTTGCTCACCTACCAGCTCCAAGAGGAGTCTGGTGCTACGCCTAAGAAGTCTACCATTGACCGCATCCTGGCATTGAGGGTTCTCATCAAGCACAAACATTTATATCGTTAGAGCTTCTTTGCAGCTTTTGTCGATTTTTGTAAAGCATTTGACTCAGTTGATTGAGCTGCCTTTTGGGACATCCTGAGATTTTGTGGGATCCCCCTGAAGTTTCGGAATGTCATTGCTGGCCTGTACACTGGTACTGTGAGTGCTATGCAGAGTGGAGGCAGAACCTCTGTGTTTGTTCACGGTTGGGTTCATCAGGGGTATGTTCTTGCTCCTACTCTGTTCAGTTCTTGCATGGACTGGGTGTTGGGTAGGGTCATGGGGTCCAGTGGCTGTGTGGCTTCTGTTAGTGAAGAAAAGTTCACGGATCTTGACATTGCAGATGATGCTGTGATCTTCGCAGAGTCAATGGAGGATCTGATTGGGGCTCTCGTGAGACTGAGCGAGGAGTCTGAGTATCTGGGCTTGCAAGTGTCCTGGTTAAAAACCAAGATCAAGGTCTTCAATGACCACTTGTGTGTCTGTCTGTGGATAGAGTGTCAACTGCTTTGAGAGGTTTATTTACCTCGGTAGTGACATTCATGCTTCTACTGACTCCTTCCAAGTCAGTAGACAAGTTGGGAGAGAATGGGGATGAATGAGGTTGCTGAAAAGGGGTGTGTGCCGCTCCCAATAGCTCTGCAAAAGGACGAAGGTCCAATTCTTTAGGGTCCTGGTCCTTCCTGTTTTGCTATATAGTTTCAAGACAAGAATGTTATCCAGTGACCAGAGAGGAAGACTGGACTGCTGCAGTACCGTTTCTCATCGGAGAATACTTGGGTGCTGCTGGTTTGACTTTGTGTCGAACGAGTGGTTGCTCACGGAGTCCTGAATGAGGCATATTGCTTGCATTGTGTGGGTGCATCAGTTACAACACTATGGCTAAGTGACGCGATTCCTCGTGGGTAATCCAGCTCTCAGGATCCTCATTATTGAGGAACTAGGCCAAGGGGACACCCACGTAACACCTGGCTGCGGCCAAAAGATGTTCATTTATGAAGGCTGGGAATGGACCAGATGTCTGTCGGGGGAGGGGGGTGTGGGGGAGTTGATGCTGGATTGCCAACCGGGATCCCAAGCTGTTTTGTTATATGGTGGGTGCTCACCAACCTTACCTGACCTGTCCATACCCTTCCTTAACTGGAACTTCTGTTAGAATGCCATTTTAGCAAAAAACAGTCATTTCTGCATTGTTTTTTAATTAACTAGTGTGATCTGTAGGGGGCATTGCAGCACCCCAAACCCCAAACAAAACCACAGTGACACAAGTCTTGGGTTCAAGTAGAATGTTTATTATAATAAATTACCTTAACAAAGGCTTCTTTATAATAGCAATTACAACACAAGCACAATCACAATTCTATTCTCTTTCTTTTCTTTCTCCTCCACTCCTTCCAGATGAAACACATCTGTCCTCCACACCAGACTCCAACTCACCCAGGTGAGGTAGAGCGGTTCCTTTTATGGAAGACCCGAGAGTACTTCCGGTGCCAGGGCATTGCCTTTAGGAAGCACTTCTGGGTCAGGTGGTAGCCCAACAAAGCAGGGATCATGGACACCTGCAGCCCCACCATGGCGTCACCCATGGAACCCAAAAAGGCTGCACCACAGTGCCACAGTTCCCAGCATTCCCTTGGCCTTCCAGACAGGTTAAGATTCCTGCTCCAAACCAGCTGGGACACAAACACACTCTTCATTTTGTTGGCATCTTCTGCCAACTTCCTGGCAAAGACGAGAATTGTTCTGTCTTTTCTTCATTCTGGCTTCCTGGCCAGGTAATAGACCAGTACCCATCCTGGAAGAGACACCAGCCCATTGGCGCTGTCCATCACGCCTAGATATGTGTGTGTTAGGTCATACTGTATTTTAAAATTTTTGTTTAAAACACTGTAATGAATGGCAGGCAATGACTGGCATACTGACTGGAGTTGTGCATGATTCATTACCCGGTTAGTTGTTCACTGCCTTTGCCAGGAGGCTGTCAGAAGGTGGCAACCTTAGAATGAATATACTGGGAGCCCGGAAGGAATGGACTGAAGCTCCTCACCAGGCCCAGAGGCCAGTATGATAGAAGGACAGGGGGCGATAACCTGTCAGGACTACAGGCTCCCAAGATAGGATTCCCACACGGATACCTGCAGGGTATGCTGGGACCTGTAGTCCTATGGGGTAGCCCTGGTGGATTCTGTGGGGGCCACCAGGGGAAGCTGCCAGGATTAAAGATCCCTACTTTGTGGAGCTTCCAGCTGACCCAGAAGTGCTTCCAACAGGCTATGCCCTAGTAACGGAAGTACTCTTGGTCCAAGATAAAAGAAGCCGCTTGACCTCATTCAAGTCAGGTGGAAGATGACAAAGCTCACCTGGAAGGAGTGAAGGACTAGAAGAAGGGATTGGAAGTATGTTTGTATCTGCTAAGAAGCATCTGTAAAGGTAATTATTATTAATAAACCTTGTATTTGCACCCATGATTTCAGTCTGTGAAGTTGTGTCTGATGTTTGGGATGTTTGCAATTCCCACTATTGGTGACAAAGTATGAGATACGCTACATAAGAATAAACAGAATTCAAACTGAATTTGATGGTGTGGGAAACAGCCCGGCCACAGACAGGCAGACACCGATGGTTTACACCCAAACACACGTTTATTATACATAACTCCTATTTACAAGAGTCCTGCACACAACCCAGTGCCCCTGCACCAATCACCCTTAAGTCCAGGCCTCTATCACAATGCCTTTTTCTCTTCCTGACTGCCTCCACTCCACTGCTCTCCTCTCCTCTCCTCCAGGCTTCATCTCTTCCACCCGACTCCAGCTATCGAATGGAGGGAGGCAGCCCCTTTTATGTTCACCTGGACATGCTCCAGGTGCCTCCCGATGAACTTCCGCCGGCACTCCGGGTGTGGCAGAAGTGCCAGCTGAGCACCCAGAAGCACTCTGGGTGTCACTGGTAATCCTTCCCCAAGCACATCCAGGTGTGGCGGAAGTGCTGACGTCCAGGGCTTTTCAGGCATCTGGGTGCCCCCTGGCGGTGACCACGGGCCCCTATAGGGTTGAGCTTCCATACTCTGTTCCCGTGGTCCCCATACCAACCAGGGCAACTGCCCCCTCGTGGTCTGGAGGAGACCTAATTCCTCTTCTGGTCCTTCCAGGCGTCCCGGCTGGGTACCGCCCCTAGCCGCTCGCCACAATGGTCAGACAACATTTGGGTTTGTTTTCTGTTTGTGGTCTCCCTGTGATTATTCCTAGTGTTTCTTTTTTACTTGTTTAGTAAAGAGCTATTTTTGAAAAGTTTCAAATTTGCAGAATTTCGTCTGGGTAAGGCTGGCACAAATAGTATGACAGTGTGGTTAGGTGCACCCCGTTATTGATTAACTGAAGAAATGATCTTGTTTAAATAATAATTTTTTTGTGCATTGAAAGAATAAGTAGGGTTCCCATTAAGAATGTAGAGATCTTTCAGTGTATCAGAGAGCAATGATCAGCTTGAGGTTTGCGGAGTGGATAAAATTCTAAATTCCTATTTGTTGTTAAGCACACCAAGATAAAGGCTATATAAACACTATAATGCACTATAGCTGACATGCTGTTGCTTTCTGTAGCCTTTTTTGTATTTTCTAAGTAATTTTGTACTATTTATTATTTCTTTGTGCACTGTATATAGTATACAAGCTCCATTTACATATTAACATTTTCAAAGTAACTTAAAAGTGACATTCAATAGGTACACCACCATCATTTCAATATTTCTTGAGTTGGAGCTCTGAAAGTTGAAGTGGCTTCTTCATGGCTGAGCCAGAAACTCAAGGCTTAAAATTCAGCACCTTAGCCTCAAGGGCAAAATGCCCTGCTTCATAGATTTGTACCATTTTTGTTAAGAGCTCACACATGTGCATGTTTTATTGGTTACATATATATTGCTTTTTCTGTGTTTTCCTATCAATTTCAAACCCTCCTAATACATTTTAGGGTAATGGGGGGATAGCAGCATCAGGTGCAGGGCAGGAGCCAGACTTGTATGGGTACCAGTCCACCACAGGGCTCACTTGAGCACACACCTATACTCACTGACACAGGACCAATAAAGAGTCACCAAATCAAACTAATCTTTGGGATTTGGGGAAAAAACACAGTATCTACAGGAAAATCCATGCAAACAGACAAATACCAGTCCGAGATTCAAACCCAGTCTCCCACAGCTGTAAGGCAGTAGAGCAAACTAATGTGCCACCCTTTGTTCTTTATAATTGTGTATAATTTCTGAGTATTACATTGCATTCAAGAGAAATAATTTGTTTCCCAGTGGGGGTTTAACTACATTTTCAAATAAACTTTATATTGCATCGCCAGCATTCTTATTTCTTGACAATTATTATGCTTGAATCACAAGACTATTGTCCCTTTTTTTAAATAAACAAAGCAAACATTTTATACACGCTCCATTGATGGCATCTTCATAGAAAATCAACAACTTATCAAAACCAAAACATTTTTGATAGGGATCAGGACAACGGGATAATAATGCATGATGAGCGCAAAGAGGCGGCCAAAGCACAAAACATTACTTCAAATAATGAATCAGATACTATTTCAGATATGACGGATCAAGTAAAAAGAAACCCTTTATGTCTTGAACTACTGATTTAAAGGAGAAAAAGAAAAATTAAAAAATGACAAAAGAGTTCAGAAACCTGCCAAAATAATTAATTTATACACTGCAGAGTAGTGCCCAGTCGAGCCTAAAGATACAGTGGGCACTACAGGACAAGACCCCGGCAATAAAAAGAATACAAATTATAGCAATCATAATGCATACAGCCATGGTAAGAAAATAAAGAGAATATCCCTGGATTTGAAATGTCTCCAAGGACATAAAGAGAAGGACATCAGAGGCAGTTAATTAGTCAGAAATGCCCTAAAGATGGCAGTACAATAATAACCAGTGGTGCACTATGCCCGCTGACCTGCTCTGTGTTTTTAGGGACAGGATTCTTGTGTGCTAACTGGCTTTTTAAAGCCAAGCTGTTAAAACAAACAGAGCCTATTGGGGAAGACAGCCCAAGGAGCTGAAGAAGTCATTTGTGAAACTTAATGTGATGAAGGGATTCCCTACAGAAGTGATCCCTGTCGGGGGGGACTTAAAAGCCCCTTCTGGTTAATACTCTCGAAACGTGGAGTTGGTATGTTAGCTTGATAGGAGTGTAGCTTCTAGGAAAAAGTGAAACCAGAAGGAAAAAGGTGTGAGAAGTAGGAAGTGAGTGCTATGTTGTAATATTCGATCTGGGAGGTGAATGAACCTCCACTACACACAGCAGATTGACTTCGCCAGGGAAGCATTAAGGTTTAATGTTTGCATTCATACTGAGTTTGAAAATGACTCTATAGCATGCCCCTCATTTAACAATGATTAAATACACAACATAAAATGTAAAATACTGTATGTTCTAGCCCAGAGGTTCTCAAATTCAGTCCTGGGGATCCACTTGTGGCTGCAGGTTTTTGTTCCAACCTACATCTGTTTTTATTTGGACTCCTAGCATAATTAAACGAGCTGTTATTTTTAGTTTTTGTATTTTGGGGTCAATGTAGAAATTACAAAACTGAGTTTGGTCATTTTTTATTAAAACATGCAGTAATATATAGATTTAGTTTTTATTTTTTATCAATATTTTCATCTTGATTTTCATTCTGCTTTTCCAAGTGTTCCGGTGGGCTTTTTTCTGGTTTAAAACACTGTAAAATGTCTCCAAAGAAACTGGAACTGCAAACACTCTTCTATTACATCCTTTATTCATCAAACTCCATCCAAGACTACGGAGAGTCCTTCACAGTGTAAAGTTTTTCTTCAGACCAGTCTTTAGGTCCAGTAACCATTTATTGACTCTTTCAGTGTTTATTAATTACAATTAAGTCACGTCTCACAGACAGTAATCTGCAATCACGGCTTTGCCATTCCATTACTCACTTGTCTCCCAGTTGCAAGATTTAATCTCCTCTGGACAGCATCATGAAGGTCACTAATATAAGCATTTGTTGTTCATGAAAAATGAACAGTTTAATTTAGAAAGCTGTCCAAGTAAATTGTGGAGTGTCTTATTAATGATCAATTAAAGAAATGGGAGAGGAGGTGGTTTTGTTCTTGCTAATTGCAAAAAGCATTCAAGTTTCTCTTTGTTCAGTGCTATTCTTTATCAGTATTTATGAAGATTTGGTTTAAAAATTATCAAACACATATTGATGCCCATACCAGGAAAAGGGAATAATGGGAAAGATTACCCTGGCAACTGGAACAAGCAGCACACAAGAAGACATACAATTCAAAAATATAACACTGATGAGCAAGAAGAGTGAGTGAACAATGAGCTGTGAAAGCCTTCATAGACAAAGTTATTCCTCCAGAGAATAAGGTACTATAAAAGATCTGTGATTTATTTTTAAAGATACTAGCTATAAACAATTAATTCTGCTGAAGACACAGCCGTAAAGTAAATGGTCAGTGAAGGTGAAGTACTTGGACTTGGGCATAGAAGACAAGTTGGTCTGGGAGCTACAAAGAACAAGTCCAAACCTCCTTGAAAGGAACTGAGGTGCACAAGGCAGAGATAAGGCAACAAAAGGCCATCGAACCAATGATCTATCAGCAGACTAACTTACACTAAGAAAACACAGTTACTCTTTGAGTCCCACAAAAATCTGACCTGGAATACAGCAGTAGACACAGCACACCCCTTTGGGTGCACCATTGGAATCCCACAACAAAAGTGGGTCTGTGGCCCTTAACAAAAATTTAAAACTTCAACAATACTAAATACTAAATGTTTACTTATGATTCCTAGGAAAAATAATATATATTATAAATGTTACTGTAAAAAAGAAAGCAAATGTAGTAGACAATGTTATTTGGAGTTATACTGTAAGTATTACTATGAGCAGGAAGCAGTAATGTGGGCATCAGGTAAACATTTAATTGTTTTTTAAGGAAGGCAGTCAGAAAGTCAGAGAATGCAGTAGTTACCCAGGGAATTCTACAGGGCTCTGTTTTAGGGCCACTTCTCTTTCTCATCTACAGTTAGGTCCATAAATATTTGGACAGAGACAACTTTTTTCTAATTTTGATTCTGTACATTACCACAATGAATTTTAAATGAAACAACTCAGATGCAGTTGAAGTGCAGACTTTCAGCTTTAATTCAGTGGGTTGAACAAAACGATTGCATAAAAATGTGAGGCAACTAAAGCATTTTTTTAACACAATCCCTTCATTTCAGGGGCTCAAAAGTAATTGGACAATTGACTCAAAGGCTGTTTCATGGGCAGGTGTGGGCAAGTCCGTCATGTCCTTATCAATTAAGCAGATAAAAGGCCTGGCGTTGATTTGAGGTGTGGTGCTTGCATGTGGAAGATTTTGCTGTGAACAACATGCGGTCAAAGGAGCTCTCCATGCAGGTGAAAGAAGCCATCCTAAAGCTGCGAAAACAGAAAAGACCCATCCGAGAAATTGCTACAATATTACGATTGGCAAAAGCTACAGTTTGGTACATCCTGAAAAAGAAAGTAAGCACTGGTGAACTCAGCAACTCAAAAAGACCTGGACGTCCACGGAAGACAACAGTGGTGGATGATCGCAGAATCATTTCCATGGTGAAGAGAAACCCCTTCACAACAGCCAACCAAGTAAACAACACTCTCTAGGGTTAGGCATATCAATATCCAAGTCTACCATAAAGAGAAGACTGCATGAAAGTAAATACAGAGGGTGCACTGCAAGGTGCAAGCCACTCATAAGCCTCAAGAATAGAAAGGCTAGATTGGACTTTACTAAAGAACATCTAAAAAAGCCAGCACAGTTCTGGAAAAACATTCTTTGGACAGATGAAACCAAGATCGACCTCTACCAGAATGATGGCAAGAAAAAAGTATGGAGAAGGCGTGGAACAGCTGATTATCCAAAGCATACCACATCATCTGTAAAACACGGTGGAGGCAGTATGATGGCTTGGGTGTCCATGGCTGCCAGTGGCACTGGGACACTAGTGTTTATTGATGATGTGACACAGGACAGAAGCAGCCGAATGAATTCTGAGGTGTTCAGAGACATACTGTCTGCTCAAATCCAGCTAAATGCAGTCAAATTGATTGGGCAACGTTTCATGATACTGATGGACAATGACCCAAAACATACAGCCAAAGCAACCCAGGAGTTTATTAAAGCAAAGAAGTGGAAAATTCTTGAATGGCCAAGTCAGTCACCTGATCTTAACCCAATTGAGCATGCATTTCACTTGTTGAAGACTAAACTTCGGACAGAAAGGCCCACAAACAAACAGCAACTGAAAGCCACTGCAGTAAAGGCCTGGCAGAGCATTAAAAAGGTGGAAACCCAGCATTTGGTGATGTCCATGAGTTCAAGACTTCAGGCTGTCATTGCCAGCAAAGGGTTTTCAACCAAGTATTAGAAATGAACATTTTATTTCCAGTTATTTAATTTGTCCAATGACTTTCTTTATTTGCCTCACATTTTTATGCAATCGTTTTGTTCACCCCACTGAATTAAAGCTGAAAGTCTGCACTTCAACTGCATCTGAGTTGTTTTATTTAAAATTCATTGTGGTAATGTACAGAACCAAAATTAGAAAAAAGTTGTCTCTGTCCAAATATTTATGGACCTAACTGTACATCTTCCCAATAGGCAATATCTTTCAACATCATGGCATCCAATTTCACTGTTATGCTGACATACAGCTTTATTTATCCAGTAAAGCTAGCTCTGTTTTCCCTCTAAATATTCTCACTGCATGTCTCAAAGACATAAAATCATGGATGGCTCATAATTTACTCCAGCTAAATAGCAATAAAACAAGCTGCTCCTCATTGGTTCTAAATCTATACTCAAGGTTAACAGTTCTTCCATTTTAATTAAGAACACTATCACGAACATTTCCTCCCAGGTTAAGAGCCGTATGACGTTAAGGGTGTCATTCTAGAACAGGGGTACACAATGTCAGTCCTGGAGGGTCACAGTGGCTACAGGTTTTCATTCCAACCCAATTGTTTATTTATAAACCAATCCTTTCCAATCTCAGACCTTATTTAATTTTATGTCTTGTTAGCCTGCAATGTAAGGTTCTTATAGCGTAGATCTTTTCCTTTCCATGGATGTCATCCAAATGAGTTGAAGCCTAAAACGAATCATTTTCACTCTGTCACATTTTTCTATTAAGTTTTTTATTAAATCAAACAGTGCATGATGAACACAGATGTAAATGGAAACAAGCAAGATGGAGAACTGCTGGCTGCTTTGTCATTTACATCTTATTGCTAATAAGGAGCCATTAAAACACTGAATGCAGCTGTTTAAGATTGAAATAAGCAATTAAGGGTGTGGATCCTTAACAAGCGAGACCACTAAGTGTCACTTAAGCAATAAGAGCTTCATCAGCAGTAATTGACTTATCTGGAACAAAAACTTGCAGCCAATGCGGCTCTTCAGGACCGACATTGCCCACCCCTGTTCTAGACAGTACCCTCTCTTTTTCATCGGACATAAATAATGTTTCTCAGTCTTTTTTTCATCTCTGAAACATTTCTAGACTCCATCTTGCTCTTACACAACACAGTACTGAAGTATCGATCAATGCTTTAGTCACTATATGTATAGATTACTGCAATGCCATTCTATCTGGCATCTCCAAAAAACGTATCCATCACTTGCAACACATACAAAACTCTGCTGCTAGGATAATAACCTGTTCTAAATTCACTGAACATATTACAACTATTGTCTCTCTACTTCACTGGCTCCCTATTTACTACCTAATACAGTACAAAATACTGGTCTTAACATTTAAAGCTCTCCACAACCTCGCTCCTCCCTACCTCACTGATCTCCTACAGACTTGCACTCCTGCTCGCTCACTCAGATCCTCATCTGCAGCATTACTTTCTGTACCACACATCATCTGTTCTATGGGAGCGTCTCTCATAGTGCTCCTCTACTCTGGAATTCTCTTCCTCTCATACCCGTCAACTGGACTCAATAATATAATTCAAAACCACCATCAAAGCATATCTTTTTAAAGTGACATATCAACTTTGATTTTAGAATTGTTATAGCCTCTTACCTTTTATGTTTTTTACTACTTTTATTTTTATTGTTATCTGATTTTATCATTCTCTTTGTTTTTATTTCTATTACTGTTGTTTAATTTTTTTATAAGGTGATTTTGAGTGTTAAGAAAGGTGTCTATTAAATAAAATGTATTATTATTATTATTATTATTATTATTATTATTATTAAAATGTCATTTTCTTCTCTTTACAGTTTGTTTACAGTTTAACTAACCAAAGTGGTCAGTGTGACATTAGAACTTTAGAACAACCTAGATGAGAACAGGCCATTCAGCTCAACAAAGCTCACCAGTCCTATCCATTTAATTCACTTAATTCTTGTAAAAAAAAAACATCAAGTCTAGTTTTGAAAGTCTCTAAAGGCTTATTGTCTACCACACTACTTGGTAGCTTATTCCAAGTGTCTATGGTTCTCTGTGTAACAAAAAACTTCCTAATGTTTTTGCAAAATTTACCCTTAACAAGTTTCCAAATTCTTGATGAACTCATTTTAAAGTAACAGTCTCGATCCACTGTACTAATTCCCTTCATAATTTTAAACACTTCAATCATGTCACCTCTTAATCTTCTTTTGCTTAAACTGTATAGACTTAGCTCTTTTAATCTTTCCTCATAATTCAACCCCTGTAGCCCTGGAATCAGCCTAGTCGCTCTTCTCTGGACCTTTTCTAGTGCTGCTATGTCCTTTTTGTAGCCTGGAGACCAAAACTGCACACAGTACTCAAGATGAGGCCTCTCCAGTGCATTATAAAGGTTGAGTATAACCTCCTTGGACTTGTACTCCACACATCATGCTATATAACCTAACATTCTGTTACCCTTCTTAATGGCTTCTGAACACCGTCTGGAAGTCAATAGCTTAGAGTCCACTACGACTCCTAAATCCTTCTCATAAGGTGTACTCTTGATTTTCCGACCGCCCATTGTGTATTCAAACCTAACATTTTTATTCCTATGTGTAATACTTTACATTTACTGACAATAAATTTAATCTGCCACAAATCTGCTCAAGCTTGTATGCTGTCCAAGTCCCTCTGTAATGATTTAATGGATTTCAAATTATCTGCCAATCCACCTATCTTGGTATCAACTGCAAACTGTGATGTGCGAGAGCTGTCTTCTACTCCAGTAGACTGCACATGTCTGTTAAATAAAAACTAAACTTTGAACTCTTCTGCATATAAAAGTGGTGGTAGTCGTCTATGATACAGCGATTTTTTTTTTGTGACGGTTCGCACTGGTATGTTGTACAGGCACCTCGGCCACGACAGCTGGTCTTAGTTGCTGTATGCTGAGTCTTAGTTGTATTCTAACTTCATCAAGTGCATGCAAACATGGGTTTTCATAAATGAATCTAATTGTTACTCCAATGAGAGCCTCTTTACTGACAAACAATGTTCCTTGTACTTCTCTTTATATGATTGGTTGTTCCTCACATGCTTCAATCCTGTGGCTTCATGGCTGTTACGAGTCATGAAAAAGCAAAGAACAAATTAGAATGCTGCATTTGATGAAAACATGCAAAAGTTTGGAATCTTTTTTAAAACTCAATCAAATTAAGCACTGATTGCTTTATGAGACTATATAACAACTTTTTTGTAGAATGCAGATTATTAACCTGCGATTAATATTCTTTGACTTCAGAAATTCTGTGTTTGTAATTTTAAACTATCCAGCACAATATTATGCAGTACAGTCCACCTGTGCAGATGGAGTAACGGAAGTGGCATTGCCTCACAATAATAAGATCACAGGTTTACATTCCATGTCTTGTTGCGTGGAGTTTGCAAAGAGTGTTAAATAGTGAGTAAAGTACTATACATTGTAAAGGTAAAGAAGTATTATTATTATACTTGATGATCTGTCAATTTAAAATTTTAAATGTTACGTTTTTTCACCAAATAAACAAGATTTAGCACTAGGACTCTTGGCCTGTATATACCTTCACAGTACCTTAAATTAAATCCAAACGCAACATGTGTGTACCACCTCTTTTTTGTTTACAAAAAAAAAACACTGCTAATCACACATGGTGATTAAAACAAGCCTACGTCCCCTCAGTGTGCAGCAGACATATTCGTGTGTGTTAGTTACTGTCATCGCTTGCTATGGGTTTGTGCACTGATAGCTTTGATAGCTCTTTTTTATTCTGTTAAATGAACTTTGTGATGTGCCTGGGTCAGATGTGAGCAAAATGTTTATTTCATTTCAAAAAGGGAAACAAATTTTATTGCTAATACTGTGCACTATTTTTTTTTACGCACTTTGAGATGTGCCTGGGTTGGATAAGACCAAAATGTTTGTTTTTTTATTTCAAAAGTGGAAAAAAAGCATTGCTACTACCTCAGATTCTGTTCAGTTATAGCTTTTTTATTGTATTTTTTTATGCACTTTTTGATATGCCGGTGTCAGACGTGACCAAATTTAAAAGGGAAACAAAGCATAAAGGGTGGCGCAGTGGTAATGCTGCTGCCTCACAGTTAGGAGACCCGGGTTTGCTTCCCAGGTCCTCCCTGTGTGGAGTTTGCATGTTCTCCCCGTGTCTGCATGGGTTTCCTCCCACAGTCCAAAGACATGCAGGTTAGGTGCACTGGCGATCCTAAATTGTGGATTTGTTCCTGCTTTGTGCTGGCTGGGATTGGCTCCAGCAGACCTCCGCGACCCTGTGTTAGGATATAGCAGGTTGGAAAATGACAGACTAACTGAAAAAGAATAAACATTACTTGTTTTTCAATACATTCATTTGTGTTGGTTTAAAATTTCTTATTACCTGCTGCTTACTGGCCGATGAAAATGTCGGGCCCAGCATAATTTCTTGTTTTGTAATTTGTAATTGAATAGCCCTGGTTTATGGTGACCCTTTCTCTGAAGGGGGCATTTGCTACAATTTTGGAACTTATTAGTTGTTGTGGTCAGGTTTCCATTTTTGAGGGGCTGCACCCCATGAAGCCAGCACGTCTCCCCTGGGAATTGGCCGAAACAAGTGTGCCCCCACTGGGTGCACCAGCTGTAGAGGCCCTTGAGGATTCTGTGATGATGAACTACCTGCATCAAAACAGATATCTTATTGGGACTGGCTTGATGTGGATTGCCTTTTATTGCCTTTTACACAACTCCATTGTACCTCTTTTTGCTATTTTGAGCCTTTCTTTGTAACATGGTATTTTTGTTGATAAAACTTTGATTCATAAAGATTATTTGTTTCTCATTTTACCACATGCCGAGAGTTTATAGTCATCCCTCCTCTTGTGGGGCTTTTCTTATATTTCAGATGATATTTGAACTTGTTTTGTCTGCCCTAGCTGAAGCAAGCGGGTAACTTTAGGGGCCTAGCTGGGTTAGGGTGCACCCCTGCTAGACAGATCACTGAAGATTCTGGCCCGCTTGAGCAGCAGCTTTTGGAGGCCTCACGCCTATTTTCCTTTGGAGGAAACTCTTTCAACAAAATTTAAATGGAGATTAAGTTTTTTTCTTCTGATTTATTGATCAAGTTACTGGTGATGTTTTTTCATATGTCCTACTTCTAAACATTTGTGTTTATCAATAATTTATATAATTTTGTTTCTTAAAGGAAGTATGTTTGAGCTTTGAAAAAAGAAAAACAGGTAATAGTAATTAATGTAGTGACCTAACCTAAAAGAAAAAAAACACAAACCACCCTATATGGGCATCACTAGCACTAATCAGAACTAATATGAGTTTTTACTATGAAATGTGGAGGGTTGTGATTTTCCTCACTTCTTCACTTGGTACTACGTTAATTCACATGTGCTCTCTCAAAGATATACAGCATTGATGCAAACATGCAGATAAGCAACGTGTTACAAAGATAAAACAGACTCTTTGGTTGCATCTGCAATATATTAAGTCTTTGTAATAATTCAGCCCTACTGTGCCTCAAAAGTAAATTGTGAAGGTACTAAGTCTGTGGGCTTTCCAAATGTGTTTAAAGGATGTTCAGTATTTTTTTTCTCTTTAATTCATGATTGAGACCTTTGACATTCCAGCTCACTGTTTGGTCATTGGGACATTGCTTCTGAACTTTTGTTGACATTTTGTAGTCTTAAGTTAAGACAGTACATTGTTACATATGATAGCTTTCACCTAGATTTCATATTAATGCCTGGTGTTATGGCTATGGAGCCTATTGTTATGTTGGCACTTACGCACTTACAGGTATTGGGGTAGAAAGGATAATAAGAGATAACATTGCTTCCCCCCCCCCCATTTTGCTTCCCCAAGTGAAGCTAGACCACATTTCACAAAGTCTCAGTTCACTAACATACCAAGAGACAGAGCATGTCCAGAACAAAGTAAACCCTCCAGCAGTGGTGTAGAAAAGGTTAAAATTGAGATATCTTATGAAAGTACAGTCCAAACAAAGTAAACCTAGGATATGATAATGTTTGCAAATTGAGATTTGTACATAGATAATATCTTTGCATCCTACGAACAATTAAGCTTTAAATTTAATTTCTCATCAACACAATTTTCCTCTAATTTCAAATTAGAATCTTTGTTAAACGGAACCTACCTAATTTTCTGCACCTCCTACCTACTGTATGTCTATTCCAGAAGAAACATTGATTAGTCTTGAAGCCTCAGATAGCATCTCTACAATATATAAAAACATTTTAAAGTCCATTCCATTCAAAGATCCCAGGGTATGGTGGGGAAAAGACCTTTCACTTAATATTTCAGAAAAGTAGTGGAAGGTAGCCATGTATAGAATACACTCTAGCTCCATATGTGCAAAGCATTCATTCACACAACTTAAAATCTTTTATCAAGCACATTTATCATGTTTAGAATTGTTCAAAATGTATCCAGGCCAAGATTCAACCTGTGAATGTTGCAATCTAGCTCCAGCTTCACTGGGCCATATGTTTTGGGAATACACCAAATTAACATCAGTTTGGACAAAAATCTTTGAATGCCTATTGGACAGCCTTGATGTCACAATCACTCCTAACACCTTTAACAGCTGTGTTCAATGTACTCCCAGATGTACCTAAAGTGGAGAAGGACAAACAAACTGTAATTGCATGTACCTCACTACTAGTACGCAGACTTATCTTGCTCAATTGGAAGAATCCCATTCCATCTCTTTTACATCAGTGGGTAATTGATGTTCTATACTATTTAAAATTGGTAAAAATCTAATTCTTACTTAGAGGATCTGTTCAAAACTTTCTTTAAAAAAATATGTCAGGAACTAATCAATAACATTTTAGAATAAGCTTCATTATCAGGGATAAGGATACTCTTCCTTCTTAAAGTTTTGCTCTGATTGTTGGCTCTTCTCTCTTTCTTTTGGTTGGGGGTTGAATTTTGGTTTGTTAAGTTTGACTTGACTGTATGGAATGTTATTTGCTTCAAATTAAAATCAACAAAAAAAGTTAAAAAAAGGAAGTTCAATAAGTACACTAATTTATATTCGTGTTAAGCAACCCTAATCAAATACTATTTATGTTCTGTTTCTCAGCTATTGTAGAGAAGGCATGGTGTGCATTATTTTAATTGCCTGTAATTTAGCTTAGTATGGAACAAAACAAGTGAGTTCATACTCTATGCCAGTTGCTATAAATGAACTTGACATTTGTGCTTTGCAGTACTGGTAACCTTGTGAGAAAAATACTCTGCAAATGTCGTAATGGAGGTGTGTAAAACAATGGCCGACTGAGCAAGTGGCATTTATATCTGTTCACAATAGCCCGAGTTGGAGGAATGTTTGCAGTTTAGACATGTACAGCTGTATGTGCTAATGTTGTGGCACACCAATTTTTAGCTGTAATTATAAGCTTATTTAGAAAGAGTTATATTCACCTTAACTTAAAGCTGCACAGCAGAAGTAGTTCCACAAAGACCTTCAAGAAAAGTCAGGACACACGTTGTTACGTAATTATTAAATATTTGCTAAGTATGCTCTGATAAGGCTGAGTGATAGAATAATACCCCAGGCTTTATATAATTTGAGTAACTTCTAAAATAAGAAAAACTCCTATCAGCCCTATATTGTACTGTTTAAATAAGGTTCCTTAAATTGGTTATTACAATGAAAGGTGCAACATATTAGAATGGACATTATTGTGCCATTGTTATCTGGTGACCTGATCTACAAAGTGGTTAGGATGAGTCAAAAGAGGAAGGTTGAGCCAGGATGAAGGACATTTTAGTATCCCAGAAGCAAATGGCAAGCAGAACTTAACTGTCTTATCTTCACACATTTCTCATATGCATTGCCTTCCAAGGACTGATGCTCTCTGTTTACTCTTACATTACCTTTAATGCAGAAGACACAGCTTCAGGAGGGCTGTCTTCAAGACCAAGTTCCTGCCTTCGCTCTGCTCGAACACCTGCATAGCTGTGAGAAAAGGATAAGAGGTAAGAGATCTCAAAAAAAAAGATATCAGACCTGAACAACAGTCTCACCAGGCACATTTATATCAAGCAGACTTCAGGATCCTTCAGATATTAAATAAAGTACTCTTCCAGGTTTGCCTCTGACACATATGATATTTCGCTTACCGTTTTACGCTGGTAGCATTTTACACAGAGAATAGCCATCAGCAACATATCTGCGAGCCATCTGCTACTTTCTAAATGGCAGAATGTTTTAAATGGCAGAATGAACTTATGTTCATTTACCAAAGTTTTCCAAGATTTTTTTTTATCAGAAGCAGGTTTTGGCTTTGAATTTCCGATTTCCTGATGCCAGTCAAGCCAATGTCACTACTTTTCCAAAGTTAGGTTTTATGGCTAATAGTTTCCCATTTCCAACATTGCAGTTTTGCTCAGTTGGTGTTAATTTGTTAGAAAAGAAAGCATAAGGATGAAGCTTTCCCGTATCTGGGAATGTTTGCAAAGTTGCTCCCATTTTCTAACAAGACACATCTACATCAGGTGTCATATGATTGAAGCAGTAGCTACAACTCCTTTAGCTGCTGAAATGCCTCTTGAGCTTCTGATTTCCATATGAACTTTTGAATTTTTTTTTATTGGAGAAATAATTGGAGCAATTATTAAACTAAATTGTTCTATGAATCCCCTATAATAGCTGGCAAAACTGACAAAGTGTTGGACTTGTTTTACTAATGTTGCTGGCTTCCATTACTGAACTGCTTTTACTCTGGTTTGTTCCTTCATCATTTGTTAAACGTTCTAATAATCCCTTATAATATTCAGAGTTCACCGTAGTGTTCCTGGGTACAAACTCAGCTTGCACAATTCCATCAAGGGCAAAAAACACAATCATCATCACCTTGATGTTGGATCTTGATTGACAAGCAGGACATCAAGGCAGCCACGACTGCGCAACTAAAGACACTCACAAAAGAGGACTTCCAGAACTGCTTCAAAAAGTGGCAAGAACAATGGGATAAGTGTGTTCGAAGCAAAGAGGGAGTATATTGAGGGGGATTAAAGGCAATGTGTCTTTTACTGTAATTCTTTTTTTTTTTTAATTTAAACATTCACCATATTTTTTGATCACACCTTGCATTCGATTTGTTTTCTAAATTTGGTAATGACATTAATATGCCGTAAATATGTATTAGTACAATGCCTCGCAGAATATCTAGAAAAGTATTGTTAACAAAGGATTGGAATACTGCAGGTGCATTAGCTAAGCTACAGTATATGGTGTTGCCCCATGGAGATGTTAATAGTAAACTTCAGTTGTTTGTAATCTATACAGAGTTGCAATGAACTGTTCTTTTACTTATAAATTCATTAATAACTCTGGGTTTGGGACTCATTACTGCATGTGTTTGATGATGACGTAATCACCGATTTATCTGTCTACAATCTCAGTTGATCTGTCGCCCAATCTGACCATTAAAAGAAAGTTAATCTCCACCTCTCCTCTTTCTGAGCAGTAATCATTGCATTAAACTCTCTTATAAATTCTTTTAAATTGGAGTAGCTAGGATGATTTGACTCATAAGGGCAATGGCCCATTCTGAAGGTCTGCCTAATTAATAGAGGAATTTGGTTGCTGATCAAATATTATTGCGAATTGATTTAAAAATCTTCTACAAGTATTAGAATCTTTTTAGGATGGGTATATAAGGGTCTGAGTAAGGAGCACTTGCTTGAGCAGAAAGCTGAGTTACATTTTTCAGTTCTTACTAATTATTTTAATTTCTGTTACTAGCTGCTGGAATAACGTGGTAAGATTGTTAAATTGACTCTGAAAACTCTTTTTTCATCTTTAAGTTGCTTATTTTTTGCTTTTTTTCAACCTTTTGTTATGGACCACAAAGAAAAGAACAACAAATCATTGGATTAAAATCACCAGCAACACAATTATGCATTTAGAAATGTTGTCTAAAAAACAGACCAAGATTAAAACCCAAAAAAAAAAAAAACAGCAGAAAACTGACAGTCAAAACCAAAATGTTATTCAGAATTTTTAGTGACAATTCAAAGTGGAGTTCTGGTATAAAAAGCCTTTTCCTACAGTAACTAACCTATGGTCCTAGATCCTTAGTGTGTGGTTAGTGTGTGGGTGTGTGTGTAGAAAAGGACTGACTGACTGACCTAGAGTTTGTGACAGATATTATGTTTTTTAACAATGCAAAGTTAGGACATTAAGCGGACAGAAGCCACCATCTTTTAAAGTAATCACAACATGTGCCACAATATTGGATATACGGGAGTACCTAAGGGAGCCGACTCCACAAACAACATGAGGAGGACCATGTTGAAAAATGGCACCACCAGTAAGAAAACACTATTACTATAAAATGTTGATGTGACAATGTCAATATGTTAATGATAAAAATAAGCAACTATAAGAAAAACAAATTGAACAAACATAAAATTAGATTGAAATAATGGTGCAAAAATTTACACAGGTAGAAGACAGCTTTACATTAATTGGGACGAAATACTGCAATTCTGGGGCTCACCGACTTACCTTACAACCGTGTGTGTGCAAACGATGAACTCGGGTTTGGAATTCCACTGGTGGTAGGTGATGTAGTAATGTGTCTGCAGCCAGATCCACTGCTGTCCTTTGGTGAGAAACCTGTAGCAACATGACCTGCCTTTGCCAAACTGCATCACTGTTTAAATAAAACAGACACATACCAAGTGATGTTTTTTTGAGCCTTGATCTCATTTCCATCTTTAAAACACTGTCCTTAATTAAATTAAGATTTGCTTTCAGTGCCACTTGCTATTTGGCACTGATTGATATGAAATGCTCAACTAAAAATGTATCAAATGCACTATTTAAAGTTATTTCTGCCTTGTTTTAAGACCACAAACCTGTCTCTGCTCTCATGTGTACATTTCCAAATGGCTTTATTGCTGTTATGATTCTACCACTCAAAAATATCAAAACGGAGTGCATTTCTGCAACAAAGTAGCAGGCCTCACCACCTCAGACAGTCTAGTGCCAAACTCAAATGGTGGGTGCCTGCACAGGCCTGGAAGTGGGTCAAAGCCCATTAAAATTCAGTATGTCCAGAAAAGGAGGCGGGAAAAAACATAAAAACCCCTGTTCCAAGGATGAACAAACAAAAAAGTTATTTCATATTTAAAGATTTATTAAATTAATTGCAAAATTTAAACAAGAAAAGCAAAGCCAGAATAAAAAAAAGCAAACTTAATTTTAGCTAACTAATAAAACCTAAAAATAAACACACAAGCAAGTAATCAGTAA
The DNA here is from genome assembly GCA_026402145.1 of Polypterus bichir lapradei. Lineage (NCBI taxonomy): Eukaryota > Metazoa > Chordata > Cladistia > Polypteriformes > Polypteridae > Polypterus > Polypterus bichir. The sequence goes on from JANRMT010028174.1 coordinate 82,440,618, forward strand.
TCTAAAATAAATGCAGGAGACAAATCTGAGAAATCTAAGAATCAATGAAAAGCACAAATCATAAAGTCCTGCTCAAAGACAATGCCAAAGCTGCAGAGTAACTTGCTGGGACGAGGTCTGCAGCAGAGGCATTAGGCATTACTCTTCAGCTTTGGCATTGTCTTTGTTTCCTGCTTTATGATTTGTGCTTTTCATTGATTCTTAGATTTCTTAGATTTGTCACCTTCTTAGACTCCTCATACAGGAGACAGGGCAGAGAATGTTAACAACATAAACCTGAAGATAATTAAAACACAATACAATATTCAATAAATGAAATGCAAAAAAAAAATCAATAACACAAAACGTAAAATAATAATAGGACAAAAAAAATGAAACAAAAAAAACACATGTAAACCACGAAAGAGATATTGGCTGAAATTAACAATTGCATTTCTCACATTTACTTAATTTCACGTTGTGATGTCTTTTTTAATGCAGTGTTTGATTATGAAAGATTTATAAGGAGATATTTCTTAACAGCTGACAGTTTTAATGTTCTGTTATTTTGTTAACTATGCCAAACCTCGTTTACTCGGATCTTAGCCAATAGTGTGACTTTTTTTAGAAATGCTTTTATTTGTAGTGTGGCGGATGGCTGGGGATCCTGCCCAGCCGGGTCACCTGGTGAGTCTGGGAGATGAGCATTACCGTCCCCAGGCCACGAGAGGGCAGCCGCCCTGGTCTGTGTGGGGGCCACGGGAGTAGAGCTTGGAAGCTCATCCCAGCTGGGGCCCGTGGTCACTGCCAGGGGGCACCCGGATACTTATGGAGCCCTGGAAGGCAGCACTTCCACCACACCAGGAAGTGCTGCTGGGAGAAGAGTGGGAAGCACCTGGAGCACATTCAGGGGAGGTATAAAAGAGGCCGCTTCACTCCAGCAAGAGAGCCAGAGTCGGGTGGAAGCGGATAGAGCTTGCCAGAGAGGAGTTGGAGGCGACAGAGAGAAGAAGAAGAAGAAGGAGGTCTAAAGGACTGTGTGTTGGTGATTACTGCACTGTGGGTTGGGTTTGTAAATAGGGGTTGCAATTAAATGCGTGTGTTTTAAGATGTTCTGTGTCTGCCTGTGTGTGTTGGGTCCGAGCATTTTCACACTAGAAACATCTGATCTTTCTTCTCCAGGTACAGTCTATATTTCTCCTTGGTGAACAATACAGAAAAATCCCAAGATGGCAATGATCAATAATCTATCACTAAATGCTGCCTTTTTTAAATAACCTATTCTCTGTGCCTAAGTGATTCTATTTGACACATAAAATCTAGAAGCATACAATCCTATACATCTACATATATATAATTTTTTCTTCTTGATCCTATCTCGGGGTCCAGGCTTGGCATGACAATTTGCTGGCTGAAAACTTTAGTAGCATCAGCTGATCAACATCTCAAACTGAGAAAATGCTATTATTCTGCTGTCAAACGGTAAAGTGGCTGTCTTCCTTCTAATTAAAATTGCTGATATGGTACACATATACGTGGAGGTTTTAATGTCTTTAATTGCTCACTGGCTCAGCTTATTTCTTAGAGATTCATGGCAGTAAAACTAAGCACATCTGTTGCATTTGATGTCTCAAAGCAGACTACAGAATAGACCACTTAGCCCTTTGATTTCCCAGAGTGAAAGCAGCCTCTAAGCACTTGTATAACTTTATTATTTTTGACAGATTCAATGCCCCTGCCCCCTACATTAACCACTACACCAGCATACCGCATTTAAGCATGTGATCAACAAGAACATCTTTCCATAAAAACAGCATATTGTTAGTAGTTTAGTTCTATTACATGCTTGGGAGGTGGAGGATTGAACACAAAACCAAAATGGCAACCATAAGACAAGCAAGCATCAGTCAATTTGGCTAACTGCTCGGTAAAATCAGAAATCTTAGTCAAGAATGCTGCACCATTTAATTCTTACAAATCAGGTACATAAAGGCTTTGGTCACAAATGTGTTATTCTTCACGTAGAGAACCACAAAAACATGGAATACATTACCAAGTAGTGTATTAGAGAGTAGTACTTTAAGGACCTTCAGAACTCACTGAATAGGACTGGTGAGCTTTGCTGGACTGGACGGCCTGTCACAATTGTTCTAATGCCTAATGTAACATTAAAGCATCCATAGACACAAAATGTTAAGTAACATCAAAACAACATAAGCAAGAAATAAAAAAAAAATCATACAAGATAAAAATAGTAACAAGTAAACATTTTTAACTGCTTTGATACACATAATGTGACCAGTGGGGGGGCGTAGCAGTACCCCAACTACCCAGACTCAACCAAACCACACAGTCACAGGTTCAAACAAAGATATTTTTATTAAACAGAACACCTTTAACAGATTTTTACCACCTGGTAAACTGCAGTCTCAATTCCTTTTCTTTCCTTCCTCCATCTCCTCCCGACTCTGACCACCTTGTTGAAGGAGTGCGGCTGCTTTTCAACCCAAACCAGGGAGTACTTCTGGTGAGTTCTCTGGTGTTTATTGCTTTTTTATCATTGATGTTCTGTGTTTTTGACCTCTGTGCCCTGTGTTTGACTGTTCTTGGGATTTGTGTATTAGGACTTCTTTACATCTGCCATTTTTGTAATCTTACATCACTTTATTTATAAAGATTCAACATTTGTCCTTTTCATTACTAGCTAGGGTTTTCACCGTTTTCTCCCCACTAGTGGACATTTTGAGACTTATTGTACTAAGGAACCCCAAGATCACAACATTATCCTAAAATGCACCTCTTGTGATGAGGAAGGAAAACTGCATTATCTGGGAAATTCGAAAAAGAGAAGAGTGTGTAAACTCCACATGGTCAAGTCGCTGGAGTGGGTTTGAGCCCAGACTCCTGGAGCTGTGCGCCAGCAGTGTTTACCATTTGGCCACCATGATGCCCAATATAACACTGCTTTAGATATCATTACCTGTATTTATTTATGTGGTTTAATTCTGTTTATTTTAATAGGACATCACATGATTTATTGTGCAGACCTAAATTGGTAAAGGGTGCATAGAATCACATAAAATGAAATAGGCTGGAAAATGAAATGCAGATAAGTCATTTTACTAAAGTCATTTGAACTGTTTGCTATTGTTCTTCCAGATCCATTAACCTAATAATTTTAATTAAATCCAGAAGTAGCATACAGCATTTAGTAGCACTGAAGATGTTCAGAGCACAAAATTCCTGACAGTCAAAGCAGATGGCATATGAACACAAGTGTACTATTTCTTGATTTTTGCGACTCAGTCCCTGAATCCTACAGTAAAAGAGGACTAAGCACCTCAATCACTGGCTTTTAAATGAAGATTTCATTGCCATCATAAAGCTGACTGTATACTATGGAAAATAAAAATCTATGTTATATTATTATTATTAGCATAAAAGCAATTAACAGCTTCTGAAGCATTAGATTTAGCATAAATTAAACATGTCAAGCAAATAAGATATGTCAAGCAAATAGTTTAATAAAGACATTAGTCAGGCATTTTTTAGTTAAAATCAATGCAAAATTACCAATATTGGGAAACTTGGAAGGATAGAACAGAAAGAGAATGACATACAGAAACTACCAGAGGACAAAAAAAGGGGGAATAAGAACACCTGTTGTTTGAAGGCCAGAAAGCAAGGAATGATACCAATGACGAAATACAGAAAAATAGTCATGGAAGGCACGTGAGAAGCCAGCTGGAACAGTGAGTCAGAATAGACAACAAAGGTATTGTTACAAACGAGGTCAAGATGAGAATATTCATGTATCAGCATAAATAAATACAGAAAAATATATAAGCATTAACCTTATGCTTATGCAAGTCAGGCCTGCCAAGCAAATGGTTAAATAAAAGCACATGCCATATTTCCTTTTAATTTAAGCTTAGCTCTGGCCACCAATATAAATTAGCTTAAATTGGCTTAAAGGCCAAGGAAGGAATGATAAGATAGAAAAAGCTCAAGAATGGAAGAGGGAACATCTGCCCGCCTAAGGCCAACCAAAAATAAGCGAAGCAGAGAAAATAAAGATGAACAATAGACAGTAAAAATACCGGTTTCCAGCTGCACAACGAAGTCAGGAGATAATAATGGTTCCCATGAAAACTTGAGAAAATAGCTAGCCAGGTGCAAGAGGGAGTCAGAAGGGAACAGCAAATGAGCTGTTTTGAGCGAGGTCATGATGATAAGAAATGATTATATAAACTCTGATTTTTGGACTGTTCGGGACTCAGCTCGATTTGGCTGAATTGGGTTTAGTCTATGTTATTGTTTTATTAATAAAGCTATATACTCTGTTAGCCTATCCTATGATTCCTTATAGCCTTAATTTCAGGTGAAAACCTTTTGGTGCATCTTTTGCTTCGAGATTTTGCTTCAACAATACAAAAATGAGTGAAAAAAAAAATACTTGGAATTAGAAAGGGAATGGTTTTGTATAGCAGATTAGAAGATAGGGCTGCGTGTCATGTGCTTAGCTCGGTTATGCCACTGGCTTTCTAACAGAGATCACAGCTGTGGATAAGTGAAGATTAAGGTATGCAGAATTGTTCTTACAGAAACTGGAATATCCTTGGGATAAACCCCCCTAAGACAACACCCTTGCATGTAGGCATACAATTCTTAAAGGACCAACTAGGTCAAACTAGACTAACTTGACTATTCTTTGTGCATCCTAACATACCTTTAAGCAAAGTAGGTAACTTAGCTGAAAACACTTACTCCAGGTTTGGTTAATTATACTTTTTTTTGTAATTCTTCATAATTTTTGGTTGTTCTAGGTACTCTGAGGAAACATAACCCGTTTGTCAATGTTGAATTTATTGATTTTTTTAGTGCTAGTAGTTTTGGAGTTATACGCAATAGTTAAGTATTACTTGCATATAACTTCATTTTAAAAGGTTAGTCCTTCTTTTAGTACAATTTCTAGGTCTTCTGTAGTAATTGGATAGATTGTTTCTATTCTTGGTTTCTTGTTTATTATTCAAGTCAATTTTCATTTCATTTTGTTACGTGAAGTTAGTTTTAAGTCTGTTCCTTTGTCAAATTCATAAAGCCATAACAGATGTGATTTAAAAATTAGCTGCTCTGTGTCTCTTGTGGCCAAAAGATTAAATTCTGTTTGTAATGGCAGCCTATTTTTGAACAGCTTATCACAAGGAGAATTTGCATATTCTTGGTCAGTCTTAGAAATGTCATTAATTAGTTCTGATGTCCGTCTAATTTGCAATTAATTTCTATGCAAAATATTAAATGATTTGTCCCCTCAGATATACTTTGAGAGTTTTATGGAGTGTTCATTAAGTTTAAAGTCTATTATTTTACTTTTCTCCTGGTGACTGACAGCCATTGTAAGCCACTAGGGCATTTTTTTTTATTTTATTTTACTTTTTAAATAATCCTTCATTTAACAATTTACATTTCCAGGGCAAATGATCGTATGCAATGATTGTGAAAAAAATAAGCAAATGTCTTATGTAAGACTGCATAGATTTATTAGCATAGCATTGTGGATGTCTATGGCCTTTATTCTGTCATACCCTTTGATGAGATACATTAAGGAAGAACTACAAAAAGAAATATATCATTCGTTTATTCTATGGGATATAAAAGAACACTAAGGCAGATTAATGTGTGGATAAGTCAACTGCCCTGTAAATCTGACTAATTTGAAAGAATGACATTCACTGAAGTGAGCAACATTAATCGATTATCTCTTATTCACTTTTTCTAAAGACAGTCAGAGTGAGTTGTTGTATAAATACCTCGTTGTAAGATCTGAACATACCCTGTTAGATATGAATGGATTACAAAGTGACAGTGAGTAAAAAAGAATGGGTAGAGCTGAAGTGGGCAATCACCTAGTAATCTTGAATAAAGTGCTTTTGGAGGCTACTATTAGTACACATTTTGTATAAAATCTCAAGACTTTACAAGCAAACATTAAAAAGGTGGCATCAATTAAAGGAAGCAGACAAATGAAGACAAAACTTTGCAATCATAATTAGTTTTTATGGACATTAGTGCCTGGCCCCCATGTGAGTTAAACAAAGTATAAACTGTAAATCAAGTTATCAAAAGAATGCTGAAAACTGAGACAGTGGTCCACATTTTATAAATATCCCAAAAAATACAATACACATTTGGATATTTCTAAGATGGAAGATTAAATGCAGACACAGAACAATAATTTCAGTCATGGGGCTCTGACCTATCAGGTACTTAGAATGCCACTATAACATCTTTACCCTGGTGGTTTTACACCGACTCATGTGTCACTTTAGGGGTTTAAATGTCAGGATATTTCCCATTATTCAGTTAAACTGATGAGTGCTGAAATGTTTTTCAAATAACAAAGCAAACCCAGCTGCCTCTTAACTACTTTGCATATCATTTATTCAAACTAGTAGGCCGGGATTTCACAGCTTATGCCAGTGTACAACACTTAATAAAGTGCTCCTTTTCAAGGCACACTCCTAAGAATTTTCTATCCTCTGCCTATTTATATTTATTTCGTTGTTTGTCTATGAAGCTCCTTTGGTCCCAGGAGTGAAGTATTACTCTTTCCCAGCATTACATACTGTTCACCTCAAGTCAAAGGACCTGGAATGAAAATTATAATGCTACATTTTCATCATCAAAATTGACTTCTTGTCTGTCCCTTGGTAAACCAGTTAACTGATTTTAAACCTGCTCAATTCAACAACAGGGTTCTAATTATTTCCTTTCCACCTAGAAAACACCAGGAGTAGCACGACAATGACTGCTTCTTAGACACTACCATGTACAGAATGTATCTCCTCAAAAAAACAATATTCATTACACACATTTTCTTTAATGGTCAGTTTGTTTCATAATGATAAAGCCCTAATGAAGAGGATCCTTCGCTTTCCTGAGAATTACCTCATTACCATGGCATTATCGTTTACAATATGCTAATATTCTTGGACCTTTAAAATGAATTTCATGCGCCTTCCACATTAATGTCCCATGGCTATATATTTGGATTATTAATGTATAATCTCTTCTTTACACACTGTGATTATTTGCCTTTATATTAGAGGAATCCTATATTTAATTCTTATCTTGTTTCATAACCCGGAAACCTACTTACCTGCTTCAATTCTCTTTTGGATCCCTGTCTGCAAAGACATCTCCGTAACTAATTGCATGTTTATTTCCATAAAAAATTTAAAAATTATGCAGGGTTACCAAGGTGGTATCCCAACTTTTTATCTGTGTTCTTTGTATCATTTTACACTAGTAATTTTTTTTTTTCGCTTCGCTCGCCAACCCCCTTTTTTGTTTTTCCGAATACACACTTTTAAGATTTTTTTTTTCTGTAAAGACAATATTTTGAATCTTTCAAGTCCCAACGTGCTGAATCTTTTTAATGAGGTCAGTGAGACATGTGTTTAATGACTTTGTACCATAATTCAGGATAGGTTTCTCTGTTTGGAATTTCAGACAAAACGATCTACATCATCAGCAGTTAATAATTTTTTTGCAAAGTAACCAATAAATGTATGTGAGGTAAACTCCGTTTTTGAAATTCTCTTGACTTAAACTTCAAAGCCTTACAAAATTTACATACTTCTGACATATCATCTATGTCCATATATTCAATCTCTATTCGCCTTTTCGTTATCTCTCCAAGTAATAATTTCTCTTTCTTTGTGCAAATGCAATGTTTACTTTCTTTTTTTTTTGACACTGTCGTTTTTTCTGCTTTCATATTCTGTATCTTGCTCTACATGTGTATCATGCCTACGTTTTTTTTGAGTCTTTTGAATTCCAGTTTCCATTATTTCTAACCTGCTCTGCGTGTGTTTGGCCCCCTGGTTTTTTAACCTTTTTATGACGTTTTACTTTGTTTTCTACTCTGGCTTTTATTTCTGACCTCGCTTTATCCTGCTTTTGTTTCAATGACACCTGGTCCGTGGTGATTATTTTCCCTTTTTCGAGTAATAATTTCTGTTTGTTTGCACTCCTGCGATCTTTACTTTCTTTTTTTATACTTTTGAATTTTCCTACTTTCATATTCTTTAACTTTCTCCACATGTGTATCGCGCCAACTATTTTTTTTTTAGCCTTTCAAATTCCACAGCCGTCATAATCTCTAACCTGCTCTGCATGTGTATAGTGCCAACATCCCGATTGGATGTGCTTTTTTTTCCAGTTCCACTTGTTCTGGGCTGATAATTACTTTCCTTATTTTCTGAATTTGCACCTAGATTATTCTTTTTCTTTTTTGTCTCTCCAACACTTTTGAGTCTCTTTTCTCTGCACTGCTTTCTTCTTCGCTTTGTCTTCTACATTTCATTTATAACGTATTGTCCATATATGCTTTATATGCGCTGAGAGCCCTGGATCTGTGTGTGCTCAAAGCCAAAACATGACTGAGTGTGTTGCTGGCTGCCCTTGCTCTTATTTATTTGTAAGTAGGATGTGTCTTGCAAGAATCTCATGTTCTGCGTCATTGCGAGACGGTCCTGGGTCAATCTCTGGGCACAAAGTCTCATGTTTAAGGTCCGCGCGAGACACTCCATGGCCAATCTCTCTATCCTTGCGCGTCTTTGAAGTGTCTTCCGTGATCTTAACATGAAGATCACGTCTCGTCGCCCTACTGTTTCTCTCTAGAGAGATTTAATTCAAGGATAAGTTCAGTATTTTTCAAGTCAATGTTATTTTTTCAGAAACATGGTATATTTGCATTTGACATGCAAAATTGTGTTCTAAAGTTAATCCCTTTCTATAAATTTAACTGTCTTGGCTTGAAAAATCTGGTACATTTTTTAGCTTTTCCTCCATGCCCCATACCCTCCATTGTAAAGTGCCAGAACGGGAAATTTTTTTTTTTTAATTTCTAGAAAGTGCCTAACTTTAGAACACAGTTTCATGTAGCAAATCCATATATATTCCATGTTTGTGAAGAATCCTTATCCTTTAAGTTGATTATAATATTGCCTCATTTGTTTATTCACATTTAGTACGTATACTTCCTGTATTCTAATTTGACTTTGTGGCTTTCTATCATTGTTTGCCAATACTAGTTGGTCATTTGTCCTAACCACTTCACTCTTTTCACCACTACTTCTGAGATTTTGACCAGTTTTGGTAAATCAAAAGCATCATCTAAAGTTTTAGATCCTGCATCACCACCTTGACCCAGTACAACATCCTCAACAATGCTGCTGCTGCACTGATTTGTAGATTTCAGAATCTCTTCTACCTTGAAATAAGAACATGATCCCAAGAGCTGGAACTGCTCCACATGGACTCAGCTGTGAACAGTTCCAGAGCGTGTCAGATAAGAGGCCAAGGGCACATCATCATCTGTAAACTGCACAGATCCAACCTTTTGGCTCCCAGTCTGAATACTCTTAAAATCGTAGATGTGTCTAGATACCCTGTCCATAGAAATCATGAACATGATAGAAGAAAAGACACACCCTTGGATATACACCCTTGTAGCACCTTCCACAAGATATTCCAGGATACATATTAATAAGCTTTTAAAACCCTGATGACTGGACTAGCAAATTGTTTCAGCCCCACAAATATCAGTGCAAGGGCAAAAATTGGGCCCACTGAATCTTGCCCAGGATGAACCATGCATTAAAATATTAGAACAATTGTGTTGATAACAGGCCAATCAGCCCAACAGGCTTGTCCATCCTGTTCATCAAATTGTCCGAGATTTGAAAGTCCCGAAAATCCTACTCTTCACCACACTGCTTGGTAATTTGTTCCATGTGTTTGTGGATCTTTATGTGCAGAATAAACTTTCTAACACTTGTTCAAAAAGCATACTACCATGTCCTCATGATCTTGCTGTAAACATTATTTTAAAGTAACAGGTTCTATTCATAAATTTGAAACCCATCGATCATGACATATCACAGTCTCTATTTGCTTAAACTGGAAACACTAAACTCCTTCAGTCTCCTTTGATAATTCATAACTCTTAGTCCTGACATCAGCCTAGTTTCTCTCTTCTGGAATTTCTTCACAGTATCCCAGCATAGGCTTTCTTATTTGGTTTACACTTTGATGTAAAAATACCCCCACAATATCCAGTGCTTTCAGCATTTCCAGTCAGATCTCATCTCTCTCTCCCCATGACCTTGTATTGACACTCTACAAGCTTATTTAACATTTTTTTAATGGGTTAGTTTATTTCACTAATTTCTCTTTTCCCCTTTGTGTTTTTATGTGTAGTTCTCATTTCTAATTTTATTTTGTAAGCTTAGTCTATATTAAATTATTTTATCATTGTATTTTTTTTTTTTATTTACTGCAACGCCATTTTGTGATAACCGATGTAAATGGTGTCAGAACATCATCCAGTATAAATGTGCTGATGATCTGCAGGTTCGATGTCACTCCGTGGATAAGATTCACTTGGCGAATTCTAGTAGTAGTTAGTTTGTAAAAGAGTTATTGTTAGGTTTTATTCACTTTCATTAAAAAAATGCAATTTGTAGTCTAATTTGATGATTCCTCCAGTGGTGGGCCTGAGGGAAATTTCAGGAGATGCCTGCATGTAATAGCAAAGAGTTCTTTGTTGTTACTTTAAGAATTGTATTCTGCCAGCTTGTAGATATCTGGATTACACTCATTACAGACTTTAGTTTCCTTAAATTTATGGTGTCACTCATTCTCCCAACAATCCTTTTATATATACTCAGTAATCAAGGTAGAGAAGTGGCTCATGGTTAAAAAAAACTAATCAAGAGAACAATTATGTGTCATCTTTAAGTGATAGATTGTAATGATTTGCTCAATTAGATGATAATAAACATAAGGCAAAGAGCAAACACTTATCAGAAAAGAAAGTGAAAAAGCACAAAGATCAAGCTGATTTTCTGAAGTATGGAGGTCAGTTAATTGAACAAGTGTTATAGAGTCTTGATGGGGGGAATTGTTAATTATGACCTTCATGTTACATTTTGAGAAGGACTGGCCTAACCGGTCAATTGGAGACAAGTTCCTAATATCGGTTATATGGTATTTATTTGTTCTCTACAGCAAGCTGTCATGTTCTTTCTCCTGTGAGTGTCTTCAAAATGTGGGTCTATATGTAGCTTGTACAGTAGAAATCGATTTGTCTTATTTAGGTTTGGGCTGAACAATTTCTGTATTTAATTTTCATTTTTGATATCACTGTTATTGGCTTGATTTTTTAATCCCATTACATGATTTATTTCCCCACTTTCAAGTTGTTTAGCAAAAAGCGAAGAGAAGGTGCATCTAATTGGGTTAATTCAGCACTGTTTACCCTGTGAAACTTTTTAATCATTACAGGTACCTCAACCACAGTAATGGACTGAACAGCAGCCAGTGCTTCTTGGACTGCCTCTCCTAAGGATGGTGTGTCCACCTGGTTCTTCAGTTTACTGCTCAACAATATCCCTAGTTGAGATCAACGTTTCTCCAAGCCAGCCGCATACAGCCTGAGAAATGTCCTGAATAAACTTCCTTCATTACCAAAAAATTTGTCTGAAACTTTTTAAGACTTTCAGAAAGTGATTCTGCAAACTCCCCAGACATACTGTATCAGCTTTTATCTTGGCCACTGCTACTGCTGCTGCCTTTTTGACCGGTTCATAATTCTTTCTCCAACTTGACAACTTCTATTACTAGTGGTGTCCACCAATGAGTACTCTCAAGATCCTCTTTCTAAGGTTGGAGGAGAACTAACTTGACGTTCCTAGTGTACCCCCCTACCTGTATAGGTCCTTAAGGTCTATCCAGTAGGTATGTCATCCACCTGAGATAGCTCACCAACATGTAGTGATCAGATTATTTGAGTGTCTGGAACTTGCAGCCTTAGATTAGATGACACAACTACATACAAACTTGATTTTATTTGGCCTAAGATTCTATGGTATCAGGTACACTTATGAGAAAGCATAGTGCTCATTATAGATAATCCATGACTAACAGAAATATCTTATAACAATTTACTGCTCAGAATCAGCTCAAACAGACTGTTCATCCCAATCACACTCCTCAAACTCCTCCTTGTCATTTCCCACAAGAGTGTCAAAGTATACCAGGATGACTACAAGTTAATGGATGGCCGTCATTTGGCCACAAAATCCAAAGTATCTGCAAAGAAAGAATACTCTGAGAATTTTTTTGGTATATATGCACAAACAGTCAAGGTTTCCTCTCTTTAATTCTTAGTCATTTTGAGGTGCCCCTCTCCTATACTGGAACAAACTCAAAGTGTATGCCAGTTAGAGTGTAGCACCTGTCTCATATCACTCTCACGGGGCAACTCAAAAGTAGAAGACAGGTTGCCCTTGATTGGGAGCTGTAGTTCAAGAAGCACAACTGTAAGTAGAAGGGAGTTCAATCATATTTAGCCAGTAGTTTTCATCCTAAGTCAAATACCCCAGTAGATCCAACAGAATTCGCTCTGTACAGCCAGTAACCATTGTCAAGATCTAAGGCCTTGATCTGTCCCACTCTTAACTGCCATCTGACTGGCACTGCATCTGATCCTCATCCTTTGCCTTGTAGGTGGTGAACCCGCATGACAACTACCAGCAGCTTTTTCACCTTGAGCTCGACTGTGTAACCTGGCCACTGGGTATTCCATGACAAACCTCACTGAAAGGCTTTTTTGCATAAGTGAGCCCCAGTGGCAGTTCTAAGCAAAGTTATCTTTATAGTTATCCTCTATTTTAGGAAATATTATGAGAAAAACAAATGAATTATTTGAATGGCTCCTCATGTTAGACCAACCTGTCTATCAGGAGTCCATATCTCCAGACAACATTGCTCTAAAATCATTTAGGCTCACAAGTCCTCTGGCTCTACCATACCAAGAACACAAGGGGCATGGAACTCCCTCAACTACAAATAATATAAAATGCACAACAGAAAATGAGTTTACCTGTTTAAAAAATGAAATCATATATTCATTTCTCCATAGGAAAAATAAATTAAGACAGCAGCATATTCACTAACATTTCAAAAAGCCATACATACGGTGTTCATGGCATCTCGCCAGCTGCTCCAGGTCATCCACATGGTAATAATCATACCCAGAGGTACCAAGGACTTCAAAAGGCAGATATCCTATTATTGGTGGAGCCCTGTGGACCAGTAAGAAACATGTCACTTGGCAACAAGCCTTTAAAAATTGACTACTCAGACTGTGGCCGTATGTTTTAATTACAACAATCTGAGTTCTAATTGAACTTCTTGCTAAAATGCCACTCTGCTTTATCTGTTTCTTACATATTTAAATTTTAAATTAAATTTAGTTAAACTTAGCAAAGTTGACCATCTGGTTCACAGCAGTCCTTCTACTCTCTCAGGCTTGTTAAAAATGGTCATTGGGTCATCTATATTATAATTCCTACATGGATTTCATTAAAAGAAAAATATTCAGTAATGAGCAATTGAATAAATGCTATGAAGAGAGGAATAGAGAAAGCCGGAGGCCAATTTCATTAGCTGAAATGTCAGAAGAAATATTTGTATTACTTTTGACATTTTGGCGTCACAATGTTAATGTGAAGTGGGGCACTGACCCCTTATCTCACAGCAGATGGCAGTGTTGTGCAAAAATTATAAAGACAGCAAATTCGCCTCAAAATGTAACATATTGTTAATTTTTTATAGCAAACTCAACATAGTTGTCAGAATCATTTTTCTCCAATTTTTCATGACATGCCTGATTCAATGTTTTATTTAGGAAAATATTTACTTTTCAGAGTATGTCCAATTTTTTTCTGTCTGGTGCTGCTAGCATGTTTCTAGGTTTCTGGAGCATTTCCATTACCATATTATTTTATTATCCATTATACATGAGAACATATTTAGTTGCTGACTTTAGTATGTTAATATTGGTCTGACTTTAAAAATTCTGCCAGAAAACCACATAATAAAATTTAAGTTGAATTGAACTGAATAACACTTCATGCAATAATACAATAAAATATTTATTTTTATGTATTTATTGATTGATAATTGATTGGCTGCATTATTTGTCTTGTGAGTCTTGTAGGAAGAGAACGGGCATCCTGGCTAGATCAAAGGACATAACATTAACTGGACGGAAGGCCCAAGAGGAACAATGGATGGATTGGCTAGCAAGGTGGAAAGACAGCTCTGTGCCCAGTCGGTATAAAATAATGGATGGATCAGTGGAAGCTGGAACTTGGAAGTGGTTCCATCCCCCTTGCGCTAGGTGGCAATGGTCCTCATATGAGAACCCGGTTGGGACATCTGCAGGGGTGCTAGGGAATTAGAGTCTGGACGTGCAGCCCTGTAGGGGGTCCCTTGAGATCAGTAGAGGGTGCCATTGGGAGAGGACCACCCTACTTTGTCTATGGCCTGGAAGTGCTTCCTAGAGGAGACAGAATGTCACTAGATGCTTTCCCGGGTACGGCATAAAAGGAAGCCCACTGCCACACATGGAGGAGTCAGAGTTGGGAGGCAGCAGGTGAAACTCAACGGAGCTAGAGAAGGAGGATGAATTGTGGATTATTGAATATTTACTGTATACTTGTTGCTTGTTGTTGAGAGTGGATTGGGGAAAAGTGCCTGGAAGGAGAATAAAAATCCAGTATTTTATTCTATTAACATGTGATGTATAACTAGTTCTGTGGTTCTGAGGCTCTCTGGCACCCTTGTGTGGTCACAGTCTGTATGCTTGTTTTTTATGCTTCTGCTGCTGTCTGCATCTGAATTTCCCCATAGGATTAATAAAGTTTATCTAACCTAAAACCAAAAGTACTATACAAGAGTACTAGCACAACATGAAGTACACCCGTCATAGAGTGGAAGCAGCTTTGCCAGTTCTCCACTTATTTTAATCATCATTTCACATTTGATTGTCCAGTAGAACGCACATGTCAAAACACAATCAACTAATGAGAAACTGACTCAAAATGCTTATCATAAAATACCCCAAACATTCTGTTTAGAACCATGTCTAATTAAAATAGTTCTTAACAATTTTTGTAGGTGCATTTGTTCTGAGCCTATTTAATAAAGCAATACACCAGCATCCTTTGCAAAGACATTTGATTCAGCTCTGCACAAAGAGAGAGGGAGAGAAAGAAAGTGAGATGCAAGTACAATTCTGTCTCCACCAGAAGCTTCTGTCAATCTGATCGTCCAGACAAGACTTCGAGAGCAGGAGGGGAAGCTGAAGGGCTGTTGCTGCTTCTTATAACAACTTGCTGATACGTTACACGGGCTCTGAAGAAACCAGCAACAACTGTGATGTGAGTAAAGAGTGCATGCCTCATTATCTGGTATATTGAGTGTTTAGGCAATAGAGGCTCTTGTCTGTTGTCACTTCCTGCTCACGGTATATGATATAGGGAGACCTAACAGCAGTGCATGTACAAGTGGGTATACACTAGAAGTGCCAGCTCCGGTGCAAATATAGAGGAGTGTCTCAATGGGGAACCTCCTTCACACTGAGGGATAGGCAGGGGGTGGCCTTTGCAATGTTTAAATAATCTTCAAATAGGTTCAAAGAAAACAAGTATCATAATCCTTCAATAACAGAACTGGCTAGTCTGTCAGTAGCAAAATATAATTGGCATTAGCAGGATTGTGTGGCCAGGATCCAACAGTTGTCATGCCTGCTATTCTACTGTCCATGGTACAAAAAAACAAACAACACCCAAGGAGTTGTTGAATGAAGAGTAAAAAAATTGCCTCTCCAGACTAAGCAGCACTTTTTATTCTAACAGGCTGAGGAAGCAGAACCTCCTTAGCCTTGAAAAGAGAAGGCTACATGGGGCCTAATGCATGTGTACAGAATAGAAAAAGGCATCAATAAAGTTCTTTCAGCTAAACGTGAAACGCCAGGACACCACTGGGATTCGTGACAGAAATCTACAGTTGAACCTTGACGCCACTTAGAAAAACATACTGAAGATATTTAAACAATTTACACATTGCTTAACAAGGCCGATGGATAGTATGGTCTGCTTTTGTGTGTAAAATGTCTAATTTTCAGTCATTATGTGATTTCATGAACCTGAAAAACTACACATGCTGACTTTTGTGTCCACTGAGCTTATCTTCTGTCAATTTATTTATTGATCAGTATTCTGTAACTGTTTATACCTTTGTCAGTGCAGTAAGAGTTTTAAGGCCTGTCCTAGTCGAGCAGCCAAGCAGGTCATCAAAGGAACTGCAGTGATTTGGCATACATCATAACATTTTTTCTGCTTTTAATAAATATTTTGTGAACTAAATTATGGATCACTGTTGGTTCTGAATGTCAGGGAATCCATTGGGGTGACTATTTTTTTTATTTTTTGGTCTTTTATTTTGTATTACAGTATATTTTGTGTTTACCAAGTCGCCATTTTGTTTTATTGTAGCTGCTACTATTTTGCAGTATTGCTCTCATGGTTATGTTCTGCTAGTAGCTGGCACAGTGCATGGAAGTCATGCTTGTGGCATAACAAGTGTGACAATTTCTTAACCAGCACCATGTATTGTGCAGCATCTGAGACTGCAGATAACATTCTAAAAAAATTTTAAGCAGTGTTTCAAGGTTTTGTTCATGTTGAAAGGTTAAATGATTCAGCTTTCCATTTTCATCAACTATGATTTCAGTTTATGCATCGGGCTTTACTTACTAGGTTTAGCGTCACTTTCGGTTTTGACCCTAGCGTGTTTATAGACTACGATTCCTGTCATGTCTGTCTCTTGATCCTTGAATTGCTTTCTCGTCTGCCTGTTTCCATCCACGCATACCAGAAACATGACATCAAAAATACAACCACACTTATATAAACATAACGTGACAATTTAGAATAACCAATGAACATGTATGCATGCCTTTAAACTGTTGGAGGATAATTGAGTCCCCAGAGGAAAGCCTTGTAAATACAAGGTGGGCATACAAATTACACACTGGAGACATTCCAGGGACTTAAGCACCGTAAAGTAGTGATAACTTCTCACAGTGCTGACCTTAATTCTTCAGTTTGACCCCAATATAATCAATATATTGATTAAGAGGTTTATTACACCTTTCTCGCACATTTAACCTAAATAGTGGATGAGGAGTGAAAAAGAAAATTAATCAGTAAAAAAGAGTTCCTAGCCAACAGTAATGATAATTTCCCCAACATTAAGCAGACATATCCACCTTAATAACAGAATACAGTAAGTGTCTGTGTGTCCGACCGGTTACTATGTCTCTGTCATTCCAAAAGATGGCACATAACAAACATTTTTAGTAATACAATGTGTTGCATTTGTCTTCTGACAGATGGCTTATCACAACTACTAACATTGCTCTTACAAATCCATACAAAATGGTATATATCAGAGATACATGCATTATATGGAGCACTGCAACGTTAACACTGAAGTCGACTTTGATTACTTCGATTTCAACTCGTTTTTAACGGGAAGTTCAGCTAGCAGTCTTCAAAACCATAAAAGCTTATGTATTTTAAATACAAGTGGCTGACATAACCCAATGCTTTCTGGCAATTGTTCACATAACCAATGTGACTGTTTTACTGAACTGCTTGCAGTGTTCTTGAACTTACATTATGCTAATCTATACATTGTTAGTATTCGCACTAACTGTAAAAATGTTTCCTCATATATTTCATGCTTAATTTTAAGGTACAGAAAACAATGTTATTTTCATACCAAAAATAATAATCTTAAGATGATTTTGATCATTTTCTTGGCACAGAACTGACATGTTTATTGATGGTCTTTGACTGTTGGCTATGCTCTATCACCTAGCAACAATAAATCTCATGGGTTCCTTTTGATAGCTGAGCTGACATTTAAGGAGACACTCGCCCTACGGGTTTGATGGACGTTTTAAGCTGAGCAGTCTCCAAGCATTTCCAGTATGGTTAAGATCTGCTTTGTACTAGAATGTTCACTATTTCTTAATTTATGTTTAGTTTAACCTTTTTCTTCATAACTCACACTGGTTTAAGGGTATCTACCTTGCGTTCTCCTGAGTGTGTTTTGGTTTTCTTGGTCAGTACTATGTATTGGTACACCAGGCTATTGTTTTCCACTGCCTACACTTAAGTCCTGTAATGAACTTTTGTTGGAAGTTTAAATAAGTTTAAATGCAGATGGCAAACCGCACACTTCAAAATGATGAGTGATCAAACTGTCTGTGGTATTAATGTATGTGATATGAGCAACATTTGCTGGATGTACATAAAGGGCATTTAGTATACTAGTTAGGTGTCATCTTCTACTGTTGCATATTCAAGGAAAACATTTAAATAATTAAATATCATATTGAATGATTACTGGTTGATCATTTCTAGACAGCTTTATTTTGACGTCATGCTTTTTTAAAGAAAAACTGTCTCTAGTGAACTTTTAACTAAACTTATATTAGAGAATGGTCCTCCAAGTTAATAATTTGGAGGACTAGGGGGCCTTTTGCTGCTCATGTATGTGGATTTCAGTTTCACCAAACAGCAGATCTTTTAATTCTCATGGATACGCCTCTTCATTGGGAAGAAACACTATTTTTCCCTGATGGCAACATGAATTAGACGATCTACAAGTCTCTGACCTAAAGTTTAAATCCGAACAATATATTTGATATCTTTTAGCTGTTCCGTTATTTCACAGAGTAATAATTTCCGTTTGTTTGCACTAATGTGATCTTTACTGTCATTTTTTTGAAACTTTTGAATTTTCGTACTTCCATTATCTCCAACCTGCTCTGCATGTGTATCGCGGCAATGTTTTTGAATTCTTTTCGACGTTCTTCTTTGTCATCTACTTTTTGTCTTTTATTTCCGGCCCCGGACGTAGTAATATCTCTTGGCACAAAGTCTCATCTCGCGGGCCTTGAAAGTGTCTCTCTGAAAAAGTCACGTCTCGTCTCAGGATTTTTTTTGTATAATAGAGAGAAATAGCATGATAATAGGTTTGCAGGTTTAGAAGGTCAGCAGTTTCACATGTGCAGAGCATGTAGCGCGCTGCAATTCTCTAGCACCATGATTAGTGAGTTTAACTATCTTATCTTGAAAATTCTGTTCTCCATACATGAAAAATCTGAGCTCATTTATGATACCACTGGCATTGGTCAATATTATAATATATCTAATACGCACCTGTGATCAAGAAATAAAAATTTCCACTCCAGACTGTGTCTTGAAGTGAATTCTTCATAGGGCTCTTCTACTATACACATTTCCTACATATTAAAAAAAAAATAGATGAAGCATTGGATCTTAAATCTTCAGTGCTGCTGTTTCAGTTCCTACCTGAGGCACCCATACATGCACATACATGCACACACATACATGCTCACTCACACACACAACACACACAAACGCACACTTTCAATCCAACATGAAACTACAATGAATGCCAAGGAAGCAAAAAATGTGTAAAATGGGATGTTCAGGGCACTAGGACAGGAATGAATTCTAATAACAACAACACAAAACACAGAATTATCAAAAGGCAAAAGAAAACCCATGAAGCCATGTCTGTTAGGTGGGCTGGCTGTTTCACTTCTCAACTCAGCATTCTCATTACTCTTTCTTCATACGTATGGCCTCTCTATGAACCTCCCACAAGTTCAGCCCTTGACCAAACTCACCTCCTGACCACAAGATAAACAGAGTAGGTTTTTATACCACAGCCAGGCCTCATTTCTTTGTAAAACCACCTCAACTTCTGGGGTTATCATCTTAGAACTCTGCATACCGGACTGACACTCACCCTTGAAGGCCCGTATATAGACAATTGCAATGTGTTCTGATATTTTAAGTCACTTTGGGTAAAGGTGTTTGCCAAATATATGATAATGTGACCTCTATCTCATGTTTTGGATTTGTTTGCTAGCCTTTTACTGTTTTTGACACACACCTGCAGTTTTGACTACTCTTTCGTTTAAGCCTTTATTTTTCTGGTCTAAAGCCTTTTCCATTCTTTAATCAAATGACACCTTGGTATCAAAACTCAATATTCTAAGACTGGTGTAAAAAGCGGGGTCTAGTAGGGACTGTTAACCATAACAGTGTTTCTCTAGTGCAGGAGAGGCATCAGGATGTAGGAAGAACAAGTGGCATGTGCACTGGCAGTGTGGGCCTCCCCTCAATTGTGACTCATGGGGCACTAGTGTAAGTCCAGGGTACTGAGGGACAGTGGGTGCTGTGCCTAACGTCCACCATGTTAATAGTTAATGGGACATAGACTTGCTATTTAATAAGTGTGTCGTTCTGCTCCCCAGTCCTCCCCAGGACTGCCTGGTTCATTACTGGACTTTTTTTTTATTTGTTTAACCTTTATTTGAAGAAAATAATGTTCTGTACAATCAAGCTAAACTTATACAATGAAGAAAGTAGGATTCCATACAATCAGGTTGAGTGTATACAACAAATGACTTCATAGTTAAACCAGAAAAAAAAGATGAAAAGAAAAAACATCAGAAAGTTAATAAAAGAAAGTGTAACAAGGTTAATCTAGTTTTCCATGTTATATTTCTACTTTGTTTTGGTTTTTTTTTGTATTCTCCCAAAATTGTTACACCACTTTTATGTAATATGTAGATAATGTTACGTAGGAACCAATCATTGAGAGAGCATGTTTTGCAGGTTCTCAGTTGGGGTGCATTTATGGGTACTCATATCCTTATTTCAGCAGGCACATATTTGGCTTGCTAGAGGTAGGATGGGATTTTGGAGCTTCAGTCCTGAGTTGGGCTTGATCAGCTCCACTGTCAGCTTACGGCAGTTGGTTAGCATGGATGGCATCTACAGTGGGCACCCTCCAAGTAAACTGAATGTAAGTAACCAGCAATGTTTTAGCTGTTACAAGAGTAAGAGTACAAGAGTAACACTAAGAAGCTGGGCCTGCTGAAGGCAACTCTTCTGCTAAACGCCAGTCCCACTATTTCTCTGTCTCAATGCACTGAGTTGTGATAAATGCTCCCTATTACTGTATTTCAATAGGATCATATTAAAAGATTTACAAAATTGGAGTTTCTTGGTTATACATATTTTTATCTTTTCACATTGTGAGAATATACAAACATGGTTAAAAAATGACCCATTCTGTTGGCATTTCTTATATTTTATCCTGTTACAGTTTATTTAAGTTGGTTTGTGTATGTACTGTTTATATTACAATTTGGAATCTTAGTGTATTTAGTTGAGATGTATTGACATTTATTAGTGATGTGCAGTTTAATAGACTTATCTGACACCTAATGATTCTCCATCTTAACCTTTCATAATACCAAGTACTACACCATTGTCAACACTGCTCTGTGAGGTTGAGGATAGGTGAAATGGAGGAGAAACACTGCAACACCTTTAATTTTTGTGGCTGCGATTCTTAAGTGTTCATGTGTATGTCAGTTGGTCATTTTCTAACCCACTTAGTTCTGAACAGGGTCACTGGGAGTACTGGAGCCAATCAGAGCTAGCATAGGGTGCAATAACGTATGTAAAAACCCTGGACAGGGCGAGTCCACCGCAGAGCAAGCACACAACCCAACCACACACTAGGGACAATTTAGTATCCCCAATGCATGTAACCTGCATATCTCTGGACTGTGGGAGGAAACCAAAGCAAACCCACGCAGATATGCAGAGAACATGCAAACTGCATGGGGGATTCAGGATGTGAACTCCTTACTGTGCGACAAGCAGCGCTACCACTGCACCACCCATCTCTATGGTTGCAATATAATGGAGAGGGGATTAGCTCTGTTACAAGAAAGAAAGAAAGAAAGAAAGAAAGAAAGAAAGAAAAAGAAATCGATGTGACCGCATACAGAGCTGCCAGTAATGATTATGAGGTGAGAACACAGCAGAGACAGAAGAATTCAGAAGCAAACAGGATTGCTTGTTGCATTGAGGAGTGGAAAAATAGGGAAACATTTGAGATTAATAAAGAACCAAACAGATTTGTTAATACAAAGTACATGCCACCAATATGTCACACATGTGCGTCTACAGATCACCCCCCATTCCTGGTTGAGAGGGGGCACTCACATTAACCTTTTTCATTCCCTCCACAGCACAGAGCAGATGCCCAGTAAGGGCAATTGACTCTGTCCCTTCACGTCTCCCACATTTAAAACCCACAGCTGCCAGAAGGAGTCGTTCAGTTTGGAACAGACTGCACTGCAAGACAGAGCTCCTTCCACTGTATTGGTGTGCATAACAGCCCAGTTTTTTATTATTTTTGAACTATATTAAATGGGATGAACGGGTTGACACCCTAACATTTATCTATGGAACTTGCAGTAGCTCATTCAACCGCAACAGCCACAATGGGCTGATCCCGTAAGTAAACTGTTCTTCACTAAAACCGTACAATGAGCATGATTTATTTCAGACACATATACAATGTACAGTATATATTCAAGACCTTCCTAATGTCATTTCACCACCTTAAGACCTAAATATAAATTAGTGAAATTGAAACAATTGAAATAAAGGCATGTCTAAATTCATTATGTGACATGAGGGGTGCATTTCCATTCCTGAGAGCACCCACAGTCTAATGACAGCTTGCTCTGAGCTGCTCCACATCATTGAGGTTTTATCTGTAATAAATCCACCACTTTCTTGTCTCATATAGAAACCAACAAGCTAAGAAGGAAGACAACATACCTTTATAAACTGAGGTGTTGCTAGTCGAACAGTAGCCACATAGCAGACTTGCTCACCGATATCTGATTTGAATGTCCTCTGTATAGCCCCATCAAAGCCATTGGAAGAGGAACTAGGCACTGCAAAAAATATATATTATATAAATTAGTAAAATTTTAGAGAAAATCGTAAAGCAGTTCAAATAGTTTTAAAAGACACTTGGTAAAAATATTTTACAAAATAATTGCAGAGTCAAAAAGAATACATAATCCAAAACCCCACAAGAGCAATAAAAACCTTAATGAAGTGAACAAGTTAACTAAAAACACACAGGGGCATGACGGTAAGCTGAGGGGCAGTGGAGGCTGCCTGCTGAATCTGTAAGGGACTGCTGCATATGACTGGTGCACAAATTATCTTCAGTATTTGGTTTTTCTGTTTCTGATTGTGGTGTCATTGTTTGCCTTTGCTCAGAGGAGCTAATATTTGTGGGTAGGCCCTTAGTTCTAATTCTTGTAGGAATGCTTATGTGACATACGCTCTTTGGACAAGGATTATGTGTATAAAGAATTTGTATGTTTAGACATCACCTTTTTCCCTCTGTACTTCTTGCTAAGTAGTTCCCCTCAATATCCTTGAAGCTATCCCCCTTGTTATGGTGTGGTCTAAGGTGGGTCAGAGCTGTGAGGAAAGAATGCTTTTAGTTTAAGCAAATGGAGGTAAAGAGGTTAAGTGTTTAAGATTATGGAGAGAATTAGTGGCATTGAAACCACCTGTTAGCTTTAAAATAAACTCTTCAGGAAGAACACGGAGGCCCAGATGGAAGTTGGTTAAGTTTCATTTGCATCAGACATCCAACTGAACCACTCCAACTGTAATCAATTTTCTTATTAAGCTATTGAACTCCCAAGAGTGAGAAAGTGCCAACCTGAGTTTGTTGAGGGTCAATTCAGATGGAATTTGACGTCTATCTAGGGCAAAGTTAACAGAATGGTGTGTAAGAAATAAGGACTTGTGATGTGTTCCAGTTTTGGCTTTTTCCTTAAGTAATGCCCTACTAAACTACATAAAAATGCTACAGTATACACAATATTCACTCGGCATCAAAGGATATACTACAAGAAGCTATATTCCTATATTCATTTATTTTGATTCTTTCAGAATATTTCTGGTTTTGACCTTGGCTAGTCTTCTGTTTACGTTTTGTTCTTCATGTCCTGGTTCTATTCATTAACTACCCTTATGGTGGGCCATGGCAGGGCAATCAAAGAATGCAAAATGTAAAATGAAATACTAATAAGCAAAAAAGGCAATCCAGTAATAACCAAATTAGGTCAATAAAATACACAAACAAACCAAGAACAAAGGCAACGGGTCAAAGGCCAAAAAGAAGCAATCCAAAATATCAAAAAGACTAACGAACTGTAAAGAGCAACAGAAATGAAACTGAAATTCCAAAATCCAAAATGCTCCAAAATTCAAAGGTTTTTGACTGGCAACGTGACACCAGTTATGTTGTTTCTAATTTTTTTTTTGTTACCGCTGAGTGAATGTGAACAACACGTGCATATTCCAAATGGATTTATTCATTGAGTCGGGGTTTGGGTATGTGGTCCCCTGTGAAACATCGAGACCCTCAAAGCTACGACAAATTATTGACAACCAAGGGGGATGTCATGAAGCAGCGAATGACACAAAGAATCATTACTTAATCAACTATCGGGGAGGGGAAAGACCCCTGTGAAGTGTCGCAACATGGAGCAGATGCTGCACAGCAGTTTCAGTATGCTGCATGGTAGAGTTGGGAGTGGAGCGAAACAATAATACCTTCATGGCAGTTCAAAAGTTCTGTGCAGCACCCATAAAAAAAAACACAGCATGCCACAAGTGCGATTCAGGTAATGTAATTGGGTGTATATGGAACATCACTGACGGATAATGCAAAGTGACATCCTCCCCAGTGCAGTGGAGCTCCGGAGGTCTGCAGCTAGACACTATTGGGAAAATTCCACAGCAGGAGTCTTATTTATAAAACATTTTTTAGATTTGAGCATGAAAATATGCGTACACCAAAAACAAAATCTAATTCATAAAACTTGACATACTCATATTTCTAAAAAATTGACCTTCATAAATTGGCATACATGAACGCGCCTCAAAACTAATTGACATCACAGACAACTTGTGTGTTAATGGAATGTCACTGCTTACAGTTAATAAAAGCAGCTTCATTCTTACCAGGCATCCTTATTGCGATACAAGTTCTGTCAACTATCATGATTACATTAAGAAAACAGAACAGTGCGGCAAATTGCCTTTTTATGCTGGCAAAAACAAGTTGTGTTTAATGTATGTACACTCACACAATACGAAAACTGAATGTAGCATTTGGTCAATCAGTTAGTGGCTCCCAGCACAGTGGGTATGACGGAGTGAAGCTTGGCTGAGATATTCCTGACCTGTCTGCCAAGTCTCTGAGAACTGAGAACAAGTAACCAAAAAAACTGACGGAAATCGAAAAAAGTTCTTTAGTAAAAAATATGTAGCATTGGCCCTCTTAAAAGGGAAATACAATAGAGTCTGTATATCATATTCACCTCTTTTGAGGTGTAATATGTTTGTCATGTCAACGCACATAGTAATGGCTCGGTGACATGAATTATTATACTTGTGAGTTGTCATTTAGCAGGATTCACTGCATTTCCCTACTGTTTACCCATAATATGCAAATATCCCAAAATCTGAAAATATCCTAAATCCAAAATACTTCTGGTCCCAAGCATTTCAGATTAAGGATGCTCAACCTATACAATGTTGAGATGGTGACATGTATTGTAAATGTTGTTGTTTAATTGTATTTACCTTGTTATGTGTATGTTTGTAACTGCAAGAGAAACTCCTAGCAACTATGTTGCCTGGCGATAAAATTCAAGTTCAAGTTCAAGAAAGCACAAAAGGGAACTGGTAAGCACAGCTAAGCTACAGTAGCTAAAGCCACAACAAGGAACATCGTAGTCAGACTAAAGCTTTAAATTGGGCTCTACAGGTAACATGAAGGCTCTAATTGAATGCTAGGGGTAAAAGGGACCTGGCAGAAAATATAAACACTACAAAATGGAAAACAGATAACAACTCAGGGAGCAAGGGCAAATTACAAAATGTACAAAAAATGGAAACATAGTAAAGGCATAATATTAACAGTTACAGTTTCTCATCCAGTTACTTCTTAGAGCACATTGAAAAACACTGAAGTTTTTATTCTGGTAATATTTGTGCACTTCACCCTAACAGTAATAGAAAAAAAAACAAGATGGTCAGCAATCATCTGAACAGTTTGGTAGAATTAAAATTTAGAAGGATGCTAGTTAGAGTATTGACATAGCAGAAGAAATGTCTGATCTTCCAGAATAAGAAGAAACCTGACAAAGTTATAACAGGCAACCAATAATATGAGACAAATGAATATTTAAGGGATCATACTCCAAATCATATTATGTGATATCATCTACTGTTAAATTCTGCTCCGTACCGTATTGAGGATTTGTTCTGTTCTGTGTATTGTATTGTATTGTATTGACCCCCTTCTTTTTGACACCCAATGCACGCCCAACCTACCTGGAAAGGGGTCTCTCTTTGAACTGCCTTTCCCGAGGTTTCTTCCATTTTTTCCCTACAAGGGTTTTTTTTGGGAGTTTTTCCTTGTCTTCTTAGAGAGTCAAGGCTGGGGGGCTGTCAAGAGGCAGGGCCTGTTAAAGCCCATTGTGGCACTTCTTGTGTGATTTTGGGCTATACAAAAAATAAATTGTATTGTATCGTATTGTATTGAAACAAAAAAATGAGCTACACTGTGCTACCAGGGTCTCCTAGTTGTCAAGCAGGCACTGAGAAATGAGAGAGCCCACCATCTCAGGACTGATTCAGAAGAAAATTGAAAACTGCAAAGGTAGTCAATTTACTGTAAGATTAATAACGCAGGTTTACTGGTAATGTGTCTGGTCAGCTCTACAAGAGAATATAGAAGGATTAAACGGGGCTCGGGGGTCTTGGTTCACCATCGCTTCCTTAGTTAGCTCGCAAATTAAAGACTACTCTCTTAACCAAAATTAGGTTACATTTGTACCTTGAATGCCTCAACACTTGCCAAAAATAGTCAATAACACTGGTGTTATATTATATGATTGAAGATAACCTGGAAAATGAAAAATGTGACCCTCTCTTCATTTCTAAACACCATAATGACTTTCCAACGGTTCTGTCACCAAGACAACAAGCTGCCACTGTGCTGTCACCATAACAACGTATAGCATGACATTCAGTACAGCGCACAAAATGCACTCCTCAGCCTTCCTTCTGTACGTGTTAGATTAAGAACACATTATCTTACGCACCAGATAACAAATACACAGTTGGCCAACAGGTATGATTTTATTGCTTATCTTCCACAGGCAGGTCTTGTTGTAAATTTTATTTCCTGTTTTATTAAATTTGGAAGAGATAGAGATAAGTTAAACTTGTAACAATAACCAAAGTGTTGACTAATGTGTTTAAAGTAATATTTTTATGCTTACCTAGAAGACACTTTCAATGAACAGTAGTTTGTAAACACTTTATGCCGTGTTATTGCTATGAGCTCAGTTAATCAGAATCTATTGGCATATCCTCAAAGGAATCAGTTGGCTGCACAACACCCCAAGTCCTACAGTTCTTACTTCTGTCAAACCTTGTCCTTCTTATTTTCTTTCCATGACATATTTTCTGCATTCAAATACAAGTTAATAGTATCTCTTCACTCTAGGCATGACATTTTTGGTTGTCATCATTCCATTCCATCCTCCTTTTATCTCATTTGGGTATAATAGAACGTGCTAGGATGAGAAACAAAGAAGTGCGAGTGCTGTGGATGACATTTGCATGGACAGAAAGCAGCACAGAAGGCCTCCAAGTCCAGATTCAAAATTTTTGTCCAAGAGCTGTAACACAGCAAACCATAGCATAATATCACCTTTCATTAACTAAACTTTATTTTATGGACACGCTATTAGAAGTTGAACACATGGAGTGTCCCTGCATATGCTCACTTGTCACTTCTCTTTGTTAAGAATGTCATCTTAATTTGTCCTTTGACAGCCGTACAAGAGTGATGCCTTAAACCAGAGCTTATTGAATGTTAAAACTTTTAGATGAATATTGCAGTAAGCAAACACAAGGTGGTTTCCCATCTTAACAGTGACAATGGAAAATAGCTGTCTATACAACTGCTTTCCCTTTTGTTATTTTGTAACACTTTTGTTTAATTACAGCAAAAATGTACTTATTTCTCATATACTCTTATGTAACAAGTCTTTAACAAACATATGTTTTGATTTTCATACCACTTACAAGGCAGCAGTAAAATGTTTATTCATCTTTGCAATGTGACCTGCTAACAAAACTTCACTCTGGAGTGGTGGCTGAGGTGACTTAACGGAGTCACATTTCTCTTGATATTACATACTTAGGATAAGACCATTGAATTCTTCATATTAGCAAGTAGTTTCACCATCAAGTCAATATGCTACTTGGCACTGAGATGAATAACCGATCTACTGATGTTTTATAAGTGTTAGGAAGATCCAAAAAAGACTTTGTTAAGGTCTTGAGTAAATGAGTAATCAAAGCATTTTTGCAGTACCTAAACTAAAGTTTACCTGTTGTTTTAATCTAGTTATAATTATGAGAGCCTTTTCAGTGTTGGCAACACTCTTTTTTGCTGCCATGCAAACATGCAGCTTCTCACTAAACTAGAGAAAGCTGCTTGTATGACAGAAGCATGTCTGCATCCTCACTAGCTTCTATGCTGGTACATGGCACCTAAAACAGTGAGCTGTATCTTATAAACAACTAGCAAAATACCCGCGCTTCGCAGCGGAGAAGTAATGTGTTAAAGAAGTTAAGAAAAAGAAAAGGAAACATTTTAAAAATAACGTAACATGATTGTCAATGAAATTGTTTTGTGACTGTTATGAGTGTTGCTGTCATCAAGGATTTGATTATCATTATTTCTTTCAATCAGGTTCGTATTTGGAGGATGTGTTGAGTTCAAGTTATATTCTGTGTTTGTCAACCGTTGTAAAGATAACAGGTTTCATTCATCAAAGTGTTCACTACCCAAATCGGTACTCGTGAATCTAAGATGTTTAACAGGCATTCCCGGTATTAAGTTGTGGATTTGCCTACGAATATTTAGTGGCAGCGTGTCTATGAACTTAATTTAAACTTAAGCTTTACACCTTGCTTTACACCTTGCTTTCCTATTGATATGTCTACAAAGGCTTGTTCAGATTCAAAGGGTTGTTCCTTTCTTACTGCATCAATAAACAGCTCGTCTTCCTCGTGTGTGATTATCTGAGACATCACACACTGCATGCACGGGTTTACCTTTCCCAGTCCTGCAAACTATAGCGAATTGGTTCAACTTACCACACTTTTTACACTGTCTTCTTTTAGGTGGACATTGACTATTTCCACCGTGTGCTTTGTTTTCGCAGTAGCTGCACTTATGAATATGCTTGTATGCGTCAGTCGCTTCATATTCTTTTGCTGCCTTCTCAATTGTGTAATGCGTTTTTTGTTCAGCGCTTTTTAGAGCTCTTCCTTGTTCTCTGCGTACTTCGTTCACAGTCAGTTCACGTGAGCCGCTCAGAGTACATGCATCGAAGGTTCTCAGCAGTGCTTGTGCTATCTCGTGCGATCTTGCGATGTCCACGGCTTTATTTAATGTTAGCTTAGAACTGGCACTTAAAAGTTTCTCTCGCACTTTTGCTGAGTTTGTGCCAAGCACTAGTCTATCCCTGACCATCTCATCTACGTTTGCATAAGCACAGTCCTTCACCAGCAATTTTAACTCTGTTACAAAGTGATCAAAAGTCTCGTTTATACCCTGCGTCTTCTCATTAAACTTGTATCTCACGAATATCGTATTCGTCGTAGGCATGACAAACACCAGCGGCAAGCCTGTCTATGAACTTAATTTAAACTTAAGCTTTACACCGTGCTTTGTTTCTGCAGTAGCTGCACTTATGAATATGCTTGTATGCGTCACTCGCTTCATATTCTTTTGCTGCCTTCTCAATTGTGTAATGCATTTTTTGTTCAGCACTTTTTGGAGCTCTTCCTTGTTCTCTGCGTACTGCGTTCACAGTCAGTTCATGTGAGCCGCTCGGAGTACATGCATCGAAGGTTCTCAGCTGTGCTTGTGCTATCTTGTGCGATCTATCCCTGACTATCTCATCTTCGTTTGCATAAACACAGTCCTTCACCCACGAATATTTAACGGCAGTGTGTCTATTGGATTGCTGCCGATGGATGGCATTATATGGGCAGGCACTCAATTACGTGGGAGGCGTGACGATGTGGGACGCAACTCCGCCTCTCACGGCGACCGAGCTGCAGGCTATGGCCGTATATATGTACATAAGTAGGTTCCAGTTATGACCGTTACGCGTAGAATTTCGAAATGAAACCTGCCCAACTTTTGTAAGTAAGCTGTAAGGAATGAGCCTGCCAAATTTCAGCCTTCTACCTACATGGGAAGTTGGAGAATTAGTGATGAGTCAGTCAGTCAGTCAGCGAGGGCTTTGCTTTTTATTAGTATAGATAGATGCACTAGATTTACACAACTGAAAAAACTGAAATATTTTTAAATAGTGGAACTGTTTTGGCCCTCCTTATATTGCTACTTTCACTCCTCCTCCATTTCAGTGTTGCACAAACCTGCTCATAGAAAATGCCCTGGCAAACGACTTAATATTTCACACTGGATAGTAACACGCAGTGGGTAGCGCTGCTGCCTCGGAGTTAGGAGACCCGAGTTCGCTTCCCAGGTCCTCCCTGCGTAGAGTTTGCATGTTCTCCCCGTGTCTGCGTGGATTTCCTCAGGGTACTCCGGTTTCCTCCCACAGTCCAAAGACATGCAGGTTAGGTGCATTGGCGATTCTAAATTGTCCCTAGTGTGTGCTTGGTGTGTGGGCGTGTGTGTGTGTATGATGGATGGATGGATGGATAGTGACAGAGCAGAAGTGACAGTGTAGTGCTTCAGCTTATTGAAAAAATATCATTATTTTCTTCCCAAAATGGTTACAGTTTAAGTAGTTCTGAAGAAGTGACAAAGTTAGTTTTGTTTTGTGCACTCGTGCACTCTTGTATCATCACGGATGCTGGCTTTGGAACTGTGCGCTGATAACAAGCCTGACAGTCCCTCTCCTCTTTAGTCCAGAGGACACGGGGTCTATGATTTCCAATAAAGAATTTCAATTTTAATTCTTCAGACCACAGGACAGTTTTCCACTTTGCCTAAATAAAGTTGGGCCCAGAGAACACAGTGAAAGTTGGGCTCAGAGAACACAGTGGTGTTTCTGGATCAAGTTTATATACGAGGTTTCTTCTTTGCATGGTAGAGTTTAACTTGTATTTGTGGATGTAGCGACACACTGTGTTCACAGATGATGCTTTTTGGGAGTGGTCCTAAGCCCATGCAGTGATTTCCACTACAGAATCATGGCTGTTTTTTAGGTAGTACCACCTGAACACATTTGTCAGCATGCAAGTCTTGTAACTCGCAGTAATAAAAGTATTTATAAGTGCTGGTTCCTCTAACAAAGAAAGTCTTTGCCCAGCTTTAGTGCTTCTGTCTTTTAGATCTGCACAGAAGGCAATGTATCCCCTGGCATGACAGCAGCGACAAAGAAAACCTCTTTACATTTTATTGAATCTGCAGAACCTGAAATGTCAACTTGTTGCTGAAGATGTAGTAGGAGGTGGAGTGGAGGCTAATAACAAAGAGAGGACATGGACTGTGTATGTTACTGGTCCTTTAGTGTTGTGAACATTGTGCTGTTGTGGGGAACGAAGAAATCCCCACCTGTAAATAAAGGTGTGCTATGTGGTGAACACCTGTGTCCTGCCTGTCTGTGTCAGGTTAGGGCAGCTGTATGCGCACACAACAGAGAGATGTGTGAAATACATGGGAGTTCTTATACGTAGATAATCTTGTGTAGATGGGTAAAAGTGAAGCAGAACTGAAGGAGAAGAAATTGAAATTGAAAGCTAGTTTGAAAGCAAAAGGCCTCGGAAAAACCCAAGGAGTTAGAGGTGGGTGCACAGGCATACGGCATGTGTTGTAAAAGCGTGGGAAGAAACTCAATCCAAAGCATTGTTTGTCAGAAGTGGGTGCATAGAAAATGTGGTAGTGAGAAGGCTAGCCTGCAGATGGTGAGTATGACCTTTGTTTGAAGAAAGAATGTGAGACATTGCAGAATGCTGATGTAGTGTTAATGTAGAAATCAGCCATGGAGCTGTTTTGGAGAAGGTAAGAACATTCGGCTACTAAGGTGACATGGTGAGTACAGATGTGTGTGAGGACACAACAATGATAGCTAGGGTGAGGGGTGGATGGAAGACAGCTGTCCCCCATTCTGACTTCTCTCTGAAATTGAAATTATGAATGCTGTGTGAGGAGCAGTGTGCTCTGAGGGAGTGAGACATAGGCTGTGAAAGCAGAAAATAAAGAAAATCTGTGAAGAACAGAGGGATGTCTGGAATGTTGTAACAGTGCAAGGATGATGAATGCTAAGTTAAGAAAAAGACTGGGTTTGAAGGCGATGGGTGCTCAGGAGAAACAGACTAAGGTGGTTTGGGCATGTGAAGTAAAAGGCAGAGGACGATTGGGTGAACAAGTGCACCAAGATGGTGGTGAACAGGATGGGGCCAAGAGGGAGGATGAGGATGATGTGGTTGTGGGAGACTTCAGATGATATAAAAAAGAATGTGTCTCACACCAAAGAATGCAGAAGGCCACACAGAGTGGAAGAAAAAGATCTGGGGGGCCCCATGACTTACATGGGCAACCCTGGAAAATGGCCATTGAACTACTAGTAGTAATGATGAAGAGGATTACCCAGCCCTAGTCATATTATTAAGATTCTGAATGAGCTACTGCACTTCTTTAACATAAGGAAAGACATTTTTAACTACTTGGTCAGAGCCCCAGGGGTAGACTTCGTCTTTGGTACAGCATGTGGGCCACATTATTTGTTTCTTTGGTACTTGTGACTCTACCTAGGCTTATTCCTAACCACTGTCACTTAAAACACCAGAATTATAATGCTAAACATTAGAATCATGTCCAGGAAGACACACATACATCATACATCCATTCGATTGTTCAAAAATGGGAATTTAAAAAAATTAGGTGGCAAAGGAATTTAAACAGTAACCCAGAAATAAGCAATAAGTAATAACTTGAAATGAAATGTTTATCATAAGAGATAGTAAATTCCTCAGATCACTTGGGGGATCTCTGGCCCGGTAATCTCTGTGATTTCCCTCTGCACTGAACTGGATTAAGCAGGGCTGAGATGGATGGATGGATGGATGAACTGATGATCTCTGTGATGTCTGAGGTCAAAATGAGGTTAAAATGTCCAGTTCTGTTATTTTCTGTTCAGCTTTAACAGTCATACAGAGGGTGTCATATCTTGGGTCTGTACGTACCCTGCCATTACTTGAAATTTAAATACAGTGATCCCTCGCTATATCGCGCTTCGACTTTCGCGGCTTCACTCCATCGCGGATTTTAAATGTAAGCATATCTAAATATATATCATGGATTTTTCGCTGGTTTGCGGATTTCTGCGGACAATGGGTCTTTCAATTTACAGTATGTTACATGCTTCCTCAGTTTGTTTGCCCAGTTGATTTCATACAAGGGACGCTATTGGCGGATGGCTGAGAAGCTACCCAATCAGAGCACGTATTACATATTAAATAAAACTCCTCAATAATATACGATATGCTTCCCGCGCGGTGCTTCGCACACTTCAAAGCTCTAACAGCACGTATTGATTTTTGATTGTTTGCTTTTCTCTGTCTCTCTCACTCTCTCTGACATTCTCTGCTCCTGGCGGAGGGGGTGTGAGCAGAGGGGCTGTTTGCACAGTGGCTGTTTGATTAGAAGATACGGACGCGCCTGTAAAAAAATGCTGAAAGACTACCTTCACATTGCTCCCTTCATTGCGCCGCTTTATCGCGGTGCTTGCATACTTAAAAGCGCAACAGCCCTATTGATTTTTGATTGTTTACTTTACTCTCTCTCTGACATTCTCTGCTCCTGACGGCGCACCTTGAAGAGGAAGATATGTTTGCATTCTTTTAATTGTGAGAAAGAACTGTCATCTCTGTCTTGTCATGGAGCACAGTTTAAACTTTTGACTAAAGGGTGTTATTTCATGTCTATTGGGCTCTAATAATGTTAAAAAACGTATTTAGAAGGTCGTAAACAGGTTTTCAATGCTCTAACTGTGAAAATATTAGATTTATAAATAAAGAATCCTACTTCTTGGAAATTCATTTATCTGTCTGGAGCGGATTAACCGCGATAAACGAGGGTTTACTGTATAACTGTGCGGAGAATATTTATAAACAGTGTGGGAGAGTTTCTAAGGGCTTAAAATATATAAAAATAACCATACAAACATATGGTTTCTACTTCGCAGATTTTCACCTATCGCGGGGGGTTCTGGAACGCAACTCCCGCGATCGAGGAGGGATCACTGTATTACACATCCATATCCGGACACAACAGAATGTAAGCAAGCCATCACTACAACTTTTAAAAATCATGCTGATAGCTAGAATGATTTTTTTCTTGTCAAGGTAGCATTTACTTTTTGTTTAAAATTAAGTTTGTCCACAGAACCATCTTTTGACATGCTTTAGTCTAGATCAGAAGGCATTTTGTGTTGTTTGTCTTCTGTAAAAGACATTCTCATCTTATCTTGTGGGCATTTACCAAAATCAGACAGACATGTAGATCCATGAATGTAACACTGAAGCTTCTTAGAGCATCATATGGTGAGAACTTCAAAAAAATGCAGTTTCTTTGGGATTTGGAACAATGATGACTTTTCTCTATTACTAAATTGACGTTCTTATCATGGAAAGATGAATTTCATTCTGCTTGCAGATAGCTTGTGTCACGCACGTACGATTAGGAGACAACTAAAGGGCGTGAATAATGGTAATTCCATTGCCTGACCAGTTGGTTTCAGAGTGCACTAATTCTCTCTCTCAATTCCTTACAGACCATTCATGGAAAATTCTGCCTGATTCTGGCGCTGCCAATGACACTTCTGTCACTTCTGGTTCCGGTGCTGTCGACGACGCCACTTCCGGTTCCGGCCCTGATGACATCACTTCCTAAGTCGCCATTTTAAGGCAGCAACTCAGTTCTGTTTTGGACTCAGCTGTGTAAATATGTCTGTTCTGATTAATCAATTTTGCAGACAGGAAATATTATACAGGTGGCTGCCCCAAACCTTTCCAATGACTCTTTGTCATTCTTGTGACATTTGTTAAATCCTTACTAAAAAGGTAGGCAGCATTTGTTTCTTTTTTATTTTTGTCTTTAAGCACTCAGGAGGGTGGTGATATATCTGTGACAGTCTTGAGAAAAAAATAAGACCAATACCTGGCATCTGTGCTTCTCTGCTTTTTGACAAGATGTTCTGATTCTGCTATTCTTGTGTTCTATATAAATAAAATCACAATATCCTCTGAATGTGTTTTGAATAATGCCAGCTTTATTTGATGTCATTTATCTATTTTTGACAATAATGACCTAATTTCAACCCTCAGTCTGTTTGTTTGTTTGCCAGTCACACAAAAACAACTGAACTGACTTTCACAAAATTTTGCGTGTACGTTGCCGTTGCTCCAATTTAAAATATAGGATATATGGCACTTGAAAAATGTAATTGGGGAGAGCAGTTATTCCATAACAGTTCAGCTGGTCTTAATGAAATTGTGCATGTTTAACAGATCTGAACCAGCTTAAAATTCAAGCCAAATAGCATTTCAAAAATGTCATTGGGGAAGGGGGATTGTAATAAGGGGGGCACAAAAAATGCATCACTCCAAGATGGTTGTAGTAGAATATCATGACATTTTGCATGCATATTATTGTGGATACAACTTAAAATTTAGACCCAAACATGGTTGAAATGGGTGCGGGCCGTAAATGATAGTGCGCTAAACCAAAACTACGTTATCATGCCAAAACAGTAAGGAATTTGGCGTATTGGCCCTACTCAGCGTGAAGGCTGCATTCCATGTCAGTGATTCATTGGAAACAATGGTGGGGTTGTAATGGGAAACCAACGTAAAAACAGCTGTTTGCTTTTATAAAATTTAGCATTTACATTTTTGTTCAAAATGTAAATATAGCCATAATGGGATTTCAGCAGTATCACTGGGAAATCATAATGGGTTGCCTAACACCACAAAAACCACACATTACTCCATAACACCTGAGTGGATGTTCATGAAATTCTGCATGTGTATTACAGCTAACCTCACTTAACCAACGGAGTTTATGGAGCTTCAAAAGTTTCATCATGACCAGGGGTTCAATTGAGGGGAAAACATAAAAAGTGGTAGTTTTGCCCAGCTGACATGTTGTTTAATTTAATTATTCAACAATCTACCCAGTTAATTAATGAGGGATTAAACATTTATATATGAAACAGTAATTAAAAAATACAAAGAGTAGTGTTGCAACCCAGCAAGGAGTTAACGCAATTATGGAATCCAGTCATACAGAAAAAGGAGCAGAGAAATAGATGATTATCAGGTGAGATAGTGTAGATGACGGATGGGGCCAGCAGTAACAAAGGGCCAACATTTCAAACACAAAAATAATCGCTTTCTTCCTTTAATCATTATACAGATATATCTGGGTAAACCTGGTACTTTGGCTAGTTATGAGCAGATTTGATTTTTCTATTTTTTTCTAAATCAATCTAATTTAGTTTTAGGTCTAACAATATAAGCCAAAAAACAGATCAAGGAAAATTAAATTCTTAATAAGGAATGGCTTTGCTAAAATCATAATAACAAAACCTCTCTCTTTTGCTACATTGCTTGACTCATCAACACAGGAACATTAACTTTCCTTCAAGATGAGGGCCAGATACGTCATAAAATCTGTCAATTTCAGATTATGCCTCAAGAATTTCATCTTGATAACCTTTTTCATTACATAGTTGTGGGATGCTGGACCAAGACTGGTGTGGCGGGCGGCTGAGGGCCGTGCCCAGCCAGGACGCCGATAAGGTCAGAGAGAGGGACTATGCCTCCCCCAGACCACGAGAGGGCAGCCACGGGAATTGGGCATGGAAGCTCAACCCTATAGGGGCCTGTGGCCACCACCAGGGGGCGCCATGATAAGTAAGCAGCCCTGGATGTCAGCACTTCAGCCACACCCAGAGGTGCTGGCGGAAGAAATATCAGGGACACCCGGAGTGCAGATGGGTGCTCATGCTGCACTTCCGCCACACCAGGAAGTGCAGCAGGCAGCTCATCAAGGGGCACCTGGGGCACGTCCGGGTGGAAATAAAAGGGGCCGCTTCCCTCCAGTCATTAGCCAGAGTCGGGAGGAAGAAGACAGAGCTTGGAGGAGAGGAGTAGAGATGGTGAAGGAAGGCATTGGAAGGCCCAGACTTAAGGGTGATTGGTGCTGGGGCACTGTGTGCTGTGTGATGTGCGGGACTTTAGTGTACATATTGTAAATAAACATGTGTGTTGGAACCATCGGTGTCTGTCTGTCTGTTTCCGGGGCTAAGTTACCACACTGGGTACAACGGAAAAACCAATCTTGCAGAGGACTCTGAATCACACATCCCCACATACAGGATCATTTAAGACAGCAGTTAAGCAAAGAGTCTTTGGGATGTGGGGTGTGAAAGAAGCCAGGACACAGACAGACGCTGAGACAGCCAAATCCAAAAAGCACACACTTTTAATTATTCTTCTGCATCTAAACACACAATACAGTGCACAAATCACTCCAATTAGACTTGGTCCTTTACTTTCTTTTACTCTTTTCCTCTGCTGCCTCCACTCCTCTTCCACAAGCTCCGTCCTCTGCCTCCCGACTCCGGCTCCCTGAATGGAGTGAGGCGGCCCCTTTTATAATGCACCCCGGTGTGCTCCAGGTGCTCCCTGATGGTCTTCCTGCAGCACTTCCTGGTGTGGCGGAAGTGCTTCAGTCCATGGCTCTGGAACCATCCAGGAGCCCCTGGCAGTGGCCACGGGCCCCCACAAGGTTGAGCTTCCAAGCTCCGTGGCCCCAAAGTGAACCAGGTTGGCTGCCCTCTCATGCTCCAGGGGAGGTATTGTCCCTCTCCCAGTCCTTCCATCATCCAGCCGTCCGCCACAGGGGGGAACTACTAGTGCCAGCACACAGTTGATACAGAAATATGGAGAACATCTGAACTACCACATGCAGCTCTAACTATTACAATTTTGTGCCTAAATATGTCAGATTTATAGCTCCTTTTACACAGTGGATTTTTTACTTTACTGATACTTTTCCTCTTTTGATTGTAACATTTCAAATTCAGAAAGACAATCATGAATTGTAATTGCCTATGCCACTGTGCTTGCCAACTGCGTTAGATTTCCATTAGTGTTTAGTATATGTAGCGATCTGATATCTTTTTTTATTTTATACTAGCCAAGGTACCTGGCACTGCCCGGTATATTTGTAGAATGGGTTAAGGTAAGAAAGCAAAGGTTTATGTGACTTTTAAATGGTGACTCTGTTGTTATGGCTGGCTGTCCCACCTGTCATCAACAAAGTGTCTCTATAAATGTCTCACCTTTCATTAGTCGAGAATTTGTTCCTTTTGGGTTTGATTACATTCCAGAATTGCTGGAACTCCTTGCTGGGTTGTAACCATGAACACTGCCATGTCCTGACTGGTCCTCTTAGTTCAAGATGAATGTTTTTTGTTCTATTAAAAACACATTACTTTGGCATGGTTTTCTCATAGCTACACTTTATTGTATCCCTGTTAAGCTATATGTCCATTGAATTATCATTTTTATCAAGGCTCCACAATCCATGCTAATCCCTAATATTCTGCGCTGTTCTTTTTCTGCAATCAGCGCCACCACCACCTGATCAAGGCACCATGAAGTCCCAACACTGATGGATTGAAGGCCAGATGTTCACATGACCACCATAATCAAATTCTTTTAAGTGAAGCATAAAACTATGAGGACTACTTTAGATTATTTATGTTAGGTATGCCCAGTGGGAGCCGGGCAGTGTCTTGGCCTTGGAACCCCTGCAGTTTTTTTTTTCTCCAGCCCTCTAGAGTTTTTTTTTTTTGTTTGTTTTTTTCTCTCCTCCTGGCCATCTGACCTTACTTGATTTTTTTTTACTTAGTATTGCCTAATCTTATTTTTGTTTGATGTAAACTTTTCTTTCTTCATCTTGTAAAGCACTTTGAGCTACATTGGCTCCAGCAGACCCCTGTGACCCTGTAGTTAGGATATAGTGGGTTGGTTAATGGATGGATTGACTTTGAGCTACACCATTTGTATGAACATTTGCTATGCAAATAAATGTTGATTTTGTTGTTGTTGTTAAATTATAGAGAAGGCAGAGGTTAAACTACAACCCTTTCATTGTCTTTTGTGTTGTGCTGACCTTACACTCATGATCAAGCCTCATCCAAAATCCCTCTGCAAAAGAACAAGATGCTCCTTTTTATGTTATAGTAGATAGAAGCAGAACGCACCATTTTGAAGATGTGCTGTTTTCAGGTCCAACTGGATTCCAGAATTGTGGTAACTCTTTGTAGAGTTGTAACCATTATAGGTCTCATGGTGGACAATTTGGCATTTCGACCAGTAGGGAGGGTAGTTCCTTACCCAGATGGGAGGCCATAAAGGAAGGAGAAGAGTGGCAAGACATCTTTGACAGGGTAGTTTTGGATAGTTTTCCTGGCTGGAAAGATATAATAGAAGGACAGGAAAGCATTGTCTCTTGGGGCCATGTACGTAGTCCCCCAGAACACCAGATGGCAGCATCCTTCGGGAAGGGCTTCTATTTGTACACTCTCAAGGCACCTTGGGAATTGTAGTCCTGATGAAAAGCCCTATAGGGGTATGTGGGTGTCTCT
Source organism: Polypterus bichir lapradei (assembly GCA_026402145.1). Taxonomy (NCBI): domain Eukaryota; kingdom Metazoa; phylum Chordata; class Cladistia; order Polypteriformes; family Polypteridae; genus Polypterus; species Polypterus bichir. The sequence continues at coordinate 82,480,252 of JANRMT010028174.1, forward strand.
AGAGGCAGCTGTGGGGAGAGGTCTCACAAACTTTAATGAGCTTCCGTCTGACCTGGAAGTGCTTCCAAGGTGTAATCATGTGGCACGCGAGATACTCCGGGGTCTGGCAAAAAAGAAGCCATGCAGCCTCATCCAGGTAATTGTGCATGTGAGTACTTTTAGAAGAAAGAACATGAAAAAGGTGTTTGTGAATAATAACATTTATTTTATTTTGAACCACTGGCCGTGTACGTGCACTTTTATCTTCAGCCTGAGGCTCAGTGGTGCCCATGTCTGTCACACCAAGAATGCTGTCAAGTCTGACTTGTCCTCTTAGTTCAAGGTGGACATTTTGTAGTGATTAAATTATTTAGAAAAGCCAGCAAAGCCCTTTAATTCTCCTTTGAGTTGTGCTGCACTTTCAATCTCAATCAAGCCTTACCTAACACCCCCTGCAAAAGTGCACAGTACTCTTTTTTATATTCCTGTAGATGGAAGCAGCATGTGACATGTCCAGGTACGTGATGTTAAGCTCCATACATTTTGCCTGCCAGTCTGGCCTCAGTCTCTTTGAATTTTTCACTTGCTATGAGCCAGCAGGTAGCACTGGTGTGCAAACAGTGACACACACAGGAAACAAAAAAAAAACACTAGGATCCACAGGGTCAAAATTTTGAGTTCCATGCCAGTCGATACTTGTTTTCATGGTCATAAAGAGCAACTTTGCAAAATTTGGTTCAGATCAGTCAAAAGGTATATAATTGAACAGGGAACATACAGACAGATATTCTATTTTATTTGCAGTATATAGATTTGGGTTTCACACGTGAAAGAAAACAGCTTCAACACACTCAGTACAACACAGGAGGAGCGTCAAGAAGTCATTCTGACATGGTGTTGAATCGGAGGCAAAAATCATACCCTATTTAGGATCATATAGAATCCTTACATTTTGGTTCCATGTGTTTTATTGATTTCTTTGAAAGAAAAAAAAGATGCATCTAGGATTAGTGCCAGCCTCAGGGACAGCTGTAGGCTCTGTGGGAAATGTGCCGGGAAAATAAAGGGCTGAGGTCATAAGTGAATGAAAGCGAGCTACAAAATCTGACAATTTAACCAACTATTGCCCTACATCAAGAGTAGTAACATCCCTTAAAACATGTCACCTTGGCTCCTGAACAAATCTTGCAACTTTGCCTTTTACCTACTGCATCATTGTGAGGTGTATTAGTAGCAGCGGTGTTTTACTAACTTTCATCTAATTTTAGCTGTACGTTTTACTAACTTCATACTTGCTGGCATCCAGAAAATACACTACACTAAAGGACTTTTTACATAAATCAAAATAAAAGAATTTTAGAATGTGGAACATTTTACAAATGACAGCAGAAACTCAATCTGCCAAGTGGAAAAGCAGAATTGCTTTGTGGACAACAAAGCCAAATGCTGGGTAGCCTATGGAGTGGAGACTTTGCAGAACACATGAAATGTGGTCAGCACTTAACTACACATATTAATACTTCTGCCAGTCTCGTCAGCTTTCTATTAACTTGATGGAAGTCTTGACTGACTCACAGCTGGCTTCACCAAAATCAAAAGTCTTCTTATTCTGTAGTTCTACTGTGAGTTTTGGGTCCACACTTGTTGCCCATTATAACAGCCTGCACCTTCTGCTCTAAACCTGTGCCGCTAAACCTGCTGCATTGTATGAAATTTTGCCTCTAAACCACGGTTGACGAACTCCTGTCCTGGAGGGCTGCAATGGCTGCAGCTTTTCATTCTAACCATTGTCTTCATTAGTGACCAGTTTTGGCTGCTAATTAACTTCTGTTGCCTTAGTTTTAATTAACTTGACTCAGGCCCCTTATTTGTCTTTTTTCCTTAATTAGTAGCCAAACAATAATGAGACACAAAACAAGCCACCACATGACCAGCTAACCTGTGCCCATCACATAATATCTGAAAATAAAGAAAGGTGTTGGTCTCGGTAAGGTTGATCTCTCAGGTCACCAAAATATTTTGACAGTGTTCTTAGAAAAAAACAGAAAAATCAACTGTTTTGGAAATGTCTGCTGTGGCAGAATGAGAGCAGCAACAAGCCATGGAATTAAATAACGAGTTTAATTAACAGCAAGAATCAACTTCTCATTAAGAAACAGGTTGGAATGAAATTGGTTGGAGTTTGAAATCCCAATTTAGCGGGTCATCTGTTGGCTTGTTTCACATCTTATTTCTGTTTGGCTTTAATTTAATGAAGAACGGAATAAATTCAGAAGACTGAATCCTTAAAATGAAGGAAAAAGGAGTTAATTAGCAGTGAAAACTGTTCGCTGATTAGGAAAAGGGTTAGGATGAAAACCTGCAGCCACTGCGGCCCTCCAGGCCCGGAGTTCAACACCCCTGCTCTAAACCTATTTGCATGTTTGGATTGTGGGTCATTTCCTATTACCCACCCAAGCTTTGTATGACTTAACGGAGAAAGCCCACTTAAATTATTCTTAGACTCTAGGCACCATTTGCTTGCTTGTTCAGCATTCTGAGAAACTGTGAAAAATGTTCTCATCGTGTGACCTAGTTGGAGCTTTCCCAGCTGTTTGCTAAAAGCTCTTTTCAACAACAACATCTGAGAATTATTTATGGCACAATCTAGGAAACAAGACAGCACCCAATTTTAGGACAAAGCAGACAGCTGGCAACACCAGTTTTAGTTCAGCTTTGACTAGAACTATTCAGACCATAGAAAAGCAATCAAAGCATGATTCATTACAACAGAACACATTTGGTAAATAAAATGATTATAACATAACATTGTCCTACCCATGAAATTCAGCTTGTGTTAGTGGCATAAGGCACACAGCAGGAACTGGCTCTGGTTTGAGGGGCAGTCCACTGCGGGACCCATTTTAGTACACATCTACTTTATATTTGTAGCCTGGATTCCTGAAGGTAACAAGATGATGACAGAAATAATGAATAAATAATTCTAAAGCAAAATATTGTATAAAGCAAGAGTGCAAGCTGGTTCCTCATGCTGTTTTTTATTCTTCAATGTTATGCTTCCTGTCGACTGTAAAGACTGTATTTCCAGTGTCACTTTTGGCAGGAAAATCCTGGTGAGGCTATACCACAGTTCTCCTTATGTGGACAGTCTCCTTTACCTTCAGCATTAATATACCTAACTAATAATGTCTTTCACTGTTTTGCTAATGACTAGTGAGACATGCCAGTTCACTATAAAGGATAGTTTTTTTTTAATTATATTTCTTGTGCTTTAAAGTATTAAGAAAGATAGTATTTGATGATATTTAAAACTATATGCTTAAACTGTAAGTGCATTTTTCTTGTACTTGAACATCTGACCTCAATAAAAGTAGTAAGTTATAACCCTTTGAGTAGTGAGAAAAGCGGTATATATAAATGCAAAGAATTATTATTATTATTATTATTATTATTATTATTATTATAGAAAGAGGAAGTGTTAGCAGAGACAGCAGACCAAAGGCTAAAGGAGCAAAAATGAAACTTACCATTGTAAAAAGGGCAATCTGGCAGGATGAAACGTCAAAACCATAAATGTTAAGGTGGTCATTTTGTGCACTTTCCACATGCATTAAAAATGCAAAACCCTCAAACCACTGGTTATCTTCGACGACGCATACTTCCTGAGTGTGTGCTAATATGGTCCGTCAAAATGACTTTGGACAGAGAGGGGCTAGCTTTAAAAAGTCATCAGTTCAAAGTGGAAGTATACATTGAATTGAAGAGAGGAGAACCTGGTAGAACATAGTCACCAAGAAGACGCAGTAATATAACCTTAAGAGACTGAATGCCACAAACATCAGCTGTGTCAGCCAGTATCATCTATGACAGCTCCTCTGATATTCCAGATTTCATGGTGATTTACCTTTTAATTTGTTTCTGCATTTTGGCACATTAGGAATATTTAAGAATGTTAAAGACTATAAAGACTGAATAAAAGTTTATTACCTGCTATTTAGTACTTACTCTATCTTGCAGCCTGGAATGCAAATGAATAAGGAGATGTAAATGAATAAGATGTCCTCTAATAGGGAAAGTGGAGCACAGTGGCAGCCAGTTCTGGGTGCAGAATGGATTCACAGTCCCAAGGACAAGTGTACTGTAGCTGTGGGCTGTGTCTTCTTCCAGGCCAGGTGAGTGTAAGGATAAGAGAACAAAGATTGGAGGACATATTTGTGGGTCTGTATAACAAAGTTAGGATGGGGTCACCTCAAAACCATTCCATGATACAACATCTGTGCACTGTTCATGTCACAAAAAATGAAATCATACAATTTTTAGTTTGGTCTTGATTGGCCTGAATAGAACCACGGCTTCTTCTTTTTCACCTCGAAGCTATCTGATTCTAAATTTGAGGTGTTTCCATTTCACTTTAGGTGGCTCATAACCAACAGATTTTCTTGAGCAGTGATTGATTTGGAGGCTCTTAGTTTAATTAGCAATTAAATCTATATGGTTGTACTCTGTCAGATGATGATGATATAAGGGAGCATCACAATTGATCTAATACCAATTGAGACAGACCAGACAACAGCATCCCACTGTTGATTGATTTTCTGGTGATGTGAAAGGTGTGCGAACCTACATGTTTCGTTAGTCATAACGAACATGGACATTATTAGCTAGCTACTGTAAGTTAAAGTTTACACTAGAGAGGTTTATGCCAAGGGTTTACACCAAAAACACCACTGAATTTTAGCAGCATATATAAACCTCAACTATAAACTGTGACAACTTGTGTAAACTATACAGAAATAATAATGAAAATGGCAGGCGATTTGAATTGTTTAGCAAATGACTTTTCTTGCTGCCATTTTAATAAAGCCGTACACTGCTAATTTACCGTGCATTTTAGGTTTGGCATACATTTTTTCTCAGATACTGCAAACTTATCCTTGTTGTAATGAGGGATTAGTAGTTCTCCCATGGCTTCAAATACCTTGACTTCAGATAACATCATGTCTAGGGAATCCATTCCCAGATGGGTTTATCCATTCCCGGGAATTTGGGAATCCCACATTTCATTCCCGGGAATCCCGGGCTCCCAGGGATGACACAGTGCACAGGCATCTCACATGTGAATGGTTTTAGGACGACCGACACTTATTTTTAATAAAACTACTGCAATATGTTGACACAAATAAAAGACTAACCTTATCTACAAGCACCTCATGCTGTCATGTAAGTACATGTATCTTTAGTTGTGGTAATAAGGGCGTAGAAAGAACACCGTCTTCACAGGTGGCGCACTGGTAGTGCTGCTTCCTTGTAGTAAGGAGATTGTGGGTTCGCTTCCTGGTTCCTCCCAGTGTGGATAGCGCTTTGAGTACTGAGAAAAGCGCACTATCAACGTTTCTCAACCTTTAAGTATTTGCGACCCGAGTTTTCATAATCGCGCCCCCCCTAATGTTTTTTTGAAAGGAGCCCACTAATACCAATTTGTTCTTTTTTAATTAATGATATATCATAGATGTATATTTTATTATACCTACTTAACTTTTATCGACATTTATCTAATTCTATATTTATTTTTCTAATATCAGAATGTAATTTAAGTTAATTTGTTTTGGTTTCAATAGATGTATTTTTCATATTTTCGATTCTTGTTTTCTTTTTTTCACATCTTCGTGCCCCCCTAGGGGGGCCCGCCCCACAGGTTGAGAACCACTGTGCTATATAAATGTAATTTATTATTACTATTATTAACGTGTCCAGCGTGCGGTCATCCAGGCAAGAGCGCACCTTTGTGCAGAAGTACGCTAGCCGCTGAGAAAGCAGGCTCTGCCTCCACTGAAGTAGGTGGCACAATCATCAAATACTGATACACTTGTTCTAAACAACGCCCGCGCTTGCCGTTGTTGTGAAACACCGCCATTTCAGCTTTTACTGATGCATCCAGTTTCTTGTCATCATTCTGTGATGGCAAGTTTCTTGGCACACATAATGCAGATGCAACAGACTGACGCATTGCAATTTCAAGTTGCTGTTCAAAGCTGTTGTCTATTGAAGTGCAAGCTGCAGCAATGGCGCCACCTTAATTATTTTCAACTATAACTCTGTTATTTCTTGATCGATTTCTACACTTTTACACGCTATATATGCGAGCTTGGCCGTTCCCGTTTTCCCGGGAATTACAGCAGTTTCATTCCCGGGAATGCGGAAATGAAAAATGTCCGGGAATCCTGGGCTCCTGGTAATCGGGAGCCCGGGAATGGATTCCCTAGTTGTGTCAATCATTATTTTATACAGCACTCTTCAAAGACTGAGGAGAGTAATCAGCAGAGGCAGCAGAAGTTCTGATTTATGTATGTTGGCCAGACACACAAGTCAGAACTTCACTGCATTCTGTATACGTGACAAAACTACAATTATCACTAAAAGGTGTTTTAAATGATCTGCACTGTACTTTTCACAGAAATTGTGCATTTCTTCCTGTAAATACAGTATTGCATATGCAGACAAAGAGAAAGATGTCTCAAAAGAAATTTACTAATCAATAAAAGTAATCAAAATCCTGGGAGGTTTAAGTTGTCTTGTCTGATTTTGGGGTTCCATACTCCTTTCAACACATTTAAGTCTGTTTGCTACCTGCTTGCTGACATTTGCTGATGGGGTGTCAGGCAAGGAAGTAAAAGAACAGACAGGAATGGAGGAGGCTGATCAAATGTAGTGACCCCACATGAAAATGGGAAAAACTTTAGAAGAAGAAAACTAAAAGGCAAATTTATAGTTGGGTGAGCTTAAAGAGCACTTGGTTCCTTTCAGAGGGCTTCTATTGGTGATTTTAAGTTGGATCTGCATGCACTTATCGAGTGTGTAGAATTTAAAAAATGACATTTTATAGTAATCCCTTGTCACCTGAACACTGAACAAAGAGGTTTACAACAATATAAGCAGGACTGGGCTTCAGAAAGGATTTTAACTTCATTTTGAAAGAGTGACAGCAACCATTTTCAAAATGCTTTCTTGTGAAACCTGAGACTGCTCCCATTCTCCCGGTTAAAAATAAGTCTATAAACATTTCCAAGAAACCCTCAATTGCCACTCAGTGTTTTCAAGAACATGTACGCTTCTAATGTTCATCTCTTTAATATCAATTATCCATGCTGTAGACTGTAAGATAAAATGGCTAATGCTGACTGTACAGGAAAACTGTTTGAAATGGTATTCACAATCCATGGTGCATTATGGTACACTTTGACATATTATTACATGCTATTACAGTACAGAGCTCTAGGTTTGTCACATGCTTACCGGAAAAGTGAGCAGACATACATGTAGATTGTACAATAAGGGACTAAAGTCTTTTGAAAGATATGGAGTCAAACAAAATATTCATGTCATGCTTAGTTTGATAAATTAGTCACAATATCTAAGTTAAGATCAGTGCTGCCTCTTTGTAGATTTATTAGCTATATTTATACCATAGGAAGCAGTACATCACTCTCCCTGTAAGAATGATAAATACAAAAGCTCAGGATGTTTACATGGATTTCTTTGCAGCACTTAAACTACCACATCAGACTAATTTGTACATGTCCTACCTAAGTGTAACCCAGAACACACTGTTCCTTTTCTCAGGTGTCAACACTTCAGTCCAATTCAGTTCAGATGTACAGAAGGAGTATTTGAACCAGTAATGTGTGATTTGAATTTGTATTCAAACAGCTAAAACATCACCTATGTAACTTTATTTTTATTTCCCACAGCGTAATCAAGTTTTTCTTTCACATAAACGAAACTTAAATGAATATTTTTCAAGGACAGAAAAGAGTCTGAATTAGCGTAAGCTGCCCTAATTCAGGGTGTTCATGAGAAATGTAATGTTCTACTTCATGAGGTAGAAGTACATAATTAACAAGAATAGTTGTGTGAAATATTTGAAATATTAAAATGTAAGCTTTAATATAAATGATTTCAATTTAAATGTTTAAAGTCTAAATATTCTGGTTTTAATAGAAATCTGCACTTTTTCAGCTTTTGATAGAGGACCACGGGAGCTACCTCTAATCAAAAACAACATCACATTCACAGTCATTGACCTTGAATTAGACAAAACTATATGTGAAATGTTTATGTTTAAAAAATGTAACCTACTGTTAGTGGCTTTTAGAAAGCTATGGCTGCTGGGAAATAATCAAATATTAAAAAAAATGATCACCTTTATGATCGGCAAACTTGAAATAGCAGTAAATGACACTCCACACGCCTATATTGTTCATCCTCATTATTTCAAAGTATTGTGGAAAGGAGTAACTTTGAGCACTCGTATCCCATTGGGGGTGAACCCCTGGGATCATTTAATGTGACATTTACAAACTCGTGTCTTTCTCATCATCTTCAGTTTACGATTTATTATAAGGGTATAATTTCCTGAACAAAACATGATAAAAAATGGCCTAAATTTGGTATTTTTGGGTCTAGATGGCTAAAAAGCTCAATGTTTGCATAATTAGACATCAAGACAAGTCAAACAGCATATCATGTGTGGGGTTTTCTAATACCAGTGAACCAGTAGGTGCTGGACAAGTAGTGATTTCAAAGCGCCCTTAATAGCATATGATTGCAATGAGAAGCCAAGCAAAATAATACTTTTATTGGCTAAATGAACAGTTTACACTATGTAAGCTTTCAAGGCAACTCAGGCTCCTTCTTCAGGTAGGTTGTAATCAAAGCACCCATACGTAATTCTTACAGACACAAAAAGCAGTGTTTGTTGCCCTGCGTACTCCCTGCAAGGCACTGACAGTTTAGCTGAAGTCGCTCTTTGTTCTGTGTGCTGTATCCCCTCAAAACTGGAAAGCAATCAGTAGGGAGGACTGGCAACTTGTTATAGTGTTTAGAATTTAATAACTAAATAAAAATGGTTTATTTGATTTTATTTATAGAGAAAAAAAAAACAAAACAATGACACTTACCATTGTTGTAAGAGCAGAAATTTCCTACAAATTTGATGTATTCATATGTTGGTGGTTCCTTTGGGTTTACATTTCCTAGCAGGAGATGACAACAGAACTCTAATCCATTCTCAGCTACAGAAACAAAAACAAAAACCAATTGTATTACCGACAACTTGGGATACCCTTTTCAATTTTTAGATATTCACAAATGGAGGAGAGGGGTGGCTGTACTGGTGCCATGTTTTGCATTTCAAGCAGATTATTATATAAACTAAGTAAAAAATCAAGACACATCATTGGCATTCATCTCTACTGTACCATACAAGGAACTGTTTTTAGTTTTTTTGTTCTGTCGTCCCCTTTTTTACTTTTCTTTGACTCCTTTACAGGCATATTTTGTGTTTTGTTTTACTTTCTCACAGTTCACCCTCAGTAACTTTGAACAACTCAATAAAGTTCACCTTTTATTGTGCTTTTTGTTTATAGGCACAGGCCACTTATCAGACTACAGCTTTCAGATGTAGTGGGCCTCGGAGTCTGCAGTTAGCAGAGAGGGTTGTTTAAGGCACCTGCTGCCACCGCCACTTCACTGTGGCATTGGTTTGATTTGTTATTTGTATTCTTCAGCTCCTTTTTGTTCTCCTACCCTGTTTATAAAGTTTGCAATTTACACAAGTTTTGACAATTTAGTGGTTTGGATAATTCTGCCTTTTGACTTTCGTTCTGGCTTATAGGATTCTGAATATTAGTTTATTGGCCTTTTTGGTTCAGTAGTTTATTGTGTTGCAGTTTCATGGACCCTTTCTTCTTTTGCTGCTTTCTTTTCTTTTTTTTCTACTTTGAATTTTCTATTTTTTAAATATACCTCTTGAATTTTGTATATTTCTTTAATAAATTAAAAGAATTATTAAAGTATTGCATTTGGCAAAGCTTTTTTGGAGGTTATGGCCTCTCCACTTGGTATTTATTATAAAAAACTGTAATTTAATTCTGCAATTTTTTCTCTGGTTTTAATATTGTTAAGACTGCCACCACACTTCAATACAAACCTGTAAACTGTTTTCTTTTTAACTGTACAGCTAAGCCCATTGCAGAAGTCACATAAAAGAGTTACTATCAATCAAACACATTAGCCTAGACAAAATTACTAAATAGGAAAATGAAAACCCGAGAGCCATGGCTGTCTGCTTTGTTTCTTGGAGATTTAATGTGTTTCAGAGGTTAAAAACCTGTTTTAAATTGTTCCTCTTATTCATCTGTCTTATGCGACACCAGTAATGTATTTATTATCTACTAATCACAGATTACATGCTTGTCTGAACACAAATAGGCAGCAGGAAAGGCTTGAGGCATGTGGACAATGGCTTAACACAATAAGATAAGCAAATCTGCAGAACAGTATTTGGATGCCTGCTTAACTTGAAAAAACAGGCAATTGAGGTCACATACTAGTGTAAATGCAATTTTAGTGTTCTAATGCAACTATTTACTTGAGTTTTTGGAACAGACAGTAACTGTTGTGGTATCATGCAGTGAGTTCAGTTAGCACTCTAAACAAACAAATGTGTCTGGTAACGTTCCCAAGTGTCCAGTGAACTCCGGCACATGTGTTAAGGTTCAGGGACTGCAAAGCCATATCAACAAAATTATGAAGAGTTATAAAGATGGACTTTTTCATTGCCAATGTTATAATGATGTTTGAACATACAGATTTATATTTAAATGGAATGTCTTCATTGTTCCAGATAACATGTTTATGGGGTGAACAAATATGTTTATATGTAATTATCAGGAAAAATAAGAATTCTAAATAGTTTAACTGGCATCTTTCAGTATCCAAATGATATCTTACAATAAAATCTATATAACCCATTATCTCAAAAAACACCTTTGGAGTTATATTCCATAAATTTCAATTTAATGTAAAATACAGTATATTTAGTTTAAATATATATTTTAATATTTTTGTGTTTAAAATATAGTGTTATATACAGGTATACACCCGTAATATAACAATATATTTTTGTCTCCAGACACCTGGTTCTACCAGATTGTTCACTTAGTTGGTTTATCTTTCTATTCTAGAAAAAATCTTGGAAGGAGATGAGACGTGATTGTCTCAGAGACACTTTCACATCCCGCAAGACGAGTCTTTGTGCCAAGTGATGTAACCACACCTGGGACCGGAAGTCCCGCAAGACAAGAGCTTATGCAAACAGATTTGGAAAAGTCCTGCGTGGTTATGTCAGACACATTTCTTGTGGAGAGAAAGAAACGATTTTTATTCACAGACAGTTATACGTTGCGTTGTCATGATGTAATTCCAAACACAGAATCAAAATTCATTGCAATATTGATGAAAAGGTAAAAGCGAAAAGAGATTAAATATATGGGCAAAGGTGATATGACAGAAGTGCGCTGCACGAAAGGCAGATCACGCGGCACTGCAGCAACAGCAAGCCAGCAGCTGATCGAGCAAAGAGGAGGTAAAAAAAAAAACTATATGTGTTTCCCATTGTATCACCGTTTAAGAGGGAGTGTCAGAGGAGCGATCGCATCTCCTTGGGTTGCATTCAGCACCCCTCTTCACAATGCGAGCGGCAGAGACATGAAGCCTATAACTCTATTTCTGTAACTCACTATAAGTAAAGTGCTGGCTGCATCAGCATGCATAACAGCGTCAGTATGCATACAAAGGAACAAGTAGATGGTTCTTACCATAATGAAACAATGTTGTGTTTGTTTTCTCCACTTTTCACAAACCTATATTTTTTTCCTTTTCTCTATGTACATACTAAAATTAGATGAGAAGAACAACTAATGTTTTTTATTTCATTTTGAGAATTCATTACTTGAGCGCATTGATCTGTACAAGCAAGCCTGTCCTGTTTTGGCACAAAATTAAATCAAAATAATTAAGATAAATAAATGCAATCAAATGTTGGAATAAATATGGATTTTTTATAATTTAAAAAGTGCGAACAACTTTAAAAAATGGAATCATGCAGAAAATTAATTTTAAACTCTAGAATAAATTACTCACAACATGATATTAAATATGTGTATCTATGCATTTTTCATAGGGTGTTTTTATTATTAGTTAATATTCCTTGACATTTCTAAAAAAATCTATTTAGCAAAGCCCATTTTATACAGACATGGTGGAGAATGCTGTAAATGTAGCTAAACATGAAATAACAAGTTTATGTATCTGCTATAAAACATAACTCTACTGTTTCTGTGTGTGTGTATGTGTGTATGTGTATAGTCCCTTCGAGCAATCTGATTGGCCAGATTGGCTTTGGTGACACAATTTACAAAGGAAATGCTGGACAAGAGTGGTTGAGGCACACAAGGAGGAGTCAAGTCGTAGGAGGCACACTGAGAGTCACCTTCAAAGGCGGATAGTATTCACAAGAAACCAAATGATGTTTTTACAGCAGGTAATGAGCCCCGTCTACCATTGGTCATAACCAAAAAGCAGACAGAAGGTAAGCAAGCTGCCTCAAAGTAACAGGCTTTGTGGGAACACACCTGAGACAGGGAGTGCCAGGCAAGACAGGATCAGACACACAAAAAGAAACGTGAACGCTGATGGTACACATAGGGTAAGAGATATCAAAAATCAAATATGTTTACATTTAAGTTTTAGAATAAAATAAAATATTTGAAAGCAGTCACTTTTAACTTCAGTTAACACAATGAGTAGGGTGCCTGACGACACAATGTTGCAGTTGATTGGTGCTGCACTTATGCTATGTGCAGTGTCATAGTGTGGTTTGGTCCACCACACACATCAATGTAAGCTGCAGCAAGGAAATATCTATTGAATTGAGATTTACAATGCCATGAATAGATATTTAATAACATTTTGAATATTTATAAGAATGGCAATTATATACATATTTTAAAATGTGTCATATTGTAATATATATTTTAAAATAGATTATAGTATATTACAAATATTATTTTGGGGAAAATTTAAAATATATTTTAATACATCTAAAATGTTACAGTAATTTATAGATAGTATCTTAAAATATATTAATAAAAATAATTTGAATGTTTTAGTGTTGGCACTGCTGCCTTGCAGTGTGGAGACCAGGGTTCACATTCATAAACTCTCTGTGTGGAGTTTGCATGTCCTCCTTGTGTCCGCATGGGTTTCCTCCCACAGTCCAAAGACATGCAGGTTAGATGGACTCGTGACGGTAAACTGGCCCTAGTGGGTGCGTGGTGGGTGTGCTCACCCTGTGATGGACTGGCACCCTGTCCATGGATTGAACCTGCTTTGCCCCCTATGCTTATAGGGTTAGGCATATGGCAGTGTAAGAATAGGAACGGAAAACGGTGAGAAAGAAATTCAGTATAACAAAGGCTTAGGAAACCATTGTCGCAGTATAGTGAAAAAAGCAAGGAGCGAAATCAATGCCAATGGTCGAGAGACCGTCCTGTAGCAGGCTATGGAAAACATAGACATATATAGATAGACACCGCATTCGCTGTGTTGCCCAGTCGACACGATACATCAGCGCGTCTGCCCTATTGCGAGTGGTAAAAGTGCCATTTAAACTAATACAGGTAGACGTGGAAACCGGGTTTTCTGATGAAAAAACAATAACGTTTTAAACAGTATCGTTTACATACAACAGATTTTGGCAAATCGTTTACATGCAATTATTTATATCCATTTATAGACTAATAATGGAAATTATTAAATAATTATTATTATTATTATTATTATTATTATTATTATTATTATTATTATTATTAAATAATTCCTCCCGTATAAGAAACATTTCTCGGACTGCTTTCTTCCATCTCCGAAAAACATTTCTAGATTTCGTCCTGTTCTTACACAATACAGTACTAAAGTATTGGTTAATGCCCTAGTCACTTCACATATAGATTACTGTAATGCTATTCTATCTGGCATCCCACAAAAACGTATCCATCACTTACAATTTATTCAAAATTCTGCTGCCAGGATAATAACCTGCTGTTCTAAATCCACTGAACATATTACACCTATTCTCTCTCAAATTCACTGGCTCCCTATTAACTACAGAATACAATACAAAATACCACTCTTAACATTTAAAGCTCTCCACAACCTCACTGATCTCCTACAGACTGACACTCCTCTCGCTCACTCGGATTCTCATCTGTAGCTGTACTTTCTGTACCACACATCAAACTCTGTGCTACGGGAGTTCGAGCGTCTCTCATAGTGCTCCTCAACTCTGGAATTCTCTTCTCTCTCATATACATCAGCTCGATTCAATAACACATTTTAAAACTACCCTCAAAACTTATCTTTTCAAACTGGCATACCAATTGTAAATTTTGCACTGTTACTGCCAGTTATCTTTGTTTGTTTGCTAAGTATTGCTGTTTGATTTAGCCTTCTCTTTAGCCTCGAGAGCGATGGTGGACGCGAAGGAGGATTAGAGATGGCGGGTGGGGCTCTGTCGTGCGTTCCCCATGACACGAGAGGAGGGTTAGAGTGGGCAGGCGGGGCTCTGTCGTGCGTACCCCATGGTCGGGCGATTTGGTCGATTATATATATAGAAAAGCAGCCGGTATCGAAAAGAACAATGAAAAGTCAACGTGGCTCTGAGGTTCGTATGGACTGTAGCAGAGACAAAAGTGAATGAGGCTGTGTTTGGTGAGGTGTTCCGTGCGGGTACATGAGCAGGCAGTACGCATGCCTCGAGAGCGACGGTGGACGGGGCAGGAGAGTTAGAGTTGGCGGGCGGGGCTCTGTAGTGCGTATTCCATGGTCTTAGAGTTGGAGGGTGGGGCTCTGTGAATTGGCGGGCGTGGCTCTCTGTCTTGCGCTCACTGTCTTGCGTGTCCTTAGTGAATTATATATATATAGATTTTTAAATATATTTAAATTAGTAGAAACACATTAAAAATATTTTGCATATATATTTTGTTTGCATAAGGGTTGCATTTATATACTAATAAGTTTATTATACATTTGACTTTAAAAATGATGTCTGATGAATTAAGGTCTAATTTATTCTATCCTTTTTTTCTGTATTACAAAAATGTAATAGAAGCTGACACAGAATATACTGTTATTATATTTTGCTGATTATATATGGGAAATTTTATATCCATAAATGCTATGTGCTACTCCTCTTAAAGTATTTATGTTAGTATTACAGAATTATGTTAATAGTTTACATGCTATTAGAGCCACAAAAGCAAAGATAACTTTTACTATTTGTTAACTTACTTTAATACTTTTGTTTTTGTAATTTGAATAATAAAAATATATTTAAGGAAAGCAAATTGACAACAATTGTTCATCAACAATCCTCCAGCACCACAACAGTGACTGCAGATGTGCAGTTGAGCTTAGGCCATGGCAATTAAACCTTGGGAAATAAAAAGGGGACAAAATATATAACTAATGTTCAGATTCAGCAACTGTTTCAATTTTCCAAAGTCACCACTTAATAAGATGACATACAGCAGGTCAGTTGCTGCACTGTAGATTTAAATGTGCACATGAAAATGATATCTTAAACAAATTAGAAGCTATCCAGAAGCAATATACAAGTGCAAACATACCTGAGACAAAAATAAAAAGCTGCTGACCTTCACAAAAGCTCAAGTACCAGTCACATCAGACTAAAACATTGAATTTCTAATGCTGCCATGTTTACTATAGGCTATAAATAACAATTATCACAACAGGACACTCATATTATTAGTAGGAAACATCCACTAATTTGGTCCAGTTTGGCTACACTGCTAAGTGGTTCTCCTTGTAACTGATCTCTCAATGAGCAATCACAGTAATTCGACTAAACTTTTGGCTTATTTTGACTGCTTGTTTTAACCTGCAGTATAAACAGGATCAATATTTGTATTATCACGGTCACAATCTATCCAATCATAAAACATTACAATTATAAAATTTTTGCCAGAATGGGACTAGCAGACAACATGGAGAAGATTAAAGGACCGGGGTTCTAAATTACAAAACTTTGTGTGGATTTGAGCATGAAAGTACATGTACACCAAAAAACAGGAAAATTCATACACCAAAAAAAAATGTAATAATTTATAAAACCTGGTGTATGAATATTTACCCTTTATAAATCATAATCATCTTGTAAATGTATTGCCATACATGATAGGCCTTAAAACCCTGTCGTGTTGCCTCTCTGAAACAACCATCTATTGTTGTGCTCACATGCAACTAATGATGAAATGCATTTTTTCTGGAAATAAAGGTGAAAATACATTTTTTAAATGTGTATCACTTTGCTCCAAATGATATTCAAACAAAAAAATGTAATTTCAGACAAGCCAGGTTGCATATCTTATTTTAAACAATTGACTAAGGTGAATGGTCAGTGTTACATTACACTTCAGATAATTCGGGTAGCTTTGTCTTGTGCAAATAGTCCGAGTTGTAATTCTGAGTTCATCGAGCTCACATGATATTTCCGACTGGACGGCTCAGATTTACTATATGTCCAACAACACATGAATACATAATATGCTAATTGTATATACAGAGATATCTATCTATCTATCTATGTATCTATATATATATATATATATATATACTCAGCAAAAAAAGAAACGTCCCCTGACTTTCAACTGTTTTTACTTTCAGTAGACTTAATGTGTATATATTTGTATGAACACTAAAAGAGTCAACACCATAAGACATAAACTAAAAATGTTTCACAATGTGTCCCTGAATGAAGGGAGGCTCAAAATCAAAAGTACCAGTCAGTATCTGGTGTGGCCACCAGCTGCTTGAAGTACTGCAGTGCATCTCCTCCTCATGGACTGGACCAGATTTGTCAGTTCTTGCTGTGAGATGTTACCCCACTCTTCCACCAAGGCACCTGCAAGTTCCTGGACATTTCTGGGGGGAATGGCCCTAGCCCTCACCCTGCGATCCAACAGGTCCCAGACGTGCTCAAT
>JANRMT010028174.1:82509406-82548367 GCA_026402145.1 Polypterus bichir lapradei
ATAGATAGATAGATAGATAGATAGATAGATAGATAGATAGATAGATAAAATATAAGGTCCCTATGAATAAATTAAAAATAACTTAAAATTTATATTGACTCCACAGTTTTTATGTTTCTGGTAGTTGTAATGGTGAAAAGAAAGTAAAAATAAAAAATTTAGTCCATCTTGAAGTATTCAACAGACAACAGACTGGGTCATGCATCCAATGAGCCCATAAGGTAATACACGAAACACATTCACAGGAAATAAATCCCTTCCCCTTTATTTTCTTTTCTATGTTACAGCCAGTGCCCATTAAGTTGCTGATTAAACCAAAGGTATTTGGTTTTGTAAGTTGCTTTGGATAAAAGCATCTGGTAAACAAATAAATGTTAATGTAAATTTGAGGTGACGAGCCTGACAGCTAAGCACATGGTAGGTTTTTGTCCTGAATGCTGTATCTCTTACTATGTTCTTTAACAACATTAGTTTTCTAAAGTTTTCTGTCTTAATTTACTGTTAGTTGATCTTGATCTACATATACTGTAATACTCTTTAATGACTATTAAGATATAAAATAATAAATGAGTGATATATTGTTTTAAGAACATTACCTCTAAAGAACAGCAAACAAGATACGGTAATGCAACTATAGGTGCTATCAAGGACGTGCAAGCATTTAAATGAGATCAATTAGGAATAACTCAGCATGTAATTATAACAGACACCAGTAAATTAACTGCTAACATGAAACAGAACAATAGATGGGACAACCAAATAATAAATGAATAAATATTATAATAAACCACTCATTTTCAACAGCCTGGAGTATCTTGATTCTTACATTTCTTAATATTAAATATGAAAAACTATGATTCTTCAGTCCACACAGGTAAATGCACTGTGAAAACAACAGGAAAAGAAGAGTACAATTGAAATAGAATTCTTACTAGCAGACACAGGAAAAACTCACCATGATTCATAGTTTTACTCTATATGACACCGAACAGAAGTATCAATTAAAAGTCATCAATTATCACATACTGGTATGATATTACAGAGGATACAATTTACATCTATGTGCACACAGAGTATGGGCCTGTTTGTCAGCCAAATTTTAAGAAAGAGAACTCTGGGAATGTTGCTAAGCAGTGTCCATTACACAACATTTCCTGTATGTGTGTAGCCTTTGCCAATACTAGTGATCTGGAAATAAAGTTGTACTCTTAATGAACTCAATCAGCCCCTGGGCCTTTTCAGTATAATGTTGAAGCACCGTTTTCACCACGTTTCTAACCAAATTATGCAACTTTGACATTCCAAAAAGAAAGACTTGAAATTGGGCAGACTAAAGTCTAAACTAAGATAAGTAACAAGTGAATTCTAGCCACAAGATAGAGTATGTGTTAACTAACAAAAGCTTAGGTGTTGCATGTTCAAGATTGTCAAGTTATGGTGTGCCAAATCAGAGCTTTCAGATTAAACACAGCTTTTGAAATAATGCTTGCAATCACTTCCAGAAGTTAGCAACATCATATCCATAAAACAAATGACATAAATACAACAATCACGAAACACCTTTCTACAAGAAACACCATCCCAAGCTGCCTTATAATTATGGAAATACAGTGCTATTTTTACATGTAGTTTTGACAGCTGGACTGCAGGTGGGTTAAGTGACACATAGGGAGTCAAGTGTTCAATTGGACCAGCAACCTTGAAGGTTATTTCCCAGTGCCTATCTGCTAGATCACATAACATACACACATACTGGCTGATATTGAGCTTTGGTGACTACACAGTCCTGAATTCGAGATACCGCAGAAGCTTGAAAGGTAAGAACAAAAACAGCAAAATGATCTCCTGGGTCCAATCAGGAAAAAAATGTGGATGAGAAGCCAGTCCAGTGTAAGGTACGCATACTCATATTTAGACATCAGTTGTTTGCAAGGTCAAATACAGAATGTTGCTTTTCAAATTGCACATGAATGAGCTGAAGTAACTGGTATGTTGCTCCGGGAACAACAGAAATCTGTTGACATTGGGTTGACAATGTAAGAAAACGATGAATGGAATCAATATCAACAAAACAATTACAGTACTTATTATTTTATGAATGGAAAAATAACACTTAGATGGAATAAAAGAATCCATTTATGTCAACAAAGTCACTATTTTATGTTGTCTGACATCGCATTTTGGTGCATTCTTGTTTATCAGGATACCACAGAATGGTGATGTGTTGCCTGTTGACCAGTCCTTCAAGTAAGAGTTCTCCAGTACATTGTACATGTGACAATATTAATACTGCTACTGATATTTCTACTTACTCCCCCGTATACTGCTACATTTTAGGGGGCACAGTGAAATGGTAAAACTGTCCTTCTAGCCTTTGACACACAGTCATTTTTAAGTCATGCGCACATTTGAACATGTGTTATGAAGTCAACAAAAATCCCATCAATTTGTACAAATGGAAAATAAATCACTTCACTAAATATAAAATGTTATTTTTTGGACTAGGAGATGAAAAAGGCAGGTGTGGGGTCAAAAAAAACCCCAACTATGATCGTACACCAAAACCCTAATCACATTTCTTTTATTCATCCTAAATTAAATATACAATAAAATAAAAACTTTGCATAACAATAACTCTACTTTCAAAAACATTAGAACATTAGAACATTCTAGACAAGAACAGGCCATGCAGCCCAACAAAGCTCACCAGTCCTATCTACTTAATTCTTCTGAAAAAACAAGTCAAGTTTTCAAAGTTCCTAAAGTCTTACTGTCTACCACGCTACTTGGTAGCTTATTCCAAGTGTTTGTGGTTCTCTGTGTAAAGAAAAACTTCCTAATGCTTGTATGACATTTACCCTTAACAAGTTTCCAACTGTGTCCCCGTGTTCTTGATGAGCTCATTTTGAAATAACAGTCTCAATCCACTGTACTAATTCCCTTCATAATTTTAAACACTTCAATCATGTCACCTCTCAATCTTCTTTTGCTTAAACTGTATAGGCTCAGCTCTTTTAATCTTTCTTCATAATTCATCCCCTGTAGCCCTGGAATCAGCCTAGTCGCTCTTCTCTGGACCTTTTCTAGCGCTGCTCTGTCCTTTTTGTAGCCTGGAGACCCAAACTGCACACAGTACTCAAGATGAGGCCTAACCAGTGCATTATAAAGGTTGAGCATAACCTCCTTGGACTTGTACTCCACACATCATGCTATATGATATCCTAACATTCTGTTAGCCTTCTTAATGGCTTCTGAACACTGTTGGGAAGTTGACTACATAGAGTCCACTACGACTCCTAAATCCTTCTCATAAGGTGTACTTTTGATTTTCGGATCTCCCATTAAGTATTCAAACCTACCATTTGTACTTCCTATGTATAATATTTTACATTTAATTAAACTAAATTTCAATTGCTACAAATCTGCCCAAGCCTGCATGCTCTCCAAGTCTCTTTGTAATAACAGTCAGCATAAGCTCTGTGCGGCAGCATGGTGGTGCAGTGGTAGCGCTGCTGCCTCACAGTTAGGAGACCCGGGTTCGCTTCCCGGGGCCTCTCTGCGTGGAGTTTGCATGTTCTCCCCGAGTCTGTGTGGGTTTCCTCCCACAGTCCAAAGACATGCAGGTTAGGTGGATTGGTGATTCTAAATTGGCCCTGGTGTGTGTTTGTGTGTGTCCTGCTTTGGGTTGGCACCCTGCCCAGTATTGGTTCCTGCCCTGTGTTGGCTGGGATTGGCTCCAGCAGACCCCTGTGTTTGGATTCAGCGGGTTAGAAAAGGGATGGATGGATAAGCTCTGTTCACACTGGTCTGTTGCTTTATGATACTATTTTCCTGTGTATAACAAACTGTTGACATTGTAAAAAGTTAAGAAAAAAAAAACAGATTAATGGCTGATTGGAGTTTTAAAGGGCTTTACTAGGCTAAGAAAGTTCTGTGGAATGCCTACAGGTCACAATAGTGGATTGTGGATAATTGCCCTTTCGCCAGTAAAGCTCTAATTTTGTAAACAGCAAAATCAGCATTGCAAGACCACTGAGAAGATGTCATGAAATCTGCTAAAACTGTGTTACTTGCTTGACGTTATGCAATGTCTACATTTGTGCAATGCATCTCCTGGAAAGTCTCTTCAAAGCATGACTGTAATTTAAATATGTGTGGAAGACAACTATTCCGTGACATCTGCGGCTTTCTCAAAATATGTTAAATTGAATTGCAGTAGTATACTGTAATGAAAATAGGCAAAAATGAAATAGAACCTATTTTTAATTCCACCTTTTCTGCATTGACATTTCAGAAATTTTCAGTGTTATCTAGAATATTAATATGTAACGCAAGAAATCTCTGAAGCTACTAAGAAGTGATTCTGCTGCTTACTGGTAAGTGTCCCAAGAGAGGCGTGATGCTGTCAGAGACATATATAATATTTCCATCCGTATTCACAGCGATGATGAATCCATCCAGTGCCTGCAATATATAAAACAGAAACAGAATTTCATTTTAAATTTATATCACTTTAATTTTTACCTTGGAAAATTTCTTCTATTTCTATCAATGTAATACTTTTTCTTTTTATGATGATGAAAACAGTACCACTTTTTCATTCCCAGAAAAAAGTTAAACATGGTCTCCCAATGCATCCAAATCATTTTGAACTCCCTGAAGCTCGTTATAAGTTTTTCAACTAAGTAGAAGTGTCAGCATAGCATATGTAGGCTACAATATATTCCATGCTGAAATATTTACTGGTTTCTGACAAAAAACAAAGTTACACTGCTTGCAGTTGGTTAAACATGTATGTGTTCAATATGTGTGTTCTAGGGAAGAATAAACCTAATGCCAGGTGAACAACTGTAACTATAAAGTGGCCTGGAATATTACAGTATCTGTTCTTAAGCAAATTTTCTGTTAGTGGAAAGTTGCAGATTCTCGTGCAGTAAATTAAAGTACACAATAATAAGCTGTGAAGAATGTTTATGAGTTAAGAAAGTGCTTTATGTACACATTATCTGAAGTTGCTCACTTTGAATTTCAATTTACAGACCAAGTACTGTACTGATGACAAAACACTGCAGGTTATACAGCCTTATGACTTGCGTGTCCTGGGTTCAGAATGTGTGCCGCGGTCTGGGGTAGTCCTCAGTAGGAGATACTGGACCTACTAGAGGACACCTTCAGTGCCAGGTTAATATATTTATAAAATATACTCCAATATGCAAAAATGACAAATATACATTAAAATACACTGAAATATCTATATACTCTAAAATACTGTGTATTTTATACTAAATTCACTAGAATTTATATTTTTTAAAACTATATTGTAATATATTTTGTAAAATGGGTCTTACAGCATATTTCAAAATATACTATAAAACATATTTTTACACTTTTAAATATATCACAATATACAAAAACAGTATTAATTTCCATATTTTAAAATATATCAGTATATGCCAAGAAATTGTAACATATTTAGCCCTTAATTATATTTTAACATTTTAAAATACATTATTATTGGTAGTAATATATTTAAAAAAAAATACATTTTGCATGTATTCATTTTTGTAAGAGAATGTATTTTGTTAAAAACACCATAGGAGTTAAGAGATGAGTTAACATAGAAGCATTTTTTTTAAGACTGGTGGTGACACCAGCTGCTGTGGATTTGGCTGCAACAGCTGGCACCCTTCTGTACAAGCAAGAGAAGTACTGCAGTGCTGGGTTACTATAAGCAGCTGTATGCTATGCATTACTTCACAAAAACACTTAATTGCTGCTCTCTTTACTCTGTACGGCTCCTACTACAAACCTAACACCGGGGTCTCATGTATAAATGGTGCATACGCTTTTCAATGTGAACTTGCTGACCGATCGAGTATTTCACAAACATCACTGAGTAGCTCCATACCAGCTGTATAGGATGGTATTATCTGCTTGTCATCCAGATACATAAGATATCCAAGATATCCTTACACTGTGGTTGAACTGGGAAACATCAAAGCGCAATTCGCAGCAATGTCCGGTTTTCCAAATATAATCAGAGTGGTCAACTGTATGCATATTGCTATTGCAACGGCACTGGACAAGTTACAACAGCCAGGGATAAATCACCAAAAGAATGAATTGGCATTATAACGCCACACAGTTGCAGGTGCTTTTTCCAACTATTGCAACAAAAGGGCAGGTGGTTAGCGAGTCACCTCAAATAGCCATGTAAACAAAAGAGAATCTATCTGTTGTGGCGCTTGGTGCTGACGCTACACTATAAAGGCGCTTTCATGAGATTAATTTGCTTATGTAAATAGAAAGCATTTCCACTCTATTAATGTGCTGCTCTGTAGTCCACAGAAAGTGTGTCTCATTGTGTAAACATGTAGCGCGCTGCATGATGTGGCACAAAATTGTGGCTTTCCCATACCTGAAGAGATGCGGTATGATGAACCTGACCCTGACTCACAAAATCATCAGCCAAACCGAACAGCGTTACAACTTCATTTGAATGTAATTAGCAGAATGTAAATACAGGTAATCAGATGCAGCATTTATTTTTTAACCAATTCATTTTTTTTGTGGTCAGTATCACATAGTACAGCCCTTATATTCCTTAGTTCATTGGCCACATCTCTTATAGCATCCACTATTGCTTTTTGTAACTCCAGAACAGTGTCCGTCAGCACACAGCCAGATGGTTGCTCAGCAGTTTCTGAGGCAGACGTATGTGTGCAGCTGCAGCATCTTAATATGGACTAGGCACAGCAGCACCATTACACCCTGCAGTTGCATTCCCGACAAGGGATCAGCTTTTGTAATATTGTCTGAAACAGAATAAACAGACAGTTGGCTGCGACTCACCTTTTCATGGTGACTCTGATATCTGACCACTTCTTTTTTATTTCAGGCACTGTGCGACTTTCTGAACTTGAACCTTCGAGTGTCTCCGCCACACTGTTTCACTCCATAACTTCCTTTTGTTGCTTATACCACTGCTTAAGCCAACAAATAGTATGTTTTTCCTTGCCTCCATTGTGCATTCATTCAAATTATTCTTTTTTTATTTGCTTTTGCCATTGTCTTTTAACACAGCACTGAACTGAAGGGGATATTTATATTGATTTGCATATTCAAATATGTGACATTCTGGGAGGAGTTGGGGTGGGGTTAAAATGGGTTAAAAGTCACATTAATTGGGATTTATAAGGGGGAAGTGCGTGGAACTTGACGTACATACAGTTTTATGCATCTGGATGTTTTTGTGCATACTCACATTTCCAGTTTTGTCCGTATGCTATGTTGTACGCTTTATAGTGGTAAAGTTTGTTTCTTGGTGCAAAGAGAATTGTCTGCATCATAACATCAGTAAAACCAATGAAATAGTTATTGACTTTTGCTGCCTCAAACAGCCTCTGATACCATCATAGGCAGCAGAATGTTTTCCAAGATGTCTGACCTAGGCCTCCAGCATAACATCTCCCTGTGGGTACAGGACTGCTTAACAAACCGGCCATAGTCAGTTAGGATGGGCCCCTACCACTCACCCACTTTGCCATTCAGCATAGGAACACCATAATGCTGTGTGTTGAGCCCTTTCCTTTACTATCTGTATATATATGACTGCACACCAGCTCACAACACCAATGCTATTACTACATTTGTAGATGATACAATAGTGGGGCTGATCAAGTGTCTATCTGCAAGACGAAGGTACAAAGAATAACAGACTAGTGCATTGCGAATAACTTGATACTTAACATCAAAAAAACTAAAGAACTGATCAGTGATTTCAGGAAGAAGCAGGATGACCATCACCCACTGTATATAAACAGTGACAGAGTGGAGAGAATATCTAGTTTTAGGGTCATGTGTAACTATAGCTCAGAAGATCTCACATGGACAATAAAAACAAAGACTTGTTAAAAATAAGACAACAGCAACTTTACTTCCTGAGAAATCTCAGGAAGGCTGATCTATCACAAAAGCTTCTGATTTTTTCTGGCTTTGGTCCATTGATAATGTCCTAGGATACTTATGTGGTATGGTAATAACTCAGCAGCTGACAGAAAGGCTCTGCAGAGAATCATGAACATAGCAGAGAAAATCACCAACACACCTTTGCCTACCTTGGACGCCTACACCTCTCGATGTCTGCAGAAGACATCCTGCATCATAAAGGACTTCCATCACCCAGCACACAAACTGTTTGAGCTTCTCCCCTCAGGGAAGACATACAGGTCCATTACAGCGCAGACCACAAGACTGATGAGCAGTTTCTACTCCAAAGTGATTACTACACTAAATTCTGTAATGAAATCACACACATTATGGAAATAATTGTGAAATATCATATTAATCATTATTATTTAGTTATTATCATAACTTGTACAATATTAAAAAAAAGCTTTTTTTGGCATATGGTGACAATTGTGCAATGTGTGAGGTGTATATGTAAGAATATTTGATATTAGATGTGTGTGGGGGTTTTTTTAAGCATAGTTTTGAGCATCGTTTCAGGAAGTGTACTGGAATTTCATTGTATGTGTTATGCAATGACAATAAAGGTAACTTATCTCTAGGGCAGATCACTATTCAAGGAGTTGATGTTGAGGTGGTGCACTAATACAAGTACTTGGGGGTCCACATGAATGACAGGTTGGTCTGGTCTCGGAACACAAAGGAACTATATAAGATGGCAGAGCAGTCTCTTTTTCCTGGGGGGCTGTGTTCCTTTAATGGAGGAAGTGACATCCTTCACATCTTCTATAACTTTGTGATGGCTAGTTTGATTTTCCACCTTATGGTGTGCTGGGCCGGTAACATCACTTTAAGTGAGGCTCACCGAATCAACTAGCTAAATAAAAGGGCAGGCTTAGTTATGGTACACACTCTGGAAGCCCTGGAGGTAGTAGCAACAGAGAGAATTAAAAGAAAACTGAGTGCCATTATGAACAATGAAGCACATCCTCTCTCATAAACACTAACAATGAGGACTTCCAGCCAATGAATTAGCCAGCAAAAGTGTGTCAAGAAACGCTATGGGGTCTCCTTCATACCAACAGCAATATACCTGCATAATGCCTCACTGGGACTGTGACAGCCAAGTCAGAAGTTTTTTTTCTTTTGAATTTTCTTGCTTCATAGTCATTCTGGTGTGTGTTCAGACCAAAGCATGTCTGTATATTTAAGTATTTATTTATTTACTTATCTATCTGTGTATTTTTTTTATTTAAAGAGCTTCTGTAAAAAGCCAGATTTCCTCCTGGGAATAAATCAAGTTCTATCTGTCTATACCACCATTTGTTTCAATGTCCAAGAAATCCAGCAAAATTAAAGAAAATCTGAGAGAACAGAAAGAGACGTAATTGACAGTTTTAACAAACTTTAGGCGAGTCCATAATAAATGCCACAAAGTCATATTGAGGGTAATGACATCTAGAGTTTGTTTGAAATTGAACATTAATGTATACAATACATCTACTATATAATACAGTCCATGTGTGTGTGTGACTGTGAGTCTAGTACTTCCAAGCAATCTGAATGGTCAGTTCGAATTTGGTCTAATTTGTCATCTTAACGTGACAAGATCAAAAGGGGAAGTACCACGTCAAGAGAGTTTAAAAATGGCATTGAAGGCACAATCAGAGTCGCCTTCAAAGAGCAGGATATGGTGGTCCATCTACAAATAGTGGTAGTCAAAAAGCAGACAAGAGGTGAGTAAGGCGCCTCAAAATGACAGAGTCTACAGGAATACCAGACAAGAAAGGTCCAAATACAAGGGGATACCAAGGAAAGCCATACAAGGAACACTGAAGGTACATGTATTGCAAGAGATACCATATACATGTATATATAATATATTATATAGGTATAATATATGTAACATGGCTAGTACATATACATATATATCATACAATACCAGTACTGGAAAAATAAAGAAAAACCCAAATATGAAAACGGATTTAAATTACCAGAAGTAAATGTTAGCTTTCAATTGCCGCCACCCATTCCCTTGACACTCACTCACGACACGATCAGAACTTCACGGGGAGCCCTGTCACCCTTATTTCTTTGAAGCGATCTGGACTTCATGAGGGACCACCCCTTATCCCTTTGGCATGATTTGAACATCACAGCTATTAAGAGGTAAACAGTGTGTACTGCAGTGCACCAAGGGGACGAGCAATTGTGCACCGCACAAGGAAGGTTGCAGTTGTAGGGGTTTGGAGTTACTTGTTATTCACTTCAGAAGCTTTTTGGTACTGGTACTGTGGACTAAAAGCTGGTCAAAAGTTTAGTATCAACCAACACTAATGTG
Source organism: Polypterus bichir lapradei (assembly GCA_026402145.1). Lineage (NCBI taxonomy): Eukaryota > Metazoa > Chordata > Cladistia > Polypteriformes > Polypteridae > Polypterus > Polypterus bichir. The sequence goes on from JANRMT010028174.1 coordinate 82,519,716, forward strand.
CATATATGTTCTGTTTACCTTAGTGTGGGGCACAAGCTGGGAGCATGGACAAACCATGGGGAATAAAATGAGGAAAAATGAGGAAACTAAATGAAGGACTAAATCAAAGTATGTTTCTCTTTATTTTCAGAACTGTACTGGAAGCATGCACCAAAGGACATGCCTCTGTAGTCATTTCCATGAAAAGAGAAAGAGAGAAATGTTACATCTAGTCACATGACTATGGTCCATCCTCTATGATGCCAGTTTATGTTTCCCATCTGCTAAATGAAGGTCTTTGCCATGACAGCCAAAGGCATTGCAGGAAATGACAAGGCTAAAAGTCTTCAGAAAGTCTTATCTTTACTGTTTGTTATAAGATGTAGGCCATAATTTTAAACTGGCACAAGCTACTACTTGATTACCAGCTTTGAATTTGCAACATCTGCTTATTATAAGTATCTAGGAAGTGAAACAAGCAGGATCACCACACCATGAGAGGAAAAGTAAACACTCATGGAGGACAACTGAAGCCTAGAAGTTTCTGATCCACTGCTGAGACAGAAGAGGAAAGATGATGAGGAGAAGCTGGTTTCAAGTTCCCTGAGTTGCTTTTAAGAGAATGTGCAGCCGGCCCTACTGACCCAGCCATTTTGGACAACTTGAAAATCTGGGGTTACGAGGAAATAATGAGGTGCAATTATAGCCTGGGGTTTCTGTAGCCACATAAAGGCCTGAGAAGTGTTTGTGGAGCTCAGCCTGAAATGAGCCCAATAGAGGGGTTAAAGTCTCCTGAAGTAATAGATTGGGAAGAAAATTTAGCAGCAAAGGCTTAAGAAACATAAATAAATAACAGGGTCTTGCACTTGTCCTCCCTATTTATTATCAGTTAAATATCAAATTAACATAAATAGAACAGCTCCGAGTGGACAGATGCCATCTGGGCACTCTGCATTTCACTTGCATGGCCAATGTTTAACTATTTGATTGCTTTTTTTCTAACACTCGCACAGTTTCCTTAACATGTCATTTCAGCCTTCCTGTGTCTACCATATCTCTTTCAAGCCTTGGTTTAAGTCACTAACAGACACACAGAACTCTAGGACTGCAAAAACTAGCACAATGCCAGTAGGTTACTTACCAACTTTTGTGCTGCTGTCTTGATCACTTGACCTAAATCAACATTCCAGTCACAAAGAACAGACTTTCTAGCCCTTGTTAAGTTTAGTGTAATGCCTGAGCACACCATCCTGGGTTGGTAACTGACTAGTGCCTGGAACCGTCTCGACAGCATTCAGCTCCCTTGACCCTCAACTAGAGTAAGTGGACTTGAAAGTGTATAAATGAACAGATATACAGTAGGTTAATGAAGCTTACAGGAGGAGGAAGAGGAGGCATTGTGATCACTGGAGACCAGTGATAAAATGGGATGATTACTATCCCTGTCTTCTAAATCCATGTGGGTGTCTTTTAGAATTTTGTTTTAATGTAAGTAGCCTTCTTGTCTAATTCTGACAATGGGTTACAATATTTTAACATGGTATAAAGGTACAACTTACTGATCTATGATTACTAGGATCCATTTAAACTTCTTTGTTTTGGGCTTTTTCTCATACAGGAAGATGAACAGCTGATACATAACATTTTCCATTTCTTTGAACTCTACTAATCAGATCTTATCACCTCTAACAGTCACATTTATTTTTAAAGCATTGACTGCCTAGGGCTCTAGAACATCTGGTTAAAAATTCTTAAATACCTGGCTTATTTTTATAGGCGTTCAAAAGATTAAAGACTGCATTTCATGTCATGTTTGATGTGAAGTTAGCTTCCACCTGCTTTTCCCTCCTTGCTAATATATGCTGACCAAGCCCATAGCATTAACCCATGACTGGAATAAAATAAGTAAGTTACCCCGATATTTGAAAATTACACTCGTACTGATGTAGGAGAATTGATACTCGGGTAGAGGATTAATACAGGAAAAGCCCAGACGGCGACAGATTGCTTTTTCTTTTGTGCCATATACACTTCTTACCATCAGTCTTCCTTGTATATTTTGTGACATTTAATAAAATACTCTCCCTAACTCTTTTTTTTTTCTCTACTGCGGTCTTTTTAGGCATGAGGGTTGTCAGTATCTGTTAAGTCAATTTACCCTCCAAAGCCAACAATTCAAATATTTAAAAGATGAAAATAAATACAATGAATACTAAAACATAGTAACATGATTATTATAATTTGTTACTAACCCTCACCTATTCTGTTTCTGTTCTCGGTACTCAAATGTGGCAATTGGTGCCACGACCCACCTGCCAAGTTGTTGCCTGCCTGTGGTAAAGTCATCCCTGATGGAGGATCACAGGAATCATGGGAAAGAGGGGTCCTTTCATTGGATTGGCTGGCCGAGCAACGTTTCAGCCGTGGAATGGCCAAATGGGGAGGCAGCTTGACGGAGGAGGTCTCCAGGACTCTAAAAATATCCAAATCTTATTATGTGATATCATCTACTGTTAAATTCTGCTCTGTACTTCTAAAATTTTTATTATTATGCTGTATTAAGGATTTGTTCTGTTCTGTATACTTGTATTGAACCCCTTCTTTTGACACCCACTGCACGCCCAACCTACCTGGAAAGGGGTCTCTCTTTGAACTGCCTTTCCTGAGGTTGCTTCCATTTTTCCCTACAAGGTTTTTTTGGGAGTTTTTTCCTTGTCTTCTCAGAGAGTCAAGGCTGGGGGGCTGTCAAGAGGCAGGGCCTGTTAAAGCCCATTGCGGCACTTCCTGTGTGATTTTGGGCTATACAAAAATAAACTGTATTGTATTGTATTGTATACAGAAAATGAGACATGAAGAACTGGAACTAGTTTTAGTGAGAGAAAAAACAATGCACTTCTGGTCCCTTCAAGTGACAGACCTTTTATTTTTACATCTGAATGTGGTTTTCAATGAGTTGATCAATTTAAAAGCCTTACTTTGCCACTAACATTAAATAAAGCAAAATCACCAGACATAAAAAAGAAGAACGCCATGGAATTGTTTTTGTTGTCAAGGAAACTAAAGCTTAAAGTGAGATAAACAATTGAGACCCCCTGCAATGAATTCTGCTTAACCCTGTACTGCAAGTGGAAAAACGGTGAAAATCTAATGAGCGGTTACAAAGGTAAAATTCTAAGGAAAATGTGTCATCCATTCATCCCTTCACTGAACCCACTTTATTCATTTTTACATATATAAGTACAGAAATTCAACCTGCAGCCTTCTTTGATAACTGTAATAAAGAATAATATGCTAAAGTTGATTAGATGCATGAAAAAATGACAGATGACAAAAGAGTGAAAAGAATTTTCAGAGGAGAATCTGATGATACAATGACAGGGATGAATAGGAAAGATGGCTAAATGATGCCAAAGATGTCTGCAAAATAATGGAGGAGGAGGAGGCAGAGGCGCGTGGGTGATGGTGAACATACGATTTCATTTGGTATGTTTTCCATTGCCTTTCATATCTATAGCCACATTTTTAGTCTGGAGGTTTTCAATTCTTGCATATACTGCTTGCCTCAAGGATGCCTTGATTAAGAGTGGTGCTGCTTGCCTCACAGCTCCAGCAACTGAATTGTGGTTTTATCACTTCCTGGGTAAAATCAATGTGCTTTCATCACTGTGTGGATGCAGGTCTTTCTCCCAGTATTTGGGTTTTTCCTCTCACAGCACAAATACGTGCAGGTTAAGTTAGATTAAATGACTGGTGAGTGTGCCGCTCTGCCCAAAGTTGGTTCCTGTCTTGCGCCCAATGACTCTGGCCCTGGCTTCAGCCCCCAACCTACAGATTAATAGGGAAGCAGTAAACTAGTGATATATGCAGGCCTTAAGGAAATTTAAGATATTTTTAAACTGCATAATCATTAATGCCAAAAAAAAAAAACAACTTAAAATCCACTTGTTCAGGAAGACATTTAACTTACCCTGACATTCTGACCCTTCTTTCAGTTCACCCTCTTTGTCCAGGTGCTCTGGATATTTTGCATTTGTATCACAACTTATGCTATTTGCTCAGGGTTTTCTTATAGTATTTTATAAATCTTATATTTTTACTTAGGTTTTTTTTTGTCTCTTACTATAATTTAAAACTTTGCATTTCCTTTATTTTTCTTTATTTAGTGTATTATTTTTATATATTCCCTGTTGTTCATTTTGCAGTTCTGTGAAGCATGTTGAGCATAGGAAAGGTGCTATATAAATAAAATGTATTATTATTATTATTATTATGGAATATTGGGAAAAGCACTGCTGCTCTCTGTTGTCTAGTAAAAGGTTTCATGACCCGAGGCACATTTCAGCACTCCTAATTTTATATCTGTTATCTACTGTATATATACTCTGTACAATTCTGGTGGAAATTTTCCCTTAATCAACACATACAACGTATTCCAGTTCATTGCAGTGCAGTCTCATACACACTGGGACAATCACACAAAAAAAAATCATATTACCTGTAGAAAAATCTACACAAGCATGGGGAAAACATGCCGATTTCATGCAGAAAGTGACAATGCCAGGATTCAAAACCAGTCATCTGAAGAGGTGAGGTGGCACCACTAACTACTTTGCCCCCGTACCGCACCTATACTTTAAATAATGAAAAATAAAAGCTATCGAATTAGTCATTTGGTAATTTGCCCTTCACATTTCCTGTAACTGTCTCTCCCTTCACAAAAGGTAAAATGTTTTAATTAGATCTTTTGCTTCTGAAAAAAAAAATCAATAGTTCAGTGGGTGTCCTAGCAGATCGTGTTCTCTTCTCACAGCCCAACTGATGTGTAGCCTCAGTGAATGACAAGCTGTCTGGAACAGGCAGGGACATTTTTGCTTTCTTTCATCATTTAGCCACTGATAGGACCAGATGGCCATGCAGAAATAAGCTCCTGCAGTGTGGGGAAGATATTTTAACAAAATTACACCTGTAGTAAACTGGTTTAAATTCAGATTAAGACAGTGATAACAGCCTGCATGAACCCAACCTAATTTGGGGGGGCACCTGTCACACAGTTTAGTTTGTATTTGTATTAGCAGCTAAAGTAGAAATAAAAATAAACATTGTAAAAAAAACAAAAAAAAAAAAAAAGATTAATTTAACCTTAACACAGCCAGATGAATCCCTGACAAAGGGGTATTGTAGTCAAAAAATGCATGGATTTGGATTTGTGTCAGTAAAAAAACATTTTTGCTTGATAAATAAACAACTTGCATTTTAAAATGAGCAATAATTTCATTTGTATTTGATTTTGAATTCATTTATTTATTTGCACTGTGACTTATACATCCAGTTGTTTCCATGTTTCTTCTGAGCTGCTAGGCCATGCCACTTGGGAAGGTTCCTTGTACGGAGTGCAGCAGTATAAATATGTGCGGTGTTCTAAAGATTGAATAATTTGTATAGCTGACACTTAAGGGACTCAATAATTTCAACTGCAGAGTACATCCGTAGATAGTGGAGACTGAAACAGAGACCTTGTGCTTAGATGCTTAACATTTCAACTGGCAGGCCACATGCATGGCACACTCGGGCATTTGATCCACCTTGATTGAAGTGAGAGAAAGAGCTGGGGAACTGGATCCTTGGCCTGCACATATGCTGTGCCCAGCCTGATCATAAAAGCATAAAAGTAAGCATTTTTTTTTAAATTCAATTTTTGTATAGTGGTCTTCAGTGGAAAGAGAATCTGAGCACAGTGTTGCTCGAATGGAATGAGACCACTTCTATGGCAGCACACGTTCGTAGTCAGAAGGCTCATTAGTCACTTGCCAACTAAGACTGTTGCTTTCTGAGCTCTACGTGGCGTGCGGACCCAAACGTGTGTCCTGGGAGGTCAGAGGGGTGAACTGTGTGAGGAGTGCAGCCTGAGCAAAGAGAACCTGGTTATAAGAGGGCATACACAGTATTTAATATTTATAAAACACTAACAGCAAATGATACAACATTCATATATATATACACAATCAAACAGGATGTTTCAAACAGAAAAGAGATAACTACTCTAGCATGTGTATTAGAATGGTGTGGTTTTAGACTTTTATTTAGGTTAATTTAGTCCTCTTCATTTCTTTTGTTTCTTTGTTTCCATCAGGCAAGCACTTATAAACTTTCACAATGTATTGTGATGGACAGCCGGCAGCTCAACCCAGCCGGGATGCACCAAAATGAAAGGATGAGGGAAGGCAACACTGCCTGCCCCAAGTCACTAGATGGCAGCTCCCCTGTAGTATAGTGGTGCCCCGGATTCCTGCAGGGCATCCTGGGACATGGAGTTTGGTTTTTCAGCCCTGTTGGGTGCTGTGGGTGCCGTCAGGGGAAGCAGTTGAAGGACCTGGGGAGTCATACTTTCCCTATAGCCCGGGAGAACTAATGGATCACACGGATGGGAGCCCCGAAGTACTTCTGGGCTGACAAAAAAATTTGAGTTCTCCATCTGACCCGGAAGTGCTGGCAAGTCACGTGGGAGGAAGAACAGAAGCACTTCCGGGTCGGGCATTATATAAAGGACTGCTGAAGACCCAGCAAGAGAGCCAGAGTCGGAAGGAGGTGGACGAAGCTTGCTGAGAGATGTGAAGGAGAGATTTATAGAGAGAGTATTGTGTATTCTATTGATTATGTCCCTGTTTATTGGTGGCTGTGGTGCTAGAGATGCACTATTTAAAGAAGAAAAATATTAAAATACTTCTTAGTGCTTTTAACCTGTGTCCTGTGTCTGTTGGGGTTAAAGGAGCAACAGCAACCCCTAGCGTCTTACAGTATTTTATCTAACATTGGTAATATAATAAAACTGGTCATTTCACAATGTGTTTCAGGATCAGTTGAAAATGTATTTCAAGAGCTAATGTTCAGTTTGGTTTTAGTTCAGTTAAAATTAAGTTTTTTTTTTTCTTATACTATTAAGTCATCAGTTAGTAAAATTCACCAAAGCATTTTTCAGAGTAAATACTGTATACAGTATACTGTGTTTGATGGGGACTTTGTTTGCCAAATAATTTCCTGGAAATTTGCTGTGCGGCCAGCATAAACAAACATTTTTTCACAGCGCCTCATGACAGCTTTTGAGGCCAACATGACATCACGGAGCTGTAGCAGCCAATGTTGGATGGGACAGACCCCCTAGCACTGTAATGCTGATCCAAGTAGTATGCTAAAAATTTGCAGAAAACTTGTGAATACATTTAAACACAAAATGCAGACACAGGAGGAAGCTGGGAATGTGTCAATGTATTTGTGTCTTAAAGGTAATGCCTTTGTGTATGGACTTGTAAGAGCCTTATGTGTAATGCTAAGCCTACATCTTTAATAGTATTACCCAAAGTGCTGTGTAGTTGATAATGAACAAAGAAGGAGCGAAGAATCCATCGTGCTTCAGTGTTGTGATTTTTTGGCAGTAGCGGCAGTGAACGAGCAAAGGTATTAGGGGAAAAAAACAAACAAACTGAACTTTTTGGTTCGAGAGAGGTGATAATTTTATCTTGGGAAGACACAGTGTACAGTGCAGGGGTTAGCACTATTGTCTTACAACTCAGGTCACAGTTTTGGCCATAATAATTGGTTCATCACAGTTAGCAGACATTTCAAAAGATTATGGCACCAATATAATCCACTCATGACTAGTTCAGCTTCTGCTTCTTTGTTAACTTTAATGCATTTCACAGAGTTAACAAACATTGCCATGATTTTCCCAAATTTGAGGAGAAGCGAATCCAGTGGGGTTTGCTCCTCTCTAGTCATCAGTAAGTTTAACAAACACGGCTCATGACAACATTGACAGTGAAAGTGCTTAGAAAGTGGTGAATGCATCAACTGTTAGAGTTTCGCATTAAACTGAAGTGTAAAATGGACAAATACTAAGAAGAAGAAATCATTTGGTTGGGCACTGTTTCAGTAAGGTACAGTAGCTTATTGCTTGTTCTTTATAACACTCATAACAGTGTTCACTACACAAATGGTGCTTCAGACTGAGCTCTTCCTACTAGTGTTTAAAACAAATCTAGAGACTTTGCACCTCAGCAGACCATAAATGTACAACAGCATAACTCACAATCAGAAATTCAAGGGGAACATTAAGCCAATTTGTCTTCTGAAGGCCGCTGGGATTTCTGAAGCCCAGAACCTTCTTTTATATTTAAAACAACAAAGTGTTTCTTATTAATTTTGGGCTACCTCACCACTGTATTTTCTAATTGGGAACCCTGGGTGCCTTCTAATGCCCTGGGAGAATAAAACTTGCCACAATCATCTTATTCTGGTGCCCACTCAGGTTCCCATGCATTTCGTTTTACAAAAATACCTGTGGGGGTGCAAAAACAAAATACAAAAAAAAAAACTGCAGTGATGATTGCAGAGCGCCCCTTAAAGTCCAGTGCACAAAGAGCCTCTTCCTCTACCATCTCTGTAACCTTACTACTCCATCCATCCATTATCCAACCCACTATATCCTAACCACAGGCTCATGGGGGTCTGCTGGAGCCAATCCCAGCCAACACAGGGCGCAAGGCAGGAAACAAACCCCAGGCAGGGCGCCAGCCCACCGCAGGACGCGCACACCCACACACCAAGGACAATTTAGAATTGCCAATGCATCTAACCTAACCTGCATGTCTTTGGACACTGGGAGGAAACCGGAGTACCTGGAGGAAACTCACGGAGACACGGGGATAACATGCAAACTCCATGCAGGGAGGACCCGGGAAGCGAACCCGGGTCTCCTAACTGTGAGGCAGTAGCACTACCCACTGTGCCACCCCTTACTACTCCCAACAACCTTTTTCAAAAGCACTGTAGTTAATTCACCTACTGCACTCATTGTACACTTAGTGCATTTGCAAGCTTCTAATGGCAAATTAATTCATTCATACATGCAATCTCAAATTCGCTTAATCCAATACAGCCGATCCTGGCGCATAAGGCAGGAACTGACTGGTCCATTGCAGAAAGACAAACACACGCACACACACGCGCACAGTAGCATTGGGGCCAATTTGGCAACTCTAAGCCAATTAATGCAACCTCCTCATTCTCAGAGGGAATGCACAACCTTTACACAGACAATGCCCGAGTACTGGCAAAATTTAACAGAGAATAAGAAGTGAATGTGAAGACTGTGACAAACAATGTGCAGGATTCTAACAGCCTTTCATTAGTTGTAGTAAGTAGTTTTGAAGATGGCACTTTCAAATTATTGGTTGTAGTTAACCTTCTAATATAGAAGAAAAAAATAAGACCCATACTGAACAAATAGACTTCAACATGATGTACTTGAAAGCCCATATAGTGGCAGGTGCATCAAATAATAAAGTTGATGTGGGCCAATATTTTTCACTGGCCTTTACACAAATATTCACATTTATAAAATACAGTTTGTTTTTTCTAAAACCAGAGTAATTAATCTGCAAAACTTTTGAAAGTATCTTGTAGACATTTTTCAATTACTAATCAATGTTTTTTTTAATTATTGGTTAATTAATTTTATTAGGAAACGTTTAAAATCAAAAAGAGAATAAAGTCCCTGTCTCACCTGCATCTCACTGATGCCCACCATACCACATACAGAGATGGCATGGTTTACACATCCTCGTTACGACAAAATAAGAAGTTTTTAATATAAGTTTTTAATAATTATTTTTTCTAAAGTTGATACATTAGATGGAGAAGAGACATTCTTACAAGCTGCTGAAAGTTCTAAAAGAAATAAGTTGTAAAATAAGTTCCTCTAGGAATCTACTAGACATTGATCTGGTCTTTAAGCTTTTCTAAGTTAATTTATATCTTACTAGCCGAAGCTCGCCGTAGCATACGGCGGTGTAAGAATAGGAACGGAAAACGGTGAGAAAGGAATTCAGTATAACAAAGGCTTAGGAAACCACCGTCGCAGTATAACGAAAATAGCAAGGAGCGAAACCAATGCCAATGTTCGAGAGAGTACCTTCCTGTAGCAGGCTAAGGAAAACATAGACATATATACTGTAGATAGACACCGCATTCACTGTGTTGCCCAGTCGACACGATAAGTCAGCGCGTCCGCCCTATTGCGAGTGGTAAAAGTGCCATTTAAACTAATGCAGGTAGACGTGGAAACCGGGTTTTCTGATGAACAAACAATAACGTTTTAAACAGTATCATTTACATACAACAGATTTTGGCGAATTGTTTACATGCAATTATTTATATCTATTTATACACTAAATGCGTGCGTATCTCATGGTCTTAGAGTTGGTGGGCGGGTGCTCTCTGTCTTGCGTGCGCTTAGTTAGAGTTGGCGGGCGGGGCTCTGTCTTGCTTGCGCTCAGTGTCTTGCGTTCCCTTAGTGAACTATACATATAGATTACAGGTCGACTCTTGTAATTTGTGGGTTTATGATTCGTGGATCTGCCTATTGACAGGTTTACCATCAATAATGAAATCTAAACAATTTGGAGAGTTTTGAGATCTATTGTGGAAAACCACAGACAACACTGTAGCAGCAACACTTAAATGGACTCCAAATTCCATCAACCCCAGGAGTACCATGTCATTAAGCAGATTTTTCAGTAGCAACGAGAGTTGCTAGATGATAGACAAAGACGCAAGCTTTAAATGTGGATCATAAAAAGTGTGCTTCACTGTGCAACTAGATTACAATTAAACCCATCAGCAGATTACAGTTTTCTCAGAATTTATTCCTTGTCCTATAGCCTGCTTGTTCATGTGATTTCATCTGGATTGGAAAACGTCTTCTTCTGAGACCATTACCAATTTCTAAAAATCCACACATACAACGCCATCCTGGTAGGACAAAACTTTCAGGAGGCTGTTCACACCACTATCATCAGCATATGCAAAAATTTTGTAAAAAGTTACAGTTCACTAAAGAACTGCTGAAGTACACATTTTCTCTGGGGGAGGCCACTGATCTTTTTCTTTGCAGCCAGCGTCACACAAGTGATTTGCTTGCACAGTGATAGTTCTGTCCTGCATTTTTCACAACTTTTTTAATCTAATTTAGTGCGTTGTAGCTGACCGCCAGGGCCTTTACCCAGCCCGGATGCCTCGATCATGGAAGGACCGGGGGAGAGAGCTTATTCCAGACACTATCTCCCCCAGAATGCTAGAGGGCAGCCCTTCCACTGGCTTGCAGGGGGCACCTAGACCTTTGCTGAGCCCTATTTAGCAGCACTTCCACCACACCCAGAAGTGCTGCTGGAACCTCGTTGGACACCTGGAGTCTTTCCAGGTGTTCTAGAAAAGGAGCCAATCACCATTACTCAGGGGGCCAAAGTTTGGTGGAGGTGGATGAAGAATGATGGGAAAGGAGTGAAGGCTGAGAAAGAGAGAAGAAAAGAACTGAGCTTTGGTGCTGTTTATTTGTCTTGTGCTGCTGTGGGGAGCAACAAAAGTGCTTCCTACATGAATTAACATGTGGTGTGTGGCAAACTCATGTCTATGCCTGTCTGTGTTGGCGCAGCTGGAGCACCCCGGTTTCCACAGCGTATTTGCAGATTTTTGATTTTGTAGGGGTTCTGTGCCCTTATCCTACTTCAATCACAAGGGATAACTGTGTATAAACAAGTGATTCCGCATTCTTCATATGTATGTTCCAAGCTTCCCTCACACTTATGCTGTGTTCCATTCGTAAGGCAATGAAATTCCCAAAAATTCAGAAAATAATGGATAAGCAAGGGCAAGAATTATTAATACTGGAGTCTGGTATTAAAATTAATAACTGTTTTACAAGAGTGCTTCTTTGAGGATTTTCCAACTGAGGACAGAACATGGTAGAAAACAACAAAATTGTTTGATATTCACAATGAATAAAGACAAACTTTCATAAAGGAAGCATACTCGATAGGAACCTTTCCACCCAAAGACGCTGTGGACTGAATGGTTTCAAAAATGGACGGCTGCTACCTTATTAGATATCGTATACTGTACATTCTGATTATTCTAATTATTTAGTGGGTTTCAACCATTTTCCTACCCCAAAATTTAAGCAAACTGCAGTCCTTCTCACTTTCCCAGACTTTGGGCACAATCAGCGAGCAAATGGCGGACATTTATACACAAGTCTAGGATTAAGACTCGTCCTATAAATTCCTGAAAACCATCAGGACACTTTGCCCTCTGGAGGCCTCAAGGTTTCATGCACCCTGAGCCCTGTTTTACACTTTAAACACTAAGCTCCCATTTTTAATTTTAAGCTGCTTTCATATCTGCCTTTACAGTATTTTCATTCTAGTGAACTGGGAGAATAAAACTTGCCACCCTTCTCTTCCATGACGCCATATTTAAACCAGTGCTCACTGGAATGTAAAGCTTATCTTTTTGTGGCACCTTTTACAGGAGGACTCATATTTAAATCAATGTTGGTGTTATCCGTCTTCACACCGCTTCTCACAGTTACAAATCTGTTTATAGTGCCAACCTCATTGCTGCTGCTGCAGCTCTATTGCCAGAGGTGTGTGTTAGCATAGTTTTGTTTAAAGTTTTATCCTGATGTAATTTTTATAAATAAAAAGAAAATATGAAGTTGAAGGAACAGCCAGCAAACACACACACACCCACTCACACAGCATGGAGGAAAGCAAACAGCAAAAGACAGAAGAAAGTGATGAAAACGGGTGAAAAAGGAGGAAGCAAGTCCCAACCAGCACTCGACTGGTATGAAGCCAGTTTCAGATAAAAGATGTGGAAAAATTAATCATTCGGACACAGAGAGTTCAATAAGTACAACATTATGGAAAGAAGCCTTGGGACTTCAGGAGAGGCCAGGTCAGGGTATATAAAAAACAGGAGGCTGAAGGCAACTTAGCTGGGATGGTAGCAATCTTTGTGGACATGAAAGGGTGTGTATTGGTATACTGACAACATTTTGGTCAGCATTAGTTTGAACTGTTAAATGGTGTCACTATGCAATGAAGACATTTGAAAAATGGCATAACTCACTGTTAAATAAAAGAAAATGCATTAGTAATCATTCTTGGACCATGACATTAGTCTTGCTACACTGCAACTAATTTAGGCTGCGTAAAGTTGTTTACCCAGAGCTCAGAAGTATTATTACATGAATGAAAATCATCAATTTACACCATCTTCAACTTCACAGCAGATTTGTGTTCAGTCCCACCTACAAAACCCGTTCTGAGCCAAACATCAGGTGCCTTTTAAGCACCTCACCTGAAGCACATTTCAGTAAAACTCTTCTGCAAAAATCAAACGAGTGAAGTACCTAAATTCACGGTATTGATGTAACACATGTTCAGATGGTGTTTAATATAAAATTTCCTGGTGATCTTAAGGTTATGATTTGATGCCCAGTTTTGATTTTCAGTCACAAAATGTCATGAAGTGTGCCTGAGTAAAGCTTTGAGTCTTGATAAAAGTGTGCACATTTTGCACTTTTACCTTGTTTTTTATCTCCAGGTATGTGTTTTCATTTTTTGTTGTACCTGTAAGGTAAAGTGCATCTCTAAATCAGTTGGCTATGAATACATATACAAATAAATAATATAAAATATTTACTTGTTTACAAAAAATATAAATAAATGTAGACATGAGCATGAATATGCATCTGGCATCTATCCACCATTGATTTCCTCCTTATGTCAGATACTGCTAGCATCCAGCGTCCATTGGATTTATTGAGCTAATAAAAACAGAATGGATAACTCGTCATACTGTAAATGATCGTTCTTTCTCTCATTTAACTGAAGATTAAAAACAATTTGTACTCTGCTTTCATAAATACACAACATAAGACTTGGGTTTCCAGATACTACAATTTTGGCGATTTTTACATTAACTTGTGAGAATCAAAACTAACATGTTAGGGTTTAATAAATGAAGATTAAGAGAAGATCCTTTAAAGATTGACTCCAGGCCCCTGTAAACCTAAATTGGATAAGTGGGTGTGAAAATTTATGGACAATAGCATATGATGTTCGTAGTATGAATGACTAGTGGATGCATTGGAAACAAAACTCTGATAGACTAAGTCATTTAACAAATATGACCAAAGTTTACAGTAAAAAAAATCTTATACCTCCAGCATAAGCTGAGTAAACTCCTCATTTCCAAGAAAGGAAGGCTTCCAGTCCTGCTTAACGTCAATAGCTTCTGTTTGGGATGATACATCTTTACAAAGCAGAAAAAAAAATCATCATTTTTTGGCACTGCTCGACTGCTCATTAAAAGCACTATGTGCATTAGATAAACCCTTGATCGATTCAACATGCACTAGGAAAAGCTTTTGAAGAGTCTCAGCATCTTGCTATTAACAGGAAAAGTAAAAAACTAAAACATTATAAAAGAATCAGAAAGCAAACTATAGATATCTGAAAGATACAGCAGAATACAATTCACTGTGATTCACCTAAGCTTCTTACTTTTACTCACAAGTAATAGCATGACATCTCTTAAACCTGTCTTCATTTTCTATGACTATTCTGTACTGAAGTGATGCCTTATTTTGACATATTTTGGTGACTTGATGGCAATAACCAGGCTGGAATGTCAGTGGTATTTTTTCATTTCTAAAACTGCATTCTAGTATCTTCTATAATTTACTCTATATATATAAAATCCTACGCCTAAAAGTGCAACGATTTTGTGTAAATATTTTATGTGATGTTTTTTGTCACGCTTTAAATCGGGCTTATTTTAAAACCTACATATATATGTTTGGTATCATTCTTTTCAGAATTTATCAAACTTTAATGTGATGTTGTTAGATTTGCAGATTCTTATTCCATTATTAAATTATGAACTATAAAATATCAAGAACTCACGTCCCGCGAGATGAGACTTTGTGCCAAGACATTTAACCACACCCGGGGCCAGAAATAAAAGACAAGGAGTCGGACAGCTGTTGTACAGGCTTTTAAATGTACGAAGCACTGTGCGAGATGCAGATCACACGGCACGGCAGCAGCAGCAAGCCAGCAAAAACAAACTGTATTTGTTTCCCATTGTATCACCGTTTATAAGGGGGTTTCGGAGGAGCGACTGTGTCTCCTTGGGGTGCGTTCAGCCCCCCTCTTCACAACATTAGCAGCAGAGACATGAAGTGAGTGGCGCGTAGCGCAGGCCGGAGGGGTTGGCAAACGAAGAGATCGGGGGTAACCTCCTAATATAATATAATATAATATAATATAATATAATATAATATAATATAATATAATGGTAAGATCTGTGTGTCCTATTCACCAGTTTGCTTTGATTGGTCAGTTTGGCTTTGGCAAGTTGATTAAAAGAGGATGTGTGAGTGAGTAAGCTACCGGAGCTGGAATAAAGGCATAAGAGGCATGCTGAGAGTCACCTTCAAATACTGAAAGTGGGAGGTGAGCAAGGTGCCTCAGATATAATGAGTGCCTGAGAAGCAGGCTTTACAAAAATGCGCTCGACAGGGGGAATGTCAGTCAAGAAAGGTTCAGACACATGTGAGTAAAGGTGCAGAAGGTACATGAAGGGCGAAAAACCGAAAATATTTTTACAATTGTTATATTACTTGTCTTCAACAGGTAATGCAATTAGAATAACAGAATTAGGGTTGTGGGGAGCCAGGGCCTATCCCAACAGGATCAGGTACAGGCAGGAACAAACCCTGACCAGGGTGACAGTCTATGACAGAGCTCAATCTCTGACATATTCATATAGAGCTGATTTAGAGTAACTTATTCACCTAACCTGTAAGTCTTTGTGATTTGGGAAGAAAAAGCAAAGAAAAAAACTGTACTGAGGGAAAAGCCAACACTAATACAGGGAGAGAATTCAGACTCCATGTGTACAAAAACCAGGTGGATGATTTCAACACTGGATGCAGAATCCATGAGCGAGCAGCACTAAGCACCATTACAATATCACTAAGAGTAACTGTGGTTATATGCGTGAGTGTGCATGGGTGGGCCCTGTGATGGATGGGCTGCCTTTCCAGGGTTTTTTTTCTTCCCTGAGCCCGACTTGACCATGGAAAGGCAGCCCAACCATCACAGGGCCCACTCACGCATGCTTGTGTACATGTTCTCTGAACACTCTCCCCACGCCAATGTAGGCAGTTCTCTTTGTATTTCATTATTCCTTCCACATCGCCATTGCCGTGCACATAATGTTATTTGGTGATTCCAAATCGGCCCTGCTGAAAGCGAGTGTGTGTGTGTAATTTTGGAATATTTTAGAAGTGTACCACATTGGAGTGAGAGGGCCTGAGTTAACCAGCGATGTTAAGAGTGAGAGACACTGTAATGTAAAAGGAAAAGTCAAAGAACACTTTACATCAATGCTTTTGGTGGTCTGAAGAAAGAAATGCTGGCTACTCCTGTTACATGGTTCTGAATTAACTGAAAGGCTGTATTGTCCAGTAAAAGAATAAAAATGAACCATTAGCTAAAACATCAATATTCAATAAAAGCACAACGCAGCAGCTAATCCAAGAATGATGAATTAGAACTTCTGCAACTCACTTTCTTGTCACTACTGATATGTTTGCAACCCCTGGCACATCTACACAAATAAGGTCGGTAAATGAAAAAATTTCTTTATAGATTGCATGTTTACATAACACATTCTTATAAAAGCAAGCAAAGAAAATACAATTCTATAAAAAAATTACAAAAAGAATGACATCTGGCAGGAGATTTCACAACAATATCTGACCTGCTATTGTTCTTCTACAGTACACAAGGAAAGATGCTAAGAAGTAAGAAATCTGTCATTTTTTTATAATGCATGATCAACAAAGTTCCTCTTTAGACAGCTTTTTAAAAAGACATTAAAGAGTTACCACTGTGTTTCTGTAAGAAGTCAATGGTCCGCTCCAGCACGGTGGTCTTGTCCATTTTCCGAGTGTTTCCTGGAAGCATGGTACTGAGCTCTTTGATGAGTACATTAAACTGGTCTCTCCGCTTCTTCTCTGACTTGTTGCGTGAAGCCCTAGAATGTATTTTTAAAAGAATATACATATTTAGAACAATTAACTGGGAAACTGCTATCTAGCCACTAAAATCTAAGAATGTTTCTGATAATTTGTTTACTGCTTGAACCAAACTGAAATTTACTTACTTTTTGATAACATCTATCCTCTTAAATCAGTTTCTCTTCTGCATGAATGTGTACTTCCATAAGAATCACAATCGGCTGTTGCTGGATATCAGCTTGAAATGAGTGTGTATAGCGCAGCTCTTTATATGTGTAAGCTGACTATTTGCTAAATCAGTGTTTCCCAACCCAGTCCTGTGGCCCCACTGTGGCTGTAGGTTTTTGTTTCAACCAGCATCTGTTTCTAATTGAACTCCTGGGCTAATTAAGTGATGTGTCATTTCCCAAGTTCTGTGTTTTGGGAACAATATAGAAATTAAGTTTGGTAAATATATATTGTCAGGGATGCCAGGGGCAACGACCCGGCCGGGCCGCCATCCTGGTTGCTTTGGGGGCCACGGGAAAGGGGGCTTGAAAGCCCAACCCTGTAGGGACCCGTGGTCACCGCCGGGGGGCGCCCCAATGCCTTGGGGACCCTGGACCTCAGCACTTCCGCCACACCAGGAAGTGCTGGGGGGAAGAGGAGCAGGGACACCCGGAGAGCTTCCGGAAGAACAGCCGGCACTTCCGCCACACTGGGGCGTGTCCAGGGAGGAGTGCCGGGAAACACCTGGAGCCCATCCGGGGTGAAATAAAAGGGGCCGTCTCCCTTCATTCGTGGCTGGAGTCGGGTGGAAGCAGGACAAAGCAGAAGAGAGAGTGGAGGCGGCCCGAAGAGAAGGCATTGTGTGGCCAGGACTGTGTGGGGGTTTGTGTGTGTGCACTGACTTTATTCTGTAATATAGTGTAAATAAACGTGTGGTGGTGTTTAACAACATGTCTGCCTGTCTGTGTCCGGGCCGCGTCCACAATACATATATAAAAATATATATATTGTGGAGGCTGACCCGGACACAGACAGGCAGACACATTCATGTCCCCCACAAACACGTTTATTTACAATATATACAACAGTCAAGTGCACCACAAAACCCCCAAAGTCCCCAAAGTCCTGGTCTCACAACAATGCCTTCACTTTCCTCTTCAGGCCGCCTCCTTGCCTCCTCCAGCAAGCTCAGTCCACTCCACTGCCGACTCTCGCCCCGAATGAGGGGAAGCGGCCCCTTTTATTATCACCCGGATGTGCTCCAGGTGGGTTCCGGCAATCTTCCACAGACACACCTCCGTGTGGCGGAAGTGCCGGCTGTTCTCCCGGAAGCTCTCCGGGTGTCCCTGCTCCTCTTCCCCCCAACACTTCCTGGTGTGGCGGAAGTGCTGAGGTCCAGGGCTCCAACGGCATGGTGGCGATCCCTGGCGGCGACCACGGGCCCCTACAGGGAACCAGGGCGGTCGCTCCCAGATGGTCTGGGGAAGGCGCAAGCCCTCCTCCGGTCCTCCTGGGTGTCCCGGCCGGGTCGCCACTCCAGCCACCTCTGACAATATATATATATAAAAATGTACAAAGCAGTTATATGGGAATAATGTATTTTGTTTCTTTTTAACAATATTTTCATCTTGATTTTCATTCTACTTTTCTGGGTGTTCTAATTGTTTAATTATTCCATTTGTGGGGCTAAAGTAGTTGCAGCCTTTGATTATTCAGTGTTGTTTGCCAGCGTGTCTGCTCTGCTCATTTTTAATTGTCATTAATAAGATACAACGAAGGGGAAAAACTGCACAGAGAAAGGGTAAAATATAATGAAATCAACAAAAGAGAGTTAAGCATTTAAATCTATAACAAAAGCAGAAATATTTCTAAATGTCTTATAAATGTAAAAATCATGCTGCTATGCTTTTCTGAATGTAGAATAAATGAAAAATAATACCAGCTAATTAAATGAGATCAGTGCTATCAGGTATTGTCACTGATTAGGAATCTGGTTGGAACAAAAACCTGCAGCCACAGGGGGGCCACAGGACTGAGGTTGGGAAACACTGTGCTAAATAACCACTTACATGTGTTTCTGCATGTAGAATATTTTGATAATGCATTCTTAATAAAAATTAAGATTTTTACTGCATCCTCTATTTACTATGAATATAAATTTAAAAATATCTATTGAGAAGACATAATTACACGCTTGTGTGTTCTTCCGTTGTTAGTGAGGTTCTCCTGTCTGCCTAGTGCTGCTTGCAGTGGGGGTCAGCTTTGGCACCCTATGAATCCTACACTTGAAAATCACATACAAAAATAGATGGAGGAATGGATGCTTAATGACAGCAAGGCAGACAATACGACAACAGATGTTTTTTGTAGTGCAGGTGTTCCTTCACCATACACATGCACATACAATGTAAAATGAAAACACTTATTAAGAAGACAATGAAATATAAGCATTCATGTCAGCTCTGCTTCCATGTTTGGTGAAAAAAATACACACATTAACTACCATTTCACATCAAGCTTCACAACCTCCTCTCCAGAAACGGTAAATATTGATTCACTATTTTTGTCTGTTTTTTTTACTAGTGCTGGTTATGAGGAGGCATTGAGTGTCCCAAAAGTAGTACAAAGTAAGAGCAGGCCGTGAAACATGGAAAAATAAATGAAAATTAGTATCTTACAAGTAAATATAACTGATTTAAGACAGTCATTACTCCATTTCCCAGCACACACATCGTCAAAAAATGTATTGACTCATTGTCTATACAACAATTTTTGCAAAAACAGGCTATTCAGCCCAACAAACTTGCCAATCCTATTCACTTGATTTCTTCAAAATAACATTAAGTCGAGTTTTGAGGGTTCCTAAAGTCCTACTCTCTACCACGCTCATTTGTAAATTATACCATGTCCACAAATCTGTGTGGGAAGAAAATCTTTCTAACATTACTGTAAAATTGGTTGTTAATAAGTTACCATCTCTGTCCCCATGTTTTTGTTTAAGAATGTATTTTAAAGTAATAGTTTGGATCCACTGTACTAATTGCCTTCATAATTTGAAACACTCAGTCAAGTCTTTTTGCTTATTCTAAAAAGGTTCAACTCCTTCAATCTCACCTCATAGCTCATACCTCTTAGAATCAGCCTAGTCGCTCCCCTCTAGACTTTCTCTAGCACTGCTGTGTCTTTCGGAGAACAAAGGTGTACTGTACACAGTCCTTCAGGCGAGGCCTCAACAGTGTGTTATATAACTTAAGCATAACCTTCTTTGACTGTACTCTACACATCAGGTTATATAACCTAACATTCTATGGCTGTGGACTCGAGGAGTCCACAATAACTCTTACATCATTTTCAGTTTTGTGTATTCAAATGTAACATTTTTATTTCCTACATAGTTAACACTTACATTAAATTTCGTCTGCCACAATTGCTCCCAAGACTGTATGCTGTCCAAGTCCACCTGTAATGATTTGCCTGATTCTAAATTATCTACCATTCTAAATAGTTTGGTATCAATTTTTAACTTAACCAGCCTTTTAATTTTCCAGATCATTTATGTACAATAAAGGAACAGCGACCCCAGGACTGACCCCTGAGGGAGACCAATTTTAACATCACCTAATTTTGACAAAATTTCTATCACTATAACCTTTTGCTCCCAGTCAATTTTACAAAATGTAATTCAAGATAAATAATATTATATTCATCTCTCTGCTTGTATGCTTTTGTTTGTTTTATCTTTAAACTCCAGCACATTAGTGAAACATGGTCTCCTTGTCTAAACTCATGTTGACTGTTTGCTACTACACATGTTCTTGCCATCCGATGCTTGATCTTCACCTTTATTATTGCCTGCCTTAGTGAATTTCTCTGTGATGCATATTAAACTTACATGTAATAGCCTACGCTTAATTAGATCACCAGTTTTATGCAATAAGATATTTGCTGGCCACCAGTCCTGCAGTGCAGATTGGATTTAAAAAAAATACACATCAAGGGTCTTTATTTGTACTTACCGACCTCCTTAAGCACAGTTTCTTAGTTTTTGAATATGTGCTATGCCAAAACAATGTGAAATATTTTATATTATGGTTACAAGATCTTAATGGTTCAATCAAGACAACAAAAGAAAGGAAAATTAGAAAAAATACAACTCATCATTCAGCTACAAAATCTGCCCATTGGTGGATGCTCTGTTAATAAAAGACTTTTAGTTAATAAAATTAAAGCTATTTACACAGTGGAGAGAGTTGTGACTTCAATATCAAATGTATCAAAAATGACTAATCTATGTTGGCCAAGATCTATTAGATGTAGAATACGCAATTTTAATTGCAACTATCCATAACAGTAAAAGCCTTCAGTATATTATTTTAAACAATCACAATATGCACTTATAGAAAATATACAACTGACATGTAGCCTGTGGTGAAAACCTTACATTTGGTGAATAAAAAAAGGTTACTTGTGCACTGTGCCAGTCAAAGCCCATTTGGAGCCTTATATGATCAGTGCCCCATGGTGCCCAAGGCGGGTAGTAAGTACTAAACTTCAACAACTTACTGCCTCAGTGTCCTTCCATTGCAAACATAAATGGCACTCCTCTGTGTACATACTGCAGACTTTATAGACCACCTGTCCCTTGGTATCCAGAGCGTGTGTCTATTAACTTTCATAAATGGCAGCCTCAATGGATTGACTTGCTCAGGCTGTAATTACCATTTCAAATTTTTTTTGGTGTTGGCATCCTGTGCCATTTGTGGCAAAATGCTACCCTTGGGGGCTACCCATGTCACTCGTATATAAATCAGCCACTGCATATGCAAGCTAAATGTCTAGCTTTGAAATACGATTATAATCAGTAAGGATCTGATTTTCTTTTAATTTATCTAGGTTTATTGTGATTTCATTTTATGTGTTTTTGATCCACTTGTGGTTTTGGAGAAGGTAGAATCCATTTTTGTTACTTGTGTAAATGTCCAAAATCATTTAAACATGTTAAGTTATTTTCACATGCTGTCGCTGCACCATTTTGAATTTTATGAGCGTCACCCATTATGTGGTTTATTCACCTTTGCCATGCATTGACATCTGAGGACAACTGGAAGTGCACAATGCATAATGTCACTGTCACAACAGTAAAAATGTCAGAGTTAAGCACTTTGGGTGTTTAAGATGTTGAATACAACTCAGTTCAAATCCATAGTGTACTTTCTAGATTGTTCAAGGCTTACAACTTGCTTATTTTGGTTCTTAAACTACAACTTTGTTTAGTGTTTTTGGCTTGATGTAATGATGAAAAAGATTTCCTGGCTTTTGTACAGTTTTTTGACCATGTTTTATCTACTGGTCCCTTTTCATTTTGCCATTTTTTCTCTAAAACAGAACAAGACTCAGCAGTCAAGAACATTCAGCTGCTTCCAAATCGCTGGTTTTCTGCTGGTTCTTGAAGACCCACCTCTTTACAAAGAACCAAGGAGTTGCATTACCTTTGCACCATATCTAACCTTGTCTAACTGGGCTTTTGTTAGTTTGTCACCTGCAGTGCTAAGTCTGTTGTATTTCTCAGTTGCCTGATTAGAATATTTTAGAACATTAAAACAATCTAGATAAGAACAGGCCATTCAGCCCAACATATCTGTTCCTATTCAATTAATTCTAAAATAACATCAAGTCTCATTTTGAAAGTCCCTAAAGTCTTACTGTCTATCCAACTACTTGGTAGCTTATTCCAAGTGTCTATCGTTCTTTGTGTAAAGAAAAACTTCCTAATGTTTTTGTGAAATCTACCCTTAACAAGTTTCCAACTGTGTTCCTGTGTTCTTGATGAACTCATTTTAAAATAGCAGTCTTGATCCACTGGACACATTCCATTCATAATTTTAAACACTTCAATCAATTCTCTTCTTATTCTTCTTTTGCTCTAACTGTATAGGCTCAGCTCTTTTAATCTTTCCTCATAATTCATCCCCTGTAGCCCTGGAATCAGCCTAGTTGCTCTTCTCTGGACCTTTTCTAGCGCTGTTATGTCCTTTTTGTAGCCTGGAGACCAAAACTGCACACAGTACTCAAGATGAGGCCTCACCAGTGCATTATAAAGGTTGAGCATAACCTCCTTGGACTTGTACTCCACACATTGTGCTATATATCCTAACATTCTGTTAGCCTTCTTAATGGCTTCTGAACACTGTCAGGAAGATGATAGTGTCAAGTCAACTATGACTCCTAAATGCTTCTCATAAGCTGATAACCTGCCGCTGCTTTACAAAGCATTCAAACATACTGTACTCATTTTGAACCTTTATTAAAGCCACTTAATGAATGAAGCTGTTTGCTTACTAAAAATAATAATAAAAATGATAACATGTACTCACAAATAATTACATTTTCATATGCAGCTAACAGTGCTGGTTTAACCCAGAATGGTCAGCACTACAGGACGGGCAAACCTTTTCTGCACCTTCTGTTTATATACAGTAAGCACACAACTCCAACATGCTGATTAGTTGTTACATGATGCCCTTAGTGCTATTGAAGTTGCACTCTTTTGTGCTGGGGCCTGTTTTAACATCATAAATGTTGTAATCAAGACTTTGTATATTTTGCTTTTTACATAAGAAATATGAAAGATAACATGTTATATGACAATAATAGCAGGGTCACTTCAGTTAAATGCTGAGTTATACACTTGAAGACACTGGAGCATCCAAAATGGAGGCAATCACAGAGCCACACAGTTGAAACAGACACCCAGACTGCTTTTTAAAAAATTCCCAGCCTAGTATCAGTACAACTTAAGGAATAGGTAATCAAAAAAAACATTGACAGACTTAACGGTCTTACTTTGCATATAAAAATTTTATATTCATAACTCTTATCAACATTAAATTGAATTTGAGTTGCTATACCGTTTCCAACAATCACTTTTAAGTCATCTGGCCAGGAGATAAAAAAAACATAGAGGAGGGACATTTCAAGCATGTAGATATGCTGTATGTACATCTACCATTTAATTGCAACAAATATATTTTGCTCCTTTAGGCCTTATTCTGGGTACATGGACTGTTATAGGCCACATTATACACACAGATGGTTGCCACGGTGCTTAGCACTACTAAGTCACAGCTCCTATGATCAGCTCCTAAACTGGACAATTTCGGTGTCCTTTTGCTTCTTCTCCTTCGGTCCCGTCTGGATTTTTGAGGTATGCCAGTTTGTTCTCATAGAAGAACTTATTGGTTTGATTGGTGACTCCAGAACTGACCAACTAAGATTGAGACTGAGAGCATGCTGTGATGGAGTTTGAATGGATGGAATACTTCAAGAAGTATATAAATTACCACACAAAAAGTTATGAAATATAGCTAGCTCTGTGTAATATACAGTAGATCTTGACTGACATTTGTAAATTTTAATATATGCTTTATTTTGGATAGAAATATTATACTCATGCCTGACTCTCTGTACTTTTGCTTTCATTTTGAGCTATTCCAATTAAAAAAAATCCCACCTCTTTGCCTTGTCCTTCTCATCTTCATCCATCAGATCTTCAGTGCTGCTGCTTCTTAAAAAAAAGAATATAAATATCATGTAAAATTTTTTACAAGCAGACAGACAGGTGGATGGACAGTCCGACGGCCGGACAGACAGACAGACAGACAGATAGATAGATAGATAGATAGATAGATAGATAGATAGATAGATCCCTGACAGGACATTCAGTTGCTCCAGCAGAGAAACACATCATTCACTCACAGAGCAGAATAGTTTACATGATTACATCATTTAAAGAACCAGGACTAGACACACAATATGCCAAGCACACATGTAATGCATGCCAGTGGGTCTGTCCGGCAAGGGTGAAAACAGGCATGATGAGAGGAGGCATTATTCAAACCAATGGCTGATGGCAAAAAAGAGCGTCAATAGCACCTCTGAGCATACCAGGTAGAATGAGTGAGTGACTATTGGCACTCCAGGACAGAGCAGGGACTGGGCAGCATTAACCACTGAGGCCTCTTATTTTGTCATTGTCTTATTTTTGCCAGTTTTATAAATTGTATTAAAGTTTTACATATTGCACTCCTACCGAATTAACAACCACCATTACCCACAAAATCTTCCTTTCTCTGCAGCAAATTTTGTCTTTTATTTTTAGATGTCCAACATCTGGTGCTACTAAAAAAAAACAACACCCACCATGAGGAAAGTTTACATTCACAAGAAGAACATCTGAGCATTCTCTTCTCAGTAAATAGGATACTATCACAGACTCAATGCCCATCACCATACTGTTACCCAGGCTCTTCCTACAAACTTCTTCTAAGTTCTGAGACCTTGGAATATCCACCATACAGCTGCAGGCTTCTTCCGTTAGATTATCATTTGATCAGACCTTCTTAAATATTTTTAGAAGGAATCACTTTCAGCTAACCATGTGTAGAAGGAACCGGTGAACAGAGTATATCATCTGTCCACGTGGTGAAAAAAAATATTTTCTTGACATTTGACCACATACTTTGAAACACAAGGCGTGGGAGCAATTTTTAAGAAACACATTGGTAATAAGTCTTCCTTTGTACTTTGTATTTTGGTAGATGGAAGAGACCCACTGTAAGAAGTGGGCGAGGGCCATGAAATTACTTAACTGTAAGTGGGTGACAGATGACTTGCACACCAGAAGTATTCTACGTACCAGCATATTACTTAAGTGGGCACTCTTTAGGTGTCTTTTTTGAAAATTCTATCTGCTATTTTGTCTTGCTGTTCATTGTCTAAGGCAGAGTTACCAGACGTCCTGATTTCAGCAGGACTGTCCTGAGTTCAACAGACAAATCCCGAATGTTTGTGAAAACAAAAATTGTATAGTATGTAGTAAAAAATCTTAATTCAGTTTTGAAAATGAATGTTTAGTTAAAGAGGCTTAGTAAATTTTTGTAGACAGTCTGGCGTACCACATTTTATGGATAAAATTTGTAAATGTCAGCTGAATCCGAGTGTTTGAATCGTACGTGTTTGTGTGTGTTGTGTTTTCGCGTCATTGTATGTTTCTCATAGATTATACATGTTTATATATCTATAATTAGAATTTAATTAAAATTATCTGTTTTTTTTGCTTTTCTTAGTTCCTTAACATCTTCTTTTTGGTTGCTCAAAATGGTGGCTGTCCTGATCTGTAATTTTGGAAATATGGCAACCCTGGTCCAAAGGTATAAGTATACTTTAATATCATCTAGAACCTTACAGATTTTGCAGGCCTCACTCTCTTGAGCATTTAGAAATGCACAGAATTGTAAATGTAAATCATATTACTGAGAATTCATTGAAAAAAACATGTTAACAATTAATACCAGATGATCCACATCAATTCATAACATGTACATTTACATAAAATCGGTTGCCACGCACCTATAACACATTTTCCAGCATATGTAATTATTCCTTAAGGCTCCACAAATGAATGAAGAGTCGTTCCCATTGTAGGTCAGCTTAAGAATTTGAAACAGTGTTTGGTCAAGCCATCAGACCTCCAGGCAAGCCGTGGCTGGCTTAATGGGTTTTTGCTAAATCATCAAAGCTGTCACAGAGCACATGCCAAGAAGGATCTATGCCAGGAGATAGGCACATGAGCTTCACTTTGAGGTCACCAACGTTAAAAAGATGTCCTACTGAATGCAGACTCTGAAATTCAAGAGAAAAATGGATCCCCTTTATACACAGATGTCTCGCATTGGGTGTGGCACCAGGAAGCGACTGGCTGACTCATACAGCAGGCTGCTTTAAGCACAAATTCATCATATTTTCCACATACAGTCAATGAATTTATTTTATTGTTGTGCTTTGACAGGAGGAGGTACTTTAGAAAATAAACACATTTTCAAATTAAGCCATAGTAAAAGTCAGTTTTAAGATAAAGTGCGACAATTGTTCTGCTTTCTCTCCCACAAAGAAGCCAAATTGGCTTGGCGTTAGGAGACAGCGTGAGCTTGGGAAACTAATAGGAATCTGTGCCGAGCATTGACAGTATGATGGGGTCGAGCTTTGGAGGGATAAATGTCTTCTTTTATCTCAAGGCTTCACATGGTGCTGTCTAGACACAGCAGGCACAGGACTATGTTAGCTGTTTTCACTATGACTTTAAAAGAAAAAGATTCACCAAAAGCTGAAAATGCGCAGACATCTTAGGGGGTTAAATGGGGAAGGCTGCTTAGTATTTTTTTTTAAGTTTTGGACGCACAGACCCTGTATCATTTCTTTTGGAGATGGATGGTAAAAGCAAGATATAATGGTGTACTAGTCTAAAAGACGCATTACTGGAGGATCAGCCATCAACAGCAGTTCAGTCACAGAGAGCTTTCCTGTTTCACTCTATAAAAAATGGCCTTCGTTGTTCCGTTAACAGCTTTGTTACACCACTTCAACAAAATCGATACATAAGTACAGACTGATCATTTAAACATGGGCACTATTTTCTTTGTTGTAGCTGAATATCTGCATGTCTTTCATGGCTTAAAACAGATATCTATACATCTCATCACAAAGCATCATTCTGAGTAATACAACATATCACTTTATATTTTTAATTATTATTTTAATGATTTTATTTGAAGAAAACAATATTCCATAAATTCATATTAAATTTAACAAACTAGAATTCAACCTCCGTCCGAGAGAAAGTGAGGCGAACCAACAGCAGGAGTAAATCTTTAAAAATAACAACGAATGGAGAATGTCCTTTTGCCTGATATAAATGCTTATTCTAAGATTTGACTAATTAGATCTCTAAGTGTTTTAATCCCAGACATTTTCCTAACATTAAATAATGTGTATGTTTGAGAGGGTAGAAAGAGGTGGTTGTCATGTAGAGATGCAACAGATAAAAGCTTCTCTGTCTTAAAGTGATTCCTGCATTGGTTCCATATTGTGAGTGATTGATGGACAATTGAATTATTAGTGTATTGACAATAATTTGTATTTACTGGGCACAAAGCAGAATATATAAAGAAGTACAGCAAGATTTTATTTCTATTGCAGACCAGGCTTGTGTATATTCGTCAATTTGTGTCAATGTCCAGGTCTTTATAGCTTATATATTTGCCACCCAGTAATAAAAATGAAAGTTAGGTAGTGCCATCCCACGTTCTGCTTTAGGTCATTGTAGAGTCACCCTTTGGATGCGTGGATGTTTCGAATCTATACTAATAAACGGCAAAGCCCTCATTCACTCACTCACTCACTCACTCACTCACTGACTGACTGACTGACTCATCACTAATTCTCCAACTTCCCGTGTAGGTAGAAGGCTGAAATTTGGCAGGCTCATTCCTTACAGCTTCCTTACAAAAGTTGGGCAGGTTTCATTTCGAAATTCTACGCGTAATGGTCATAACTGGAAGTTGTTTTTCTCCATTTACTGTAATGGAGTTCAGCTGGAGGGGCGGAGTTTCGTATGACATAATCACGCCTCTCACGTAATCACGCATTACGTAGAAAGCCAGGAAGAGCTACAAAACGCGCTTTAGAAAACATGCATTATATAATTAAGAAGGCAGCGAAACAATTAGAAGCGAGCGACTGACATATAAAACCATATTCAGCGGCTCACGTGAACTGACGCAGTGCGCAGACAAAAAGTAACAGTTCCAAAGAGTGCTGAACAAAAACCGAATTACACTGCTATGCTCAAATAGATAAACCACACGCAGTGGCGCGATAGCAAAGCATTCGCCTGTAGCGCCCACGTCCGAGGTTCGATTCC
>JANRMT010028174.1:82557872-82675397 GCA_026402145.1 Polypterus bichir lapradei
TAGAATTTCCCAAAAACTCATGTATGTTATATGGGGATTAGTTAGTATTTTTTAACATGGCTTTTAAGATTTTCATCCCCATCATGACTTTCATTCTTCTTCTCCTGGTGTCCTGTTTATTTAATCCATTAATTACTAATGAGCATGTTGGGGGTCTGATGCTGGAGTAGTTGCAGTCTTTCAGCATTCAGTGTTGTTTAACTGGTTGTAAATTCTGCTTGTTGTTAATTGTCATTACTGGGATACAGGAAAAAAGTCAAATTTATAGGAAAACAAGCATGGTAAGCATTTAAAGCTATAGCAAAACTATATATTCCTC
Organism: Polypterus bichir lapradei; assembly: GCA_026402145.1. NCBI lineage: Eukaryota > Metazoa > Chordata > Cladistia > Polypteriformes > Polypteridae > Polypterus > Polypterus bichir. The sequence continues at coordinate 82,558,192 of JANRMT010028174.1, forward strand.
TGTGTCTTACAGATGTAAAAATGACACTTCTGTGCAGCTCTAGGCATAGACCATTTAGGCACCTAGGGGTGCTATGGCCCATTCTTGAGCCCCACTGATTGTGGAGATGCATATGGACAACCCCTAGTGCACCATACCTCCCCTCCTCCTTTGTTGATTTTAGTTATGGATCCAACTTTGCAGATCTAAAAGGGAGACCTTTTTTTTGGGTGTCTCTTTTTGGGTACTTGCCACCAACACTGCCTAGAGCAGCAATGTACCCTTGAGGCAGCCCTGCAAACTTAAGCGTAAAAGATGAGAACGGGGTTGGAATAGTTAATTAAATGGGGTGATTTGGAGAGAAAATTACTCCCTGATTATGAAAACGAATGGAACAAATACCCACAATGACCTGGTGCCCCCAGGACTGAGTTTAAGAACCTCTGAAATGGCACAAGTACAGGAGCTCATACAGGATGAAGACCTCAGAGAAAAGGTGCTGGAGAAGGGCCAAGAGAGGCTGTAATCTAAATGAAGCCCTGTAGGTGGGACCTTCTGTGATCTTGTCCAACCCCTAACTGTTACAGTCATAAGCTGTCGCAACCTCTCTTCGCATGTCAGCCCAATTCACTTTGACAAGTGAAGCCTGTGTACACAAGGCAAATATAAATTAAATATAACCAGTATGCCATTGTGATTTATGCTTTAAATGGTGTGGAGCACCCAGCCTGGCACTGCCACCTGAACCCAACACAGAGAAGCGTGAGACACAAGTTCAAGGCACACACTGTTTTTTTATTTTCTTTTATATCTTGTGGGCAACACCTTCCCCATTCACACATGCTCAACACAGTCCAGCACAAGCACAACACCCAAACAGTTCTCTTTCTTCTCTTGATCTCCATTCTCCTCCACTCCTCAGGTCAAGCGTCATCGCTCCTCCTCCTGACTCTTAGTGGCTCTTGCCTCCTTTTATAAGGCACCCGGAAGTGCTCCAGGTGCTTGATGACTCCTTTCCGGCAGCACCTGCTACAGCAGCCCCTGGTGGTGCCTGTGGATCCTAACAGGGCTGCACAAAACTCCCATGAAGCCCTGCGGGAGTCCAAGGCACTGCTGCAACCCAGGGGGTTTGCCATCTAGCGTCCTGAGGGAGGTAACGCTCTGGCCACACTTGCTCCCCCAGTCCTCCCAGAGTAGGACCCCGGCCACACACTACAATGGTCATGCAAATGTGATTTTTTCTTTTTTTTTTTACTATATTTACACACAGCTTTAGCTTGCATTTTTCCACATTAATTAAAAGTTTCTTTCTTGTAATACAATATGTAAACTTTTAAATAAGGCCCTTTTGTAATGGATAATTAAAAGGCAAACAACACCGGAGCTACAGGCCAGATGCAAGGTCTTTCATAAAACCAAGAACTTGCTAGAATATTCTGGTTAAAGAGAATAAAAGGAAGAAAGAAGAGATACATATGAAATTGATTCTTTCAATGGACTAATTGTTTAAATATTTGAATAAGATGATGGAATAATGCCATCTAACATATCCAGCTTGCTCATTAATGAAGTGTTCATCTATCACCACGGTTTAACACTGGAGTGATATTTTTTTTGGAAGTCAGAGAGCCATCCAATCTTTGAACCTTTTCACTCAAAGGCAAGTCTAGGAGACAATCTCACCCGCAGACAAGAATCCTGTCCATGTTCCTGTTGTATGAGAGACATTTGTTCAATGATGTCAATATGCAGCCTTCGCATCTGTTTGGTTCAAGAAGTTAAATCAGCATTACAAGTCAAGCTAAGTGCTATTTTTCCCTAACACTGGACTGTATTATCCTCCACCTCCTGTTTTGAGGTTTGTGCTGGTCTACTTTTGGACTACCATTAAACGGTTAGATAAAATTAGCAAGTTTTTAGTTAGAGCATGTTGCTTTAAAATACAGTGACATAGAGAAATGTATTTCCACAGGCAAGGAGGATGAGCAAAGGGTACAGGTCTAAATTATTACTATCAAAGTGATGACAGTACAAGGTTCATTGTGGGCCTAAAAGGTAATACTACTGGACATCTGGTGCCTTTATTGAAAATGTTGGGAGTATTAGTTAAAATGCGATCACCTAGATGCAGTATAGACTGGCAGCCAGGGTTCTGAAACCTGACTCTGCATATTATTTCAGGCTTACCTTAGAAGTACCCTCCTGATGGGATATAACCAGGTTCCCTCCTAAAAGAATACAAGGTTATAGCCAAGTCAAGAGCTCTATGGCCATTGTGTGCTGATTTTTTCTAATTGTTTATTTATATTTTATACTAACTGTGTACTCCCGTGCTGTAAAAAGCTTGGGGTTCTAGAAAATATTGAAATCGTTAGTTACCTCGAATTCACCTCTCGCTTCCGGTATTGTGTGGTGAATAAAGATGTCTCACATGGTAAACAGAGATACCTTACATCTAAACAGGACCACAATTGTGAGAAGATGACTTATTTTTGTGTATTTGTTTGGTGTTGTCTTCAATTGTATTACTCTTCAGCCTAGGTGAGTAAATATCTGATTAAAAGATTAAACAGAAAATTAAAGATAAAAATGAAAACCAGCAATTCTGCATACATTAATCAGAATCCTGATGAGATGCCATCACAGCACTTAAAAATGTCCAAAAGCAGAAATTTAGGTTTACATCAAGACAACCTTAAAGCTAATGTGATAAGCATGAAAGGGTCAAATTGTACTTGGCACCACCAGCTGTTTATCTTAAATGTAAAAAATACAGTTTTTACTAATTTATCAAAATTAATTGAAAAAATGGCTAACTAATACTGTTCACTGACCACCACTAAGGAACCCCTGAATTATGCAACAAAAATAAAATTGGACAGATATATTATTCCCTCATTTTTATTATATTCACTTACACATGAGGTGCAGAGAAACACATGAACCACTCAAAGACAGATGAAATCTGGTATCACTACACAACAGTAAATAGTGTACCTAATAAGACAAACGGAGCAGTCAGCCTGAATAGCCATGTACTGTATACCCACAAAGTTCAACTTCCCATACCTCCGTACTCCTCACGTATGTGTCTTTGTCCTTTAGTCAGACACTGTATTCCCTGAAGATGGCTTGCTTTTCCAACACTTCTGAAAGGGACTATCACACAACAAGCCCTGTTACAGGGCTAGTGTCCTAATTGTTTTTGGACCTTCTGGTAGCAAATAGGAATGACTCTTCCTAAGGAACCAAGCTAGTGTTTGCTTTTTATTGTAATGCAAACACTTAACTTCAAATTTCAAAAGTTATCAATTCTTTACTTAATGTGAATGACTTGTCATACAGTATTTGTCATTTTCCTTCATTTGTTGCTGGTAACAACACCCAGCATTCCCTAGAATGGTTGTCTTGCTATGTATTCAACCCAAATCTATACAACTCCCTTTGTAAACACTTGCATAATGGGCTGATGTTCCCAGACAATCATGTGTGCTAAAAGTTGGAATGTGATGTCAGTGTCTCCGGTTGTAACATGACCAAGCTGTGTGCTGAGCTTACTCTTGAGCATGCAACGTACAGTTGGCCATGTGAAAAGTAATCTTGTTTCAAATCTCACAGCTTGGATTGCTGCTGTCATAATCAATTTGAGTTTCATGGTTTGTTTCAATTACGACAGTATTTGTAGGACTTGTGTTGAAGAGACATTCGGCATCTGTCAAGCATTGTTAAGCATACAACCGGTTTCATCGATAACTTCACATCCAGCTTTTGAGAGTTTAAACATTCATAAACATCAAAGTGTCCACTACTGAAATCGTCACCTGTGAATCTAAGATGTTTAAGAGGCATTAGCAAGCGACAACCGAACAATTCAGCGGCAGCCATCAACTCACATGCAGAACCATAGGTGAAGGGCTTAAGCATGTCACTCTTATAGTGCTCCTGTGTAGTATAATTATCTCTTGTACCGTCATCAGTCCACACCTTGAACCTGTCCCAGTCATTCAATACATAAGACACAATGTTCCTCCGGATATCAAGAGCCTGATATGGCCGTACAATATGTAACAAAGAGAATGGAAAAGGTAGGTGCCATCTCTGGGCATGGAAAACACTCGGTAAGTGACAGTTCTTTGATCGATGGTGATCACCTCGATAGACATGTTAATAGGGGTATGGTTGGAACGATAAAGGAAATGGGTACCTGAACAATGTAAAGTAAGTCTAAAATACCTACACAATAACTACAATCGTAATAAAACAGCGGAGAAGCCGTGCATTAAATAAAAAGGCTGTAGTTATCAGCAGGGAGACGTGAATCCCGTGGCGAAGCAAGGAAGGGAATGTAGATACTGGAGCGGCGGACAGCCTTATATAGGCAGGCAGCCGACAACGTGGGAGGCGTTGGGATGGGGGACCCAATGCCTCCTCACATGGTGACTGAGATGCAGGCTATGGACGTATACATGTATGCAAATAGGATTCAGTTAGCGTTGGGAACCCACGTACCAAATTTCTTGAAGATGGGCCCATTAGTAACAAAGGACCTTCCATACTGATATCTACAGGGCACAGTGGGAATTGCAGTCCTGTGGGGCATCCTGGGTGCCACCAGGGGTAGCTACAAGGGAGTGTTGCATCTTCTTTGAGGGACTTCCACCTGACCTGGAAGTTCTTCCAATGTGCACCGCTGTGACACCTGAAGTACTCCCATGTCCAGGATAAAAGATGTCTTTTCTCCTGCATGAATGGTCAGAGTCTGGAGGAGGTAGATAAAACTACGTGGGATCAGAAGGAAAACTTACTACTTGGTTGTGCAACCTGAAGAGGAGAATATTGGAATCCTATGAAGGTACTATGCGGAATGAACACCTTGTATTTGAACTCAGGACTGTGTTCTGTAGTTGTGCCTCAGGGTTTGGGGTGCTACTTTGTTCCCAGGTGATCACAATATTTTTTTTTTTTCTTCTCTTAAGCTTCTGTACAGGTCTCATTTCTCATTGGGGACAAATAAAGTATATCTAATCTTAGAATGACCAACTAAAAACAACTTTGATGAGAATACAAAACTTGAAATTCTACATTTCCAATGTAATGATCAAAAACATAATAGAAAATTGTCACTCCATCACAAGTCAAACTCAGTCATGTATCCCCATTACTTGAACTGGATCAATTCTGAGCTGCCAGTCGGCCCAATATGCACAGGCGACATAACTCACTCACTGACATGTAGCCTTTAGTCTCGATATGGCAAGTCCATTTCATACAACAATTTGACAAACTATGCTGTCTGAATTACATAAATAAGCTTCAAAAACTGCTGTGGGAGGAAACCAGACTTCCTGAAGAAAACCCACATGTGTACTTAGGAAGATTGTCCTCATGGTAGAGCAGATGCCAAAGCTAACCACTGTGCCACAGTGTTGACCAGCTGTAATAACAATACACCTAATCTCCTTTTTATTCCTTAAGTACTTGTAAAGTGTCTGGTTGATTTTCTCATTTCCTTCTATTTATTCATCTAACACTTTTGTTCAAAGTCATATTACATATGTACTGTAAATCACTGTCTCCATACTTCTACAACTTGAGTTCAGGCAGGTCACAACTGAACTGGCCACCTTATCTTTTACAGTTTGGAGATTTAGCCACAAGGACATACTGTCTTCATTTTTTCTTCTCTGGCATGGCAGCAGTCTGATAAGACTCACCAGTACCTTCCCACTCCCCAGAAGTATGATGGGCACAAGTTACATTTTTTTTATTTTTGTTATATCTAATCAATAAGGAACTGACAAATTTTATTTAATTTTATTTTCAAATTGTGAGACAGTGGTCCGTCCTTACAACAATCATCAAACCTGCTTAATCCAATTGAGGATTATGTGGTCTCAGCAGCATTAGCCACAAGGTAGGGAACAACCCTGGTTGGGATGTTAGTCCATGGGTCAAAGATGATATTTTGAAAAATGCATAAGAATGTAAGAAATTTGACAAATGATAGGAGTCCATTAAGCCCATCAAGCCTGTTTGTTTAGCTAAACTGTCCCAGTATCTCATCCAGATTTTTCTTAAAAGTTGTCAAGGTTTTCTGCTTCAACACATGTCTCAGTAGTTTGTTCCAGAGTCCCACAACTTTTTGCATAAAAAAATGCTTCCTGGCTTCAGCTTTAAATGCACTTCCCCTTAATTTCCACTGATGTCCTCAAGTACATGATTCACCCTTAAAGTGAAAGAACATTGCTGGATCTACTTTATCAATGCCTTTGAGTATTTTAAAACCTGAATTAGGCCCTAATGCAGTCTTCTCTGCTCGACACTAAACAGGTTTAATTTTCTGAGTCTGTCAGAGTAGGGCATGTCCTTCTGGGATACATTTGGCTGCACTTCTTTGTACTGCTTCAAGTGCTGCTATGTCTTTCTTGTATCGTGGTGACCAGAACTGCATACAAAACTCCAGATCAGGCCTTACTAGCACATTACATAGTTTAAGCATAATGTCCCTTGACTTAAATTCAACTGTTTTTCAGATATAACCTAACATTTTATTTGCCTTTTTAATTGCTTCTGTGCATTGCTTAGTCAATGAAAATGTTGCATCAACATATACCCCTAAATTCTTTTCAGAGGTTTCTTCCTCTATGATAGTGTCTCCCATGTTGTATTTATAATTGTTGTTCCTTTTGGCCACGTGTAGCACTTTTCTACATTAAACTGCATTTTCCAGGTGTTTGCCTAGTTCTGAAGGTGTCCAGGGGCCTCATGCATAAACGGTGCGTACGCATAGAAATGTTGCGTAAGAACGTTTCCACGTTCAAATCGCGATGTATAAAACCTACACTTGGCGTAAAGCCACTTTTCCACGGTACCTCATACCCTGTCGTACACAAGTTTTCCGCTCTTTGCAGACTGGCGGCACCCAGCGTCAAAGGGTACCCTTTATTTCTTAGAACCACATTTCTGACGCGGCTTTATAAATGCACTGAAACTAACCGCATATTGTTTATTAGTGTAATGCATCTGATTGTAGATTACCTATAACAATGTAATGGTCCAGGGAATAGCCATAGCATTCGAAATACCATAACTGCTTTAGCGTTGTTACTCTCACTGCACCATCTTCTTATTTTTCTTTTTCTTCTTTCAGCTGCTCCCTTTAAGGGTTGCCACAGCAGATCATCTTTTTCCATATTACTCTCACTGCACCACTCGGAGTATTTATATCACTGTATCTGAGTGGGGAATCACAGCAGCAGCTTATCAGAAAGAGACTTATCGGTATACAGCATTAAGCACATGCTGCCAAAGCCACGGCAAAACGTTTCAAAGCCTTTCCTGTATGGACCTTGCGGTTCAGAAACAGTTTCATCCCAAGAACTATAAACACACTCAATCAATTGCTCCTTGTAGAACTGTTTGTACTTATAAGTACAGTTACCCCACTGTAAACTTGCACTACAGTTATAATATTACACAACCTGAGCCACTTTATAAAGCGCGTATTTATATATGATGACGATATCATTTTTAAGATGAAATGCAGCAAAATATGTTGATTATATTATACAGATAAAACTTTAACTTCATTTAAATAATCTGTATTGTTAATAATTAAACATGTGAGGACCTGGTGCCGCAGCGCTAGCAGGTTCATGTATTGTTCCTGCCTTGCGCACTGTATATTTGCTGAGGCTGGCACGACACAGGAAGGACAGATGGATAGAATAATTAAACACGTACTATGAAGATATTTCAATGTTCCTTAAAAGTTTTGAAGAATTGTAGTTGTAAGCTTACAGATGGCTTAACGTCTATTACAGAGCTGATTGTGTGGCGATTGGGTATTTGGAGAAAGAAAAATAAGGACAGGAACTGGAGGTTAGTAGGTTTGAAAGAGACAGTACTGCTACAATAAATTATTTCATCGAAGGTCGCGCATCGCGCAACAGCATCTTGTGTGAGACATGATCAATCACTGCGCCATTGTGTTCTCATGTTTAATAACATGCTTTCATTCCAATCATCATGAAAATGATATCACGTATACATCTCAGTATTTTAATTATTCAGAGAGCTGTAATATCACGAATGTAATGGATTCTGTGTCCTCTCAGAGAAAGAGAAAGAACGGAAGCACGTAGTGATTCACACACATAGAGCACAATACAAAACAAAGCATTTAACTTGCTACTTTAATTACAATGGGATTTGAGAAACTAGTAAATTAAATTAATTTAAGATGAAGTTAATGATGCTCTACTTTAATGACAAAATAAACTACGTGATTAAAGTGGAAATTTCTAGATTCTAAAGTTGACATTTCGTGCTTTTTTCCCACTGTGTGCCTATTTTTTTTTTGTCTGTACCCTAATAAGCTCAGACGGTGGGCTACAACTCGCCTTTTCACGGCGACTTTGATATGTGACTTCTTTTTTATTTTGGCACTGTGTGACTTTGTGAACTCAAGTTTTCGAGTTTCTCCGACACGCTATGTCACTCGATCAACTTCCTTTTGTTGTTTATTCCACTGTTTAAATCAACAAATAGTACGTTTTTCCTTTGCCTCCACTTGGTATTCGCTGAAATTCTTATATTTTCCCCCGTGCTTTTCCCATTGTCTTTTCAAAGAACGCTGAGCTTAAGGGCTATTTATATTGATTTGCATATTCAAAGAGGCGTAATTCTCGGAGGAGTTTGGGCGGGACAGCATGCGCGTGCACGAACATTACTTTTCACGCTGACCGGGATTTATGGAGCGGAAGAACGCGGAAGTTGGAGTACGCACAGATTCCTGCATCTGGATTTTTCTGTGCGTAAGCACATTTCAGCTGTTGTGCTTACGTCATGTTATAGTGCGAATTCTACGCATGGCAATATGCATGAGGCCCCTATTTTTGCTGCCTCCTCAGTGTCTGTCAACCCTCCAGTTTTAGTGTCATCAGTGAATTTGACAAGTTTAATAACTATACCAGAGTTAATGTCATTAATATAAATCAGGAAAAGTAACGGTCTAAGCACAGACCCCTTAGGGACTCCACTGATGACCTTGCTTCATGTGAAGCATTCTCCTCTGATCTATATTCTTTGTTGAGAGCCAGTTAACCAACTAGAGATCCAGTTTTTTTGGATACCTCTGATGCCCACGGTTTCTAGTTCCAGAGCTAATCTTTGGGGTGCAACTGTATCAAATGCTTTTTGAACGTCTAGGAAAATGATGTTGTATGCTTTGTTTTGTCAACTATTCTGGTTGCTTTTTCAAAAACATCTAAAAGATTGGTTTGGCAGGACCTTACTCTTATAAATTCATATTGTCTGTTATTTAGAATATTATTTTCAGTTAGGTAATTTTCTAATTTATTTCTTATTATAGTTTCCATAATTTTGAATGGCACAGACATAAGACTAATTGGTCTGAAATTACTAGTATCCATTGTGTCTCCCCTTTTTAAAGACTGGAGTCACATTTGCAACTTTCCAGCCCTCAGGTACTTCTCCTTTCTGAAGTGACATCTGAAATATGCCTAATAAGGTTTATATATGACATCTTTCATTTGTTTCAATACAGTTGGTAAGATCCCATCAGGTCCAAGGTTTTTATTGTATTGAGGGCTTGAAGTATTTTTAAGTCTTCTATTTTAAAATCTATAAACTCAGAGTTTGTTTTTACTTCTGCATGAGGTATTGTACTTGTTTCTTTCTTTATATATATTGGGTCAAGTATTTGTTCAGTTCATCTGCTATTTCTGTCTCATTTTCAATGATTTTTCCATTCATGCCCTTTAGATTTCTTAATTTCTCTTTTATTGCCTTTTTACTGGAGCAGTACTGAACAAACTGCTTGCTCTTCATTATGGCTTCTCTAACAGTCTTTATTTGGTTACTCTTTTGACGTTTTGAATGCTTTTTTTGATCTCTTCTGGTCACTTCTGGTTATTCTTATACATCCAGATTATTTGGCTTTTTTTTAATTTTCTTGTACCGTGATCTTTTCACTTAAATTTTTCAATAATATTCCTATATTTTTATTTTGGTCGATTATATAGTCTTTTTGTTTTATTCTTTTTTGGAAGTGACACAAACCGTCATTTACAGTTGCTGAGTTTTTGCTTTCCTATTTGATGCTTTCTAGATACCTCTCATTCCCATAAAGTCTGCTTTCCTCAAGTGCTGGGAGTTGTAGCCAAGACTAGAAGCATGCGAATGCTCAACAGGAGGCGAATGAAATTCGAGGTGGCCTTGACAGGTAGCATTACAGGGATAAGGGGACCGGTGATTGTGGCACTTTACTTTCCCTCAGTTATTTTTCCATAAAATGCCCCCATGTTTTAGTTAACTAGTACCCTTGTTGGTGTTGCATTCTCCATGTACTGAGGAAGAGAAAAGCTGATGGTGGCATCTCCATTGAAACAGAAAAAGGTTCCAGTAGGATAGGCACTGATTTCTAGCTTTTCATTTCATCTGAAGGCAAGTATTGAGTGTGGGGCTTTGTGTGGGTTGGTGTTCACTGGCTAATTAATCCCAGGAATCAATGCCTTCTTTTTTTTTAACATTTAGCAACCACTCTGAACAAGTTCTGCTTACTCTCACACTTGATAATGGATGTTGGTAAGTGTGTTAATAAATCACTGATCATGGAATGTTGTCCCAGAATGGTTCTATATTTCATTTATAATTTGTGAATATATTTGCATTTAGATAATATTTTTAGAAGGTGTTTTAATCAAACTTGATTTACAAATTTCAAGTGGAAGAAGACACATATCAGGGCAACTGTACTCATGCACAAGGGTACAAATTGAGCAATGCTTAGTGTGTAACAGTCAGGATACCCCATAACTAGTCACTCCATATACAATAATCAATCTTTACGTGATATACATCTCATTACATTGCCATTTTTCAGAATGCACTTAATAAAGACTTTCTCTTTATGCTCAAGGATTAGGAAATTAGATACGTTTTGTGAGTTTACTTGGCCCTTTTGCCCCTCTACAGTATATGAATGGTAAATTGAGCAGCATCCTAGGCTGTGCCTATAAAGCATCCTTTCCATTAGTTCTGTAATGTTCTTAAGTCAGTGTGACAGACGCTATCCCAGGTTGCCAGTCCAGTGCACTCAGCCACGCTGGACTGATTTAAAGGCATCAATCCACCCAATACAGGACAAAGTGGGCACTACCTATTCTGCTAAGCTTTAGTGGAACATATGGCCTGTTAAGATAGCATATTTAAAAGGGTTACAGACATTCAGTCGTATAAAACCCCTACTTGCATGTGGCTAAACTGCAGTTCATACCAGTCTCTGCCCTGTACTTAGATAACAATGATGTAAATCAGAGTTGAACTGAAGTCTCTGCAGTCCCATTCAGAACAGAAGGTGCCAAATGGACATGAAGTCCAAACAAAGAGCTCTAATTTAAGGAGTGATAACTGTGATGGACAAAGTAACATGCCAATGAGCAGACACTGATTTTGTAAATGGGAGTGACTTTAATCCAATCAAAATTTTTCTTCAAAAGCCAGCTGAACTCTTCTTTCTGGGGAGCTCTCTTGGGCACTCCCTAAAATGACCTCTTACACTCTTTAACACTTTCTCTCTTAAACTTAAAAGCTCATAAGCTGCTCCCCCATTAGGAATCCTGTATAAAGAAATATATTGCTAAGCCTAAAGGATTCAAAAGGATGGATTCTTCATTTTTTTCATTGATTAATAGATGTCCATGTCAGTTGCTCACACAAATGCAGCTGTTCTCCATTGCTCTCCTGGGTCGCCAAAGAATTATGTTCTGAGGGCTGTCTGGTCAGATCAGGTGACTGATCTGAGAGAATCCTGGTTTGAAAAGTATTAGTGGAGGTGTTTACTGTACAATGTTCAGTTTCATAAGGACTGTCTGGCCATCTCTCAATTTACTGTATATGTGGGCACGCATTCCATTGTTTTCAATTCTGAGTCTGAACAGGATCACCTGATTGGCTCTGTTCAGACAGTTCTAGGTGTCATTCCGGTCAAAATTTGGGGGACGCTGTCACCATTTCTTTTGCATCAGGTTTCTTGATGATGACCTTTTCCTCATCATATGATATCCCTGTACTTGCCTAGTCCAGCTGACCATCCTTCTTTGCCAGTCTGTTAGGCTTCTCATTTCCACAGACTCCACGTTGTGTAGGAATCCACTGGAGTGTTAAATTCCCCTGACAGAGTGAATGCGTGTGCATTACATTTGTTATTGTGGGGGTCCTTAAAGTGCACTTTTCACAGAAAGAGCATCAGTAATGATTATGCAAAAATTTGTTATGCAAACATTCATAGAGAATGCAAATGAATTATGAAAGTCATGAGATTGGCAGCTGCAGTAGCAATGGTAGGACAACAACATGGTGTCGCCTGGAATGAAAGAGGGACAAAATGGCACTGACCATAAAACTTCAAAATTGCATCACATGTCAAAAAAAAAAATGACAAGAAAAATAAGTGAATGTGACATAATAATATAAACAGCTGATTAAAAAATAACACAGAGAATCAAGACAGCCATCATGCTGCTAATGCAGAAATAAGGTGATATATATGGCCTTCAGTGTTGGGGCAGTTACTCAAAGAAAGCAATCCACTTCTCACAAATTGTAAAGGGATTACTTTACTCATTATTAATAAAGATAATACTTATCTTTTATGTCACTCTGTAAACCCTTACAAATATGCATTAATAGTAATTCAAGGATGACACCAAACTGTCCTTTCAGCATTTTAATAAGGAAGAAATAACAAATAAACGTTAACATAAACAAGTAAACAACAAAACTTAGATAGGCTCTGAGCTATTTCAAACATGTGCCCCAAATAGCAGAGACCATTAGTTCACAAGAAGCATTCTTAACTAAAACAAAATCTTAATGATTTAAAATAAAATAGATTTAACCACTTGAACTCTTGTAAAAATGGAGTTGGTAAATGGTAAAATTACTGCTGGTGAAGCAGTCAGTAAACAATGCAACTACTGATCAAGTAGGGTAGAACAATCAATATGCCTGTCCCGCCAATCTCTATGCTCTTTACTCTAGCAAAAAGGTACAGTATGTGACAATCAAAACAAAAGCAATTAAATTGTGACACTGACTAACTCACATTCACTAACAGGTAAAGATTCAGTTAACTAACTTATACACAGATACCTGCTGTCACACACATGCTCATGGGAGGCAGTCAGAGGGCTCAAATGAGGGTAATTCCTTTCTGGACCAGGGGGTGGCAGAGTGCACTAACCCGTTCTCTTTTTCTCCTGCAGGCCAATTATCTGGTCCCGATGATGTCACACTGCTTTGTTACTGAGACATGTAATTAGACTGCCGTAAGCTGTTACTTTGTACCACATTGCTGCACATGATGATAAATATGTTTTGAGTTATTGAGATAATGCAGACCTTTCAAGTAAGGTAGTTATACTCATTAATCATGTCACCAGAAAAGGCAACATGCTACATGCTGATTTGAACATACAAATAAGAATTCCACAGTACTGTGTACATGTGACAGTAACGGCCCTGTAAATCTAATACCCTCCACTCTGGGGGACTTAGCCCTGAAATTATCTAGGACATCAGCATTTTCAGTAACTGCATACACTTTTATATTTTTATCATATTTAAGCATAAAAAAGAATACATAATACAACATAACACAACACCTAAGGCCCTGGAGTCAGAGTTAGAAGCAATTATTGGGTTACTGGAGTCAGACTCGGAGTGGGTAAAGTCCAACTACATATAAATTGTAATATAATGTGTTCAAATTTCCAATTTCACATATACCATTAATCAATTAAACTTTTTTTTCTTCCAGCCTTTTAATAAAAACATAACCCTTTTTAGTCTTATGTTTGTTATTCAAATCTAGCTTCTTTAATCTTCTTCTTCTTCTTCTGTCTGCTCCCGTTGCCACAGTGGATCATCTTCTTCCATATCTTTCTGTCCTCTACATCTTGTTCTGTTACACCCATCACCTGCATGTCCTCTCTCACCACATCCATAAACCTTCTCTTAGGCCTTCCTCTTTTTCTCTTCCCTGGCAGCTCTATCCTTAGCATCCTTCTCCCAATATACCCAGCATCTCTCCTCTGCACATGTCCAAACCAATGCAATCTCACCTCTCTGGCTTTGTCTCCCTACCATCCAACTTGAGCTGACCCTCTAATGTACTCATTTCTAATCCTGTCCATCCTCATCACACCCAATGCAAATCTTAGCATCTTTAACTCTAACACCTCCAGCTCTGTCTCCTGCTTTCTGGTCAGTACCACCGTCTCCAACCCAAATAACATAGCTGGTCTCACTAAAAGCCACAATTGCATCGCTATAGCCTTTAAACCCAAACATTAAAAGTGCAGGATGGAAAAAGATAGCCTGATGATTCCACTGGCAGTGATAAAATGCCTTATATCTTGTATGTTGTGTGCTTTTGATCAACATATTAAATACATGAGTCTAATTACAAATAGACGAGTGCGATTGGGAGGTATGATAAATTAAGGAGTCAGAGTCAAAGGTTTTGTGTGCTGACTCCACAGCATTGAGAACACCTTTCACTTTCTCTTTAATTTCCTTCTAAAAGATAGAGTAGCTGCTTTGCTTTTCCCAATCTTTCCTCAATCTTCTTCCCTCGCATATATTGTTTTCAAAACTCTCTCTTACTTCTCGCTATAATTTAGCCCTCGATTTGGAATATTATCCTCTATTTCCCAATTCTTAACTCAAAGGACACTGCCATTGCAGCCCTTTAAAAAAGGAAAGCACACATCTGGGCAGCCGTCTGTCCATTCTGCTATCTGGCATACCTGGTGTCACAACATCTCTGTAGTCCAACACAAATTTAAAGAGCCAGGCACTCACTAAGTCTGGGTTTTATTGAGTCCTCTAAAATTACCATCATTATTCAAGGCCACTTACTGAAGATATTTAGAGGCATTTTCTAGACACTATTGTATGGAGAGTGGCAGTTGTCTCAGGACAGACGTGGCGGTATTCCAAAGTAGAGTGTGCCTGATCTTTGTTTCTCATGGTTTATCGATCCATTCTAACGTGCTGAATCCTCTTCTTTCTCTTGCTGACAAAGTCACCCTGCATGCAATCGACAGCCAAAATACTGGAACAAATAACTCTGCTGTTTGCTTTTGTGTTTATAACACCTCTCATTGTTATCCTCTTCCAAGTCCACTTTCAGAATTCATTGCCAATCCATTGGATAATTTTACAAATTCAATCCAAAAAATCTTCTTTTCTGTTGATTTTGGAAGTCATAACAATTAGGAAGAAAATGATGAAAAGTGACATTTTTAGCTGAGCGCGGCTTATAAATTATAATTTACCTGCTGCCTTTGCTATTTTGCACCTGAGTGTGATGCATTTACACCTAGAATTAGTAAGTATAAAATACTGAAAAAAAAACGTTTATCCATCTTCCAATTGTTCCACAGCACCCCCTTGCCTATTGATACATATACTGTATTTTATTTTGAATAGGTGACAAGGAGATGCAATGTCACAGTCTTTCATGATCTTCTTGTGTCCACTTAGGTTTTTCTCCAAGCACTCTGGTTTTGCTCCCACATCCCATAGACACACATATTAGGGTAATTGGTGACTTTTCAACTGGCCCGAGAGACTGTTGATGTCAGTGTACCCAGCATTGGACTGGTGCCAGCCCTCATAACGCTGAATTGGTAAGAATGTTAATGAATGATTTACTGTAAATA
This sequence comes from Polypterus bichir lapradei, assembly GCA_026402145.1. NCBI lineage: Eukaryota > Metazoa > Chordata > Cladistia > Polypteriformes > Polypteridae > Polypterus > Polypterus bichir. The sequence continues at coordinate 82,573,923 of JANRMT010028174.1, forward strand.
TTTTACTTACTGTAAGTCTCCTGTCATTGAGTGGCTGAAGGCCACACTTCATGTGGAAATTATGGGGAAGTTAATTTAAAACTGAAGCCAGGAAGCACTTGATTACACAAAGAGTGGTGGAACTCTGGAACAAACTACCAAGTCATGAAGTTGAAGCACAAACCTTGACAACCTTTAAGTAGAATCTGGGTGAGATATTGGGGCAGTTTAGCTATTAGCTAAACACATGGGCTTGATGGACTGAATGATCTCCTTTCGTTTGTCAAATTTTTTATGTTTCTTGTGTCTTTGCTCATAACTTAGACCTGCCAGCTTTAGTATCATCACTCTGGGCTTTTTAAAAAGCATCTGTGGTAATATGCAGATTGTAGCCGTTGTTAATGCTATCAACTAAGCACCGAAAACATCTACAAATACCAAATTTACCCATCAAGTGTGAGACGAATCGATGTAGGCAGTAAGGCTTTATGAATACAAAAGTGGGTTATAAAGTCCGACTTACTGACCCCTAAGTAAGTCACCTCATCTACAACACCAGTGCTCCACTTGTGAAAGTCCATTAAAATGGTACACAGTCCTGATGTAGATTTGGGAAGAAGTTTGAAAATAACACATACAGTATTTCCATTACTATGTACATTATAATTATATAAATATACTGTAGATGGGGCAGCAGCTTGGTTTCAATCACATTGGATTGCCTTCATTTTGGAGTTTACAAATTAATCATGCATTGCTATTGTTTTCCACATGGTGCTTCATTTCTTTCTACCACTCGAAGATATTTTCTTATGCTGTCAATGTTAAATTTGCCCCGTTTAAATGTAAAAACATTTTCCCCTAAGACCAGCAACTAGAACTGAGCTCATAGAACGTGATTGCTAAAGGAAGCGTTACTTGTACATTATTTACATCATCTGTAAGAGGCACAGCACATATTTGCTTTCTATCCCATATGGGAAATATGAAGGAAACTGCAGAGGCACTAATTATTCTTATTTGTTTTAATTTTTTTTTTCAAATTCTCTACACTGTTTTACATCATGCACTATCCCCACCTCTTCTAGCTTTTCTGATACCCACCTAAATGCTTTTTGTTGTGGATGGTTTCAAATCAGGTTTAACTTTGTTTTCAGGCAATTTTGCAAAATGCTTGCCCATCATCTGTGATCCATTTGTATCAAAAAAGTGAGTATTGCAAAAAGGCAATTCCAAAATAGCCCCTAACAATAATCCTTTGACTGCTTTAAAATGAGGGTAGAGACGGAAACTAATCAGTAACCATAATGCCATCACAACCATATTGAGTATATGGCCAGATATGCACAGGTTTCATGTATTAAATTAGAACTACATGTGCTGTGAAACCTCGTCAAGTGGCTTCAGGAACCTTCAAAAATAGTACACTATAGAAAGCAGCCTGATTCCACCTTGGTCATGACTGTAGTGGAAAAGCAACATGCACATCCTGTGATGGACTACCTGTGCTCCTATTCTGTCTTGTTGTCTTGGGAATTTGGCATGGCACCCAGTGACTGTGACCAGAGAAAGTAAGTTTAGAGATTGAAATAATGGAACATTTTTGGTTGCATAGTAGGCAATCTAGGCCTATGTCACCTCCTTAAATGATATCCATCAGTGTCATGTAAGGCATTTTCCCAATAAAAGGAATTTTGTTTTCATGAGCCAATCAGTTCCTGTACAATGTAGGCACTGGGCTACTTGTGGTCTCTGGCCACTTTTGTGTGTTTCGTTCCCATCGCACAACAGAAACTGTAACCTTTATGCAAAATATGTGATGTACAAAGAAGAGTGATGATGTGCAAAGTGAAGCCTGATCAAGAGTTCACAGGGATCCCCACTCCTTCTTGCTTTGGCATGAATGTAACTTCACAGGGGAGATTATTGTTTTAAATCAATTATGAAGAGTAATGTAGTGCTAAAGTGTGACAATCACCAGAAGGGCAGAAGGAAAGAAAAAGAGTCTACCGTATATACTCACGTATAAGTCAATCATAAAATCAGACCCAAACTTATACGCACATTCGAAAATGCAACACTTAATTTTTCTACTTGCCTCCTCCAATCTCACATCAGTTTCTCAGACTCATTAAATTTTGTTGCAGCAACATAGTTACCAATTTCTTTCACTACTTCAATGACGTTTAATTTAAAACCAGCTTCATAATTTCTTCTGATCGAACGCTCCATCGTAGATAAGGGATGCTCTTACGATAAAGGTGTATGAGGGTGTGAGATACAAAAAACACAAATCAGTGCAAACGTTGCTTCGGAATAGTTCAGGTATTACCGTGTGATCACCTAGACAGAATAGAGAGAGAGAGAGAGAGAGGGGGGTTAGGAGCACGTGCGGATACAGCGCATTGCCACACCTACATAATTAAATAGGCAGTGTGCTCCGTGGTTACTCTCTCAGGTGGGCGTTAGCACATCATAATCCCTTGAACCAACAGCGTGAGCTTTCTAAATTTGACTTAAACGACCAACATTATAAAATGGCAGAAATTATAGGGTAAAATCAAGCCCCGAATTATCCACGGGAGAACTTATTCATGAGTATGTATTATATTTATCTTGTAATTGTGTGTATGAGGTTGAGTTGGGCATTACTGTGTCTGGAGTTTGGGGTCCCAGTGTAGCCCCTTACTGGTTACATCTCTTAGATCCTTCCAGCCAAGCAAGAAGTCATTGTCCATCCAGGATGTTTGTCTTTCCTCCATGGCACTTACACTATGAGTTATAATTTGTTGCTGACATTTTTAATTTATTCTACATATTATTCTTTGATTTTCTTCATGTTAATTTACTTTTTCTCACAATTTAGAGAACTGCTAGTTAAGTTGGTAATTTTCCAGACTGCGACTATTTTGTGTTTAGCTACAATGTCTGCTGCTACAGCATAACATGGTGACTTGCCATCAAAACATAATCTGTTTTTAAGTTAGTGGAGAGGTTAGCCCCGTTATTCTTACCAAAGGCCAGTTAAGAGGGAGTATAAAGGCCTGTGAGATGAAAAAGCACAGTTAAGAACACAAGTCAAGCGCAAAATACCAAACATATCTTTCACTAAAACCAAAATGCTCACAAAAAGTCAATTTCTAAGTCGATGCCAGTTTGTTACACTAAAGTGTTAAGAACGATGCAGAAAAACACCGGATAGTTTTGTAAATGTTATTCACAATCCTGGCTGACAACCATACAGTGGTAACTTGTAAATTGTTGCTTTAAAGAAATACCCTGTAAGCATTATACCAGCAATTTTGGTTTCTTTTTGATTTTGACTTTTTGGTTTTCATATTTAATACCTAAGAACAGTTCTGTTGATGGTTCTTTTGAAAGCCTGTCATTTCTTGAGAAGTTTCTAGGGTCTATCAAAAGGTAATTTTACAATATTGAAAATGTTCCAGTTACAGAAAGAACATGGGACAAAAGGTTGTTTTTAGAGCAACTACTGTATATGTTTAATTGAACTTTACATGTAAATATCATTTGAATAAGATGATAAACAAACACTGAATACACTCTGATGGTAGTTCTCTGCATAACACAATACATTAACATCAAAGGGCTGTATTACTGGAATTTTTCAAGCCACCCAGCCTTTGGACTTTTTATCTGAAGTAAGTCACCTGGGGCCTCATGTATAACGCTGTACGTAGAATTCGCACTATAACATGATGTAAGCGCAAAAGCGGAAATGTGCTTACACACAAAGAAAATCCAGATGCATAAATCTATGCGAACGTCAGCTTCCACGTTCTTCTGCTACATAAATCTCGGTCAGCGTGAAAGTTAACGCACATGCATGCGCCTGATGCCCCACCCCAACTCCTCCCAGAATTACGCCTCTTTGAATAAGCAAATCAATATAAATAGCCCTTAAGCTCAGTGTTCTGTGAAAAGGCAATGGCAAAAGCACGAGAGAAAATAGAATTTCAGTGAATACCAAGTGGAGGCAAAGAAAAACGTACTATTTGTTGGTTTAAACAGTGGTATAAACAACAAAAGGAAGTTGATCGAGTGACATAGAGTGTCGGAGAAACTCGAAAGCTCAAGTTCACAAAGTCGCACAGTGCCCGAAATAAAAAAGAAGTTGTCAGATATCAAAGTCGCCGTGAAAAGGCAAGTCGTAGCTCACCGTCTGAGTGTCACATGAAAGCTTATTAGGGTACAGATAAAAAAAAAAAAAAAGGCACACAGTGGGGGAAAAAAAGCACCAAATGTCAACTTTAATCTCGAAATTTCCACTTTAATCACATTTATTTTGTCATTAAAGTAGAACATTATAAACTTCATCTTAAAATTGTTTAATTTACTAGTTTCTCAAATTCCATCGTAACTAAAGTTGCACGTTAAATGCTTTGTTTTGTATTTGATCTTCTATGTGCTCTATGTGTGTGAATCACTACGTGCTTCCGGGCTTTCTCTTCTTCCGACAGGACACAGAATCCATTACATTCGTGATATTACAACTCTCTGAATAATTAAAATACTGAGATGTATACAGTACATGATATCATTTTCATGATGATAGGAGTTAAAGCATATTATTAAACATGGGAACATGGTGGTGCAGTGATTGTTCATGTCTCACGCAAGATGCTTGCTGCGCCATGCGCGAACTTCGATGAAATACTTTATTGTAGCAGTACCGTCTCTTTCAAACGTACTAACCTCCAATTCCTGTCCTTACTTTTCTTTCTCCAAATACCCAATCACCAAACAATCAGCTCTGTAATAGACGTTAAGCCATCTGTAAGCTTAGAACGCCGATTCTTCAAAACTTTTAAGGAACATTGAAATATCTTCGTAGTACATGTTTAATTATTCTATCCATCTATCCTTCCAGTGCTGTGTCAGCACCAGTAAGAATACAGCGCGAGGCAGGAACAATACATGAACGGAGCGGTAGCAGCTCGCTAGCTCTGCGGCACCGTGTTCTCACATGTTTAATTATTAACAATATAGATAGATAGATAGGTAGATAGATAGGTAGATAGATAGATAGATAGATAGATAGATAGATAGATAGATAGATAGATAGATAGATAGATAGATAGATAGATAGATAGATACTTTATTAATCTCAATGGGAAATTCACATACTCCAGCAGCAGCATACTGCTAAAAAACAATATTAAATTAAAGAATGATAAAAATGCAGGTATAACAGACAATAACTTTATATAATGTTAACGTTTACCCCCCGGGTGGAATTAAAGAGTCGCATAGTGTGGGGGAGGAATGATCTCCTCGGTCTGTCAGTGGAGCAGGACAGTGACAACAGTCTGTCGCTGAAGCTGCTCCTCTGTATGGAGATGACACTGTTCAGTGGATGCAGTGGATTCTCCATGACTAACAGGAGCCTGCTCAGCGCCCGTTGCTCAGGCACGGATGTCAAACTGTCCAGCTCCGTGCCTACAATAAAGCCTGCCTTCCTCACCAGTTTGTCCAGGTATGAGGCGTCCTTCTTCTTTATGCTGCCTCCCCAGCACACCACCACATAAAAGAGGGCGCTCGCCACAACCGTCTGATAGAACATCTGCAGCATCTTATTGCAGATGTTGAAAGACGTCAGCCTTTTAAGGAAGTATAGTCGGCTCTGTCCTCTCGTGCACAGAGCATCAGTGTTGGCAGTCCAGTCCAATTTATCATCCAGTTGCACACCTAGATATTTATAGGTCTGCACCCTCTGCACACAGTTACCTCTGATGATCATGGGGTCCATGAGGGGCCTGGTCCTCCTAAAATCCACCACAAGCTCCGTGGTTTTGCTGGTGTTCAGTTGTAGGTGGTTTGAGTCACACCATTTAACAAAGTCCTTGATTAGGTTCCTATACTCCTCCTCCTGCCCACTCCTGATGTAGCCTACGATAGCAGTGTCATCAGCGAACTTTTGCACGTGGCAGGACTCCAAGTTGTATTGGAAGTTCGATGTATATAGGCTGAACAGAACCGGAGAAAGTACAGTCCCCTGCGGCGCTCCTGTGTTGTTGACCACAATGTCAGACCTGCAGTTCCCGAGACACACATACTGAGGTCTGTCTCTAAGATAGTCCATGATCCATGCCACCAGGTATGAATCTACTCCCATCTCTGTCAACTTGTCCGTAAGGAGCAGAGGTTGGATGGTGTTGAAGGAGCTAGAGAAGTCCAGAAACATAATTCTTACCGCACCACTGCCTCTGTCCAAGTGGGAGAGGGATCGGTGTAGCATATAGATGATGGCATCCTCCGCTCCCACCTTCTCCTGGTATGCGAACTGCAGAGGGTCGAGGGCGTGGTGGACCTGTGGCCTCAGGTGTTGAAGCAGCAGCCGCTCCATGGTCTTCATCACATGCGATGTCAGAGCGACAGGCCGGAAGTCATTCAGCTCACTAGGACGCGATACCTTTGGGACTGGGGTTATGCAAGATGTTTTCCAAAGCCTCGGGACTCTCCCCTGTTCCAGGCTCAGGTTGAAGATGCACTGTAGAGGACTCCCCAGCTCCAACGCACAGGCCTTCGGCAGTCGTGGCGATACTCCATCTGGACCCACTGCTTTGCTGGCACGTAGTCTCCTCAGCTCTCTGCTTACCTGGGCTGCTGTAATTGTCGGTGGGGATGTCTCTCCTATGCTGGTATCAGCAGAAGGATGGGTGGAGGGTGCAGTACTCCGTGGTGAGAGTGGGTTAGATTGGTCAAACCTGTTAAAGAAGTTGTTCATCTGGTTTGCTCTCTCCACATCTCTCTCGATGGTGGCACCCCGCTTCGTGCTGCAGCCAGTGACGATCTTCATTCCATCCCACACTTCCTTCATGCTGTTATTCCGCAACTTCTGCTCCAGCTTTCTCCTGTAATGCTCCTTCGCCACCCTGAGCTGGACTCGGAGTTCCTTCTGCACGCGCTTGAGCTCATGCTGATCACCGCATTTAAAAGCCCTTTTCTTCTGGTTCAAAAGGCCCTTGTAATCCATGGCTTGCTGTTAGCATAGCAGCAAACTGTTCTTACTGGAACTACAATATCCATACAGAAGTTGATGTAGTCAGTAGTGCAGTCAACAACCTCCTCAATCTTCTCGCTATGTGATCCCTGCAGGATATCCCAGTCTGTAGAAAAAAAGCAGTCTCTCAGAGCCTGCTCTGCCTCAGGGGACCACTTCCTGAATGAGCGTGTGGTTGTAGGTAGCTCCCTCACTCTTGGTTTGTAGTGAGGCTGAAGCAGAACCAGGTTATGATCTGCTTTCCCAAGCACAGGCAGCGAGGTGGAGCTGTATGCGTCCTTAACGTTTGAATACAGAAGGTCAACAGTCCTATTTCCCCAGGTGTTACAATCCACATACTGGGAGAAGGCAGGTAATGTTTTGTCCAGCGTCACATGGTTAAAGTCTCCAGCGATTTGCACAAGCGCTTCGGGGTGCTGCGTTTGTAGTTTAGCAACAGCGGAATGCATGATGTCACCCGCTATCTCCACGTCCGCCCGAGGAGGGATGTAAACAATAACAACAATGATGTGTCCAAACTCTCTGGGCAAGTAATAGGGACGCAGACTTATGGCCAACAGTTCAATGTCCCTGCAGCATGTGGAGATTTTGACGTTTACATGTCCAGGTTTGCACCACCTTGTATTCACATAGAGAGCGAGTCCTCCTCCTTTCCGCTTCCCGCAGGTATTTGTGTCTCTGTCCACTCTAACTGTGCTAAACCCGGGTAGCTCCACATTAGCATCTGGGATGTTAGTTGTTAGCCACGTTTCACTAAAACACAACAAACTGCATTCTCTGTAGGTCCTGACATTTTTCACCAGCGCAGCCAGTTCGTCGATCTTATTTGGTAGTGAGTTCACATTTCCCAGGATCACAGAACGCACCAAAGGCTTATATCGCCACTTTCTCGCTAGTCTCTTAGCTTTTAGATTAGCGCCGGCTCTGCTGCCACGATACCACCTTCTTACCTCGTCAGGTAAATAGGGAACCACACCAGTGTGGGCATTTGTTCTCAGCGCTTGAAGTTGACTACCTGAATAGACGAGTCTTGGAGTGTAAAAAGTTTTATACATCACGATTTGAACAAAGACACAAAGAGCGGTTCAACAAACCTCCGATGAAGAACAAAAATCTTGGACGACGTTTTCCCTTGACGGACGCAGGTCACCGGGGTCCCCCTCTGGAGCCAGGCCTGGAGGTGGGGCTCGATGGCGAGCGCCTGGTGGCCAGGCCTGCACCCATGGGGCTCAGCCGGGCACAGCCCTAAAAAAGGTAACGTGGGTCCTCCTTCCCATGGGCTCACCACCTATGGGAGGGGCCAAAGAGGTTGGGTGCAGTGTGAGTTGGGTGGTGGCCGAAGGCGGGGACCTTGGCGGTCTGATCCTCGGCTACAGAAACTGGCTCTTGGGACGTGGAATGTCACCTCTCTGAAGGGGAAGGAGCCTGAGCTAGTGCGTGAGGTCGAGAGGTTCCAGCTAGATATAGTCGGACTCACCTCGACGCACAGCTTGGACTCTGGAACCAATCTCCTTGAGAGGGGCTGGACTCTCTACCACACTGGAGTTGCCCCCGGTGAGAGGCGCCGAGCAGGTGTGGGCATACTTATTGCCCCCCAACTTGGAGCCTGTGTATTGGGGTTTACCCCGGTGGACGAGAGGGTGGCCTCCCTCCGCCTTCGAGTGGGGGGAAGGGTCCTGACTGTTGTTTGTGCGTATGCGGTGAACAGCAGTTTGGAGTATCCACTCTTTTTGGAGTCTCTGGAGGGGGTGCTAGAGGGCATACCTTCTGGGGATTCTCTCATTTTGCTGGGAGACTTCAATGCTCACGTGGGCAATGACAGTGAGACCTGGAAGGGCGTGATTGGGAGGAATGGCCCCCCCGATCTGAACCCGAGTGGTGTTTTGTTATTGGACTTCTGTGCTCGGCACGGATTGTCCATAACGAACACCATCTTCAAGCATAAGAGTGTTCATATGTGCACTTGGCACCAGGACACCCTAGGCCTCAGTTCGATGATCGACTTTGTGGTCGTGTCGTCGGACTTGTGGCCATATGTCTTGGACACTCGGGTGAAGAGAGTGGTGGAGCTGTCAACTGATCACCACCTGGTGGTGAGTTGGCTTCGATGGTGGGGGAAGATGCCGGTCAGACCTGGTAGGCCCAAACGTGTTGTGAGGGTCTGCTGGGAACGGCTGGCAGAGTCCCCTGACAGAAGTGGCTTCAACTCCCACCTCCGGCAGAACTTTAACCACGTCCCGAGGGAGGTGGGGGACATTGAGTCCAAATGGGCCATGTTCCGTGCCTCTATTGTTGAGGCGGCTGACTGGAGCTGTGGCCGCAAGGTGGTCGGTGCCTGTCGTGGCGGCAATCCCCGAACCCGTTGGTGAACACCGGCGGTGAGGGATGCCGTCAAGCTGAAGAAGGAGTCCTATAGGACCTTTTTGTCCTGTGGGTCTCTGGAAGCAGCTGATAGATACCGGCAGGCCAAGCGGAATGCAGCTTCGGTTGTTGCTGAGGCAAAAACTCGGGCAAGGGAGGAGTTTGGAGAGGCCATGGAGAACGACTTTCGGACGGCTTAGAGGAGATTCTGGTCCACTGTCCGGCGTCTCAGGAGGGGGAAGCAGTGCAGTGTCAACGCAGTATATGGTGGGGATGGTGCGCTGCTGACCTCGACTCGGGACGTTGTGGGTCAGTGGGGGGAGTACTTCGAAGACCTCCTCAATCCCACTAACATGCCTTCCAATGAGGAAGCAGAGCCTTGGGATTCTGAGGTGGGCTCTCCCATCTCTGGGACTGAAGTCACCGAGGTGGTCAAAAAACTCCTTGGTGGCAGGGCCCCGGGGGTGGATGAGATACGCCCGGAGTTCCTTAAGGTTCTGGATGTTGTAGGACTGTCTTGGTTGACACGTCTCTACAACATCGCATGGACATCGGGGACAGTGCCTCTGGATTGGCAGACCGGGGTGGTGGTCCCCCTCTTTAAAAAGGGGGACCAGAGGGTGTGTTCCAACTACAGAGGGATCACACTCCTCAGCCTCCCTGGAAAAGTCTATTCGGGGGTTCTGGAGAGGAGGGTCCGTCGGATAGTCGAACCTTGGATTCAGGAGGAACAGTGTGGTTTTCGTCCTGGTCGCGGAACAGTGGACCAGCTCTACACCCTTAGCAGAGTCCTGGAGGGTGCATGAGAGTTTGCCCAACCAGTCTACATGTGTTTTGTGGACTTGGAAAAGGCGTTCGACCGTGTCCCTCAGGGAATCCTGTGGGGAGTGCTCCGGGAGTATGGGGTACCAGATCCCCTGATAAGGGCTGTTCGGTCCCTGTACAACCGGTGTCAGAGCTTGGTCTGCATTGCCGGCAGTAAGTCAAGCCCATTTCCAGTGAGAGTTGGACTCCACCAGGGCTGCCCTTTGTCACTGATTCTGTTCATAACTTTTATGGACAGAATTTCTAGGCGCAGCCAGGATGTTGAAGGGGTCCAGTTTGGTGGACTCAGGATTGGGTCACTGCTTTTTGCAGATGATGTTGTCCTGTTTGCTTCATTAGGCCGTGATTTCAGCTCTCTCTGGAGCGGTTCGCAGCTGAGTGTGAAGCGGCTGGGATGAGAATCAGCACCTTCAAATCTGAGACCATGGTCCTCAGCCGGAAAAGGGTGGAGTGCCCTCTTAGGGTTGGGGGAGAGATCCTGCCCCAAGTGGAGGACTTCAAGTATCTCGGGGTCTTGATCACGAGTGAGGAAAGAATGGACCGTGAGATTGACAGGCGGATCGGTGGTGATGCGGGCTCTGCATCGGTCTGTCGTGGTGAAAAAAGAGTTGAGCCGTAAGGCAAAGCTCTCAATTTACCAGTCGATCTACGTTCCTACCCTCACCTATGGTCATGAGCTATGGGTAGTGACCGAAAGAACGAGATAGCGAATACAAGCGGCTGAAATGAGTTTCCTCCGCAGGGTGTCTGGGCTTTCCCTTAAAGACAGGGTGAGAAGCTCAGTCATATGTGTGGGGCTCAGAGTATAGCCGCTGCTCCTCCGCATCGAGAAGAGTCAGATGAGGTGGCTCGGGCATCTGATCAGGATGCCTCCTGGACGCCTCCCTGGTGAGGTGTTCCGGGCACGTCCAACCGGGAGGAGGCCCCGGGGAAGACCCAGGACACACTGGAGGGACTATGTCTCCCGGCTGGCCTGGGAACGCCTTGGGATTCTCCCGGAAGAGCTGGAAGAAGTGGCCGGGGAGAGGGAAGTCTGGGCCTCTCTGCTTAAGCTGCTACCCCCGCGACCCAACCCCAGATAAGCGGAAGAGGATGGATGGATGGATGGATTTGAATGTGGAAACGTTCTTACGCAATATTTTTGTGCATATGCACCATTTATACATAAGTCCCCTGGTCACAGTTGAAGAGACAAATACTCAGCAACAGACAAGAAACTGCCATGTTACCATTTAGGTGATGAACTCTCATCATGTGTCTTAACAGCTGTCTGTTTCTAGAAATTACATTAACATTAAAGGTCGAGACAATTACTGTTTCTCTTTTTTTGTTCCTTTTTACTTTAAAGTATGTATACAGAGTTATGCATTTTAAAGGTACCCTTTCAAAATACAAATCCATCCATCCATCTTCCAAATCCACTGATCCAGAGCAGGGTCTCTGGGAAGCTGTAACCCAGCAGGCACAAGGCAGAAACAATTCCTGGATGGGGTGCCAGTGCATTGCCAAGTGAACAATTTAGCATTGCCAATCCACATAACTTGCATGGCTTTGGACTCTGGGTTTAAACCATAGCATCTGGAGGGATGGAAACATTGGAACCATGGACTTGAATGGTACCACTGCACTACTGTGAGGTCCCAAAATGCAAATATCTTGCCTAAATGATTTTACATCATGAAGACTCAAAACTGTATAATTGATTGTTGGTTTGAACACCCTGAGGCGATCTAACACCTTATCTGGGGTTGGTGCTGACATTGCACCTAATACACTTAGAATAGGCTTCAGGTAGCTTTGAAGTAGATAAGCAGGTTAGAAAATGGATGAATTATTTTAGTAGCTTGTACAATCAGCATATTAAAATCATTTGTGTATTTGGCACGCTTACTACATGAATACATTTAGCTTGCAGTTGGCTGCAAGTTTAAGGAAATCAGTCATCTTTATTATCCAAAAGACCTTCAATGAATAATCTATCAGACAACAGCAATATGTAGAAGTGTTCTTCACAACTGGTTAACTTAATTGTCTCAATTTCTTATATTAAGGGGTCAAATGGGGGTGTGCTCCTGAATAGTGCTACTTTTATTCCTCTTATCCTTCTATTTATAACCTTTTCTGGACAGCTTTTATAACACTGACACAAAACACGATTGTTTTGTGAAGCTATATTTGCCTACACCGAGGAGTGAAAAAAAGAAAATTGGAGGAAGACATGAATAGTTAAAGAATTTGGAAAGGTCTTTAAAGTTCTGACAGATAGATTATGTAGACCTCCAGTGGGAAATGAGGTACCACATACAAATTAGTTCTTAGATTATGTAACCTAAATGTGATGTTTTAAAATAGTGAGTGTTTAAGACATATACAGTAGCTCTCTCCATTTGTTATTAAACATTACTATGTTATTAGTAACTTCCATTATTTTTACATCAGATCATGCTTTAAAATCTTATCTTGGTATGTATCTGCCCATTAGTTAGAGTTTAAAATATATAGAACTATGTAACAGTGTGTTTGCTAGGACAGACATAAATAATAAAATATAAAATATGTCATTTTATGTAATACTTCACACTTTCCTCATTGTTTCAGTGCTAGTTCTTTTTGGATTTTTTTGCACATTGCTCACTACACATGAATCTTCTTCAGGAAAAATACATGTCTTCTGATCAAATCTAATCAACATGTTTCATTTTAAACTGCAACCTTCAAAAGTGAAGAACATCTGAAGATGAACATCGAGACATTGTTGGGGACTGAATCTGAAATCCTATGATTTTAAGTCTAAAGTCTTACACAGCTGACCACACAGCTAATTTCCTGCTTTGGAAAGTTTCGCCGCACCAAGGTAATATCACCCTCTAATATGGCAAATAAATACACAAACTGAAGGCTACTAGTTGAGGGTCAATTTGAGTGCCACCAAGTTAACCAGTCACCATGCTTGATACCTCTCCTACCGTTACACTGGCCTGCCAGTGTGCCCATTGATGACAGGTTACATAACCAAGCTTCTGCTGCATTGTCATTCTCATTACTGAGCTGTCATAATAAACAGCAATGCATGTGTAATCCATCCATTAATTTTCTAAAGCTACCTTGTCCATTAGAGGGTGCCAGAGCTTACACTGGTAGCACTGGGTAAAATATAGGAACAAACCCTTGACAGCATACCAGTCCCTATACTGTTCTGTGCCAATTTATAGTCACCATTCAGCTCACAGGGACTGAATTAAACTGGAAGAAAGCCCACATGGACATGAAAACAAACCAACAAACAAGACTACAAAATCACCACTGCAAAATAAACAGATGCAGAGAATTTTTCCATATGTACAGTTTAACATGTTAATTCAGTACTGTAAGCGTTAATTGACCTCTTAATCTTATATTGTATATTCACATTAAACACTATACCTAGACACATGGTAGAAGCAGTAGTCACAATGGATGGTTAAACAATTTGCTCCTTGTGGTTTGAAGTCCAGTTTGTTAGCCAGTTCGCCACACTGCCGGTGTGAAAGCTCCACACATGCAGCCACTGGGCCATGAGATAAACGTGAGTCCTGTTAGCTGTGAGGCAGAAGGACTCACTACTGGGCCATATACATGTAACAATAAAAGTGAACTTGACCTTCAACCTCTGCAAGTTGTGGTAGGGTGGCCACAGCCATTACTCGGCTGGCACGCCAGCTGAATGGAAGGACCTGGGGAGAGAGCATCTGCAAGGCACTATCTTCCTAGAGACTGTAGAGGGCAGGCCGCTGGGCAGCTGTGACACCATGGATTCCCACAGGGCCTGCTGGGAGTTGGAGTTTGGCACAGCCCTGTTGGGTTCCGTGGGGGCCGCCAGGGGGAGGTGCAGAGCCCTACTTTGGCTTTCACCACACCCGGAGGTGATTCCAGGTCTGATTAATGAGCCACCTGGAACATTACAAGGGCCTGCTTAAAAAGAGCTGCCTCACTCCATTCAGGGAGCCAGAGTCGGATGGAAGAGGACGAAGCTTGCCAGAGGAGGGGTGGAGGTGGAACGACAAAGGGAGAAGAAAGGAAGAAGAAGAGACTATATATTTGGTGCTTGGTGAACTATGCTGTTGAGAGAAGAGAGGGTGATGTGTTTCCCATATGGAAATAAACGTGTGCTGTGCTGAACTTGTGTCACTGCCTGTCTGTGTTGGGGTTGGGGCAGTTGGAGCACCCCTGGTTTTCACAATGTATAATTACTGTATAATTATATGGGTAAATATCACATTCACCGATACCTGTATTAAGTGTATATCATGTCTGTATTATCGTGGGATTTGTGAGACTTATCAAGTCCATTTACTAGGTTGGTCCACTCCCATAGTTTAAGGTTAACATACACACAGATGCACACACATATAGATCTTAGGCAGACAAAGAGGTATTCATACTGTTTTCTGTTCCCTCTATCATTAAGTTATAAACTGATGCATTAAAATTATAAATTACTTATACAGTACAGGAGGAATGTACAAGAAAGGATGCTTTTAATGTTAATTGCCACCATAGCCAAACTGCTTTAAGAGTCCTAAAAATTTGAGCAAAAGTAAAACTTGATATAAGCAGTCTGTAATCTCAAAATAAGACAATTTTACACTCCAGGACAAGGTCATATTGCAGTGAGGCAAAATATTTTACTTATCATGAAAAGGTAAAAAAACAAATTAAATAATAGGAAAAAACAAAAGGATACTACACATAATTCCCAATACTGAATCAAAGTTCTGTACAAAAATAAAAAGTAACAAGTCTTGAGAGAAAAATCAGAAGCTTATTGCCGAAAATGTACATCATAACAACATCTCTGCATGCGTGCAACAGGAGATCACCCAAATCACGCAAGTGGAAAGAGATTCAGGGAACAACTGCCAAATTTTCACCTGCAGATTTCAGCCAGCGACTGTGGAATTGTTTTACCATGCTATACTTCTACAAAAATGTACAATTCTTTACATTTTCCTCAAATCTCTAATTTCATGTCTGGCCTGTAAGCATATAGTGGAAAAAGTTCCATATATAGGGTTAGCAATCCCCCCCACCCTGAGAAGCATTAATAATGGTGTAACTTCTTTCAAAAAAATAAAGCTACACAGTGTACTGAATGAATTATAAAGGGACTGAACTTTTGTCAAATGCCTCAGCTTTTCATCTCTTAAACAAAGAGAAGGATCAGATAGCGACCTTTCTTTCATTCATTCGTTCGTTCGTTCAGCTAATCTCTTAAAGGTGGGTCCTACACCCAGCAGAAAAGCTGTCATCCGCCCGCGCAACATGAAGATCTCAGTCATTCCATCCCACGGCACAATGTTAGACAGGATTAGCCTGCTGCTGGCAAACAGAAAAGTAGGTCAGTTGAACAACATTTTTCCATAGCAGTGATGTGACTCTTGTGCTTGGGCTTATATAATCATCTCATGTGGGAGTTCATAAGTAACCTGCTTTGAATCAGCAGATGCCACGATCTTGGGTGTACAAACCAGAGGCAGGAGGAGATGTCATAGTAAGCAGGTCTATTAAAAGCTCAGAGTCTCACATGCGTGCGATCAGCGAGCTTGGAGTGCACTTTATGTATCTGCCTTTCTGCTATACTGCTCTTCTGTTTGCAGGTTAGCAGTTATTTCACCTTACTCAAAGCTGCCTGAATAAAAGTAACATTTCCAAGGTAAACAAAGACAATTAAATTCTGTGGAAACGAATACATTTTACACATGTAGCTTTCAAAATGGATGCAGCACTGAGAAGAATCTATAAGCTAAAGAACGGCTGAATATCGGCTCCTATTTTTTCTTTTACCTGTTAGCTATGGTGGTCCCAAAAGGGATTAGGTGTAAAGTGAGTGAGGGCAACTGTAGAGACTCACTTGCTATTCCTGATATTCAAGACAGCTCTTTCATTACCAGCTAGGAAAACAAGAAGAGAGGCTGGGAGTTTAGCTTCAAAGTGGCAAGATGTCCCCTAATTTCCAGGATAGTCTTTTATATCAGCCACAATGTAGGCATCCTGATTTATATAAAAGAAATCTGTATTTGTCCTGTATTTTACAACTGACAAATCTCTCATTAGGCCAGTTGGACTGTGCATGTTCCTTCACAAAGAGCTAGCCTCACGTCAGTGCAGGATGTCTGTGATTGTGTGTGACAAAAAAACAGAAAATAGAATTAATGATATACATGTGGGTACTGAAGGAGAATTCAGACAGACCAGGTCATTTAAGGAAACACACAAAACCAAGGAGATGAGCATTAGGCAAAGTCTTTTATGAGCAAAGATCAAAGATCAAAAAGATCAAAGCCAAAATAAATGATCTACAAATCTAATCAAAATGGCTTCAGAAGCTTGTCATCTTCTGCTGAGGAATCTTGCCTTTGAAAATGAAAGTGCAGATGCTAACTAAAATGCTTTTAGAGATGGACCATGACTAAATAAGCATTCACAGACATTTACTTGCATCTGTACTGAATCCATAGCAACGCAAGTTAACATACGGAACAAATGCACAAAATGATGCTGCCAATTATATCACTGAATGAACTGCTCAAAATGACAGGAAATAAACAAAAGCAAAACAGCAATGTTGCTTAATTCTTGACAAATCCCCACTCTGAAAGTCCTCCTCGGGATGATATCAAAAAACTGCTGTTGTAAAACATGTGGATGAACATCTTTTGCAAGATACCTTTGCCAATGGACCAGATAGTGGATTCTCTGACCTGGTCTATAAGAATGCAAAATCTTTTGGATTCCATATTCTTGTTCCTTGTCAATTAAAACAGGAGGAAGATGTGAAGGTGGAAAGGAATAAACAAAAGTGAAAACTGGTTTTAAATGAGAGACATGCACTTTTGAGTAAATCTTATAGTGGGATGGCAAAATCAGTTTATAAGTCTGATAAGTTTATAAGATCAACATGTTTCATAATCTTAAATGGACCAACAAGCCTAACAGCAAGCACCATTTGAGCAACTCAATAATCCATATATTTCTTACAATGATGATGTGCATTATTTGTATATCAACAGAAGACATGGTCTTCAACAGGTAGTTGATTTTCAGTAGTCTGAAACACATGCTTCTCTAAATCTTGGTTACTTGCTCAGCTTGTCCATTAGCTTCTGGCTGTGAAGCTAGAAGTGAGGTTAACCTATATACTAAATTTGAAACAAAACTTCCACAAGAATTGGGAAAGAAATACACCTCCTTATTTGCATAACAGAAACAGCAAATAAATTGTCTAAATATTTCCTTAATGAAGGTATTAGCCAACTTGCTAGCAGCGGATGATTACTTCAATGGAATGAAATGTGCTGCATTAGGATGCCATGCTCAACTACTGTACTAGATTAACTGTATATACATGTGAAGATGGAAGTTATGTGATAAAAACCATTACTGGCTACAGTAAATGGAAGCAGTCTAAAGAATGGAATCAGGAGAAGGGAAGATGTGTAAAGCAATCAGGGTCGAAACTTGGAGAAATTCAGCATATGAAACTAAACACTGTATTTAGGAGACATAGGAAGAAAGTAAAAAAAACAAGGAAATGCATCCAAACTGAGCCAATAAACACAAGTGAAAGGATGAAGTCAATAAGGACAGAAAAGAGCTCATAACATGCTATGGTAATGATGTCACATGTCACACGTTCCAAGCCATCCTGCCTAGCAATGGCCCAGCAACCATCAACACAACTGTTTCAAGTGGCGGTGCTCACAAGGAAAACAACACAGCCTTACAGGAGAATGTGGTTTAATTTTAACAATGTTAAAAATACATCATATCGAGAAATAAACAAAACATATATATTCTTTGATCGCCAAAACTCCTAAAACTTTATTTCAAAAGGTTTTTGAGACCAAGGATTAGTTTAAAAAAATAAAAACAAATGCCAGATTATAACAGATACATTATTTTCCCAAGACCTATTAGCTAATGCTGTAGGTTTTAGCAGACCAGACTGAGAAACATTACATTTTTTCAATGCCAGTTATATAATTAATAGTAGTAGTAGTAGTTAATTTATATAGCGCCCTTCACAGACAAAAGGTCACAGAGCGCTGAACAGCAAATACAGAACAAATACAACAGTTAAGACAAAACAAACAAAACCAATAAAAACAACGAATAAACAAATTGGAACTATTAATATCTTGTTCCATTAATGGACACTGAAATGCCCTACAAAACACTTTCTTGGTTTCAAGGATGACCTGCAATATTTGACCCTACAATAATACAATGTCATGAACTGTGTCCTGAACATACAGTACATTGCAGTGGGCTGGCGCCCTGCCCAGGGTTTGTTTCCTGCCTTGCACCCTGTGCTCGCTGAGATTGGCTCCAGCAGACCCCCGTGACCCTGTAGTTAGGATATAGCGGGTTGGATAATGGATGGAGGGATAATTTCTAGATTTACAACAAAACTTACTGTGGCATAATTAGTTCTGGATTTTCAGTAACTATTTTGTCAATATATTGTCACAATAAAACATTAGCATTAATATTTTATTGTACATGACAACTAAGAATTGAATTTGTTCAAAACTAGAGCTCATCTAGCCTGTTGAGTATTTAATGTCTCAGCAGTTTTTAAATATATAAAACCCTGTTAACTTAGTAGCTTCAAGCCAATATTATCACTCTTCCAAGGCAAACTTAATAGCTAATTATCTCTATCCAATAATGTTGCTCTGCTTTACTGAATTGTTTTTAGAAAAGAAGATACATAGATGTCATTTTTTCACATCTAAGAAATGCTGAAGTAATACTTCCCCATATCAAGAGGCACCAACTTTGGCCTTGACTTACAAAGCGGAGTCCAGAAATCTAGACAATGAACTTCAATAAATAAATCTGAATACTAATTGCATGTTCTGGGTCCAAGCACATTTCTTTAACACTACTAACCCTCCTCTTCAACGTAGTGTGAGCTGGGGGGCTGATCGCACCCCTACAGGTTAAAAAAGACGCTGAAAGACTTCCTTCACATTACTCCCTTGCTTGCTGGGCTTACTTGCGGCTGATCTAGCTTGCGATCCGCTCTGTACTTCGCAGACTTAAAAGTCCGAACAGCTCATGTCAATTTTTGATTGAAAGTTTGCCTTTCTCTCTCTCTGACCTTCCCTGCTCCTGTCGCACACTCCTTTGAAGAGGAGGATATGTTTGCAGTCTTTTAATTGTGAGACGGAACTGTCATCTCCATCTTGTCAAAGAGAACTTTAAACTTTTGAAAAAGAGACATGTTTGTTTGCAGTGTTTGAGTAAAGTTCCTGTCTCTACAACCTCCTGTGTTTCTGTACAAATCTGTGACCCAAGCGTGACAGTAGATGTGTCTGCCTTCTGCTTTCTGAAATCTTTGATCAGCTATTTGGTTTTGCTGACATGAAGGGTGAGATTGGTAGTCTGGCACCACTAAGTCAGCAGGTGTACCATTTCTCTGTAAGCTGTGTTGTCATTGAAGGCCTATGATGGTGGTGTCATCAGCAAATTTAATGTGCATATCCCTTTGCCTATAGTGCTATAATAGCAGAGCCTATGTGACTTAAGTGGCTTTAAGTGAACCTCATAATGACTCTGTGGCATTGACATATTAGTGAGCTGTGCTAATGTAGGTGAACACTATAGGTGCACTCTCTAATGCCAGCACCATAGCATAGATTCTGAATGTATAAAATGTAATTATACATAAATCATTACAAGCCAAAACATCCGAGCACTGCCACCCCACCGGAAACCCAAATGAGCACTAATCTTCCCTCCCCACGCTATAATGGTTCCAAGACAATCTGGTCACCGTATATTTAGATGTTTTTCACTTTCTTGCCAGGTTGGATATTCTTATACTGCATGGAGAAGTGGTGTGGTGAACTGTTGGCGGAGGGCAGCTCCATTGTTGCTGCTGACTTTCTTATCCTAAAGAACTGAGCATCCACTTCTGAACACAAAATTCACTGGCAAGAGGACATGTGATCTGCAAAAGAAGTTCTTAGTTGATGGCCGCATATTTTCCCTACCTCCCGTTCATATCAATCCTGGCATTTCATCCATACTCTAACTACCCTGTAATCCACCATGTTTGCCTGTGCCTTTTGTAAAATGCCTTGCAAAGGAGTTTCCTGAAGAAAGTTGCATTATGAATTTACAAGACTACTATTAAGGTGACAGGAAAAACACAGTTTGCTGGCACTGAAGCTATAAAAAGGAAGTACCTTCAGTGGACTAGACAGAAATCTTAATCCGGTGAGATAGAGGCCTGTGGAAACAATATACCTTCTTTTCTTTTTTAAATGTCTCATTCAGGAGAAGATTGATTTTCATCTAATGCTGCTTGGATCAGCCTGTATTCCACTGAGACACCTTTATTGGATTTCGACTGGAAATAGATTAAAAAAAAACTGATAAAGAATGTTGGTGCTGTGCTTATAATATCCATTTTATGGATCACTAACATTTCCAAATAAAACTGTCAAATGAATTTGATGTTGACTGCAAGAAATGTGCTTCAGACATTTTTAAGAAGAAATAATTGTGCAAGCTGTTAAACAGAAAACCACCAAGGACCCCAGAGTTTCAAAATTTACAGGCGTAAAGGTTTTTGAGGATGTAAGGGATCACAGCATTTCTGTCGCTCGGGTATTTTCCACCTTCTATGAAATTGTGGAATTTAATTTGCTGAGCATACAGACATGTGGAATAGTAATTGAATGGTTTGATATATCAACTGCAAACATCTATCCCCATTCAAGTCCTAAAATCAGACAAATCTAAATCAGTGCAACTAACAAAACATATTTTGTTGTGTGATGATTTATATGGAAAAAATAAAGCAACACACAGCAGCTACTGTATGTGTCAAAATTAAATGTGCTTCTTTATTTATTTAGTACCTTGTAGAACCACCTTTTGTGGCAATAATGTTTTCCTATGGTTTTATCAGTTTCTTCTAGTACTTTCCCAATAAAGGTATGCCAGTATAATACCACTGATCATTTAAAAAAAAAAAACCTCCTAAAAACCTACTTATAAATTTGGCTTTTCAAAGCTACATTTCTGTTCTACTTCTTAATAAATTAAACATGTGTAGAATTATCATACTCTTCAATAAACCTGCAATCTTTATTAATCTTTAATCTCTGTTTTCTTTCCTGGTTCTTTTGTGGTAAAATTCTGCACCACCACTGCCTGATTAAACTCCTCTGCAACCGCCTGTGATGTTTGAATGAAAGCGGATACCCCAACTTGTCATGAGACTGTGTTGGATCCTCTAAGATAAAGCCTAAAAAGAATTGACAAAGAGCAACGTAAAAACTTTTTATTAAGTAGACTGCCCAATGAGGACTGAGCAGTCCTTTGGCCTGGAAACCATACAGAGGTGTTTCCAAATTAAGTGGTTAATCTCCGCAATGCCATGAAGGCTCCAAATAAAGACATTTTCTTCACAGGTTTCTTCATGCTGAAGGACTTGAAAGAAAAAAACATAAGGAACCTAGGCTTCTCTCAAACTGCCACATGTTCTTTTCTAACGTCAAAGAAGAAAGCCGTAAGTGCTTTCTTATTTCTACAACTACAACATTAGTTTTAGGTGTAGTAACTTCTGCCGCTTTAATGACGACATCATGAGCCACCAATCACTAGTGAACACAAAAACTTTTGGATCTTGTTTGTAAAGGAGGGTAGGGAAGATCACTGGATGCTCAATGAGTCAGTGCAGTTGTGGTAGCTCTGCAAATGTTAGGACTGGGCCATGGTGGGAATGAGGGAGCAAAGTTTTAAGATAAAGCCTCAGATTTATCAGTCAGTCTAAACTTCTATTGTCATTTATGATTTGAGTGAGATTCTTCTTGGGGTTGTGTATTCATAGTGTAGTATCTGTGAGGACCTCAACCTCTTAGAAGAGCCACTGCTTATCTGGATCAAGAGGAACCTGTTAAAGTGGTTTGGACATGTACTGTAGATGCCCCTGGGTATTTCCTATAAAGGATGTACCACCCCCAGGCCACTGGTAGAATACCAAGAGGCAGAACCAAAACAGTTGAGAGATTATGTCTCTTAGTGCAACTGGGACTGTCTGAGAATCCCTCAGGAACATACTGCTGCTTTGGGATGAATGACCTGGTCAATCCGGTTTGACAAATTACCACCACTATATTCACTTGGGAAAATGGATTGAAGATAACAAAGCAAGCATGAAAACTAGTTTGAACTGGAAGAGACAACCTGCTAGGGACAGCCAAGGAATGCAGGAGTAAGTTGAAGATGAGCAGCATTGTCTACGAATGAAATCTTTTTAGCTGTAGTGTAATAGACTGCAGCTTCATGCATTGTACTACAACAAAATTAATCCAATTATTACAGTAATTTCCAATTACACTGTCAATGTCTTAGAGATCTGGAACACTTCTCCACAGTATGAGGCCAAAGGCAGGAACCAGTCGTGGCCTCAACTACAATGATATGGGATCGATAAATTCACATTGACTAGTAGGCTACCACATACACACAGGGAGACCAAACAAACCTCGTACAGAAACCAGCCCAGCAGAGAAACAAATAGTTTTGCAGGATCAGTACTATTAAATTCAATATGCAAAATACTATATGTAAAATACAAACGTTTTGGAAAAAAGTATACTAACAAACTTTATTTAATACAGTAAATATCTACAATGATCACTATTCCCAAGGCTTGTACATGCTCCATTCTATAGTTTTGGGTTGAGAAAGAGATGGATAGATTATTTTAGATGAGGGGAAACAGGTACATAGCTTCCCAGACAACATATTAAAAAGCTTATTCATATTTCATACTTCACACCAGCTATTATCACCTCAGCACTGAATATTGTGGAGTTGTGGAAGAAACAATAAAGAGCTCCTGAAGTTGGTATTTAAGGAGTAATGTGAATTTGCTGATCTTGTCCTCCAACTTGTGTTTTGTTGGTTCAGAGTATAAATACTAGTATGTAATCCAGAGAAAATCCAAACTACCTAAAATATCATTTTGATGCATAAACTGCTCCCATTTTTTTCATTTTTCTTTAACAGTGGATCAAGGCAGGTTGGAAGGCTTTGTGGCTACTGAATCCCACTGCAAATCAATTTTGTTCCATAGCACTAGGGTTCTGTGCTGTGGCTACAGTTAATAGAGACACAGTGTAACCATAACTCAAGTGAGGTGAACTACAGGATAAACTTCACTGGGGAAACAAAATCTACCAGAACAGATCAATCAAAATATTAAAAAACAGTGTAGTTAGTCCATCGAGGGACCTGCGGTTTTACACAACACTCTACTGATCTAAATTGTCTTTCTTTGTCAAATACCTTTCACCTACTTCTTGTGCACATAAAAATGACTTCTGAGCATTTTTTTAAATTGTAGTTTTTTGTTTTTTTTATTTAAGCACCCTCTCTCATATGATACAGATATTCCACGTGTGGAGACTATATTTTGAGCAAATGCTTATCTGTCACATTTATACACATTTTACTTAAAATTGGTTTAAAGAGGTTTTTCATAAATGCTCCATAAATCACACTTTTTCTTAGAGTCTAGCAATAATGATAGGGAACAGGGGGCATCTGCTACTAAAACAGGTACTATTCACAATCATTTTGGGATGACAATTGCTTGGCAAATTAGATTTTCTTGTTTGGATCCATTGCCTGTTTTATGTGCTGTTGAACAGGCGCTTAATCTCATTTCACTTTCTGCCCACTTTCCCTGACTGTGATAACTGACTGAATTTATAACCCCGGCAACAGTCTCCCATCTCCTTCTGGGGAATTCTTAGACACTTCTAGTCCAATAGAGAACTGTAATTATACTAGCATTTGCTGGGTCTCCTCCTAGTCAGCTGTGCCTGATACACATCCCCAGGGAGTCTCCCAAGAGGCATCCTCACTACTTGCCCAAATCCCTTCAACTGGGTAATCGCAATTCAAAAAAGCAAGAAAATTATTTTTGACAGTACATTTACATTACATAAACATCCATCCATCCATTATCCAACCTGCTATATCCTAACTACAGGGTCACAGGGGTCTGCTGGAGCCAATCCCAGGGCGCAAGGCAGGAAACAAACCCCGGGCAGGGCGCCAGACCACCGCAGGGCACACACAGCCACCAAGGACAATTTAGAATCACCAATGCACCTAACCTGCATGTCTTTGGACTGTGGGAGGAAACCCACGCAGACACGTAAAGAACATACAAACTCCATGCAGGGATGACCCAGGAAGCGAACCCGGGTCTCCTAACTGCGAGGCAGCAGCGCTACCCACTGCGCCACAGTGCCGCCCATTACAAAAACATTAGACACCTAAACACCAGAATGAGAAATTTTGTTTGACTGGGCCTAAAGTAAATCATTTTAGGTAGTAGTTACCTATGTCCAAGATCCCTATTCTTTCTTTCAGGTTTTCTTTTACATCAAACGCAGAGAGCCACTTCAATGTGATCCTTCCTTTTTTTTTTTGAAATATTTTTACAGGCAAACTGCTGAGCTGTGAAGCAATGAGATTCAGCATGGAGGGCTCGTCTATTTTCATGTTACATGTTGAGACAATATTTCATGTCCATAACCTAATATTTTATTGTTCTGAAATCCATGACTTTTCTGTCCATTTCTTAATATGTCCTTGACGTTTTCATGCTTCCGTTAGCTTTGCCCTTTTAGATTCTGATTACACAGTAGTCTGTGAAAAATTTTAATTGAAGGGGTCTGGATATTAAGCAAGGTCAAAAATATGTTTGGGGGTCGTAACCAGTGAGACAAACTATTCTTTCAACTAATGAGAAAATGTTAAAAATCGAAAATCATTAGAAGAGTCCTTAATGGAAAATATATAGAAAATTGTACACCAAAGGTTAATATAATCCAAACTCGCATAAGGAAAAAATGCCTGTGATGACCTTTTATGTGGTTGTACTGTTGACATCACATGTCGTGCATTCCTGGGGAATCCTGGGAAAATTACCAATTCAACAGACAAAGCAAAACTCACAGAATCAAATTCCTTGAGGTCAAAAACTCAAATTTTTAGTGTAGAATTCCAAAAAACAAACTACAAAAGGCGCAAAAAAATTATAAAAAACAACAATCATAACATTGCCCTTTTCTGTATTGCCATGCTTTTTTTCATTCACTGGCTTGCTCTTGAACCGTTCCCCTGACTTTTTCCAACTACAGTGGAACCTCGGGTCACAAACGTCTCAGAACACGTACAAATCGGGTTACGACCAAAAAGTTCGCCGAACTTTTGCATCTGTTCACGACCACACACTCGGGTGATGAACAAGCCAGTTTCCCTTCCGGTTTGTACGCGCTGATGATTTCCGCACGTGTTCAGTTTATCCCTGTGCATTCGCTGTGAAATCTTTGTGCTCTATTTCGTTTCTCTTCTGGTTCATACGCGCCGGTGATTTACGCACGTGTTCAGTCTCTCCACAGTACATTGTTCTCGGTCAGACGTGCATCTCGCAGAGGGATTTTACCTCAAAACTGTCATCTCCTCTCCACTCAGTTCCTCCTCACTTCCTTCATGCCAGAACTCGACTCATGCGAGGTTAGTTTTCTTGGTTGTTTATGGTTAGTTTTTGTATAAATTACAGATTTTTCAAATGTTCATTTTTTTCCCTGTGCTTAAAACTCATTAAAAAAAAGTGTTTACAGCGAGCGGTTCGTAAGGCTGTAGCGTGAACTCTTGCAATGTTAATTTTCTCTGTTCAAGTTTTTCTCAGTCTTATTCAATGTTTTTACATTTAATTTACTATTACACTGTGCATTCTATGGTATAATTAACTATTTTTGTGCTTAAAAATCTTAGAACGAATTACAGTCGTGACCCAAGGTTCCACTGTATATCTGTTTTCTGCTATTGAATACTTTTAACTCAGTGTGCCCATCAGCTGCCCATCTTTTCCAGATAATTTTGGTAAATCCTGGCAGTTACCTTTGAAAAGGTTCTCTAACTGATCATATAGATTACTCTTATATGAAGAAATTTATAAAGAGCTGATGAGCAATTGGTCTGTTTCTGACATTTTACAATGAAATTTTGTAGAATCTGGTAACTATTTTTTTACAATGAATTCACCACCAGCAAGTGTCATTGTTCCCTCTTGCTTGCCAAAACTCTTTTGAAACAACAAAAAACTCTGTGGAGCCTAAAAGGCAAAAAGAAATGCCTGAAAAGGCAAAGGTAATCCAAGACGCACAAGTCCCAACATAGTAATCCATTGGCAAAGTCAAAAAACACAGCAAAGAGGTTAAAAATCTAGAAAGACATAAAGCACAAGTAACAAACAAGGCACAAGTACTCACCACTCCCAAGCACATTTGAATGAACCGCAAGGAACTACAGGTTGTCCCTGCCTTTACAGAGCTAAGGCCAGTTCCTTGCAGTGATTTGGGGGACCACCACAGGCATAGGAAATACAGAAAATAATAAAATGAACATTAAAAAAAAAAAATCAAAGACTCAAAACTGAACACAAAGGACATAACCCAAGAATATGAACCCCAGCCAGGGAAGCCAGGGAAGCCAGGGGATTTTTCCAGATTATTTTTATGTTTTCTTAATACCATTATGCTCATTTTGCTAAATATTTACTATTTTCTGTATGCCTTTTTTTAAATCCATGAGAACCAGCAATTTGTAATTTTTTTTTGCATGGACACTGACATTTTGTTGCTATTGCGCCTCAGGTGACACAATGACCTCATCATCATGGCATCATTTCCTTTTCCCTGTATAAGTTGGCTTTAGTATATAGCTTCATGGATTTCTAAACAAACAAACATCTGACCATACTTTTTTTGACTTTTTGCCTTCTGAGACTTTTGAATGTTATTTTGGTTTTCACTTTATTTCTTATGAATTAGGCTTGGTGCACTATTTTTCAATTCCCATTAACAACCTTTTCCCTGACTTTTTGACAATTCTTTTGCTCAACCCTTTTGTGTTCAGGTCCTTTTTCAATTATCTTTTTCACGACAAGCCTGTTTTTTCCACCAGACTTACAGCTAGAAGACAATTGTAAAGTATATGGATTTTTGCCATGCAGTTTTCAGTTTATTTTGTTTTTGCTGTCATTTATATTTGTATCACTATGGTATTGCCATTTTGTGCATAATATTTTGGATGGTTACCATTATGAGACAGTCTATATATGGCTGAAGCCATATTTCTTTTCTCGTTTCAGATCATGTGACATATTTTGTCATCTGAAACCACCTATATAAGATGGTGGCGCACAGCTTCTGGCATTCATTTTTTGAATTCACTTTAAAATAATCAACATCTTTGTCGGAGTTATGCAGGAAGATGTAAAACAAGGTAGTGTTAGAACATCTAGAAATTTCCTTTGACTTAGAAATTCTTGTTTACCTCCTTAGTTTTGTTTATCTGGTTCATGTTTTTAAATTTGATTTCTGACACCTGCCTGCTAATAGATTTAGTTTTTGACATATCCTCTGCAGTTTATTTCATGGTTGCAACCATCCAGCTTTGTTTTTCATTTTTTCTTGAACATTGTAGTTCATGTAAGAGTTTTGAAGATTGCTGAAATTTATTTTGATAACATTTTGTTGTAAACCATTTAATTCAATTACATTTAAAATATTTTAACATCTTTCAGCGATGCCATTTTGTTTTTTGTTGGTACCACCATTTTGTGTTTAGTGTGTGTACCATTTCTTGCCATGTTAGAGGTCAGCTCAAAGACTTCCGGGTTATCCAAGTTCAGGATAAAAACCTCTAGTGCTTTGTGCATTTTGTTTCTTGATACTCTGCTTACAAATTAGTGATTTCTTTTCTTTTGACTTTATTGTCCGTATTTTTTTAATTAGGCTTGATGATAGATCATTTAGACTACGTTTCATTTCTTGATTTTCCCTTATTAAAAATCTGGCCCAACATTTTTTTATGGCAGAATACTTCTTGGTAAAACTTTGGTTTCTGTGTGATGGAGGAAGGATCTGGAGACACCCTCACCATTCAGATGTCATAGTCATTATGGTGTGACTTTTTTTTTATTATTTTTCATCACCCCTTATTTCCTCATCTTAGGTTTGGAAGACCATAGACATAGAATTACTAGACACCGCATGACCAGCAGCATCATATGTCAACGTCACTGCCATATTGCGAGTGGCACTGCTGTGGAATGAAGTAATGAATAAAGATGTCTTACGCATGTGCTGTTTGGGCTTGTACAAACCTCTGTACGCTCTAAACCAGATCCCGGGGGATTACATTTCATAGGTAAGGCTGAACAATTGTTTTGGTTATATTTGGCCATTAGAAAATCCCGTTTTATAATCTTAACTTTAGCTACGCCAGGCTAAGATAGCAAAGCTATGCATTTATGTGCTCAAGTTAGCCTCGAAACAATGTTTTGGCTAAACGTATTTAGTCACTATGTAGATTGTTATTAGCTGTTAACATTTCTCAAATTTTGAAGGTTTCCCAAAGAAATCCACCTCAGGAAGCAGTGGGAGGTAGCCCTTAGACGGGATTTTGAGAAAGCTGTTCTGTTATGTGTGCCATGCTAGTTTGGTAACAGATGCTGTTCCGGCATCATATGATCAAAGCTACCTCTTGCTCACATTAAAAAACAAAGGAGGTTTGATAATTCCTTCTGAGGGTACAGTCAAGGTGGTCAAAGTAGCTGAGCGTGTTATCCCAGTCAATCAAAGCAATCTGACTGGTCAGTTTGACTTTGGTTTGATTAGTCAGTTTGGATTTAGTGGTAAAGATGATGCCATGATACATTAGGGGTGCGAAGTTCAATTCCTGATTGTGAAAATTTAAAACAATGAGTTAAAATAAAGAAGTTCATCAACAACAAAGCAAATAATGAATAGAGTGATGATAAGTTGCTAAATACTAAAGGAATAACCTAAGTCACCTTCAAAGATGAGACGTATTATCAAAAATATGGATTGTTCTTTTCCCAGCAGGTAATTTGGGCCTGTCTAACACTGGTGATAGTCAAAAAGTGGACAGGAGATGAGAGAGGTGTCTTGAAATGTTAGTGTCTGAGAAATATGCTTTGTGGGAACATGATCGAGACAGTACACACCAGCAAAGAAAGGTTGAGATACATAGGGATACCAAATAAAGTTGTAGTAGGAACACTGATAGTCAGCTTCAAAAATGGGACTTATTTGATCAATATTGATAATGTTTTCACATAAGGAAATGGGGACCCATCTAACACTGGTGTTAGTAAAAAAGTGGACAGAGGGCAGACAAGGAGCCTCAAAATGACAGAGCCTGAAAAACAGGCTTTATTGGAACACAATCAAGATAGTAATCATCAACCAAGAGAGGTTGAGACACACAAGGATACCGAAGAAAAGCATAGGAGAAATGTTGAGATACTCCTATAAAGATATGACGTATTCACAACAATACAAATAATATTATCAGAGGGTAATGAGGGCCTGTCTACCACTGGTGGTAGTCAAAAAGTGGATAGGTGGCAAGCAAGGCACCTCAGAATGACAAAGCCTGAGTAGCGGGCTTTACATGAACACGACTGAGACAGTAAACACCAGGCAAGAGAGATGTAGACACACAATGATACCAAGGAATGGTGTAGGAGGAACGCTGACAGTCAGCTTCAAAGACAAGAAGTATTTGAAACAACATAAATGATGTTTTCACTGTGGGTAATGGGGTCCTGTCTACCATTGGCGGTAGGCAGAAAGCAAAATGGAAGTGAGCTTATAGCCTTGCTCTGTGAAGAAGGCTTTAAGGAAATGCAGACACACGAGGATACTGAAGAAAAGCATAGGAGGAATTCTGTGGGTAGACGTAAGGCAAGAGATATCAAATATTTGCACATTTATTCTATTACCTGTCTTTGGCAGGTAACATAACTAGTTGTATATAATATTCTGTACATATTTTATTTTCTTTAAGTGTGCTCTTGAACATAACTGAAATATGGTAGAATACTGGAGTTCCTGGAGTAAATCTTTATCAATTCAAGAAAATTAATGACTAGATTATAGTGTGAATCCAAACATCAGGAGTTGTGTAAGTCTTCACTTAAAGATGACAGAGCACAATGGTTTGATTTCTGCAATTTGCCATTAAGTGAGGTACGAATCAGTAAATGTTCTGTGTGGTT
Source organism: Polypterus bichir lapradei (assembly GCA_026402145.1). NCBI lineage: Eukaryota > Metazoa > Chordata > Cladistia > Polypteriformes > Polypteridae > Polypterus > Polypterus bichir. The sequence continues at coordinate 82,604,282 of JANRMT010028174.1, forward strand.
GTTCGCTCTTGGCCGTGTTTATTTTCTTCTGTTGAAAATTATGCCTGTGCTCAGGGAATGTGTAAGATATGAATGGGTAAAACTGAAATCAGGTTACACAAAATAAACTAGAGGCCATTGTACCAATGCTTGGTACTTCACTCATTCTTGGCAACAAAATAATTGTTTCTTTTCTCATTTAGAAGTGCAAGGAGAGCTATTCAGTTAACAGGCAGCATGGTGAGATATGTGCTCATTCTTCACAATTACACAAAGTGGAATTTACAGGATTTCATATCTTGAGGTTGCAGTGAGGACTGGCTCTGTTGATTTCACCATCCTCAATCACTCAACTGTATGCTCAATAAATCTACATTCTCTCTAATATGAACAGTGGTTATTTAATCATTGTGCAGCTTTGTTGTCTTACTAAGTTAAAAGAAAAATCCGATATGTCCTGTATAGGACTTCACCTATATAAATCTGTGTTTTATCAGTAAAATAATTCAGGCCAATATTTTATTATGGGGATTGAAAGAAGATTACTATCCTTTTGTAAACGTATTTTTTTCCTTTCCAGTCATGCGGCAATTAGAGCACAGATGTGTGGAAAAATGCTAAATCATTGCCTTTACAGTGCAGAATTTGCTGGACCAATTTTGCTCAAAATCATCGGTCTTCTGGCACTGTCAGTGCTCTGAACTGTGCCAGATTAATTCAGGTTGAATTATTTATTTTTGAATCATTCTATCCACATTATTATTCAGAGGTAGACATTATTCTAAAAGTTATCAAACTGTTCAGAGACACCTACAGCCAGTAAATCTGTTACAAAATCAAGGGTGAAACCATGACAAAATTTGAATACCTTCCTTATTACTGTTTTCCTCACCAATGCCAGATCTTTCGTCAGCAAAATTAATGAACTGAGGCTACAGGTGGCAACAAATAACATCATAAAGAACAGTTGCGTTCTATTGATCACAGAATCCTGGCTTCACTCATTGATCCCGGACTCTGCTATCCAGCTAACAGGCTACACTGCACAGCGCCATGATAGGACCAGAGCAGAGGAGGGGGGGCTGTGCTTGTACATAAATAACAACTGGTGTACAAATACAGTGTCTGTAGACAGTCACTGCTCCCCAAACCTGGGGTTTGTGACTGTTAGATGCAGACCCATATATCTCCCTAAAGAGTTTACTGTGGTCATGATTACTGCTGTTTACATAGCACCGGATGCTAATGCAAACTCGGCTATCGAACCTTTACACCGCAGTATTAGCAGTCAGCTGACCAAGCACCCTGATGCTGTGTATATCGTTGCTGGGGACTTAACCATGTGGATTCAAAACCTGTGCTCCCTAAATTCCATCAGCACATCAAGTGTGCCACCAGAGGAGCTAACACATTGGACAAAGTCTACACAAACATTAAACAGGGCTACATGGCTACACAGCTACCACACCTGGGCCACTCTGACCACACGTCTCTGTTTTTAATCCTGGCATACATCCCACTCATCCCACTCAGTTAAAACTTGGCCAGATGGAGCCTCTCAGCAACTGCAGGACTGTTTCAGTAGGACCAACTGGGACATTTTTGAACACCCAGACCTTGAAGTATTTAGTGACAGCGTACTGTGTTATATTAACAACTGCACAGCCATTGTCACAGTGGATAAACGTATCCGGGTCTACCCCAATCAAAAGCCCTGGATGACCAGAGAAGCTGCTGAAAGAGAGGAACACTGCCTTCAGGTCTGGTGACAAGGTCCTCTACAGCACAGCCCATGCCAGCCTAAAAAGGGGCATCCAAAAGGCCAAGTCAGACTATAAAAGGAAGATCGAGGAACACCTGGACAGCAACAATGGCAGGCAAGTGTGGATGGGTGTCCAGCATATGACCAACTACGGGACCAGTCCTGGAGCTGTAGGAAGTGATTTATCGCTGGCTGAGGAACTGAACCACTACTTTGCCCAGTTTGAAGTGGATCCACCAGAGACAGCCAGACCCCATCCAGAAACCAACAACAGCCCCATCTTCACAGTGGGGGAGCACGAGGTAAGACACCTGCTGCGGGCTGGACCTGACGGCATCTCAGGATGCGTGCTGAAAGACTGTGCAGACCAACTGGCTGGGGTCTTCACCAGGATATTCAACCAGTCTCTGTCTCAGTCCACTGTGCCATCCTGCCTGAAATCCTTTGTCATAGTGCCACTGGCCAAGAAACAGACCATCACCAGTCTTAATGACTACAGGCCAGTTGCACTGACCCCTGTGGTTATGAAGTGCTTCGAAAAGCTCATCAGGAACCACATCATGTCATTCATTCCCCCCATGCTTGATCCACACCAGTTTTCCTACAGAGCAAACAGGTCTACGGAGGACGCTGTGGCCACTGTTCTCCATGCTGTTCTGTCCCATCTGGAGCAGCAGGGGAGCTACGCACGGCTGCTCTTCATAGACTTCAGCTCTGCCTTTAATACCATCTTACCCCACAGACTGGTGACCAAACTGTCAGACATAGGACTTACACACTACACCTGCCTTTGGATCAAGGACTTCCCGAGTAATCGCATTCGGAGAGTTAGAGTGGGCCCTTACTTCTCCACACCCATCAGCCACAGCACTGGCTCCCCACAGGGCTGTGTGCTGAGCCCCCTGCTCTATACCCTCTACACCCACGATTGCATTCCTGCCCACCACAGTAACACCATTTTTAAGTTCGCTGACGATACCACAGTAGTAGGGCTCATCTCTGGGGGGGATGAGTCTGCCTACAGGGATGAGGTGGAGCGGCTGATTTTATCATTTTATCTCAGTGTATAATCACATTATAATCTTAGGTCAGAATGATAGTTCAATTTATGACTCAAACAACAGGCTAAGTGTATCTATACCAAGGGAAATGTAAGCAGCTTAGGAGAACAACCCTGAAGTTAAGGGGCTTGCACTCATTTTCACGATTAAAGGTTTTGGGACATACTGTCCATCAGCAAAATAGCCAATTATCACGTGTAATATCACAGAGTATGGAATCCAACCTGCCATTTGGCGTAAATGGATCTATCACACAAGGGTGACAGAGAGAGAGAGAGAGAGACTCCATCCCATCAGACAGGGACTCTATCCAGTTGGACACATAGACACCATCCATGCTTCAGCCTGACTTCTGAATCAAGGTAAGCTGCCAGAAAGGCAAGCCTTCTCCCTGGTGCTACTCTTTAGCTTGTATATCCTTATGGAAATTAGTGTTCAAGCCTTTTGAAATAAGGGTGTATTTTTACTAGGGCTTTATATCCAGAAATTGCTATTCATTTATATTTTCTATCATTTATTTAATGTATATTTTAATAAATATTGCTATACTTTTAAATTTCTATCCTTTGTCCATACATCTTGAGGGACTGAATTAATAAATACAGGGCACCCAGTGTGGGTTTATTACTACGTGTTTTCAATGGGGCTAGCGGCTGAAGAGGGATGTCACCAATAGTGAGCTGTGTGAAAAAGAAGAGTGCACTTTGGGTAAGTAGCATTAACTGAGGTTTATCAGTCTTTAATGTCTAGGTCATATCGGTAACACGCAGATAGATCATTAAAGCCAAAACCACTGAGTCCCTATGTGGAGTAATGAGGATTGCTAGGCTGAGCAGACATCTGTCATAATTAGTGTTTAAGTCAATATAATGTATGTATGTGTGTGTTTATCTTTCTGAATAAGTGAGTTACATTTAGGGTGTGTGAGAGTAGGCCAATCCATAAAGAACTTAGTGAGTCCCACTGTAATGTTTCAGCCAGGGTTCCTCCGATGGCTTTTGTTCAAAATTCATCTTTTGGTCCTTATTGCTCAAGTTTGCTTATTTTGTTTAAGTTAATTTTGTTATTGATGTTTGTTATTTGTACATGCCTGTCGAGGGACTGCCATTAGCCCCATTAAGGCTGAAGGAGCACACCATTCCTTACAGTACACCGTATGCACTGGGTGTTGGTGAGTTCTCTTTGATTACTGATGTGTTTTCGATTCTATTACTGGATTTTTGACCTCTGTTTTCGTTTTTTGACCACTCTCTTTGGATTTGTGTTTTTGTGACTACAAGCCAATGGTTTACAGTGACCCTTCCACTTGTGGGGGGTTTTGAAACAGTTTTTAGGACTTAATAGTACACTGACCTGATTCAAATTTGAGGGCCTATTCCTCAGCTACTTCAGAATCCTCACTTTGAGATTGTCTTCAGAGGAACTCCTCACATTACTAACTCCACTCACACATTGATAACACACACACAGAGCCAAATTTAAGTGTACTGTATGATATGTCATTCAGTAAAATTAGAAAACTGTTCTGCATTGAGTCTACATGTTCTCCCTGCTGTTTACTTTATACAAGGGCTCCAGTTTCCTCTTACTATCCCCAAGCCACACCATTAGTGTAAACTGGCATATTTTAAGTGAAAGTGAATGATTTAACTCTCTGAATGACAGATTATCATTTCATCAAGTGCTGGCTCATGTCTGGCTCTCACTGCTACTAGAAGACACTCTGGCTCCCCACCGTCTTGCCCATTACAGACACTTTACGCTGTACACAACAAAACAGCATGAACATAATGTAGACTTGTGCCAATTTCAGAAAAGTAGGATAATATTACCAAATAATAGTGTTTTCTTTACTCTTTATAATGTGCACGTAATCCATGTTATACGTGAGCTTTTTAAGACTTTGCTCAAACTATCAAAGGAGACATTTCTTATGCCATCACTCTTAGGGCCTCGGTTATGTCACACACTCACCTTCAGAATGAATGAACACTACAAATGTATATACACCATTTCCAGCAAGGCTGATATTCTCACTTCTCTTTTTTTAAGAGCCAGTTTAAATGGCTACTTTTATTTGGTTGCTCAGGGTAACATAACAAACCTGAAGAGGCCTGTTTTCTTCTCCTATTTTTAGAACAAAACCTAGAATTTAAACAAAAGAAGCGCCTAACTGTACGTAGATGGGTGAATCTATCTGTAGTCAGACCTGCTCTCCCAGATGAACAGCAGCACACTAAATCTTTTTTTTTTTCCTTTGCTTTGCAGTGACATTTTGTTCATTTTGCTGTACTCAGGTCATGGCCTGGTGTTCTTTAATCAGTTAAGTAGTAATGTACCCATAAGAATAAAGAGCTATTTGAAAAAAAGCAGACAATTAGCCATAATGCATTGGCCATGTTTCTAAAAGAACATTATGTATGGCTAAAAATAAAACAGTAAAGAGTAAATGAGAAAAACTGCTTTGAAAATCATAAGCTGTTCAGACCTGTAGATTAGGAAAATGAAATACTAAGAAGTTAGTGGTGTGAACATAAATATAACAGGAGGATGGACAACACTGTGTCACAGTGAAGCACAGCTTGATGGCATCTAAGTGAGTTAAGGATTGAGTGATCCTGGGTGACACATGGGTGATTTGGTAGCTCTGCTGCCTCACAGAAAGGAGACCAGGGCTCAAGTCCCACATGCTCCCTGCATGAAATGTGAGTCAAAAAACATTTACTGTAGGTTAGGTATATCAGCGATGCTAAATTGGTCCCCGAAGTGTGTATGCACCCAGTGATGAGCTGGCACCATTCCTTGTACCTGCCCTGTCCCTGAAGCTTGACGGGATAGGCTCCAGCTTCCCTGCTGTTCTGGATAAGTGGGTTTGGAAAACAGATGGGCTGGAACCTGATGTTGGAGAAAGTAAGAGTACTACAGTTGTCACTTATGTGCTTAATACCATTATAATCCTCTCTACCAAAGTGATAGTGGACAGGTATTACTTACGTACTCACACACACACACACACACACACACACGCACACATATACATATATTTAAAAATATATACACACAAATATACATTATATGCAAATACACATACATAAGGAAATTAATTTGCACACACAGATATACTTGGTCTGAGTAATTCTGGATTCAGGGTGCACTCTCCTCTGAGCTTTCCCTGTGAATGTCTCTTTGCGCGCTGTCATCACAATCAGTCAATGTTCACATACTGGTTAGATCACCTTGGCCCTTGAAATCTTTGATTCAGAAACTAGCCCTACAACTGTGATGCATGGAGGGTTTCTTGCTGCTGTAGCCCCCTGAAAAGCTTCTAAGCATGTTGTGTCATTCTGTTAACTAGCTCTAGTTGTCACCTAAAACACCTAAACAGCAGGCAAACAAAGATGAACCCTGAATATCCACAACAAGGTTATTTACTATACTGGATATCCTTCTCCTCATTTTTTACTTTTGACCTATAACTCTGGAACATGACACCAAAATAGCACCTCCCTTGCAGCATTCAACATCATTTGTACCTGTTGTATGTACAGCTCATCACTAATGGTCAGTACAGTGTACTGGATACAACTAAGAAAGTAAATTCCTCAGAAAAAAACCATGACTTAAAAATAAAATGGTAAAGAAAGTTAATCATTTAAAGCTATGAGAAAATATAGGTTTTTGAACTCATTTTAAATGTAAATATCATACTAGAGCACTTTTTTAAGAGTAGAAGAAAGGCCAGCTTCTCACACAATTTGATCAAGTAGACATAAGAGTGAATGATTTGTGAAACTGGCTGAAATTAACACTTGCAGCCGAAGTGGCACCCCAGGACTGAATTTGAGAGCCCCCTGATCTAGGCCTTTGTAAAGCCCTGTGTTCATCAGTGATGGGTTGAACTGGTCTCGGAACACAGAGGAGTTATGAAATAAAGGACAGCACAGGCTTTTCTTCCTAAGGAGACCGCGTTTCTTTAATCTGGGAAGCAACATCCTTCGGATCTGCTACAATTCTGTGAATTAGCAAGCAAACTCAGTTATAGGATGCACTCTGGGGAGAATTAAAACAGAACTGAGTACCATTATGAACAATGCTGCACATGCACTCTCTGACATGCCAACACTGAGGACTTTCAGTCAATGAATCATTCAGCAGAAGTGTGTTAGGAAATTTGACTGGGGCTCCTTTATGCCAACAGCAATACTTCTGCATAATGCCTCACTGACTGTGACAACCAAGTCAGAAGTTTTCTATTTTTTTAAGTAATTCTAGTGTGGGCTCAGACCATATATATATATTGTTACGGACGGCTCAACCCGCCCAACACACCCAGGACGCTAGATGGCAACTTCCCTGCAGCATAGTGGTGCCCTGGATTCCTGCAGGGCACTATGGAAGATGGAGTTTGGCTTCACAGCCTTGCTGGGTACCGTGAGTGCCACCAGGTGACACTGCAGGGAGACACAGGGGTTTCTGCTTTCCATATAGCCCGGAAGTACTCCCAAGTCATGGGGACGGAAGGACAGAAGCACTTCCGGGTCAAGAACTATAAAAAGGACTGGTGGAGACCCAGCAAGAGAGCTGAAGTTGGGAGGGAGCGTAACAGAGCTGCTGGGAGGAGAGAAGGAGAGAATTGTTGTATTGATTTATTATTGATTTATTGTGTATTTGGTGGATGTGGTGCTTTGGAGGTACCATTGATAAGAAAATAATTAAAATTCTTCTTAGTGCTTTTAAACTTGGTTCCAGAGCATCTGTCTATTGAGTTTCACGGGGCAACAGCACCCTCTAACCTCCACTATATTGTTTATCTATCTATCTATTTATGTATTTATTTATTTATAGAGCTTCTGTAAAAAAGCCTCAGGACAAATAAGGTTCTGTCTATCTATCTATCTATCTGATAGTGCTGCTAGTGACCATACCTGTATTTCCTTTTCAACTGACATCAATAAAAATCTTATCAGACTTTTTTACAATTTTAATATGATCTCCTAATGTGCCAAATTTAAATGAAAAACAATTTAATTATATTTCCTAAAAAGATTCAAATAAGAAAATGCCAGGATGCATACATAAGCACTCCTTGTTATTTTTTAATAAGGAAAAGATGAGGCTCCTTAAGATTCTAAACTGGATTTACAAATCGGGCAAATGGCTTGTTTAAACTTGAACTTCTACTCAACCTTGTTGCTCGTCCCCCATATTGTCAGCACTTCTGTTCTAATTTTTTAAACACAATACCAAGGAACTTAAAGTGTTAGTGACAGGAACTTTAGGTGTGAGCATATCTTGCAATGGTCTGCCATCCCATTTAGGAGGGGTTCCTTTCTCGTGTTTGATGATGTCGTTCATGTGACCCTGCATTGTTGAGCTCAGTTTCACAAAGAGGAAAACCAATTAATGTACACTCTGCATGTATTAGTTTTGCTTTACTCTTAATTCAGCTCTGCGCTGACACTGAGGTAAGCATGTTGCACTCCACTTAGTCAGAGCCGATCTAAGACTGTTTTCAATCTGAAGCACAAATCTGAATAATCTTTTTGAATGATGACCTATAGTAGTGCGTTGTAACAAGAACAAATATTTGTGTTATGTGAAGACCAGCAAAATGTCTATATAAAACACTGCACTTTTTACATCAGTCATCACACTTCCATATCCTGTGAGGAGGAAGGTGAAAATATATTCTAATACGAAAAAAAAAACTAACAGCATCAGTCTACGTGGCTTCTTCTTGCTGCCTTTTACTCCTGTTGCTTTAATTGAGCGAAGCCGCCTACTTATCCTCATGCTGCTGCTGCTTTTAACTGGCTCTCTTTGCCAGACCTGATGGGCGCAGGAAGGAAATCTGGATGCTGAAGTACCGTCCCCTTTGGTGAAAAAAAGCATCTGACCTACTTAGACGCCCGTGGTAATATGAAAGAAACGCTTGGATGCACTGCCTGTGCATTAATACAGAGCTCATGAAAAACTGGAAGTGAAAACATTTCAGTAGCTGATACTCATATTGTTGTCCAGAGTAATGTATTTTCCTTTCCCAATTTCACACATTAATATAGCCACATTCTGGAGATAATTACAATTTTGACAGCAAAAAAGCAGAATATTTTAGTTTGATCTATTGTACTAGATTGTACATCTTCTTTGTATTTTCTGCTAATATTGTGAAACTGATTTATTTGTTTTTAACATATAATACTAAACAATCACAAAGCCTAAGTCAATAAAATTACCAGTAATATGCACTTTGTTGACATGAAAGCTGCAGCCAGGTTAGATTATAAACTGCAGACAAAAGCCAGCATAATCACAGTATTTCAACATCCCCGGTAAAATAAAACCAATTTATGTGCATCAGTCTGCACGAGATCAAAGCACTTTTGGAATAAAAGGATTAAGGGCCTTTCTCTGGAGAGAGCAAGACTGAAAAACAGAGGGTCAAAAGAACTTTTTTTTAATGTCAACATCATCCCTAGGAAAGTGAGTTGTTTAATTTATACAATATGCAACGGGCCCAATTCACAATGGGCCAATAAGAGAGCGCTCATTAAGACACGGGTTCTGTTTGTTACCTATAGCTCAATACCATGGAGAGCGGCCTCAGTTTCACACTGGCTTCCAGTGAGGCACGGAAACACATCTGAAGGTGTTCCGTATTTAGTTTATTTTCTGAAGAGCCTCAGCCTTTACAGCAGTGTAATTCTAACTATTAATTAGTAACATGATATTGAATAAATAAATGCTCAGATTAAGGTGAGTTGTAATTACTAGCTAACATCCATCATAATATGGCAAAATAAAATGTTGCTTTTTGAAGTAATACTTTCTGGAAAAGTCTAAGAAAGTCTTCCAAGCTACATGTTAAAATGTGTCAATGAATAGAAACTACAAGACACTATAAACTTTCACTAGAAAACAGGTTGGGTTCCTACTGAATATTCCCACCTTCCCCATTGTGCAAAACCAAGTAACAGAGATCTAGATAAATAGATAGACAGATGGACGGCCGGAAAGACAGACAGATGGACAGACAGATAGATAGATACCAGAGGAGTAAGTAAATGAGAGAAAAAGGTTCTACTAAAGGTGAATACTCCCAAGTTGACATTGAAGTAGGAAGCATATATTTCATATTCCTCCATCTCTTGAATATTCTGAATTTTCTTTCACCGTTACACTGCTGCAATTAGCTAGAGTCTGTTCCAGCATCATCTGGGCATTAGGCAGGCACCAAGGTAAGGAAAACAGTGTATTTGAGAGCATAAAACGACATCCACTCACGATGAGCTGAGTTACATTTGTCATTTAAACTATTAAGCATTTTATTATTAAGCTAGAAATCCGAGCTCCCTAGTGAATGCCCAATAAATGCAAGCCTTTGGAACAACGTGCAACCCAGATCCTTGTGAGACTGCAAAGTCGATCCCTGTATGCACATTGTACATTCTATAGAAATCAGATAAATCTTATAAATTAGATGACAATTCAAGAAAATAAAACAACTGAATCATGAGTATAGATGATGGGATTGAAGCCGGGTAAAAGTCACTTTTACTCTGAAAGTACATTCTGCTCGCCTTATCTATTGCCCCATTTTATGACTTCCTAACCAAATGGTAACTTTAGCTCTAGACTCCTCAAAATTCTACATGTTAACTGTTTGATCATTCCTTTTTAATTTATTTGTTGTTTTGCACTGGTTGCTTCACTTGTGAAGTGAACTTCATTTCTTTAAAAGTTGCTATATAGCTTGTATCTTACCATGCATCTACTTAATAGACCTTCCCTAAGAAAGGACAAAGGAAGCCAAAGTATTTCCCTCCAGGAATGAGGGCAGGATTCAGCTCTTGACTTGATTTCAATGAATGCTTTCACACTCACTCACTCAAGACTGATCCACCTGAGCTCATGTCTTTAGACTGGAGGGGTGATGCCCTCATAAACATAAAGATTACATTTAAAAATGTATTGCCCCCCCCCATACCAATGTCCATTAAAAAGTAATACTGTGCTGCTTTGGTGTTTTGTCTTCATACACTTTAACAGTACAAGTTACTTTTTATGAAATTGTCTACTAATAAATATATGTAAATTACAATCTCACATTCTTCATATGTTTGCAATTCTGCCACCATGGCAATATATTCCCACTTGCCCAATGGAGAAGAATGTCAACCAGGATAATCGGCAGGATCCCATATTGCAAGGTAGGGAGCTGGAAAAATTTTTGTGTGACGACCCAGCACAGCAACGCGAGGCACACACACACACACAGCAGCGCAAAGCACGCATGCTTCCATGGCACACACACGCTCTGCGCCAGCGGTTCACCTTTCAGATAACCAAATGTCCACGGAAGCACCATTCCAGCCAAGCTTCTTGTGATAGAGCATGTGGCATTACGTGAAATGAAGACTGACCTGTATTATCAGTACTGAAAAAGATTAAAACATTGCCTGCATGTAAAAAAGTTAGCAAAAATCAATACAGATTAGAACATTGCAGCAATCTAGATGAGAACAGACCATGCAACCAAACAAAGCTCACCAGTTCTATCCACTTAATTTTTCTAAAATAACATAAAATCTAGTTTTGAAAGTCCCTAAAGTCCTACTGTCTGCCACACTACTCAGGAGCTTATTCCAAGTGTCTAGGAAGTTTTCCTTTACACAGAGAACCATGAAGTTTGTGTGAAATGTACCCTTACCAAGTTTCCAACTGTGTCTCCATGTTCTTGTTGAACTTATTTTAAAATAACATTCTCAATCCACTATACTAATTCCTTTCATAATTTTAAACACTTCAGTCATGCACCCTCTTAATCTTCTTTTGCTTAACCTGAGAAGTCTCAGCTCTTTTAGTCTTTCTTCATAAATTATTCCCTGTAGCTCATGAATCAGCCTAGTCGCTCTTCTCTGGACCTTTTCTAGCACTGCTATGTCCTTTTCGTAGCCTGAAGACCAAAACTGCACACAGTACTCCAGATGAGGCCTCACCAGTGTATTATAAAGCTTGAGCAGGAGATGAACAAGATTAGTACAGAGAAGTACAACAGATACTAAAATCCTGCTCACACTTCCCTCCCTGCAGCCATTTATATCTCAAAGTGAAGTAAAGATGATAAGGAGTGCTGGTCTATATGCAGTATCGATTGTTGCACCAAAGCTTAAAATCTAAGACACAGTGTTGACCGCTATAAACTAATCAATCTGTAAATATTTTTACAGATCATGGCACAGAGTTTCTTTACAAAAGCAAAAAAGAATATGGTTGAAAGCAGCAAAACAATACAGCTCAGGATAATAGCACAAATCTTCAGACATACTCAATGCACATGTTTTTTACTTTTTCCCTTAATTTATCGCACACTTTATAGTAAAAATATATTTTTCATCATGATTGCCTTAGAAGGCTGACATGTACAATACATATGATAACACATAGCTTGAGGTTGGTTTATGCCAAATTGCTTCAGAAGATACAGTAGCTAGGAGTCACAAGAGACTTTTTTATTGATTTTTTTGTACTGCTTGTAATTTTTATTTTATTAGATTTCGTCAGTTTATTTTTAAAGACCAGTTCAAGTTCTGCTGGAATTTGTAGCAATGAGCAGTTGGTTTTGTATCTCATGTGAATACTAAATATACAAAACTTAAGAGGCCACTGAAATTCTAAAGAACAAAAGTTAATTGGCAGTCAAGCAAACAAGGAGAATGCCATACAGTGGGATGCAAAAGTTTGGGCAACCTTGTTAATAGTCATTATTTTCCTGTATAAATCGTTGGTTGTTACGATAAAAAATGTCAGTTAAATATATCATATAGGAGACACACACAGTGATATTTGAGAAGTGAAATGAAGTTTATTGGATTTACAGAAAGTGTGCAATAATTGTTCAAACAAAATCAGGCAGGTGCATAAATTTGGGCACCACAAAAAAGAAATGAAATCAATATTTAGTAGATCCGCCTTTTGCAGAAATTACAGCCTCTAAATGCTTCCTGTAAGTTCCAATGAGAGTCTGGATTGTGGTTGAAGGTATTTTGAACCATTCCTCTTTACAAAACATCTCTAGTTTATTCAGGTTTGATGGCTTCCGAGCATGAATAGCTCTCTTTAACTCACACCACAGATTTTCAATTATATTCAGGTCTGGGGACTGAGATGGCCATTCCAGAACGTTGTACTTGTTCCTCTGCATGAATGCCTTAGTGGATTTTGAGTAGTGTTTCGGGTCGTTGTCTTGTTGAAAGATCCAGCCCCGGCGCAGCTTCAGCTTTGTCACTGATTCCTGGACATTGGTCTCCAGAATCTGCTGATACTGAGTGGAATCCATGCGTCCCTCAACTTTGACAAGATTCTCAGTCCCTGCACTGGCCACACAGCCCCACAGCATGATGGAACCACCACCATATTTTACTGTAGGTAGCAGGTGTTTTTCTTGGAATTCTGTGTTCTTTTTCCTCCATGCATAACGCCCCTTGTTATGCCCAAATAACTCAATTTTAGTTTCATCAGTCCACAGCACCTTATTCCAAAATGAAGCTGGCTTGTCCAAATGTGCTTGAGCATACCTCAAGCGGCTCTGTTTGTGCTGTGGGCGGAGAAAAGGCTTCCTCTGCATCACTCTCGCATACAGCATCTCCTTGTGTAAAGTGCGCCGAATGGTTGAACGATGCACAGTGACTCCATCTGCTGCAAGATGATGTTGTAGGTCTTTGGTGCTGGTCTGTGGGTTGACTCTGACTGTTCTCACCATTCGTCGCTTCTGTCTATCCGAAATCTTTCTTGGTCTGCCACTTCGAGCCTTAACTTGAACTGAGCCTGTGGTCTTCCATTTCCTCAATATGTTCCTAACTGTGGAAACAGACAGCTTAAATCTCTGGGACAGCTTTCTGTATCCTTCCCCTAAACCATGATGGTGAACAATCTTTGTCTTCAGGTCATTTGAGAGTTGTTTTGTGACCCCCATGTTGCTACTCTTCAGAGAAAATTAAAGGAGGAGGGAAACTTACAATTGACCCCCTTAAATACTCTTTCTCATTATAGGATTTGCCTGTGCATGTAGGTCAGGGGTCACTGAGCTTACCAAGCCAATTTGAGTTCCAATAATTAGTTCTAAAAGTTTTGGAATCAATAAAATGACAACGGTGCCCAAATTTATGCACCTGCCTGGTTTTGTTTGAACAATTATTGCACACTTTCTGTAAATCCAATAAACTTCATTTCACTTCTCAAATATCACTGTGTGTCTCTTATATGATATATTTAACTGACATTTTTTAACGTAACAACCAACAATTTATACAGGAAAATAATGACTATTAACAAGGTTGCCCAAACTTTTGCATCCCACTGTACATAAAAATGGAACATTCTCAGAAAGAGTTAATCCAATTCAGAGTTGCGAGGGTGACTATGCTATATGGTGGCACTAAGCACAAGACAGGCAGGACAGGCTAGGCCATCATAAGGCTCACACACACACACAAACACACTCACAAAAAAATCACTTTAGATCCATGAAGTAGCAGAACTAACTAGTGTGCTATGGAGCTGTCCACAAAAACAATACATTGTCCTGATGCCTAGGAGTTCCAGTTTGGCTTTGTGCCTCTGTATCTTGTTTAGAGCTTACATGTGCTCGGTTGCTAAGCCTGTCTTCCATTAAGGATTGTCAGCAGTACTTAGGAAATCATGGTAGAGGCAGATGGGTACTGAGCCATACAGCTCTGTTTTGACATTCCTCAGATTACAACTTTGTTTCACAGACATTAGTTTTATTTATATTTTTTTTTTAATATTTGCTAGCTCAGGTATGGACCACAGTGGCTTTAAGGTCTCCTTGACACTTTCCAGCTATCTTGATTCCATTTACACCTATGTGTCTATCATACAATACCTGTTTTGATGATAATCTGAAGGGAAAAAAAGGAAAACCAACAGATTTCAGCATTTGCTGTGGTACAATGAGAACACAAAGAAGCCATAGAATTAAATGACATGCTTCATTAAAAGAAAGCCTTGATCTCTCTTTAAGAAACTGGGTTAGCAAAAATGGTGGCCCTCAAGGAAATGAGTTTCGGGCTCCTGAGTTAGCTGGTCATCCGTTGGCTCGCTTTGCTTGTCATTATTGTAAGGTTGTTGCTTAAGGAAAAAAAGAAATCATTGAAGGTTCTGAATCATAACTAAAGAAGTTACTTAAAAGGGAAAAGAAGTCTGCACCATTAGCAGCAGTAATTGGTTACCAATTAAGAAAGTGGTTAGAACAAAAACCTGAAACCACTTGGAGGATCCAAGCATTTGAGTTTGACACGACTGCTGTAGTTTCATCCTTTGAACAATGATCTGAAGAAGTCATGTTTTGAGCTGGGGCTCCCTTCACCAGCAGTACACAATACTTTCAGAGGCCTATCAGGTCCCAGTCTCTTTATGTGTATTTATTTGTGATGGTACCATTGGTTGTGTGTTTGAAATTGTTTGAGAAAGTGAAAAAATAAATACTAAAGTATTAATCAAATCTTTCTAATAAACTGTTGAAAATCACCTAGGGGCCTCATGCATAACGCCGTTCGTAGAATTCGCACTATAACATGGTGTACGAACAAAAGCGGAAATGTGCTTATGCACAAAAAAATCCAGATACATAAATCTGTGCGAATGCCAACTTCCACGTTCTTCCACTCCATAAATCCCGGTCAGTGTGAAAAGTAACGTACGAGCACGCATCTGCTGCCCCACCCCAACTCCTTCCAGAATTACGCCTCTTTGAATATGCAAATCAATATAAATAGCCCTTAAGCTCAGCGTTCTGTGAAAAGGCAATGGCAAAAGCACGGGGGGAAATAGAAGAATTTCAGCAAATACCAAGTGGAGGCAAGGAAAAGCGCAGTATTTGTTGGTTTAAACAGTGGTATAAACAACAAAAGGAAGTTGATCGAGTGACATAGAGTGTCAGAGAAACTCGAAAGCTCAAGTTCACAAGGTCGCACAGTGCCCGAAAGTCGACGTGAAAAGGCCCACCATCTGAGCGTCATACGAAAGTTTATTAGGGTACAGAGAAAATAATTAGGCACACAGTGGGAAAAAGCACGAAATGTCAACCTTAATCTCTAAATTTCCACTTTAATCACGTAGTTTATTTTGTCATTAAAGTAGAATATCATAAACTTCATCTTAAAATTGTTTAATTTACTAGATTCTCAAATCCCATCGGAACTAAAGTAGCACGTTAAATGCTTTGTTTTGTATGTGTTCTTCTACGTGCTCTATGTGTGTGAATCACTACGTGCTTCTTAAACGCGCTTTCTCTTCCTCCGACAGGACACAGAATCCATTACATTCGTGATATTACAGCTCTCTGAATAATTGAAATACTGAGATGTATACGTGATATCATTTTCATGATGACAGGAGTTAAAGCATGTTATTAAACATGGGAACACGGTGGCGCAATGATTGTTCATGTCTCACGAAAGATGCTTGCTGCGCCATTCGTGACCTTCAATGAAATAATTTATTGCAGCAGTACTGCCTCTTTCAAACGTACTAACCCCCAATTCCTGTCCTTCCTTTTCTTTCTCCAAGTAACCAATCGCCACACAATCAGCTCTGTAATAGACGTTAAGCCATCTGTAAGCTTAGAAGGCTGATTTTTCAAAACTTTTAAGGAACATTGAAATATCTTCGTAGTACATGTTTAATTATTCTATCCATCTATCCTACAGCGCGACGCAGGAACGATCCGTGAACGGAGCGCCATCTCCTCCCTAGTGCTGCGGCACCATATCCTCATATGTTTAATTATTAGCAATATAGATTATTTAAATTAAGTTAGTTTTATCTGTATAATATAATAAATATACTTTGCTGCATTTCATCTTAAAAATGATATTGTCATCATATGTAAATATGCACTTTATAAAGTGGCTCAGATTGTGCAATATTATAACTGTATCGCAAGTTTACAGTGAGGTAATTGTAATAATAAGTACAAACAGTTCTACAAGGAGTAATTGATGGACTGATTGAGTGCGTTTAGAGTTCTTGGGATGAAACTGTTTCTGAACCGCAAGGAAAGGCTCTGAAGTGTTTGCCATATGAGAGCAGTTCAATAGACAGCATGGCTGAGGCAGCGTGTGCTTGATGCTGTATCCCAATAATTCTCTTTCCGATCAGCTGCTGTACAGCTGTGATTCACACTCAGATACAGTGATATAAATACTCCGAGTGGTGCAGTGACAGTAATATGGAAAAAGATGATCTGCTGTGGCAACCCCTAACGGGAGCAGCTGAAAGAAGAAGAAGAAGGTGCAGTGAGAGTAATAACGCTAAAGCAGCTATGGTATTTAGAATAGTCTGACCATTCTGTGGACCATTATATTGTTACAGGTTAATTACAATCAGATGCATTAAACTAATAACCAGTATGCAGTTAATTTCAGTGTATTTATAAAGCCGTGTCAGGGATATGGATCTAAAAAAGAAACGGAATCCACACTGGAACAGTAGCACTGCTTTGACGCTGGATGCCGCGAGTCTGCAAAACCAAAAGGAGAACTTGCGTAGGTTTTATACATCGTGATTTGAACGTGGAAACGTTTGTACGCACAATTTTTGTTTATGCATGAGGCCCCTGATTACTAGGTGATGGTCCAGCCAGTAAACTAGACCACCACTAACTTATAGGATCTTTCATTTCTGACGTTGACTGACTGACTACACAAGTTTACTTTCCCTCTAATACCAGAAACCACTAGGAAGTGTAATAATGGCAACCATCTGGTGCCTTGTGTTTTTGTATTTCAAGAACTCTGAAGAAGAGGTTACTTATATGTTAGTCACATCAAACCTACGCAATCTGCCAGTACAGCAGGTAATTACTCCAGTGCTACTTTCCTGTTGCTGCTTTTGATACTTTTACTGGAGTTTTCTAGACAGTGTTTTATGCTATAGAGGATGCTTGTATCTTTCAGCTTCTTTGATATTCATCACTTCATTGCAGGTCAAAGTTTTGAATTCGTGTTGAATATTATTGATAACTGCTTGCTCTTTGTCTATGGTCTAGCGTGTTTATTATTCCATTTCAAGCATAAAGAACAAGCATTCCACAAAACAAAACATACAACTAAAGCGAGTGTTTAAAAGAGGCACTGTAAGAAATAAGCACTTATTACTGTCTTTTCATCTGAAGGGGTGGCACAGGTTCCACACAGAGCAGGTATCACACAAGCCATAAACATTTCACAAGCAGTTCCAGGAACCTTTGGCAAAAACATATCAAAAGCAAAGGTAACATAGATTGCAGTGATCGGTTTACCTACATATCAAAACAATTATGTGTGCAGATGCTTAAATTAGTAATACTTTTATCTGTTTTTAGTATATTCTCTATTCTTCATTCACCCCAGTCTTCAGACTATAATACTATTGTCAATAAAAAGGTGAGCCCTCTATAAATCATATTCATTCAGGTTTATCCATGTTTCTGTGTTATCCACATTTTTTCCCAGTTCATATTGTTTTAACTAATTTAGCGTTTCTCACTTTATTAGTCCAGTAACTTGACTTTATATTACAGTATTTCCTCCTGCTCAACTATAGTTAGACTTTAAACAATAAAGTTAGCCCCTCTAGCTCCTTCCATTTTCACCCTCTTTTTATTTCAATTAGTACTAGCAGTGCTACTCTTCTGAGATGAGATAAAGTACAAGTAATCAACGCAGACCCCAGCATTAACATTTGCAGGGCACCATGCACTGCATTTGTCTCTGCTATATGCTACTTGGTATGGAATTTACAAAAGCAATGTTAATGTTTATGATGCACCATCTGTTGGAATGACACATACAATGAATTTTATTAATAAAAATGTTTACGATGCACTATCTTTTGGAATGATAGAGGCGCAGCAAATGGACAGACTCGCAGGCATTCATTCTTTTATTAAGGTGGATTTTTCACCTTTACAATAATCATCATATATACAAAATAACTGTGGTTGTGATGTTAACCCCTTATACTTAGGTATTTTGCTCCCAAATTCCATTCTCTTTTTTCATTCTTCTTTCCCTCATCATATGATATACATATACTTATTTTTTCCAGTTTTATTCTGTTAGAAAACTATGTTTATTGCCTTGAAGAAGAGTGCCTTGTGCTCTTGAAACTTGTTGGCCTGGTTTTGAACTTTTGAAGTATGTCATCTCTAATAAAAGATTTCTTCACAACTGTTTTAAACAAAACTCGAAGTCAGTGGACCCATCCAGTGCATTTTATTTGACTTGCTTTACTCCAGATGCCCTGTATGCATTATTGTATGTCAGCTTGGAGACTACATTCTTTCCCAGTGTTCTTAGTTATAGATGCTTTTTGTTCTCTGCATTTTTTCAGACTCTTCATTTTTTTGTTTTGTTGTTTCTGTCATAAAGACAGTTAGTAATCTAAGTTGTTTTGTTATTTTGTTCTATTTGGTTTACATACTTAACTATTTTAGTACTTCCTTTTTCAGTTGTTTGTGTTATTTTTGCCACTGTTATTTATGTTTATAAACTGCTCAAAAAAATTAAAGGAAACTTTTTTGAATCAGAGTATAGCTTCAAGTCAATGAACCTTCTGGGCTATTGATCTGGTCAGTTAAGTAGCAGAGGCACAACAATGAGACGACCCCCAAAACAAGAATGGTTTAACAGGTGGAGGCCACTGACATTTTTCCCTTATCATCTTCTCTGACTGTTTTTTCTCTAGTTTTGTATTTGGCTACAGTCAGTGTCACTACTGGTAGCATGAGGCAATACCTGGACCCTACAGAGGTTGCACAGGCAATCCAACTTCTCCAGGAAGGCACATCAATATGTGCCATTGCCAGAAGCTTTGCTGTGTCTCCCAGCACAGTCTCAGGAGCATGGAGGATATTCCAGGAGACAGGCAGTTATTCTAGGAGAGCTGGACAGGGCCATAGAAGGTCCTTAACCCATCAGCAGGACCGGTATCTGCTCCTTTGGGCTAAGGAGGAACAGGATGAGCACTGCCAGAGCCCAAACAACCAGAAACAGACTTCATGAGGGTGTCCTGATGGCCTGACATCCTTCAGTGGGCCCTGTGCTCACTGCCCAGCACCATGGAGGTCGATTGGCATTTGCCAGAGAACACCAGAATTGGCAGCTCTACCATTGGTGCCCTGTGCTTTTCACAGATGAGAGCAGGTTCACCCTGAGCACATGTGACAGACGTGAAAGGGTCTGGAGAAGCCATGGAGAACGTTATGCTGCCTCTAACATCGTTCAGCATGACCAGTTTGGTGGTGGGTCAGTGATGGTCTGGGGAGGCATATTCATTGAGGGACGCACAGACCTCTACAGGCTAGACAACGGCACCTTGACTGCCCATTAGATCTCAGGATGAAATCCATGCACCCATTGTCAGACCCTATGCTGGTGCAGTAGGTCCTGGGCTCCTCCTGGTACACGACAATGCCTGGCCTCATGTGGCGAGAGTATGCAGTCAGTTCCTGGAGGATGAAGGAATTGATACCATTGACTGTCCCCCACGCTCAGCTGACCTAAATCCAATAGAACACCTCTGGGACATTATGTTTCAGCCAATCCAACCAAATGTGTGTATTTCAACATAGCACTAATACACTCACTTACAATTGACTTAGACTCATTCACTCCAGAGTTTTGGACATGCCAATTCCTTGCACAGGGTTTGGTCAACAGCCCAAAATTGTCCTTGAACAAGTGAGATGGGATGTCTGTGTGGAGTATCTTGGGATGGACTTGCAAACCATCCAGGCTTGGCTCTCCCCTTGTTTATGAGGTAATTTGTGATTTCCCACAGTTTAACATTTATATAATAAAAAAGGTTCTGAAAGCAGATAGATAAATTCATACTATAAGAGAGTTGTTAAAATGGCATTATCTATGAACAAAAACACTGGCTACTGACCATTTATTCATTTTTTTAAACTGATTCTTTGATTATTGGGTTAAAATGAACTTTAGGCAATTGTTCACATATGAAATGTGAAATAAACATGTATACATCAAACATATTTCAGTGGCACTAACTTTGCTTCCATATAATAAAAAACAATTTCTAAGATCAAACATTTGATCCAAGGAGTAAAGCATGCATGTAAAGAACAGATTAATAATAATAATAATGTTGCTCGCACTGATTTTGCAGGGGAAATTCCCAATGCTCCTATACTTTGAAAACTGTATTAAATTGAATGGTGCCAGTGTATTGCCCTAAACCAGCCTGATAACTGACATTTATCATAGTAACATTGATTTCCTCCATTTTTTACTCTTTTTCAGTGTTTTATAAGCACAGATAATTTGCATATTATAGACCTATACACACTTTCATGCAAACTGTGTTAAGAGACATTTCACAAACCAGCAGAGGCCATTCAGGCCAAGCTTTATCTGAATGATTATGTGCTTTAAGCTGTTTTTTGCATTTGTGCACAATGTACAATGTATCAGATGTGAATAAAACTAAAATCGCTCCAATTTTGTGTATACACACACAACACTTGCATATGAAATGGTAACCTGATTTTGTAGTATGGACTTATTCCGGACATTCTGCAGGACTGATGTGAAGAGATTTCAAACTTGGGTGCATCAAGTATTTTATGATTTCCCTTAAATTAAATGACATAAATAATACTAGTTAGTAAAACTTTTTTACAAACATCTTCAAATGTAGCCTTTGAACCACAGAGGACTAACTGAAGAATCTTTTGATTTGAATGAGCTTAAAGGTCTTCAGTATACACTTCAGGTAAGACAAGAACTAAAATGAGACTCTGATGTACACATTTGGCCTAAACATTGGATGATTCTGGAAAAAAAAAATCATTAAACCAACTTAAATATCCTCAAATCAGCACTGGCAGAACACCACATCATAATTAACACTTGTGGCGGTTATTTAAGGATTCACCGACCTTTTGATGCATGGTGTGTCAGGTAAACCAGTGCATTTCAGATCCTCAAAATCAATGGTGGACCCATCTCATGAGATTTGTAGGTCTAACATGTCACATCTGTGTGGCTTTTGTTTATGGAGAAGCATCTTGTAAACTGGGCTTTGTGTCTTTATAGTGTTGTAAAGTTTGAAATCTGTGGCTTTACTGCATTTTTAAAATTAAGGCATTCTTATGATGCTGGCTTTAAACAAAATCTCCCTACAGTTTATCAAATCTCGTTAGATTTAGTTTAATTTCACTTCATTTTAAACTCCTGAAATGTTCATCAGTATCGACAGAATAGCACCTCAAACTCTGTAGTTTCATTTGTTTAGTGTCTTTGTATTGGGATCAGTGACAGCATTTTTACATGTAGAAGCTCAGTAGTCTCCTAAAGTTTGCACTCTTGATGTTCTGCAACTGACTCATGGTTCCAGTAGTGTGTTTGTACTGATCCCATGTAATGTGAACACAGGTTTTTGTGATTCTGAGGGCTCCTGTGTGTTGTACTGTGTTCTTCTTCCTCTAAAAAGACAGACAATATGAGAATTTTATTGTCTTGGTTTGTATGGATCATTTGGCTTTTTCTAATTCAGCCTCAATGGCTGACACTGTAATAAGTACAGTATGTGTCGAAGAGTCCGCTGCAGCACCAAACTGGCCAAATAATGATTATGTTATCGATTGATTCCACAAATATGAGTGTAAACATTGGTTACAATAGCAAAACTTGCTTTGTCACAAATTATAATTTTGAATGTAAGTTAAAGAAAACTGCAGTAATTGGCAAAAGAGAAAGAAGCCATTAGCTTTGAAAGTTGGGCTTAGAAAATGGGTGGGACGGAGTCTCTGTTAACTATACTATAAGCTCATTAATGATGCTGACATTACTTTAACCTCCAGTTTATGCATATATCAGAACCTGACTACCCTTAACAGACCACAACTACATTGATACTATACTGGTGAAACTCTGTGACTTAAAGATAATGTTTACTACTCCACTCACTCTTCCTACTTTGTTTCTTCACATTAATTATACTGTATTATACAAATTCAACATTCCAAGTGAATCACCAATCTCATCTCATTCTCTTTTCATTCAACTCGAACCTAAGCATAGGAAATCAAGCAGATTACATTTTATATGCCAGTTAACTTTTTCTTGGTCTTTGTTCATCATTTCTCTACTTGTCCAACTACATTTCCCCATTGTTTAGTTGATTGCCTTTCCTTCTCTCCGATGTCCTGTCATAATCATTCTTTATCTGTGCCCCAGAGCCTTTACTACTTCTGCCTTCCCATCTTCTGCCTCCTTTATCGGTTTCTCTGTGAATTTTGTGACCTGCCTTCTCTTTATTTTTACACTGACTCTCTTTAAGCCTCTCTCTTCCTAGGCTAGCCTCTACTCTCTAGTTGGCCTGTCATTGAAACGTGATAAGTACTACTCCTTCCTTTGCTCCTTCTTATCAGAATAAACAGTTTTTTAAGTCTTAGATCATTATGTAGACATGAATATAACTTACTGTAATCTGTACTGTAAGGTTTACGTTTTTAACGTAAAATAAGGTTTACGTTTTTTAACCTCTGCAGACATGCCTCAGTTACTGGTGTGGTATCGCTTCTCCATTTACATTAATTCCTCAGGTACTCTCGTATCTGACACTCAAGTCCATATCTCTCATTTACCTCTTTAAATCATCACATTTAGCCTAAATTTCCAGCCTTTTCTCAGTCATCTACATATGGATAAACAAATACCAACTTAATTCATTGTCTCAAATTTTGATATCTTACATGTGCCTTCTGCTTACCCACATATAAAGGTTTTTCAGTACAGGCTCTTGACAAAATCACCCTACTATTTGAAAATGTTTAGCAGCTATTGAGGTCTCTCTGTTTACTTAACTCAACATACCTCTTCACTTCTCCAGTCCTGTTGCTTCCATTTCCACAAAATTTACATAAACTGAACATTTATTAGCAACATTAGCACTCAACATCTTCGGGCTCTAAAGTAACTTTAATTTTACAGGTAGAGTTCTCTTCAACTGCTATCTGACCTCTACAGCTCACCCAGAATGCAGTTACTGCTACTGCTTTGATATTCTGTCCTTTGCTACAGCCATACTACTTTGTTCTTTTTACTGGTTTTACATTGCCATTTTGTCTTTATCTGCAGCTGTGTATATTACTTATTTTCTCATTGATGTTCCTCCATAAAACCTTTATTATTGTTCCCCCACCCTACTTACTGTGTAATCCCCTTTCTAGTACAAATATCACTAGTTACAGCCAAACTAGATGGAAATTCTGTAATCATCAGTCCACTAACATTTAAGTACCTTTTGTTGACCCACCTCTCTAGGGTGCCTGTCCTTAAAAAGGCGTACTTACAGACATACAGCCAAGAGTACAAAGATCAAAGCTCAAATGGCGATGGGGAGAACATGAAAGCTGCATGCAGGCAGGGACAACACTGGGATTCAGGGACAGTCTCCTGGAGCTAGGAATTAGCACAACTAACCATGTATAGCACTATAACGCCACAGTATTTCCTCCATACCCCCCACCCATTTAATTATTTATTCAATTTTTCTTTTTGATTACCCAGTCACTTGGATGGCACAGTCTCACAGCCGTGGGGTCACTGCCTTTGTGCAGCCTGCTCATTCTTCGTATGTCTACATGGCGGTTTCTGAATGCCGGCTTTCCCTGCACATCCCAAACATGTGCTTGTTAGGCTAACTGTTGAGTCTAAATTGGCCCTTGGATGGATTGGATCCCCTACACCAGTTGATTATTAGTCACTGTCACCCTGTGACCCTGACCTAGTTATGTGGCTTAGACAATAAATCAACCAAATCTAGTGACTTGTGTTCTCTCACTTCATTTTTGTATCAGATACCATTATGCATTTATTACTCCCCCCTCTCTATCAACTTAATCTTGCTACTTGGTAATGATTCTGCTGCAATTATTTTTTAAAGAAAAAAGGATAATACTGTTTTCAACCCTGAAATGAATGATTACAGCCCATGGCATAAGAAAATACAGATCGACTTCACTTTCAATATAGATATACAAGCACATCTGCCATATAAAAGACATCTGCAATCCATTCCTCTCTTTCTATTAATGCAGTAAGAAATAATGGCCTCTTAATCTCTTGGGAAAGAATAAAACTTCTACCATTCTGATTGACACCAAGTTTCATTCTGTTTCCTTCTAAAAAAAGAAGTCATGAAAAACATTAAATACAGTACTGTTTGCAATTCTCAGAATTAAAAACTGGGGCATTTTATTTTCCATTAGATGTGCTGACACAGAATATTAACTCAGAGTCATTAAGAGTTTTCAGGGGGCTTAAAAAATAGGTCACTCGGTTTAACAAATACATGATTACTGCCATCTACAGGTTTACAGAAAAATGTAAAAAAAAGAAGTAAATGCATTGAAGCTGAAGTCCTTCCTTTTCAAGCTATCATATTACCAGAATAGCTGTAAGATCCCTTGCCACAACAAATTATAATTACTTTTAAAGAGC
Organism: Polypterus bichir lapradei; assembly: GCA_026402145.1. Classification (NCBI taxonomy): domain Eukaryota; kingdom Metazoa; phylum Chordata; class Cladistia; order Polypteriformes; family Polypteridae; genus Polypterus; species Polypterus bichir. Next base: position 82,629,616 of record JANRMT010028174.1, read on the forward strand.
AAACATGCTTTTAGTTCACTTCTGCATTCTTATTTTATTAACTGTTTCCTTGCTTAGTGCTTGCGCATTCTCACTTTGTTTCCTGAGAGCTACATACGGTATCTGACTGAAGCAAACATGACTTCTCTCACAGCTCTCATGTGCTCCGTACTCTAGATATGTACTAAACAATAATCAAAAAGAGGGTATCACGTTTTTTTTTTGATTTCCCCATGGCTTAATCTTTCTCTTATATCACCAAACATATCATTCATACCTAAAATGTCTCCCTCACTTAATTTCACAAAAGCCTCTATCTGCAGGCATATGCATCCTTTTTCAAGTCATACAGGCTGGGACTATACCAGAGTCGGCGTTGTTTGGATATAAATTGTTTTTCCACCTGGTAAAAGATCCCCTGGTGCACAGAACGTGATTTTCTAAATTACAGCCCAGAAAAAGCAAAGTGCAGCCTTCCTTGGCAACACAACTGATTTGCATGATTATTTCCAGAAATGTCTGTCACATAAAACTGTAAGCAAAACTCACAGGCAATACGAAAAAAATGTGCCGTGTTAGATGAACAGTTGTGCCAATGCACATTAGTTTTCCACATATTATTTAATAATTGTTAAACTGATAAACTGGTAACATTGTTCTTACAGCAACCCTTTTCAAAAACATGAGTTCTCAATTAAATATTGAAACCTGAAACGTTTATACATCTCCATATACATTATCACCAGGGTAAAAAAGGAGTTGGAATTAGATATGCAGAGGAACTGGGTAAGAAGGAAGTTCACAAGAGGAGGAGTTAGGACGACAAAAATATCTGCAGGACAACTGCCAGGGTGTTGGGGGCCACTAGACGGGTTATAAGCCCTGTATGCGTGCTGATGTCACTGAAGGGCAAAATGCAGGAATACCAGTATACACGAAGAGAGACAGAGAGAGAGAGAGAGAGAGAGAAAGAGGACTGGGGTAGCTGCTATTAGCTGCTATTGTCCTCCTCTTAACAGTGCAGGGTCAACCCCAAAAGGAGGTTTCAAGCTGCCTCACATCCAGAGGTACTTTAAGCCTGGAATGAAGAGGAGAGTTTGGGGGTGAAGGCATAACCAGCAGGAGGGCGAGACAAGGGTCAAAAATAAGTAGCTGATGAAGAACCTTTTTTATAATGGTACTTTTGAGATGGGCAAGTAGGTTAGCCACTTCACTGAGTAGACATAGGTTTAATACTCACTGAAGCAGGTGCAGGACGACAACATGGATTTTGTTTTCTTCTGTTTTAAATTTTACTTTGTGCTCTCCCTCCTGTGTATCCTTCCCTTGTTTGTGTGTCAATAAAAAGGCAGTCTTTGTAGGTGTTTTACGTTCTTCATGATCTTCCTATTATGGAGTGTCACAATGAAAGATATTTCCTACAGTTATGAGCAATTCACCATCAAAGTAAACTAAACAAATGCTAAATGCAGAAGGACGCTGGTTAGTGAAAGTACCCACTCTCAAGTAACCACACCAAATTCCTCACATCCTAGGAAAATGAAATTAGAAGAGTAATAAATAAAACAGGATCAAGATCAGATGAGTAAGCCTTGGGACACAGCTTCTACTGAGCTCGGGAAGACTGCTGTTGTTAATAAAATTACTGTTAATGGATGTGTTTTCATGTTTCTGAATTCCTTCATTCTTCTCAGTTCATAAACTGGGAAAAGAAACCCCGCTGACAAAAAGGCCACAGAGGTGGAAGCTGAATCCACAGTAACTTATTTACTAGTTTTGCATAAGAGACAAAATACATATTTTCCAGACATTTCTAACATGATTCTTTTGGTTTATGCTTTTTATTGCAGTTTCCATAGTAAACAATGTGTCTACAGACTTAAGAACAATAAAAATACCAAGCATCTAATAAAATAAAGCTCAATAAAACAAATACAAATAAAACCAAAGTTAAACAGAAAGCAGCTAGAAATTCAATAAGAGAATGCAAAATCTAATAATGTAGGGGTCTGCTCATTTGTAATCCTGTTCAATGTTACCGAAGTGATCCTGTTAAGCTTTGCTTCTACTCTTCACCTCCTCAACTGTTGTGTAATACCACAGCACTCTGTAAAGCATACACAGCTCTGCGATGTAGTGCCATGACACCACCTCTGAACACAGAAGCAGTGCTGTTGTTCTTTTTCAGCCTGTGTGTCCATTGCACAGTGGAGCTGCGAGCAAGCAAGTCAGGGTCTAATTCAAGGAGGGGGGAACGATACAGACTCCCCATCTCCAAATGTGAACTCAACCTCAGTTAAAACAACTTCGACTATGATAAAGTCAACTCAGAGGAAACATCCTGCAACTAATGCTTTCATTTAGTTACCTTAGATGAAAAAGAGTCAGATTACATAAACGTTAGATAAACTTAAAGGATGAAAGTACTTCGGCTTAGTGATTAGTCACTTAAAACTAATGTATGAGCACCGTCAGTTACCAGTGAAAGTTTGAAACGTGTCTTTGCCCCAAAATACAGTTATTCATAACTTTACTAAATGGAGTAGCTAAAGCAGGATGTGCATGTGTGGCATCTTTCCTGACACACATACACATGCATCTAGCGGATTAGTGCGCTATTTATGATTAGATACTGTCATTGAATACATAATAGTTTAAAGCCTAGGCATTTAATAAGTCATTTGTTACTTCATAGTCATTATGTATAACAATTTTCCACATAAAATCTAAAGCAAAGAATAAAAAAAAATACTTTGTGTGTTGTTACAGTTCGAAATTGGTTCAAGGGGCACCAATCTTAAAACTTACTGAATGGGTCTTATTGTCAAGCCAAAAATTTTATTGGGTATTGATCTGCATTTGAAATAGTATATCATGCCATTTTCAGAAATAAAAATACTTTTTTTGTGAAATTTAAAAAAGCCTGAGGACCTTTCACCCATAGATGCTCTTTTTTGCTCTGTATTTGTTTTTATAATGATTCAGCTGTTTACGGTTACATATCTTTTAGGTTTTAGATAAATAACTTATAATTTCAAACCAGTAATATGTCCGACAATAAAGACAACACTGTATTTTGCCTGACTGTTGAACTGTATTTGTACAAGCCACAATGTACTCTGATAAGGAGATGATGAAAAGACTGAAGAGAAAAGAAAAACTGAAACAGAACTGAAGAGACAAAAGAAGAAAAAAAACGATTCTTGAAGCTACAGTGACGATATGGACAACTTAAAGGTGAACCTGTGGAAAATTACAAAAAATGGGCACTTGAGGAAGAAGGCTTCTGTAGCAGGCAATGGCACTTGCTACTTCCTCCACTGGCAAATGTAGAAGGTATAGTGGAAGAGCCATTCATTTTGGATTTCTGGAGACATTCTCTGAGGAGAATGCATTTTCCTTAGTGTTGCATGTTGCAATACTTGCATATTACAATCCCTTGAGCCCAATTTTACACCTCAAAAACAGGTATGTTAGTTTTTTTTACATTTAGAATACAGTTTCATTTGGAAAATTAATATTTATCATGACAGTATAGAAACAGGAAACATAAGAAATTTGACAAATGAAAGGAGACCATTCAGTTCATCAACATGAAGTAGTTAGCTAACAGCTAAGCAGTCCCAATATTTCATCCAGGTTCTACTTAAAGATTGTCAAGGTTTTTACTCTGATTACAGTACATGTCTCTGTAGTTCGTTCCAGAGGCCCACAACTCTTTGCATAAGGAAGTGCTTCCTGGCTTCATTTTTAAATGCACTTCTCTTTAATTTCCACTGATGTCTTTGAGTAAGTGATTCACCCTTATGCTGAAAGAATGCTGCTGGTTCAACTTGATCAATGCCTTTGAGGACTTTAGATACCTGGATTAGGTATTGACGTAATAATAAAAATAAGAAATAACTGATTAAAAAAAAAACAACTTATCTTTCAACACTTTATTAATCTACACAGCACTTCTATATTCCAACTGCTAAGTTATATTTGTTATATTTTCTGCAGTCTGACCAAAATTCAACTGCAGAATTCCACAATGTGTCCATAGGGACTTTCTTATGTTGGGTCGGATGTGTCTTGAAGAATCTGGATTTGAACAGCCAATGTTCTAGTTGATCCAGCATACTGGATGAAAATTCTTCTTCCGATATGGATTTTCAGAGAACCATTTTCCCACTATACTAAAATTTGTGGAAAAAATTCTAACAAATTTAAACATAAAACACTAAACATGCATGTTTAAAGAAATGGGATTTTCTGTTGGTGTATAAGTGTTGTGACAGATAGGAGGCGCTATCGCTCCCTTGAACCCCTGTCCAAGACTCCAGACACCAGATAAAAATCCAAATGTTGAGTTTATTCTCATGCAACAGTGCACAAAGCACCCTCTCCTCCACAATACTCATACAAATAATTAAACACAATAACAATACTCTCCACCAGTCCCAGACGCGTTGCCCTCCTACCACCCAGCTCGATTCAACGCTCTGGTGTTTCACTGTCCTTTTATAGTCCGTGACCCAGATAAAGATAAAAAGTCCTTTTCTTCACCACGGAAGTACGTCACTTCTGCCGTCCTCTGCCTATGACGCACTTCGGGTTATAGGGCACATATGACTCTTTGCTCCTCCCTGCAGCTCCTTCTTGTGGCCCCTGTGGTATCCAGCAGGGATGTGGATGAAAACTCCATTGTCCAGGATTCCCTGCTGGTCTTTGGGGAACCTCTTTGCTGCAGGGAGGGCGCCATCTGGCAACATGGGGGTATTGGCCGGGATGACAAGCCGGCCATAGACCACAGTGTATTAAAGGCAACGTTTCTTTATGGAATTGAATGTGAACTGTGGGTACAAGGTGAGCCTCCCCTTTTAAGTGTACTTTGTGGCTCAACTGATTGGTGAGGTGATACAGACAGGAAGACAGGGCAAGAAGAAGCCACGTCTTGCATTGAGTTTGCTTGGCAGCGGTGGTGTGATGAACAAACGAGTGAATGAGAGTGAAAAAGAGAGAACCTCTATGTCTGAATTCTTAGTAAAGGTAATCAATGTGAATGTGCTCTATATAATCTCTCTCTCTATATATATATAAAATCCAATGTTGGTCTGTATGTCTGTCCGCTTTTCACGAGAGAACTACTTAACAGAATTAGATCGGGTTTTTTTCTATAATTTGCTTGAACATTCCGGTTGATTTTGCAACTTCACGCTAAGAATCATAGTTCGCCTGCAGGAGCGATATATTCGTGCTAATCCGAGGCAGAGGCTGCGGTGTGAGGGGAGGGGGAAGCGTGATGTCAGGAGTGGGGAGCTGGGCAGGGCCCTCCTTACTGTCCTGTTTCACTACTACGCGGGCGGAGCTGCAGGGGACGGCTAGTATATGATATAAGAAAACCAGCAAGACAGTCACATGCACCCATGCCAGCATCAGCACACAGCATCTTGGGAACCTGTTTTTAAAATAACAATTAACAAAACAAATACAAAAAATAAAAATAAATGCCTATAAAGTAACCCATAATGAATATGCAAGACAACTAAATGCTTTAGTATATCTGTTTTAGTGGAATGAGGGAAAAGGTAAACAGTAAAGTTCAGCGCCTCAAAGAGCCCAACTAAATAAATTATACACATGATGATGATGATGATGAAACTGCATCCACTGAGACATGGGAGTTCATGAAGACAGGACAAACCCAGAGTGATGTGACCTGGATTAATGCCAGGTTACAGTATTTTGGAGCAATTAGTTTATGCAAATGGCATTTTCAAAGGCCATTACACAAGGCCTTCATAATCATTCATAATAAAGGATTGAGAGAAAAGCACAATATGCATTCAATATTTCTAAGGTCAAAGTACACCAATTTAGACATTTGAACTTTAAAAGTAAACTCCAGAGGAAATAAAACAGCATTATATGAGAAAGACAATAAACTACAAAATAAAGACAGTGAAGAAAGACCAGTACTCTAATATTGGCAACACCAAATGTAAATACATTTTCTTCAGTAAAACATTCAGATGATCATAAAAGCCTTCTGGCTGATCAGGATTTCATGATAAGTAAAGAGGGATATTATAAGTACTGATAAAGAAACAAACTCAACTCTTTCTGATAAAATTGTGTCAGTGTTTACAAGTGGGAAATGAAAAATGTAACCTAAGGAGACATCTGACAAACGTGACTAAGAGTAACACTATGCATGTACATAAACTGTCCCAGATTCACTTACTACAAAGTTTTAAATCAGTCCCATACACCTGAATAAATGTCTTCAACTGATCTAAGAGAATTTTTATGAAGAAAAGTACACTGGTGCTGACAACAAAATTGAACAGAGCAACACAATTCAATAAGAGACCACTAAACACTTCTGTCATTGAACCAATTTTAACCAGCGAAAACACAGAAGGGGATATTGAAAACAATTAGTGAGTTCAAGCAGCTTATAAATGTAATTTTATAAATGTAGAACTCATTAGAACCTTACACTGTGCATCAGAAGAAGCTGAGACGTTAAAAATGTATCTAAATGACAGAAATGTCAGAGTTAGCACTGTTTATAATGTTATGGTTGGAACAAAATAAATAATGTTAGCAAGGTAAGCAATACCACCCGGAACAAGACCTGATGCTGACACTAACCTTATCTTCTCCTTCCTCCACCACAGCCAAGAAAAAGCACCCGAAAGGGACAACTGACCCCTCCCACCATCCAAGAAACCCCACCCCGTCCGGTCTCCAAAATATAAAGTCAGCTCATTACTTGAAGGCAGCATCAGATGCCAAACTTGCTACTCCAGAGGCTAGAGCTCCCAGTGCTAACCACTGCCAATAATTTCGAAAATTTGTGCCTTTTTGTTTGAGCCGCTTCAACTGTCTTTTTAATTTGCTACCAGGGTGGTGACCAAACTTTCTTAGCTAACTACCTTCTTACAACAGTCTTGAAATATCAGATTATTAATCTCAACATTCAAAGAGATTAGTGAACAAGCAATGTTTTAATATTTAAGAGTATAAGATTTTAGTAGTTTATTAAGTCAAGATGAATATCTTAAGGGTTTTAAATCCAGAAGTTTTATTAGGATTCGGTGAATTCCAAATGGCACTAAGAGCAATAGCAATTATTTTTATCAATTAAAATCAATGGAATTTATACCAATTACATTTTGAACTAAATCAGGTCGTGATAAGGAATAGTGATGCACCCAAAATGCATGTTGTATTACATTTATTATCTTCCAACATCGACAAAGCTGTGCCAATTAGGTTAATAGGCAATTCCAAATAGGCCCAAGAAGGAGTGTGGATGTAAGCATGAATAGGTTCTGCTGTTATAAGATATCTACATTAACGTTTATCTGTTTTGGCCAATATTAATTTTCTTTTCTAATCGCTATTTTACTTTATTGTTTCATCGTGACATTATTGCCCCCACATCATTGTTGGCACAACATTGTTGCTAGACATGTTTTAGCAGTGTTGTTATGTTTGCAGTCATTAAGCGCTCCCAGTCTAAGATAGAAGTAAGTCCCTGTTGAGGTCCAAGATTATGGGTAACGTTCTCAAAAATCTTAAATCTTTATTTATGATAGTTACGTAGGGAAATGAGTCTTGGGTAGCCAGGAATTCTCCTTTACTTTATCTTGACTATGAATTTTACATAGCGTCTTAGGTTTTGACAGCTGCCCTTACTGTACTTTCTGGTTGTGACTCTTGACAATCTCCTCAGCTGTCCTTTTCTCTAGCTCCTAAAAGACAACTTCATTAGACATTCAGTACAGTAATTACTGTACCTTCTTATTTTATGTTGTTACATATTGTTCTTCAGCACCTTTGAGCACAGATTTTGTGTTCTATTTTACATTTCTTTTTTGTAGCAAACCAGTGTATAGTGAAGCTCATTAGGAGCTAATTTAGTGGAGGCAAGTGCTCATTTGGTAACAAAAAATAACAAAAAAAAATAATTTTTAAAGCAGTACAGTGCCAACTGTTCCATACTTTCAAAGTAAATGGAAGATTTAAAAGACCTTGTGCTCAGCACTTCACTTTTCTGGCCTTCAACGCACTGAAGATTCTATGGAAGTCACCTACAGCCCCAACCCTATCCTTCGACGCACTAGGAAATTCAAAAGGTGAACTGCAGATTACAGCAGGGCAGAGAGGAGCGCATTTAGATTGGGCACCGACCAACCATGCACCTACCTGGTATAGAGAGGCTGGAGTGGAATGTGAGGAGGTATGGGGTTATCCATTATTTGCTTCAGTACCAGTACTAAGGTCTGAAAGCCAGTATCGATACTAAAGTCAAAATTTTTATACCGATCCAACACTAGTGCGCACATCTAGCCAAGTATGACAGAATGGATAAAGTAAACCCTTTGTAAGTTAATCTATAAGGCATTTGGTTTTTAGTACTCTTTTTCCAGCTAGCATTAGGAACTGTTATATTTTCAAGAGTCACATGCTGTTTCTTTTATTTTGGTCTTCCTGTCAACACCTATATTTAGTTGACTAAGTAGAATGATTTGTGCCCCCAGATTTCTTTATGTGCCTGCCAAGTCCAGACACTAATTCTTATCATACATTTTATTAGGCAGACGTTTCACCTATGCTGTATGTTCAGAATGACTGAAAGACAAAAATTGTGGAAGTTCATTTGATTAGTTCATTAGACTTGATTAGATCATTAGCAAGCAAGTCTGACACACATGAAAACATTTACATTTATATTTACTTATTTGGCTGAGGCCTTTATCCAAGGTGACCTACAACATTTCTGATACAATTGGTGACATTTCTTTTGGTTTTCCAATTGGAGCACAAGCAGGTCAAGTGACTTGCTCATAGTCACATGGGGTCAGTAGTGGGATTGAACCCACAACCTCAGGGTTTGACATCCAAAGCCTTAACCACTACATCACACTGACTGAAAACATGACACTGTGCAAAATAATAATAATAATAAGAGCTGGACGTTTTAGAGTTAAAGATGTTAAGATTTGCATTGGGTGTGACGAGTATGGACAGGATTAGAAATGATTAGAAATTAGAGGGTCAGCTCAAGTTGGACAGTTAGGAGGCAGAATCAGAGAGGCGAGAATGCATTGGTTTGGACATGTGCAGAGGAGAGATGCTGAGTATATTGGGAGAAGGACGTTAAGGACAGAGCTGCCAGGGAAGAGGAAAAGAGGAAGGCCTAAGAGAAGGTTTATGGATGTGGTGAGAGAGGACATGCAGGTGATGGATGTAACAGAGCAAGATGCAGAGGACAGAAAGATATGGAGGAAGATGATCTGCTGTGGCAACCCCTAATGGGAGCAGCCGAAAGAATAATAATAATCATAATAATAATAATAATAAAGACGACAGAAGAAATAACTCTATTGTGAAGAATGACAGAAACAAATGCCAGTTGTGGAGAATTTATCATCATTGTGCCCATTGTTGCATCTACCACTGGTAGGGTAGGAATAAGGGGTACAAGATATTAACTATACTTATTACACTTTTATGCCACTTGGAGGGGTAGGTATCAGGATATATGTGAGTTTTTATTGTAATACCCTTTTTCAAGTCACGAGGCATCTTCCTTGCTGCTACAAGAATGAATATGGTATTTTTAAACCACATTATTCCATTTTCAGTGCAATGTGGCACCATCCTCATTCAGGCGTATATTCACAGCACAGTACTGTATGGTATTATTATTTGAGTACAGACACCTCCCACTGTTATTCTCATTTAGGACATGCACCTAAAAAAGCAGAAACCGTGGATGGTCTAGAAATGGGGTTAGAAGAACTTGGCACATCTCCCTCCCCATCTTTTCCTTCTCCATCATCCACTCACTCACCGCCACAATCACCAGGCAGCCAACAACAATAAAGGAACAATAGGCATCATATGCTTGGTTTGTTTGCAAATGTTCATGTATGTTGCATAATATGGTAGCTATGAATTAACTTAATGGGAGTCAATAAGCAGCCGTGGTGTTTTGTCCCTAGTAAAGGAGAGAATGCCTCTTTAAAGTGTGTTTTAATAACTACTATTAACTATTGAAGTTATAGTGTTTATTTTAATGGAATTTTCTGTTATTTTAATAAAAACAGATGTTATCTTTGGGACCAAGGAATACACATTTTTTCCACTGTAGTTAAACAGGGATTACATGTTCAAACAATGAGTATTTTTTCAGGAATGCATTACACTTATAAAAAGGAGGAAGGCTATATGTTGTCTTATGATCCTCAGGTAATACCTCATATGCTGTTGTGTAAACTGGACATAATAGTATTTGAAAATGTGTGAACTGACAGTGTCTACGCCAGGTGCAATGCTAGCCATCTCTTATTTTTCCTTCAGGTTATGGTTAATTTGGTTTCAGACATTGTATAATCGCTTGAACACAGTAACCACGATAAGCACTGAAGACTGACTGGGGTGTAGCTTCAGAGATGGACCTGTTATTGGAGACATAAAACTAAAGAATGTTGGAGTTTATATCAAATAGACAAGGGAGAGTTCATAGAGTATGTATTAAAACAATATAACCATCCATCCATCCATCCATTTTCTGCTGCTTATCTGGTTCCAGGTCATGGGGGCAGCAGTCTAAGCAATGATTCCCAGACATCCCTTTTCCCTGCCACCTCATCCAACTCCTCCAGGAGGATACCAAGGCAATGAGAGATACAATCCCTCCAATGTGTCCTGGGTCTGCCCTAAGGTCTCCTCCCCGGTTGGACATGTCTGAAACATTTCCCCAGGGAGGCATCCAGGAAGAATCCTAATCAGATTCTTGAACCACCTCAACTGGCTTACTTTAACTTGAAAGGAGCCAGTTAAAATAACAACACAATAATTGAAAATTAAAATTAGTTAAGCTGGAAGGTCAAAATTATGAGAAGCACTAGAAATGCAGGAGAATGCCTGAAAGACTGGAAAAATCTGTCTAGAAACAACACTAAAAACCTGGCACGGAGTACATGAAAACTGCTAATTTATAAGCTATGACTATTCAACAGTGGATCAGCAGTGTGTGATGAACAAATACCAAACCTGAAACAGGTGTCTAGCACTGTGAGATGTTCTTGCCAGCTCACATGATACAGAGTATCTCACAATATTTCAAATATATATTCATTACATAACTCCAAAGGAAGAATGTTTGTTTCAAGTATAGATGTAGTACCCTGTGGTCTAGTGTGAACTGTAATTGGTGCTAAAACTGACCACCATTAAAATCAAAGCAACAACCAACTTACTGTTAATGTGTAAAATCCCCAAGATAACTGCCTAGCACCATCAGATTCATGCTCAGCATGTGTTCTTGGAATCATCACTTGGTGGGGAGGCCTAGCTGTAAATTCATGAATGCAATTTCTTTGCACTTCACAAACATTCATGAATTTCCAATATCACTTCACAATGTACTTGCTTTGCTGAAATGGCAGTGAAATTCTGACAGTTTGTGTGATGCTCTGAATTATGAGAAAGATGTTTTTTGTGTCTGGGTGAATGGGCACACTGTGTAAGATGTAAAAAAGTTGAGGTGAAGTGGAAAGCTGAAAAAAATGTGAATGAAAATAGTGATGGATGACATAAAAAAGAATGTGTCTTATTCGTAAGACCACCGGAAACCAGATAAAGCCTAAGAAGAGACTTGGAAATCAGCCAAAGTGGGAAAGCCAAAATTGTGCAAAATGAACACCAATTCTTAATGAAAAGAAGAAATAGTAACTGGAAGGAGCCGTTGTGATTAAAGATTTTTTATTGCACACAATCTCAAGTCTGTGAATCAACTTTCCCTAATTTTCTCCCCGTTACAGGCATTTCTGCATTTGGACAACATGAAGTTGTGACTTTCCTTATGTTGAACGTAAGCTGATGCTGATAATTATAGTTCTGTAGCATTTTAAATTAAGTCTGTTAGATCTAAGGCTGATCTCTTATTTAAAAGAGAATTACAATGTCAAAAAGACTCACAAAGCAGCAGCTCATCATTAAAACTGACTGGAAATCCAAACAACATCTTCTATAAACTGAACAGACAGTCAACAGCAATGTAATCAAAAGTGTTATATATATAAATCTGCAAACATGTTTCCTAGAAAAAGCAATTTTACAAAATCATGTATTTGTGATTGCAAAGCTCAATTTTTAAAAATAAAAAACAAGTTACAGTTCAATAATGGGAATATATCCAAAACATATTTAAAAAAATACATTTATTCTGCAGCTTGCCAAGCTGGTCTGCCAGGCCACCATTGTCCTAGTAACTTCTTCTAGCTTCTCTCAGCATACTCTGAGATTCGTCAGGGCTATTTGTGTGATTTAATTCCTTTAACATGTCTTGAGTCAGTCTGGGGTGTTCTCTTAGTGGGCTGTACCTGATACATACACCACAGTTGGCACTTGGAGGGCATCCTAACTACATACCCAATCTACTCCAGCTGGTTCTTCTCCATCTGGTGAAGTGGAAGTTCTACTCCCAGGCCTTCCTGCATTGCTGAGCTCCACATCTTATCACAACGGGTGAATCCAGCAATTCTGTACAGGAACTTTATTTTGCTACCTTGATCTCACAACATTATTCATTCTCGCCCGAACCAGAGCTTTACCTGACCGATAAATTAAACTTTTAGTCCAAAGACTTAGTACCCATTTCTCCATTATTGTACATTAGAGCCTGCACAACATTTCTGACATTACACCTATTCTTTTCACAATCACATCTCACTTCACATGTGAACTTCTTTTCCTGGGGCAGCTGCTAAATATTTACCTGCCATAAATAAGACACTATATTCTTCCTCACGATGACAATGCACAAGGACATTGGGAGTCAGGGAACTTAGCCTGAACGTCAGAATTCCAAATAATTGATAATTAGCATTGTATGAGTCCCACACAACAGCAATAATGCATCTACAATGTAATACCACACAACTTATGGGAAAAGCCCTCTGACAATGGGATGTTGCATAGCAGCAACAGTGACACAAAATAGCAGTGAACACACAAAAAAACAAAATATAGTAGCAAATAATGTGTTTCTAGTTTTCATTGGCACCATGATTTTCAGTGTCTGTTCAAAATGATGTAGCCTTGGTTGCAAGGCACGTGATTCATGTGCCACATGACATTACTATGGCTATGTTTATAAAAGATGGTGTGTGCATTAAATAGTTTTTGAGCTTTGTTATAAACTCAAGATATGACAACTTGGCAGACAAAAATACATTTTTGGTTTATAACGTAACGGCTATGGTTTGGACAGTCAATCTTGTCTTAAGCCTAGAACCCAGATGAAACAGGGTGCTGCTTTCCAAACAAACTTCTGCAAGACTATGGCATAACCTGACCTGTGATCACTTGCTGTCTACACAAGGTTCTCTAGAGACACAGTTCTGCCCTGTGTGACTCCACTTAGCACATGGGTACTTTTGTGATGTCTTCTCCAAAGTCTTTCCCTAAATGGGACCAAGAACTTGGCCCTGTCCTCTGGATGGGTCGCACCTTTAAAAAGGATCCTCTGAATACTTTTGAATGAAAATCCAATAATAGGAATGGACTAACATTCAACAATTTGAGATCATATAATTGCATGGGATATGGAATAGATAAGTTCTATGGTTCCTTTCCTCAGAGCATTTATTACAAATATAGCAGCTGCTCAATTTAAAATTAGGCAAGATACAACATTTTACAAAATAAACTGACTTGTCTTTGCTGGGCTTACTATTAATAGGACACCAGGAAAAATGGCTATCCAAAGCTCAAGGCCAGAGGATGCTGACATGAGCTGTAGCCTAGTGGATCAGATGCACATGACAGAATGAATAAATAGTACTGTAGACCTGGAAAGTTCACCATCCTGTAAGACAGAACATGAAGTTCAGCATTTGTGTGGAGTTTCCATGATTAGTGGATCCTTACTTTACAATTTGCTGCAGAAAAGTTTCCCAGCAATATCACTTGGCTCTTTGCTTTAATGCATGCCACGCCTGGGAAAGTGGGAGCACTTGGCCTTCTGCTTTAGCAAGCAAGGCAAACAGATCTAGGTGGATTAAGGGAAAAAAATTAAACAAAAGAAGCCAAGAGTGCTATGTCCGTCATCACTCACACTGAGCATAGTCTCTGCAGCACCATTTTTATTTTACATCAATGACAGGAAGCAATCAGTGACGACTAAAATTTCATTTATTTTAAAGCACATGTCGAAGAGGTTTTATTACGGGTGTTTCCAAGTTAGAGGAAAGGAGGACTAAAATGAATCACAACAGTGTGTTTGTAAAGAAAGCCTTGGCAATGAATCAGAAGCATAGTTGTGCCAAGACCTTGCCAGAAGTGGATGTTTTGCTGTATAACAAAATCATTCCCAGATGTCTTAACAGGAGTTACAACAAATACTGAATCAGAGTCCAAAGAAAAACAATAGCAAAGCTGCCGCTGTTTTGCCTCAAATTTGAGAGTAGGATTTTGGAGTAGTGTGTCCAAAAACCATCCCAGGAGATCTTATAATGAAGAAAGAAGAGTCAAATACTCAAGATGAGCAATCAGGATGAAAAATTACCACGCTATTTCAGAAAAAGGGCAGGAATTTGCAGTTCACCACTGTACAGATTTACTGAAGGTTGGCTAAAGAAGATAAAAAAAGCAGTTGATAAAATAAAGTTAAATAGCTCAGATGACAACATTTGTTGTGATCATTCTGCAAAAGATGTAATGGATTCATTAAAGCACTAAAATAACCATAAACTGCGCACATGTTACGCAAGTAAAATTGAAAGGAAAACTTCATTGAATAATTTGTGCTAACCAATTACAATTTCCAAGTTAAAACTGAAAAAACTAATGAAATCAAGACCTTCTGGTGGTGCAGTGGGTAGCATGAGTGTTTTACAGCTGCTGGTTTCAGTTTCCAGCCTTGTATTTTCTCACTCTGTTCACAAGGCTTCTCTCCGGATCCCCCCCACCAAGGACATAAATGGTACAATGACGGAGGCCTTTGTTAGTGGCCCATTAGTATGAGTGTGCCCTGTGCTGGAATGGGACCTGTCCAAAGCCGCATGCAAAGGCCTCAGAACACCATAATCCTATAACTGAAATAAAAGCTTCAGGGAATACAAGCAGAGATCTTTTAATGTAATAATTTACTGGTTTCCTAGTTTATTGTTTAATTAATTGTTTAAATATATTTTTTAATATTTAGATAATGAATGTCTTCAGGGGTCTTAAGACTGACAAATCCATATCCATTCACTGTTCTCCACTGTAGCCCCTCCCTCATCATTCCATACTGTGTAAATTTAAAAAACAAAATTAACTATCTTATAGTCCAACAGTTTTTAATTAAAGACCATAAAAAGTAATGACATTCAAGGCAGAACTTTAATACATATTGCTCAGATAATGATATTAAAGTCCAGCAAGAATAAATTACAGGCTTCTAAATTTGTGTCTCAGAGCTGAATAAAAAGTTCTTCTTTTTATAAAAAAAATAAAAAAAATAAAAAGTTCTTGTGGAGGATCTGAATTTCAAAACTGGAAATATGACATTGTTTCTCAAACAGGTGAAAAATGATTGTGAATGCTTATTTTTTCTTTGGATAAGCATAATGCACATAACATAAAAAAACTGTAATAATACCAAAATAACACAATAAAAAGAAATAAAGTTGGCCACCTCACTGGCTTACTCAAACAGATCTCATCCCCCATTATCAATATGCAGTGCCTAGCACACTACTTACTAAACATATTCCAAATACTCTGGTACCTCTTAACCACCTGTGGTCTCTCTTCCTCCTGTCAATTGTGTTTTTGTTGCCACCTATACTCCAAAACTCCAAGCTCACTGGAGCCAAGACCAGAAGGAGCTTTTAAGCTTCCTCCAGAAGTTACTTCTGGTTTAAACCACTGGATCACTTCAGGGTCAGAACTGCCCTGTAGCACCCGTATTGCGATCCTTGCATTAGCGCAAACAGATGGAAATTATTACTCTGTGAAATAACAGAACAGAGAAAAGAGATCAAATAGTGTTTCTTCCCAATGATGAGGCATATCCACGAGAATTAAAATATTTGTTGTTTGGTGAAAGTGAAATCCACTTACACTATCAGGCTTGGGTCACAGAGTTGCACAGATACACAGGTTATTTTAGAGACAGTAAAATTATTCAAACACTTCAAACAAACATAAGTCTCTTTCAGGAATGAATCAAGCTCTGTGTGCAATCAGAGGGGACAGTTCCATCTCTCAATTAAAAGAATAGAAAATTTTCCACTTCATAGGGGCGCACCTTGGGAACAGGACCCCAAACAGAAGCAGAGGATGTCTGAGGGAGAAGAGAGACAAGGCAGTGTGACAAAAGGACTGCTGCTGTACAGGCTTTTAAAGGTTCGAAGCGCCGCACGAGATACAGATCACATGGCACAGCAGCAGCAAGCCAGCAGCTGATCGAGCAAAGAGGAGGTAAAAAAAAAAAAACATTTTCCCATTGTATCACCGTTTAAGAGGGAGTTTCTGAGGAGCGACAACGTCTCCTTGGGGTGCGTTCAGCCCCCCTTCTTCAGAACAAAACAGAGCGCAGGCCGGGGGGGCTAGAAGTTGTAATTTTAATAATAAGAGGAAGATAATTTTTCAGTAAATAAAACAATCTTCCCAGAAGTAAAATAACAATTTATGAAAGGCTTACACAGTATACCATCATTGAAAGAATATTTTTATGTGCTTCACATGCAATGGAGAAAATATTACTAATTGAGATCTTCCCTTACGATAATATTTAAACATTTGTACACATTTGACAGCCATGTTTTCTGATTTTATTTAATTCCTCATGCATGACAGCTGACTACCAGGAAACTGATTACAATGTTTGTTTATTGTATCAGTCCTTTTATTCAGCAATTTTCATAACTCATTCTAGGATGGGGGTCTCCCACTCCAGTCCTGGGGCCTGATGCATAACACCGTGTGTAGAATTCGCACTATAACATTCTATTTTCTTTCTCCAAATACCCAATCACCACACAATCAGCTCTGTAATAGATGTTAAGCCATCTGTATGCTTAGAACGGCAATTCTTCAAAAATTTTAAGGAACATTGAAATATCTTTGTAGTACATGTTTAATTATTCCATCCTTCTAACCTTCCAGTGTTGCGCCAGCCCCAGCAAGAATACAGCGCGAGGCGGGAACAATCCGTGAATGGGGCGCCAGCTTCTCGCTAGCACTGCGGCACCGTATCCTCACATGTTGAATTATTAGCAATATGGATTATTTAAATTAAGTTAAAGTTTTATCTGTATAATATAATAAACATATTTTGCTGTATTTCATCTTAAAAATGATATCGTCATCATATGTAAATATGCGCTTTATAAAGTGGCTCAGGTTGTGCAATATTACAACCGTATCGCAAGTTTACAGTGAGGTAATTGTACTTATAAGTACAAACAGTTCTACAAGGAGCAATTCATGGACTGATTGAGTGCATTTAGAGTTCTTGGGATGAAACTGTTTCTGAAACGCAAGGAAAGGCTCTGAAGTGTTTGCCATATGAGAGCAGTTCAATAGCATGGCTGAGGCAGCGTGTGCTTGATGCTGTATACAGATAATTCTCTTTCCGATCAGCTGCTGTACAGCTGTGATTCACACTCAGATACAGCGATATAAATACTCCGAGTGGTGGAGTGAAAGTAATATGAAAAAAGATGATCCGCTGTGGCAACCCCTAACGGGAGCAGCTGAAAGAAGATGAAGAAGGTGCAGTGGGAGTAACAACGCTAAAGCGGTTATGGTATTTAGAATAGTTTGGCCATTCCGTGGACCATTATACTGTTACAGTTTAATTACAATCTGATGCCTTAAACTAATAAACAATATGTGGTTAATTTCAGGGTATTTATAAAGCCGCGTCAGGGATGTGGATCTAAAAAAGAAAGGGAAACCACACTGGAACAGTAGCACTGCTTTAATGCCGGGTACCGCCAGTTTGCAAAACCGAGCTGAGAACTTGCATACACCAGGGTATGAGCTTGCGTGAAAATATGTGTGGCTTTACGCCAAGTTTAGTTTTATACATCACAATTTGAGTGTGGAAACGGGAGTACACAACATTTTTGTGCATACATACCGTTTATACATGAGGCCCCTGGAGAGCTACTGCAACTGTAGGTTTTCATTCTGACCCTTTTCTGAATTAGTGACCAGTATTTGCTGCTAATTAACTCTTTTGCCTTAATTTTAACTGACTTGTTTGTTAAGACTAAGACCCCTTAGTTATTTTTGTTTCCTTAATTAGCAGCCAAACAATAATGGGATACAAAATGAAACCAAAACACATGACCAGCTTCTGTGACTTGTGTTCATCATACATTATCTGACAATAAAGAAAGATGAAGGTCTCAGTGAACTTGATCTGCTTAGGTCCACAAAACATTTTGATGGTGTTCTTAGAAAAATGAAAATCAACAATTTTGGAAATGTCTGCTGTGGCAGAATGAGAGCTCGAACATGTCATGCAATTTAATACCAGATTTAATTAACAACAAGAATTGGCTTCTCGTTAAGAAAGTGGTGGTGGCATACAAACAACCTTAGAATCCCAGATTAGAACCTGAGTTCATCCATGCAACAGGCGACACCTCAGTGCCACAAGAGTTCAGATGCAATGGAACAGTGTGAAGTTTTTCTCGGTGGCTGGAGTGTCGATCCTGCCACCAACCCCCAAATTTTCCCTTGCAAGTTGGAGGACCTGCCTTGCTCAAGGACCCGACAAAGTGGAATCACTTCCAGCATATAGGGACTTCAAACCAGAAACCTTTCCCAGCCTCAGAGTCACCAAAATTAGTTTTGTGTTTGAGGCCCCAAGTTCACTGATCATCTGTTGGCTCACTTCACATCTCATTTATGTTTGGGTGCCATTGAAGGAACAAATAAAGCAATACTGAGGAATTCAATTAAAATGAAGAGAAAAGAAGTTAATTAACAGAAAAAAGGTCACAAATTAAGAAAAGGGTTAGGATGAAAACCTGCAGCCACTGTAGCATCCTACAGCCTATTGCAACAGCATTCAGCAAAAGTTAGGAACAAACCTGACCAGAATGTCAGGGTACATTAATGCCCACCCAAATTCACATATAGGATCCAGTCTAGAATGGACAGTCATCCTTATACTTAAATGTTTGAGATGTGGGAGTACTTAGAAAACAAAAACAACATCAAATTCACACAGACGGCAGCAGCATCAGGATTTGGACCCAAACCCTGAAAGTGTAATTTTTCTCTTTTATTTGTATATTCCTTGGACGTATTGGTGCAAATTCAGTTGGATCTGTTTAGTTATTTAATTTTAATTTAATAAAGATTTAATAAAGCAAAGCCTGGAGGTGTACGACAGTACTCCTAACTTGTAAGGCCATTTTCCCTAATTCACATTCTAATGTTAAATCACATTTAATTTAACTTTATGTTGTTTTAGCAGGTATTCTAGCCCATGTTTATTTTAAATGATTTCAATCATTTTCTTGCTTAGCACTTGCATGGTTGCTCTGGTATTGATCTTCATGCATGGGTGTTTTGTATTTTTCTTTAAATAAAAGAGCCAGGGCAGCACAGTGGTGCAGTGGTAGTGCTTCCCAGGTCCTCCCTGCATGGAGTTTGTATGTTCTCCCCGTGTCTGCGTGGGTTTCCCCCGGGTACTCCAGTTTCCTCCCATAGTCCAAAGACATACAAGTTAGGTGCATTGGTGATCCTAAATTGTCCCTGGTGTATGTGTGTGTGTGTGTGTGTGTGCCCTGCGATGGGATTGGCTCCAACAGACCCCCGTGACCCTGTAGTTAGGATATGGCGGGTTGGATAATGGATGGATAAAAGAACCAAACAAATGCACATAAAATAAAGAACAAGCAATGACACAATTACTTTAGATCTCCTTAACTCCATTAGCTTCAAAACCTGATCAAATGAATATACAGTATGCATGGCACCACCAGAAAAGCTCATTTGTTTCATTCGCTCAGTGGGTCAGTTCCAGGGTGACATGTATTTTGTGCCGAACCTTTCATAAGACGCTTCAGATCATTAAAAACAATGACACGTGGTACCATAAATAAAGAATGCTAAAATGCAAAGGAAACAATCATCATCCGATTATGTGGAAATAGAGATTAAATGAGGTTATCCAAGCCTTGCAGGTGTAGCATTTGGTGAAGGCAGAAAAAGCTTGAACATCAAAAGAGCCACTGTGACCTTAAGCAGCTCTCCTAACCTGCAATCTGCTCGAAACAGGAGGATTATAAGGTGACAACATTATGCATCTGATAGGTACTAACTGAGGCCATTTTGTCAAATACAACTGACATACAACTGAATTTTTTTTTAACTCAGCTGCATTCACAATGAGTTCTGTTTTCACAATTTTAGGGTTTAAATGTACATATCATATACTGTATAAATGTGCCCATGTGTATGTGTTTATAACGCTTACAACATTTAGAAGATATGCCTCCTTCAGCTCTGCTCTGATAGTGCAATTCATAAGCACTTGCAGCCATAAAAGAATGTTGACTTAGCTAAACTGGATAAACACTCGCTTTTTGTCCTAAGTGGGTGGAGACTGTGCCCGAGCCCCAGGGCCAAATTCATGCTGGGAAACTATGGTCATGTTAAATGCAAATAGAATGATTCACAGGTCTGCTCATACAAAGTGGTAGTTGTTAATGTAGCAGGAGTCTGAATGCTCAAGGTAACTTGATTGTCAAATTAACAATGTATTGCGAGGGTGTCGTTAGCAGATAATGGGACTTGTTGACACACTGATGAGGACATTAAGAAAAAGGAGTGCTAATTGACATTCACTTTCTAATCAGACTTCTATATCTCCTTACATATACACATCTATGGCACTCATGTATCTATTACTAAAATTTGACCAAACTGTAATAAATGATAAAGAGCTCATACTAAAGTAAACACTATTGTCTGCTCTTTGGTAGTTGTTAATAAAGTAATGTATTTCAAGATTAATAATTCTAATTGAATTCCTTGTTTGATCAATTGGCCTAGCAGAGAACACTGTGCGGCCTTTCAACTCTGGCAGACTGGTATCGCAGCCTTGCTTGGTCAGCGTGTTTTTGGAGCCTGCAAGTTTCTGTGCCAGTGTGGGTGGGTGCAGGACTATGCTGGGATACACTCCTGAGTCCAGAAGCCTGAAAAAGTGGTAAGGGGGTGCACGTTTGTCATTACTGTAATTGCAATAAGATCAGAAACAGGTGGAAACGACAACAAACGCTGCACAGCAGCTACTTCAATACCGTTTTTGAATTGAGTCATCATTAGCAATCCACAACTTAACAGTAAAAAAAAATTAAACTATTTTAAAATAGAGGCAAAAAACTCTTTTTAAAAGAACGTAAACAAGATATATATGTGAAAACAACTGCATACAACTTCCCCACCAAAGAACGAAAATCAGGAATTACTTGGATTGAAAACCAGCATCCATAAACCGAGTAGTGGCCTGTTTCGAGGTGTGCGCCGTGTTTCTGTTTATTTTTAGCTGATTTAATATTGTAAATACAACGTGGAAGCGTCTGCGTTTACGATGACAAGTAATTTTACTCAAACTACAAAAAGACGGATATTCTGATGGCCGTACTTTGCTCACCATCGCTCCACCATCCAGCGATTCAAGTGTGATGGCACATGGCTGTTGAACGTCGCACAAAATAAAAGTGGACATCACCGATAAGCACGTAAGTCGATTTAAAAAAAATCACACTAGGACCTTCCACAGCGCCGTCTTTAGCCTGATGCTACCTCCTACAGTACCGCCGAGTCGTCGCACCTGCCTTGCCTTAGTCCGCTTCTCGTTGCCTACCTAAAAATCCACCGATTATATCTACGGCAATGGCCGTTTTCTGTCAAACAGCACAAAACAGACTCCCTTTACATCAGCAGACAGTGAAAGCGAGCTTAGCCAAACGAGCGTGTTTTCTAGCATTCTTAATCTGTCAGCAAGGCGCTATATTTACCGAACCTCTTCTCAGCACGTTCTCAGCACTGATATTCTTCGAACTACGTGGACCTTAGGAGTCAGTGCCAAATCAACTGATCACTGTAAAATAGTGCCTTCCGTACACTAAACTAACAAGCTAAGGTGCAATGTACTACAAATAAATACAAGACAGAGCCTGTTAAAGGAAAAACTGAAGTCTAATTATAAGGAAACGGTCAACAACTGAGTCAATTGGACACCTAAAAGTCGAATACATAAACCGATAGGCACCCGATCTAAACTCTAAACAGAGAAAGTGGACAGTTAACGCCCCTCAGATTTACCTCACCTGTAGATCTGGGAGCCAAAACATATACGAACTTTGTTTAAACCGTTTTTTTAATGAACAGAGTTAGGAAAGGTCACACAGAAAACCTAATGTCGACCACCTAAACCACTAGACCACTCATTGTTTCTATGCAGCGCTATCTTTATAAATGAATCTAAACGCCTACAGCCTACATGCAAGTGTAAATTTTACTATTCAAACAAAAACTGTCACTCTCTCGCTGATGATTAACCTTTTACGCAAAATGCAACAAATTCCATTTTCCCTTCTTCCAACTATATACATATTTCATGCAAACATTTATATAGTGCCCTCCAAAGCATGCAGAGACGCCGTTTTGAAGATCGCAGGCTTTGAATAGATGTGCAAATGTGGAAACTGAACCTGCGACTCGTACATCTGGGCGTTTTCAGCTTAACTCTCGCATGTGAGAAAAAACATCCATTATATTAGTACATTACAAACATCAAGAAACAACGGTACTCTGAAATGTACGAATATCAAAAATAGATCCAATTTCTGAATGCAGGGATTCGAGTTTATTTTCAACTTTAGACGTCTTCAATAAAGTTTCCTTAAAATGAAAATGGGATTCCTAAAGTGTGACTAAATGGATGTTAAGATGAGTGACAATCGTTTGTGAAACCGTATACACTTTATTACAGTCGCGCTATGACAACTAGAGTATTATACAATGGTCCGTCCATGCTATCTGCCTGGGTACCCACAATATATCGGTTTCTTTAGACAGTAAAGCCAGATCTTGTCTGATAAAGCTAATCCTTTCCAAAAAACAATGCTTACCCCCTGCAATCAATTCAAGTGCACCTTGGCAGCGCTGCGGTGCCAGGACTGGCGGAGCAGCCTGCTTTACCACCCACACTTTCCTATTCAAAACCTGCTTATGCGGAAAAGAAACAACTGCTGTATCGTTCCCTTCTAATGATCCCTGTGCACACTGCACTAATATAAAAAGCGCCAAAGCAAGAGGTTGACTTCCCGACACCGAAACCTGGAAACCCAGCATAACCAGAATCGATCACAAGCCCTCTTCGACCCATTCATCCATCTTTGGAAGACACTTTAGGTAACCTCGAGTTTATAGAAGTGGGGTAATGCACCTCCTGTCACTGGTCTGTTCCACGATCATTTTGAATTACTGCTTCTCATATTTCCATCCACTCACAGTACGCACAGTACTGAGTTAATGCCCATTTTTAATAAATGTACAAAGCTTTGCAATACATGCTATATATTTAAAAAGTCAGTTACGAAAGCATAAGCCTACAGCTGGATGCCAGTGGCGCTCTCCTCCTCTCTCATCCAAGCATACAACACAGTCACACACATGGGGCAGCAGTGCGTTACCTGTTGCGGTCGACACCTACAGGGGAGAAACTCCAGTTTGTGCTGCTGTCCGCCGAGGCGACCTGCGCTCTGGTGCTCGTCCTTCGCGGCGCGATACTGGAATCGAGGAGCAAATGATTATTAACACGTAAGCCGGCAGTCTCCTTCCTACTGTATCTCATCGTGCTAGAAAACACCACATCCCCAAATCCAGAAATCGTCGCCCGTTATATAGTCTCGGACAGGGAGATGATAGAGGGAGTCAAAGATAAGCGAATAAATCGGATGTCTCCAGGCAGAAATGAGATTGCAAGAGTTGTGGACTTGCGGGGAGTCCTGCAGGTCAGAGATAGAGACGAGCGCTGCGATCCCCGTTTGCCGTTGCTGCTTCTTGTGGCGGTGCACGATTCGTTTTGAAGCGCTGCCCTTTTCCTTTTCCCGCTGCCCCTCTCTCCCTCCCTTGTTTCACGTGGGAGTTCAGATCAATAATAAACCTGCAATCCAGGTCTGGCAAAATCGCAGTTGCATATAATATGATCTGAGCTTCTTCTCCTTTACGTCCAAATTGGGTCAGTCAAGGAGAGCGAATCTCTCTCCGAGGAATGAAAAGGGAGGCGGGCGAGCAGATAGTTAACCGACGAGTGAGGGAAACGAGCAAATACCATAAGTGCTCCAGCACCAGGCGCAGGCACTGCTCCACTGACCTACATTTCTTTCCTACACATGCACAGTCGTTTTATGCTATGGGAGAGGGCGGGCAGCATTCCAAGAAACACGACGCCTGCAGCGCAGGCCGGTAGAGGGAAATTAGCTGCGCAGAGCGCCTGCTCGTTCGCTCACTCACTCGCTCATTCGCCCGCCCGCTCTCAAAAAATCAACTGCCGCTTCACGTAAAACGCAAGATTGGTTAGAGAGAGAGAGAGAGAGCGAGCCGCGCGCCGGCCAGGTGTCAGGATGCGACACGCAGGTGACTGCCTCTCCCTTCTTCTGGGGTTCCTGCTGAAATGGCTGCAATCTCTGCATAACAAATCAATTCGGATTTTTTAAAATCAGAAACTAGGTCAGTCTCACCACGTCATTCTAGGAATAGTATTCAAAAGGAGCCACTGTAAACACAGCCGCGAAGTGAAAGACGCGCTTAGTCGTTCATATCAAGTTGATGTCGTGTGGCAAGGTCAACTTCACTTGTAACATTTTCAGAGGTACGAACATCTATTTAAAAGAATAGACTAGGATATCATTTAAGGAACTAAATTAACCCTTTATGTGCATTTGGGCGAGTTAATTCAGAAGTTCGATAATTAGATTCATATATATGCATTAATCCAACTGTGCGCAGGGCTTTTCTCATAACACGCCATTACAAGAAGATCTTCCACAGCACAAAACAATGTTCAATAATTAAAAGGAGCAAGTGTAATACTGCAAGAGTTAATTGAAATACATCATCAGACTTGTCATTGTGGCTTGTGGCAGCAGCAGCAGCTCCAAATGGGTGGTTGGACAGTTCAGTGGCACCTTGATGGTGTTTGGCTCAGACTGGCAGATTTCTATAGGCAACCTATGAACATTTTGCTTACCACAGCCCCATGGCACAAAACAACATGTTTCATCAACAAGTGGAGGTACGAACAACATTGAACAATGAGAAAACTAATAATAATATTGGCCATCCTGTGTCATGTATTCAAATCCTGGCTCTGGAGCTTTCTGTGTGGAATTTGCACAGTCGGTTTTGTCTTTCTACAAGCTGCTGTGCTTTGTTCTAATGGTAGTACATTTTAACACTCTTAGCGCTTTACATAGACAACAGCGAGCCACTTCAACTGTCAACAATGTGTAGCATCGATCTGGATGATGCAGTGGCAGTCATTCTTGTGCCAGTATGCTCACCACACATTAGCTGTTAGGTGGTTAAAGGGGTGAGGGAGATACTTAGCCATTTAGAGACAAGGACTGATTAGGGGGGCAGAATGGACAAGGCCATGGTTGGTAATTTAACCAGGACATCGAGAGACTCCCTACTTTTTTTTTAAAGATGCGCAGAGACCATTTATTACCACGGAGAGTTAGCATCTCAGTTTTGCAGCTCTTCTGAAGGACAGCACCAATTTTTACAGCAGTAATAATAATAATACTTTACATTTATATAGTGCTTTTCTCACAACTCAAAGCAATTCAGTGAGTGGGGCACCACTTCAACCAGCACTAATGTGTAGTATCCACCTGGATGATGCAACGGCAGCCATTTTTGCACCTCACATTAGCTATTAGTTGGTGAAATGGTGAGAGAGACAGCCATTTAAAAACAGGGAATGACTAGGGGGCCATGGTGGGAAATTTATCCTGGACATTGGGATAAACCATACTATTTATGAAGGACGTTGATTTTATATCTCATCTGAATTGCAGCACCGTTTTTTCTGCACAGTGTCCCCATCACTGCACTGGAGCATTGGGATTCACATTCAGACCACAGGTTAAGTGCTCCCTGCTGGCCTAACTAACACTACTTTCAGCAGCAACCCAAGCTTTTCTAGAGAGTCTCCCATCCAAGTACTGGCCAGGCCCATACATGCTTAGCTTCAAGTGGAAGACCTGTTCCGAAGCACATGTGGTATGGTACTGGGGCATTGAGATCCACACACAGACCTTCAAGGTGAGTGCCTCCTGCTAGCCTCAACAACACCTCTTTCAGCAGCAACCCAGACTTTTTTTACATGGTCTCCACCCCATTCAAGTACTGGCCGGGCTATAACATGCTTAGCTTCAGGTGGATTACCTGTTGTGAAGTGCAGTTTGTATGGCTGAGTAGAGAAGGGTAATTGGCAGCTCTGAAGTGGCGGTGTATGAGTAGTTGGAGATGCTGTTTTGCAGACTGGCCCATTCCTGTCAGGACATGTTCCTTTTTTTGCTACCTGGTGCTGGATTACTCAGTTCCAAAATTGTTGGAACCATGGAAGGCACCAGGGCAAGGCCAGAATCTGTGGTAAGACATGATTTTAAGACCAGAAAATATGTTTCAATATTGTCCTTTGTAACTTTCACCTATAATGGAAATAAGCAATGAACATTTACAATGGGTTACAAACCCTAACAAAAAAGATATTTGGATCCAAAATGGTTTTGTCTGAAGTGTCTTGAATAACTAGTCTTCAACCAACAAAAAAAGCAGCAACATATTTACACGTTGAGTAGGCCATTATCACACAATTGATAAAAGCAAAAGTGAAATCTTTTGTATAGTGGACACTATAGTGTATAATAATATGATTTGAAAAGTCCAACCACCGATAATCCATAATAAAAACACGGTACTAGTTAAAAAAAATTAATTAATTAAAAGTATGTGAGAGTGTAGTATGTAGCCTAGAATAAATGTTACACAATGTAATTATTGTTTAACATCTGGTAATTTGTTCTTCACTTGGGAGGCATGGTGGTGCAGTGGTAGTGCTGCTGCCATACAGTAAAGAGACCTAGGTTTGCTTCCCGGGTCCTTCCTGCATGGAGTTTGCATGTTCTCCCCAGGTACTCCAGTTTCCTCCCACAGTCCAAAGACATGCAGGTTAGGTGCATTGGCAATTCTACATTGTCCTTAGTGTTTGCTGGGTATGTGTGTGCATGCCCTGCGGTGGGCTGGCACCCTGCCCGGGGTTTGTTTCTTGCCTTGCACCCGATGTTGGTTGGGATTGGCTCCAGCAGACCCCCGTGACTCTGTAGTTAGGATATAGCGGGTTGGATAATGGATGGATCTTTTTCACTTTAGAAATTGCCAAAGTGCTGTTTAAATAACTGTACTGTGATTGTCATCATTCATCTTTTCTTTTTTGATAAGTCCATTATCTCTTTATAATTTTTTACTATATAAGAACCTATACCTGAAGAAATACGCAGCTTGAGTTTGTTTTCAAAAAGGACATTCTGGCAGAATTGGGGAGTTATGCACGGATTAATGCTTAAATTAAGAACATATGAAAAAAGCAAACTCATCTCCAAAGACTGCTGAACCTTGTAGAAAACATGTATGTCACCAGATATAGCATGGCTTGCTGTAAGGTCCTTGCACATTACGTTAAGAGGACTGGTAGAGCAAGAATGGCTGGTGGAGCCACACACATTTGATAGATGTCAGCCATATGGAAAGATACAAGGACAGTTGAAAGATTTCCTTGGTTGGCATAGTCAGGAATGTCAGGTGGTTGATGACATTGATCTTGGGTAGAAATGAGAAATGTTTTTGTACTCATGACACAGGGTGAGTGAAAACAAAAGTCTCAGCACAATTAATAGAATTATGCAAGTAGACAATCTCCAATGTGAAAATGAAATACTTAAAGTTAAAGTGGAAGGTTCATTGCACCAACTGATAAATCAGTATAAGCCAGGGGTCACCAACTCCGGTCCTGGAGGACCACTGTGGCTGCAGGTTTTCATTCTAACCCTTTTTTAATGAATGTCCTGTTTGTGCTGCTAATTAACTTCTTGTGAATTCATTTTAATTGAATTGTGTTTTTTAAGATTTGTTCCCATGAATTTCTTCATCGTTCCTCTGCTTCATTCTTTCCTTAAATGGCACCCAAACAGAAATGAAATGTGAAGTGAGGGAGGCAACAGAAGACCAGCTAAGTGAGGGCCCCAAACTCCAACCAGTTTCACTCCAACCAGCTGCTTAATGAGTTGCCGCTTCTTGTTGTTAATTAAATCCATTCTTTAATTCAATGGCTTGTTGTTGCTCTCGTGGTGCATTACAAGACATTTCCAAAATTATTGATTTTCTCTTTCTAAGAGCACTGGTTGAATGTTTTGGGGTCCTGAGCAAATCAACATTCCTGAGACCTTCATCTTTCTTTATTTTCAGATATTGTATGATGGACACCAGTTGTTTTGGTTCATTTTGTATCTCATTATTGTTTGGCTGCTAATAAAGGAAAAAGAAACAATGAAGGGGTCTGAGTCTTCAAGAGCAAGTCAGTCACAATTAATTCAAAAGAAGTGAATGAAAACCTACAGCCATGGTGGTCCTCCAGGACCGGAGTTGGCAACCCCTGGTATAAGCCAAATAAAAGGCCCAATTCAATGAAACTCCATTCTATGACCTCTGACTGCCAAGTCTGTTTATTAGGCCCGGGCATTTATTTAGTAGAGACTGTCTAGAACAAGCTGAGAATAAAAAGGTGTTTTACTTGCCATTAAACTAAGTTTCCCCTAATAAATTTGACATGATGGGGTTGGCTGTTGAAGACTATAGTGCATCACAAGATTCTCATAGTTTAGGTTCTTAATCGTTATTTGCTTGCCTATGTGCTTTCAAGGATAATATATGTTCTCTTGCTATGCAGTATTTAAACCAGCTGTGTTTTTTGAATATTGTAATTGTATGGATTTTTATCTTCTTATATTGAGTGGTTTGCTCCTTCACCACCGGTAGATTTGATGGCTGGAAAATTCTTTTCTATACCTACCATTTTTAAGGACTGTGTCAGAGTCTTTTTAGTTTTAGTATTCAGTGCGGATTCATTTGTATCTACTGCTTTAAACTCCTGAGAGGCTTTACTGTTTTCTTGTTTATTTGATTTTTCTTGTTAAAATACTTGCTATCAAAACTTTGCTTCATGAATCATTTCATAATTACAAGCATGATGGGTGTAACACAATAAGAGGTAATTTTGGTGCCAATTAAAAAAAAAAAAAAAGATTGCATTCGGGTTTACAATAACAAGAGTACCAATGTCTAATTAAGCATGTAAGTTGATGCAATATAATCCTCCATGATTTAGTGGGCCAGGCTTGAGTTTAGATGGCCTAGGCCTACCTGAGCCTATCTGTTGCTTTGCTCCTGTAGGTCACTTTTGTTTCCATCCTTTTAAACTGTTTGTTGTTAAGAAACTGTGATAACTCTGCTTTGAAATAAGATAGATTAACCTTACTCTTTGTTCAAACGTCTGCTTGCACATACTATAAAAAGTTCCAATCTGTAACTGACATGCATACATGCCAGAAAATAGACAACTTAAATAAGCAAATCAATTCATGATGAAAACTGGTCATCCTTTGGCTACATAGTGTAAATGTGACCAGATTTTTCAAATTCTGGGTGCAGGTGCAGTAGGTTTCTGAAACTATAGTCAGCCATCCATTTAACAAAACCAATTTTAGTGTAGTGGGAACTGCAGCTTCAGAAGCAGCAGCATCATGCACAGGGCAGGAACTGACCCTGAACAGAGCACCAGTTAAATGAGAACACATTAATGTATGTGCCCACAATCTATCACACAAGGTTCAGAGCCTCCAATCAAAGTGTGGAAAGATAGGTGTAACCACACAGACACAGAGACGACTACTGGGGCTTTGAATCAACAGAAATGTATTGCTGTTTCCAGTGGGACGTGATTTTGCTTTTCTACCATGTACATGCCTGAAATCTCTGTACCACTATCATATACTCAATGGTGAACTTAGAAACATTTTGTAAGTCAGATTCCTGTGCAGGTCACTTTTTCGGAGTGGAAAGCTAGGATATCTGATATGTTGCATTATTAAATATGCAAGTGAACAGGATTAGGTATCCTTGTATCCATTTTCTAAACACACTTTTTTCTAGAACATTGCTGTCTATAGTCAGAGTTTATTTTGGCAGCAGAGTCTAAACACCACCTAGCTGATTACTTTTAGTGTTGTTGGACTCTTTAATACAAGCATACTTTTCCTTCCAAAATTATACAAACATGCTGTGCAGTACAGAAGCAAAAGCAGATGACTGACTGCCCCTGCCTGTCTCACAAAGGGCTTACTGGTTAACCTTGAAACCAAGAACATGTTAAACACTTAATTATCTGTGCAGATATTATGGAAAATCTGTTACCATGGCAAATGCGCAGGCGGGCACATGTGGCACCATGCTCACTGTGTCAGACATGCACATGATCTCAAGCTTGACAGCACTACCTCTTCAGAAACGTGTTCAGCTGCCATTCAGCCCTAAGGAATCATTCTGTTGGTGTCAATTTGTATCTGGGAGATTTCTTTATTCTTACAATTCAAATTTAAATTTCTGGCCGACCAATGAAATAATACAATAGTCAAACCCTGAGTTGCTGCTTCAGAGGCTGTGACCTATTTGGAGTTTGAACATTTACCTCTCATTTTTTTTTTGCTCCAAAAGCATGTAAGTTAGGTTATTTGATGTCTCTAAACTGGCTCAGTGTGAGTGTGCTTTGTGATCAATTGGCATCCCAATTGTTTTTGATTCCTAACAAGCTGCCAGTGTTTTAAGAAAAGGCCGCAACAGATCCTCAAGATCCGTTATTGGACTAAGAAATGTATGAATAAGCCAGGGAGTCTTAACCTTGATCATAACTCTCTGTGGCTGCAACTGTTTATTTGTTTTCCAGGCCCTATTAATTTATTCCTCCATCCATCTGTTTTTTAATGTTGTTCTTTCCAGTTAAGAGTATTAGGAAACCTAAGACTGGCCTTGCAGCATGAAAGGTAAGACAGAAAACAAACCAAGACAATGCAGCAGCACATCACAAGACATCTCAAGATTTCACCCACACTTTCTCATGTCCGTCCAATTTAGAGACATCAATAACTTAAGGCATACATGTTGAAGATGTGGGAGGAAAGAAGGGTACTCAGACATGAAGAGAACACTGCAACACAACACATTACTGAATCATCTACTTATCTAATAAACCCACTTACTCTAATCTAGAGTTGAGGGGGCCAGAGAAAATATTACCAGCACTAGCTGAGAGGGATTAACCAACTCTCAGTTAGGGGCCAGTTCTGAGTTGCCCATTAACTTTAGGCCCATGCCTTAGGGTTGAGAAACTCTAGAATATTCAAAGGAAAAGGTTGTGGAATCTGCAGTATATTCAGTGTGCTGGGTCTGCTTTTATGATTCCTCAAAGAGGCCTAGCCTGGTATCTCCCTAGCTGAAGGCAGCCATATGCATCTTCATGAGATGCTCCAGTTACATCAGATGGCTTTGCTCAATCCAGAGGAGCAGTAGCCCAAGCCAGATTTCATTTCAGTCTGCACAATATTCTTCTCACAGTTGAGTCAAAGTCAAGAGAGACCTGTGCTTGCATTTGCAATTTTGTTCTTTTGGTTATTATCCACTTTTTTCACAATAAGATTAGGGAACATAGGTTGATTAGCATAAAGTGAATGTTTCCTGCAAACAATTCTTTATTTTAGTTCCCTCTATCTGCCAATAAATCTTGCAATGCCACTTGCTCTTATCTGTGAACAGGCCACAAAATATTTATACTGATACTCTAGGTGAGCAGTTTCCCACTAAATTGAACAAAGCAATTGCTTCTTTTTCAGAAAAAAACACTTTTATTTTCAAGATACTGACTCTCATGCACAATGAATCATACCCATAAACAAATTGTTGGATATTGTTTCAGAGATCATCTATAAAGAAAGTGTTAACAGGACTCATAAGCTTCAAGCATAAAGAGATTTTCTTCTGTCCGGAAGGAATCTACTTTGCTGCTTCTGGATTTAAAGCACAGTATGTGTGGACTGAGAAGGGGAATTCTCCTTATACACTACCGGTCAAATGTTTTAGAACACCTGAGTGTTTTCAGTTTTTCTTAAAATTTAATCAATTAAAAGACAATAAATGGCCTAAAATGGTAAAAAAGTAAGCGGTAAAAAGCTAGAGGTTTAAATTTTTATAAATGGGCTTTCTAAAGAGAACAACTAATAGGTCACAACCTACAGATGTTTGCAGCAATTAAAATACATTAAGCTTTGCAAGTTGAAGCAAACAATTTTGCATAGGTGTTCCAACTTCTGCTGATTACTTAAAAACCCTCTGTTTGTCTTAAAGCAGAGTTGGAAAACACTGTGTTACTACACCCTCTGAAGTATTACTTGGACAATATTACACTGTAGAAAGTTATAAATTCCAGTCATAATGGCAAACAAAGACAATTAACAAATGAAATGAGACACAGCATTATTACCCTTAGAAGTGTAGAACTTTCTTTTAGAGAAACTACAAAAAAAAATCAAAGTGTCAGTGAGTACAGTGTCCTACACAATCCAACGTCAATTCAAAACTGAAAGGCACTGTGAAAGAAAGAGATCTGGCAGACCCAAAGTCACAACCCAATCAGATGCCAAGTTTCTATGGGTCACCAGCTTGCACAATGGGCCCCTCACAGCACAACAGCTTCAAGCACAGCCTAACAATGGTCAGCAAAAGCAAGTCTCAGTTTCTACTGTGAAGAGGAGAATGTGTGCTGCAGGTTGTGGACCGAAGAATCAAAATTTGAAATCTAGTAAGTAGGGTTTTTATAACTGCCAACCTTGACTGACATGGATTAAACCTTTCAGGTTTACTAAGAAAGGACATTTGATTTTGAGCTTTGTTCACATTGCAAGTAATATAAAGATTCTAGAATGCTGTAAGTGGCGTAATTTACCGTATAGCCTGGAGTTAATTCAAACAGGATGATATCCACAACTATCTCAGCCATTCTTCAAACATCAACAGTCTTATAGATAGGTAACTGGTTGTACTATGAGAGTAAGGGAGTGGAAACAGAACACATCCCTGAGATGACCCAGGGTTCAAGGAAAGGAACCGTGGCTGATGTCTGCAAAGCTACACAGTCTGGTGTCTGTTCCTTGGAAAATCAAAGATCTAGTAACATGTAGTGTGGTCCAAGTTTGTATGCTAATGTTTGCTGTGGACCATGTCTCATATAACTGGGCTAAATGCAGAAGTGAAATCCATAAACAAGTGTCAAGCAGTGTCTAAATTCTGTATAACATGTAGTACAGAGCCATGTATACAGTGCTTTCTTCTGAACTGGTGACATAGTTAGCAAGCTGAAGGAGAATCAAGTAAGGAATGAATGACAGACTGGATATGCTGAAGAATTAAATGTTCAAGTGTTGTTTGTTGTTACAGAAGTTGGTGCCAGCCAACAAAAAACATTTATGCCTTTAAAAGTGCAAAAGTACTTCATTCTTAGCCATGCATAGAAAAGAGAAGGAACTTGAGTATTTGACAGAAAGAGAGAGGTAAAGAGTTTCAGAGTCATAAAAAACTCCATGAGTGTTGTTGGACTAAATAATAAACTGAATTGTGTTGAATTGAATCTTTGTTAGAAAGACCAATATGAAACACACGAGATTCATTGAGAGGACATTAATCAAGAGGGTAGTAGAGAGTAGTATTTTGGAAATAATTTGATAGTTTTAAAAAGAGATTTGAGAAGCTATATGTAATATACAATGTAGACTTCTCCAGAACAAAGAATTGTCAGTGGTGTAAAAACATTTGTCCAGACTGACTTCTATCAGCTTTAGGTAAACTTCCACACAGTCTATGGAATATTTCCTTTGGTACACAGCCTAATTCCCACTTTTGGAAATAATCTTTTTAACTTTGCATATTTTGTTTAGTTCACTATTCAACTTATTTGTTATTGTAACTCAATGAAACAATGATCAATGCATTTAGCACTTCCAGTTGGACATTACTCACTATGGACGTCTTACCAATGCACAGATTTCTGATCTCAAGTAAAGAAGTTTACCCAGTCCCAGCACTGCCCCCTGAAGACAGAGTGTTATCATGCTTAAGAATTCTGCAGAAAATTCCCCAATCACATCTTAGTCTAGTTTAATATTTAGAATGGCTTAGAATAGCCTGGGTGATGTCTTGCCAAACCTCATCTGAGATGACAAATGACTTCCCTGCACATCTTTAAAGTTATCAAATAGCCATTTTCTATTGCCCCACCAGATTCTTTTAATTCCCCGAGTTTGCCTCAGCATATTTTAGAAAGATTTTGGCCACTCATTAGCTTCTGACCAGATCCACAGACTACCAGTAAGTAGTACTTAGAAATTTACCTTCATAACTCAGTTACTTTCTTCACAGCAGGTCCAAGGGCTACCCCATAATAGACAGTTGACAGTGTTTTAGCCAAAACTGTTGATACTTCAGCAAGTGAGATCTTAAGCAGGGTTCCTTGGGATTCCGTGTCTTGGATCTTCTGTGGGATACATGTGAAGCTCTGTTAGAGGTGTTGGTTGATTTCTTCCTACATGGAGACATCTGATTGGATTTTTCAGCACATCCTCATTGAACATTTTATATTCTTCAGACTGCAAAGCAGATCTAAGCAACATGCCACTGTTAGTTGTTTATTGTTTACCTCATAGTACAGGGCTATTCAAAATGAAAGAGCAGATTTCAAAAATGTATTTCAAACAAACTGTATAAGACAGAAACACATTCCGCATATCACTGATGGAGGAAAGTTTCAAAGTTTAAAAATTCACCTTCAAGAAGATTCGAATGACTTCATTTTCATTCAAGGTGGTGCCCCGCCTTATTTCCACTTGGAGGTCCGACGTTACCTGAACGACACCATTCCAGGACGATGGATTGGAAGAGGTGGACAACACGATCTTGTTCATCGTCTATGGCCTCCCAGGTGTCCTGACCTTACTCCCTGTGAGTTTTTGTCTATTGGGGTACATTAAAGAAAGTGTCTTTGTTCCACCTATGCCTGTGAATTCAGTAACTAGGAATCAGTTGACTCGTGTGTGGCAAGAAATGGTCAACCGTTTTGGTGTTTGCTGCGCTATATCTGGTTCTCATGTTGAGTGCATGCAACCTCTTGGACCATAGGACCAAACTTTGAACTTTTCTTTATCCAGTGATGTGTGGAATGTGTTTCTGTCTTATACATTTTGTTTGAAGTAAATTTTTGAAATCTCCTCTTTCATTTTGAATAAACCTGTATAATAAAATAAAAGATAAACTGACTTTTCTTCTAGAGTCAATTTAAAAGAATTGCAAACATTTGTAATATTGACACAGCTCTGTACTTTTTAATTTATACCATACTGTTCATGCAGAGCTGTGTGATAATTTAGAGAATTCAATTAGTGTTAGTAATAGAAAACTGAAATATCTAAAACAAATCCAGGAATTGTGGCTACCAAAAAACATGAAATATTTCAGTTCATTTTAAATTTGCAGGCAATAGGAGAGACAAATATTCAATGCATAAAATAGGTTTTGATTTATTTGTTTAGGTGTTACAGTATATTATGTTAAGTTTATGGACAGTGTCCTTAGTGGAGGAGAAAACTATTTTTAGAAAGACCTTTGTAAGTGAAAAACCCCAACATTGTGTAATGAGATAAATATTTGACTTTGCTATACACACAATTATGTGATCTGCAGGTCACAATGGATGACAGCACAGCAACATATGTAAGTCTCATCTAAATAATTAAAACATTTCTGAAACACTTTTACACCAACATTTAAATATACAATTATTTCAGTGCTGTACTATATACATCCATCCATCCATTGTCCAACCCACTATATCCTAACTACAGGGTCACGGGGGGGTCTGCTGAAGCCAATCCCAGCCAACACAGGGCACAAGGCAGGAAATAAACCCTGGGCAGGGCACCAGCCCACTGCAGGGCGCACAAACACCCACAGACTAGGGACAATTTAGAATCGCCAATGCACCTAACCTGCATGTCTTTGGTCTGTGAGAGGAAACCAGAGCACCCGGAGGAAACCCACGCAGACACGGGAAGAACATGCAAACTCCACGCAGGGAGGACCCGGGAAGCGAACCTGGGTCTCCTAACTGCGAGGCAGCAGCACTACCCACCCATAACACAATATACAAAGTCTTATTCCATTTTAGATCCTTATCTTCTCTATTCACATTTCTATTCATATTCACTAAACCAAGCAAGCACAGTGCCTGTAAGGCCAACATCATTTTCTAGCCTGTGCAGTAAAGTAGAATGGTCAGTAGTGTCAAATGCTGCACTTAAGTCTAACAACATAATCACAGTGGAGTTTCCTTCATCAGAGGATATCAGAATGTCGTTTACAAC
This sequence comes from Polypterus bichir lapradei, assembly GCA_026402145.1. Classification (NCBI taxonomy): domain Eukaryota; kingdom Metazoa; phylum Chordata; class Cladistia; order Polypteriformes; family Polypteridae; genus Polypterus; species Polypterus bichir. The sequence continues at coordinate 82,666,206 of JANRMT010028174.1, forward strand.
CCGTGTTAGTGCCGTTTCTGTACTATGACCAGTGCGGAAACCAGACTGGAATTTCTCAAATAAATTGCAATGCGTAAGGTGTGACTGAAGCTGATTGGCGACTACTTTTTTTAGTATTTTAGAGAGAAAGGGTAAATTTGAAATAGACCTATAATTATTTAGTATGCGTGGGTCTAGGTCTAACGTTTTAAGTAATGGATTAATAACTGACACTTTTAGTGCATCAGTTACTGTGCCATGCAATAATGAACTATTAATAATGTTAAGAATAGGCGCTGCAAGAACATCCCTTGTGTTCTTTACTAGTTTTGTTGTCACTGGATCTAGGGAACAAGTAGGGCCTGTTAAAGAACTCCTTGTATGATTTTGGGGTATACAACAAATAAATTGTTGTTATTGTTGACAACGTCATCTTGAAACGCCAGCTTTTTTGACTTTGACCATATGGACAGGTAAGCACACATATCAGTTTGTAACCTGCTTGCACCAGTTAGTTGTCTTTCAAGAACTAAAATAGCTTTTGAAATGCAGCAATGTCCTAAATTAAGTTTAATGACATTGGTGAGATGAGGGGCATTCCACAAAGCAAAGAGTGATGTGACCACTGAGAAAACATAGACATTCGACCTGTAGCCTGTTAATGCTTAGTAGTAAAGATTGTATTGTTTGTATACATGATGATAGTATTGCAGGAGAAAATCAGAAAATAGCAGCTTGTACAGCACTGCAGATCCTCCCGTTCATCTCACCTCCACACTTGCAAAATAAAACTCATTTAATATGTTAAACCTGACTAATGAATCATGCTTTAATGGTAAGATGTGTCCCACAATTCAAGGGGCCATCATTACTCATCCCAAACCTGCTTTCTGACTACTGCAACTATTAAAAAAGAAGACTTTAAATCCATAAATATGGTAAACCAGTTGCAGACTTTTGAAAGGCATATTTCATGTATCTGTAAAACTTAAACAAGAAGTATGAAACACAGACTAGAGATTTTGTCTGTGTGTTGTAAGTCTGTAAGTTCGTCATCTCACTTCATTTTGGTGAACCCAATGGCTTCATTATTCTTTTCAGACTAAAATGAAAAGAGCTGTACCACTTGATATGCAAATGAATAACTCATAAGATAGCAGTTCAGTGTTTTAAAATAACAAAGTATGGGTTCGATGTTATAGAAATACCAGATTAGTGCCTGTCATTTAATGACAGAAATGCAACCAAATAAAAGAAGTTCAGCCAATGAGCATTGAATCAAAATACACCCATAACAAAGTGAGACACTGATCGCAAATCACCATATATAATTATTCAAAGTGAGGAGCAATTATAGTTTTCCTCAAGATTTTTTTTATTAAATATGTTTGTTCATCCAATACAGTAAATAAAGTCAGCATTTCATTTATTGTTCCTATCCTGCAGTTAATTGCAGCAAGAATTGTAACTTAAAATAAGAAGTACAACCACTTAACTCCAGCTCTTAAATCAATGCACTGGCCTCCAGTCAAGTTTAAGCCTGATTTTACAATTCACTTTTTATACATGAAATTGACATTGGCTTCTCCTCCTGTTACCATCCACAAGTTATTAATACCTGTACTCTAGGACATTGCATTCTCAGAACGAAGGCCTGCTTGAATTTCCAAGGATCATTAAAACTAGGGCAGTAGACACTGCTATGGGCCCCCCCATATTTTTAAATCAAGGCCTGAAACTACCAGTTAGTATTCTAGCATAGATCATTCCTGTTGAAGCTGCTGCTAAGCCTATTCATACTGATTTTCATAATTATTTGTAATAACCGCAGCTGTTGCTTTTTTTGCCAGTTATTATATCTCCCCCATTTTCTTTGCCATACAAACATCTTGGAATGGTGCAGTGGCACTTGGTCTACTACCAACTACTACGGCTCCATTGCAGAGTGTGACTGAGCCCGGACAGTGGAATCTGAGAATAAAAAACATTTTGCTTTAAGGAACATTATTAGCTAAATGAAAAAAATATATAATATGAGGTGCACACACCTCATCACACACAGCATAACCCTGAAGTCTGCTTCCCAAACTATTATTTAGTAAAATAAAGGAATCACAAGTTCAGCTAAGCCTCCTAGTCAGATACAATTTTGAGCATCACATACTAGTGATATACTGATTGAATGAAAATGCATTCTCTTTACAAAGGCTAATTCATTCTGTGATGGTTCCTTTATTGTAACATGTGTGTAGTTAATTGCACAAGTTACATTAAGAAAATCAGCAATTGTTGCAGATTGCCTTTTGAACTCAGCTTGCTCACATTGATCATCAGGAAATTGGATGTATCTGGTGTGATAAGACAACGACTCCAGTCATAACAAAGTGCTGGGGAAATGCCCCGTATATTGTCTGTTGGACAGGTCAAATAAATCAATGAACAAAATGGTTCAAAAAATAAACATTCACCTGACACCAGATACAGGGAATGCAGGGCTATTTATACAAAACAAAAATGGTTGCAGAAAATGAAACAAAAGGATGTGACGTCTTCATAATGAGGCAAAGGAAGTGATGTCATCTCAATAGGGTGCGGAAGAGGAAGTGGAGTCCCCACCATTTTGAGTGCTGGAATGGGTAAGTGTGTTTTTATTTTTCTTCTTTGCGGCTGTAAAAAGAGAGAGAGAGACGTTAGTACCTTTCAATAACCCTTCATCTCGTGATGTTTTCTTTATCTTGGGGCTTGTTGGCTGCCTCCAAATCACGCATGTGTGACACTGGGTAGCATTTTAATTGTATCATCCCATTCAGATGGTAGAACACTGCTCAGGGATGACTATGAAATTTACAAAAATGCATCCGTCGCCAGCAACTGTATCCTATGGCTGTTAAAAATCGTAATGGAACTGGGATTGCATGATGTTTGTGTGATGGCATCTGGAATGTAGGCACACAACTCCAAGAGGACAGCTCTTGGAAATGTAAATTAGCTAATAAGCCAGTCTTCATCATGACCCCAAAAATATTATGATCCCTGAAATCTTGCTCCTTGTGTAGCCTGCCATTGGAACTATTCTCCAAAGAGCTTACACTGTCATTGCCAGTTTTGTTGTACATACAGCACAACTTATGTTCAGGTGATAGTGGACACCCTCTCAGTTCCTGGGTCCTCACATCACTCGCCAACCCAAAAACACCTCAAGGGAAGAGGTATAATGAAAGGCACCCCAACACACGGTCAGTGAAAGACCAGGCCATTGGTTCATTAAAAGATCAATGGCGATGTTTGGAGTCGTCTGCAGTCAATGTTTCTGCACTATGATGTCCGAATGAACAAAGGTTTGCTGCATTGTGATGGCTCGTGCAGTACTTCACAGCATAGTGCAGAAATATGGACTTCCAGGCCATGATGAGCACATGGATGACCCAGACCCTGTCCCTAAGGACATCGGCACAATGGCAATTCAAAAATATATGTCAGATGTGAAGAAAATTATATAAAACAATGTCAAAATGAATTTATTTTTTTACAAGTTCAATAAGAGTGTTCTTAATATCTCACAGTTCTGCTCATACAGCCTGTGTCAGTTCATGCTGTGTTTCCTTTTGTGTCTGTTGTATGATGGCACATTGCTATTGCTCTCTCCACTCACCTGCTGTCACTCGCTCCCACTCTTGTTTGTTTGGTTTTTTTTCTTTCATTTGTGATTCCTGCAGTGAGATCAGTTTAAAAAATGTTTTTGCAGTTCTCCATTTCAGCGAGTAATTCCTTCACGTTCAGATTCAGTAAAGTTTTGTTTTCTGTGTCAGGAAAGAAGTCACTCAGGAGCCTGGCCAAATTTTTATGGAACATGACTGTTCAAAAAAGGCATTTTTAAGTTACAGTATATATGGTATTGTCAACAGAGGGAACACACATGTCCACCAAAAAATTTTCAGGGAACCAGCCGGGTTACTTCTTTTAATGACTAATAAGTGTAACAGAATAAACAGTTACACGGTGGTGTGAACAAACAGAAACAAAAGAAGGCTGTATCACCTAAGAAGGGTTGATATCACTTCAAGGCTCTGTAGAGCAGTCATAATGTCAGGCTGGACTGGAAGGGGCAGAGTCAGTTGCTCTCATTGGGCAGTTTCACAGAGCTGTGGGTGGAAAAAGAGACAATACTGTCAGTGACAACACCCCCCCCCCCCCATGTCCAAATAGACAGTGCTTACCTCTGATGAGTAGGAGAAGGTGATCATCTGATGTGCATGTGTGACAATGGTTACTTAGATGTCACTAAAGACACTTAAACGAATGCCTAGTCTTACAGTGCATCCGGAAAGTATTCACAGCGCATCACTTTTTCCACATTTTGTTATGTTACAGCCTTATTCCAAAATGGATTAAATTCATTTTTTTCCTCAGAATTCTACATACAACACCCCATAATGACAATGTGAAAAACGTTTACTTGAGATTTTTGCAAATTTATTAAAAATAAAAAAAATTGAGAAAGCACATGTACATAAGTATTCACAGCCAAAATTGAGCTCAGGTGCATCCTGTTCCCCCTGATCATCCTTGAGATGTTTCTGCAACTTAATTGGAGTCCACCTGTAGTAAATTCAGTTGATTGGACATGATTTGAAAAGGCACACACATGTCTATATAAGGTCCCACAGTTGACAGTTCATGTCAGAGCACAAACCAAGCATAAAGTCAAAGGAATTGTCTGTAGACCTCAGAGACAGGATTGTCTCGAGGCACAAATCTGGGGAAGGTTACAGAAAAATTTCTACTGCTTTGAAGGTCCCAATGAGCACATCATCCGTAAGTGGAAGAAGTTCGAAACCACCAGGACTCTTTCTAGAGCTGGCCGGCCATCTAAACTGAGCGATCGGGGGAGAAGGCCTTAGTCAGGGAGGTGACCAAGAACCCAATGGTCACTCTGTCAGAGCTCCAGAGGTCCTCTGTGGTGAGAGGAGAACCTTCCAAAAGGACAACCATCTCTGCAGCAATCCACCAATCAGTCCTGTATGGTAGAGTGGCCAGATAGAAGCCACTCCTTAGTAAAAGGCACATGGCAGCCTGCCTGGAGTTTGCCAAAAGGCACCTAAAGGACTCTCAGACCATGAGAAACAAAATCTCTGGTCTGATGAGACAAAGATTGAACTCTTTGGTGTGAATGCCAGGCGTCACGTTTGGAGGAAACCAGGCACCGCTCATCACCAGGCCAATACCAATCCCTACAGTGAAGCATGGTGGTGGCAGCATCATGCTGTGGGGATGTTTTTCAGTGGCAGGAACTGGGAGCCTAGTCAGGATAAAGGGAAACATGACTGCAGCAATGTACAGAGACATCCTGGATGAAAACCTGCTCCAGAGCGCTCTTGACCTCAGACTGGGGCGACGGTTCATCTTTCAGCAGGACAACGACCCTAAGCACACAGCCAAGATATCAAAGGAGTGGCCCAGCCAGAGCCCAGGCTTGAATCCGATTGAACATCTCTGGAGAGATCTTAAAATGGCTGTGCACCGACGCTTCCCATCCAACCTGATGGAGCTTGAGAGATACTGCAAAGAGGAATGGGCGAAACTGGCCAAGGATAGGTGTGCCAAGCTTGTGGCATCATATTCAAAAAGACTTGAGGCTGTAATTGCTGCCAAAGGTGTATCGACAAAGTATTGAGCAAAGGCTGTGAATACTTATGTACATGTGATTTCTCAGTTTTTTTATTTTTAATAAATTTGCAAAAACCTCAAATAAACTTTTTTCATGTTGTCATTATGGGGTGTTGTGTGTAGAATTCTGACGAAAAAACTGAATTTAATCCATTTTGGAATAAGGCTGTAACATAACAAAATTTGGAAAAAGTGATGCACTGTGAATACTTTCTGGATGCACTGTATGTTGATTTTGAGATTTGTAAAGAAACTTGGAGTGACACATGGCATAGGTACGGTTTACTAAACCAAATCTTCTTTCATGTCTTTGAGGGAGTTTTCCTCTAGGTACTCCAATTTTCCTAATTCATCTAAAAAGATATACAGGGTAGGTTAACGGGTGTCCCTAAATTTGCCCTGTGTGAGTGTAAGTGTCACCTGGAATGAGCTGGCACCCTATAAAGTGTTGGTTCCTGCCTTGTGTCTCGTACTGTCAGAATAGGCTCCATCTTACAGCAAACCATATATGGATTTGGAACTTTGTTAGGCTTGTTATTATTATTATTAACCTAAGCACTATACATCTCTTTATTTTTTTAGCACTACCATTTCAAAACAGATGAACAGTGTCACCAGTAATTTCAGTCCTGAAGATGTTAACCTTGCAATAATTTCTTTTGATGTTATAAATGAATGAGGCAGAAGTCTATTATTTATTCCTTTAGATACTGTAGGTTTTAAAATTCATATTAACATTCGATGAAGATTATTCTCTGTGGGAAAAAATGTCAAAAATACAGCTTGCATCTTTTTAGGTTACCATTTTGTAAAGCAAATATGCAGACTTTGTTATATCAGTTTTCATAAAGAATGGCCTCTGTTTTAACTATGCACATTTCACCTCCAAACGTGCCATTGAATTGAATTTGGAAATGTTATAGTCTGATGCATATGTTAACCTACTGAAAAATAAAGTAACTAAAATTAGACAGTAGCTGGATACACAAAAACAATTTTGTATCGTTAGAAGTGTAGCTGTGCACGTCCATGCATCACATCACACTGACTTGCTGGTATCAATTGCCTCTTTATGTGAAATGGACTGTTGGCTTAAATGAAAGTGGGGTGTATAAAGACATTGTTGTGATATAATATTAATAGCTGTGTCACTCGCCTTCACCTGGGAAAATACATAAGACAATGGGTGTCAGTTATAGTGCTGTTTATCGAATGTATCAGAAATATTACATAACTAACTAAACACTTTTCTTTATACGATATTTGCTGTTTTTTTACCTGGGGCTAATACTATTATTTTGCTGGAGCTCTTTACTCTTGAACAAACTATGAACAATTGCCAAAGAGTGAAACATCTGTGCTGTAGCTCAATCCTTGCTTTTCTTAGTTACTGGCCATGGCTTTTGTTAATGGTCATTGGAAAAATACAGTTTTAGAGGAAAATGCATTCTTTCAATTCACACTCGTAATTGGTAAAAATGATGGGAATCTGGGGTATAAATATAATTTCAAACTGTAGCACATCCTGTAAAAAAGGGAGCTTCAATCAGAACTGAATGTAATGCTTTGATCTGTAATCTTCCTGTACCTGCACAAAGTTTTAGAAGGTTTAGATCAAAAGCAATATAATCTGAATCGTGGTTTACTTTGACTTATTACATACATCATTGACTTTTAGAGGGTGAACATTTATGTGGGATGTACAATGAATTGACAGTTTAAAGCAATGCGCAAAAAAGATGAAAAGAAACAATACCATGAACTATGTACAGTGTCTCAGTGCTTGTAGTGGTCTTGCTCCCTCTTACCTATCGTGTACTACTCATACATGGCAACATATTAGTTGAATGGTGGGAGGGGTGGTTGGAGCACCACACTACACTTAAATTTGATTTAGGTATGCCAGTAGTAGGCCACTAAAAAGCATTGCAATGTCCACCTTCTCTATGTTCTTTCCCAGTCCATCTGACCCAGTTATTTGCGTTGGGGCAGACAAATCTCAACTGCAATTTAACAAAGGCGTCTGTAGTTTCTTAAAATTGTGAAAACTGGGGTATCCCAGCACTTATGAACCCCTTAAAATGTCCTTTAAACATCACAGAAAATGCAATTCATTACATATGACAGTGTGCCAACTTTACCAGCCCACTTGACCCAGGGATTCACATTGGACCAAATAAAACCCAACCATAACTTCACAAAGGCAGCATCTTTCTTTTCTTGAAACTGTGAAAACTTGAGTGGCCCGATGACATTTAACCCTTTATAGTGGCATTTAAACATCATAGTAAATCTCATTCATTAGATATTACAGTGTGCCAATTATATCGTTTATTAAATTAATCTGTCTTTCTATAATTTTTTTAAAAAGTAATGCTTTGCATGAGTTTTGAGAACAAGTGTCTGGCTTGAAATTAATAAGTAGCCAGCTGAATAAGGAGCAAATTTCAGGTTTGTCATTGACACAGCATCATTATAAATAAAATAAAAAAATAAAAACACACAGGTTGGCTAATTTTCTTTTTTCTATAATGTCACCAGATTTCAGTGAAATCTATCAAAGCTTTTTAGAGATTTTGGGGTATTTTATATTTTATTTTACTTTTGGTTTTTACCCCTAAATATTCATATATTGTAATGCCCTTTTTAGTGGATACCTTCTGAACTAGATGTACCATCCTGCCAAATTCCTGCTTTTTAACGGAACCAGAAATATTGTTTTTGTTAATGAGTGAGTGAATGAGAGAAGAGGGTTACTTGATTATGAGTACCAAACGTGATGGACTGGCATCCCGGCCCAGATGGAGGATGGTTCCCTGCCAAGAAGGTAGGCTATAAGGGATGGGCAGAGATGGACTGGCGCCCCGTCCTGTTGGGAGCATGTGAAGGTTTTATGTGGAATAAACACATTGTATTTGAACCCAGGACTGTGTTGTGTGGTTGTGTCTGGGAGTTTGGGGTCCTGCTATCCCCATGATGGTCGCAGTAAATATCGCTCTGTGCACAGATCACTCTATGTATACTAGTAGCTGCTTGGCCTTCCTATTACCATAATCACCATTAATAATATTTTATAAGTAGGCATGTTCAGTAAGCTACAGTACTGTACATGTCCATTTTGTGCCGTTAATGCTGTACTTTTGAGGTTATTAAAATGTTACTTAATTGTCTAACATACTGTATGCATTTGTTAGGGTGCAGTGGCCTATTTGCAAAACATTTTCTAACTGCATTTAACAATATACATATTAACAATTCTAGTTTATTCCATATTTTATTCATTTATTAATATACTGTCTGAGTAGTTTTCTAAAGAAAGAAAGAATATAAAAAAGAAGACATAAGAAAATTACAAAAAGAGCATAAAGTGTTTGAAAAATATGTTGCAGTTTCCAGAGCTATCCCTCACAAAAAAGAATGTGAAGAAATGCAGATGACATTACTTATTTCATTTGATTTTACATAAATATATATTTACATGATATATACACACACACAAACACACACACACACACATATATATATATATATATATATATATATATA